>CP137671.1:6095739-6720739 GCA_037976565.1 Mesocentrotus franciscanus
ATTGATGTTTTGTTTCTAGAGCCATTATTGTAGGGTAATATCATTTTCACAATTTACTAACTTATCTCCAAAGGCACACTGAACATTGCTAGTATTTTCACCGTATGGCTGACCGGGGCAGAAAAAGTATTATAAAGAAATATTACCCATTCCCCTAAATGTATCATTTGCGTTATCAAGAGACTCCCAACCAAAACATGTAAATACAACTTACTACTTTCTTTGGCATGTATTACTTTTGTTTATTGCAGTGATCCAGGATGACGAACTAGATTCGGATGAATCTGGAACAGAAGACCCAACTGTTGGAAAGAAGAACTCTTGCAAGAAGACATTTACTGGTAAGAGAAAATGTGTGGTTTACAAATTTATTTCAAATCCTGCAGGTATGTACATCATTCAACAGTTAGCATGAATCCTGTGAGCTTCCGGGACAGAAAAAGTAGCTGCTCTTGTTATGAAATTCCTCTTTCTGTTTCTCCGATCCTCATTTACACTGGCTTGCTTATGTCTTTCTGAGATTTATTTTGTTCTCCAGTTGATGTCCTCGATGTCTTCACGGTTGGTTGGCTGTTCAGGTGCATCGTGGTGATGACCTGGTTGCTGCTAGCTTGCTAGATTGCTAGATTATATATTTAAAAATATTAAGTTAACCCTAAACTGATCATTGGCACAGAGGTGTGTAGTTTGTCAGTGGGTGTATAACCTCATGGTAATGAGATAGAAATGATGAGAAAATGTGTGATTTACATTATTATCTATTTCAATACCTGCATACCGGTATACATAATTCCACAGGTAGCTTGAATCTGATGAATTTTTACCAGATGGCTTCCCGGGACAGAGTCTCTTGACCTAAATACAACTTACAACTTTCTTTTGTATACAACTTTTGTTTATTGCAGTGATCCAGGATGATGAACTAGATTTGGACGACTCTGGCCTAGACGGCCCAACTGTTGAAAAGAAGAAACGGACATTAGATTTGTCGCTCAGCAACTCATCATGCAAGAAGGCTAAGACAAATTTTGCTGGTAAGAGAAAGAGTGTGGGCAACATTATGTTTTTCAAAACCTGCATGTACATAATTCCACGGTTAGCATGTATTCCCACAAACATATCTGAAAGTATATATTTCAAAACCTTCATGTATCTCCACAGTTTGAAAGTGTTTAAACAAATCCCTCTCAGAGCCATATTTCAAAATCTGCATGTCTCCACTATAAGTATTTATTCATACAAATCAGTGTTGTTAATATACACCACCACCCCCCCCCCCGCCATTTCCTGTGTTAACAATTTCATTTATTTTGTGTGTGAAACTCCCTTCTAGTACTTTGATATTTCTCTCTGCTTTCCACAGCTCAACAAAACATGAGTGACCAAGTGCCAACACCATCTCCTCCTCCTCCTCCTCCTCCTCCTCCCTCCTCCTCCTTCATTTCCTCTTCCTCCCTCCAGTCTGTGTACATCTGTTTCATTTCCTGCCCTTGATCTCTCTCTAAATTCTTTTACCCAATGCACTCAAGCCTCCTCTGTTCCCTCTATTCCATCCTCTCGTCTTTCTCTCCCTCCTTTTGAACCAATTCCCGTTCCTCCATCCTTTTGTTGTTTTGCCATTGTTTGTGTTGTTCTTCTAGTTTGTTTTGTAATTCTCATACTTGTTCTCCTTTTCACTCATCAATGTTAATTTCCTTGGGTTGTTAAGGGGATGGGGTGGTGAGAGTGGTGTAATCAAGCCTTAATTGTGAGTAAATCATTTATTTATTGTTATTATTATTTGGGAATTTCATCCAAGTCGGTTCAGGTTCATATTCCATGGGGCTGTGTTATCCTTTATCAGTGCCTCAATAATCATAATGCAAACCAGCAAACTTCCCTGTAATGTTTATCAATTTGCCAGATGGAAACACAAATCAGTGGTCTTCATGTTGCAAGTGAGGATGTGGTACCTTTCAATGACATTCCTGCATACATGTACTTACCGGTCAGCAGAAGGATAATTTACATTTGAAGTTCAAACATTTTAAATTTTTCAAAAATAGTGGAAAATGTATTTGATTGTTCACGAACAATGCTCTGCGCCCCATGCATTGTGCATCCGACGTCTCTGTTCTTGGTCACTAGGTCAAGAGTTATGTTAGTTGCACTTGAGGGATATTGCGTCAGAGACAGAGGCATAATTGTTAACTGCGTGTGGTTGAAATTGTTCTAGTTTTTCTTATTTTCTCCCTATCCCTATTTCTTGGGTTTCAGAGTTGGCGGTTCCTAGAAAAGATGTTCCTGTAAAAAAGGCCAAAAGGAAATGGACTGCAAAGGAGAAAGCTGCTGTCTATCGTCACTTGCGTAAGTTCATAGTTACAAAGCAACTTCCCGGAAAGAAGCTATTCAGAAGTGCATCGATGCAGAACCTTCTTTGTCTCATAGAAATTGGAGAAATATCAAGGATTTTTGTCGTAATACTATGTCAAAGGGATCAAAAGCACTTGATTAATGTATATATTGTCTGTTATTCTGTTTATTTATCACTTGCCTTATTAACAGTGCATCAAGTAAACTTGAACAGACATTCAAATAACAAAATATACATGTATACGTATCATGAGATCATGGTCCTTAACTGTCTGTATGATGAGAAAAAGAAAGAAGCAGGAACCCACAATTTCATAGGTAAACTTCTTTATGAAACTTGCAAGATACAAGATTTCACAGATTCAGTTAAAGACTGTTCTGTGGTTTTGCTTTAGTTTTTGTTTTTGTTTTTGAGCAGACATATTAAGGATGCATGTATTTTAAAAGACTATTAAATGTGAAATATATTTTTGCATTAATGATGATCTCTCTGGTTAAACTGGAAGAAATCTCAGACATCTTCAAGGATTGAGTTAATGTAGACAAATTAGAAAACACAGTGAAAGTTTGAGCAAATTCAGAAGTTATGGCTCCTCAAGGTTAACAGGATTACCTGTTATGGGGTCATTCAATTTTCCTGTGGGTATACAAAAATGTGGAGGACTCCCATGTTTTTACACAAATGTTCATGTTTCTTATAATTATGTAGATCCCACAGTAATTTAAGAAATGCATTCATGAGTTCAGATTAATGTATGCCTAACATAACAATATTACAAGAGCAGAGGATTTGCAATTGTCATGGAAATTTTTCATGAAATTTGTGTACAAAATGGATGAAGAGTTCTCCACACTTTGATACCCACAGACATACGGTGTTGCCACTCTAAGGACCTCCATAGCAGGTGATCTTCCTTAATCCTGAAAACTTGAAACAAACCCACAAGTTTGTATAGATGTTTAACTTACCTCAAACTTTTCCTGATGTGTTTTCTCTGTTGGAATCTTGGTGAACTCTTCACAAAGTCTATGGATATTTCAAAATCTTTTAGGGAACATGTTAATTGTTTGTACAAGAAGAAGAATAGTGGGAATGCACTATGTTTGTCTTACAACTTGATGAGTAGCAAGGGCATTAATCTTGCAAGATTTCACAGTTTTGTGATTTTGTTTCAGTTTTGTTTTCTTTTTGATTGAACAGAGTTGATAGAGTTGTCAAATATATTTGAATAACAGTCATGTAGAATAATGATGATCTCTAGCGTTTATACTGGTTAAACTTGAGTTAAGCCAGCAGCGGCTCAGCTCACAATTTTCGCAGTGTTGTCATATCATTACATCTAATTCGACTTGTTAGGGTAATTAAACCAAGATCTGGTATGATTACTGAATGTGGGACTTACATTTTTTTTTTTAATATTAGAAATCCTTTTAATTCTTATGAAGAAAAAATGGGGACATAATCAATGTGTAAGAGCGGTTATTGCTCTGTGCTTCTGAGACTGAGGTTCAAATGTTTTTATTAGAGATTTCCAGTGTAAATTTACGAATAAGTAAATTAAATGCAAATTGAGGACAAGCAAGTTAATATTGCAATGCCAATTATGCAAACTGTGGGACAAAAAATATCCATGCATGAATTACAGGCTATGGATAAGTTCAAACATCAGTTTCACATATTAGGAAACTAAATGGGTGAAGTAAACATTGAGGACTATGAGTTATACATGTATGTATACAGTTAAGATGTCAGTTTCAACCAGTAAGACTAGTACATGCCTGCGAACTGTTCATATTTAAGGTGTTCTTTGAAGGTTTCCATGGTGGGATGATATTGATGGCTTCGTCTGTCCTACAAGTGCACTCACAATACAGAAATGACTGGAGCTATGGGTATATATATGCTCATGTTTTCTAGATTGCTGTTGGACTGAACACATTGAATTTTGCAGTGTATGAATTGAAATGCACCACCTACATTTGTATACGTCAATGCAAGAAATGTTATTAAGTGACTTATTCCAGTGTCATTAGTACATTGTATGCTTGTAATCACACATTTTATGAATGTACCACTGAATCTATGTATTCATAGCCCAGCATTCTAACCTAAAATGTTATCTCTTTTTTTTTTTATTCATATGTACAGGTCAGATGATCAGTTTGGGGAAGTTGAGTCCCCTTTAGCTCTGTGTTTCAATTTTATGGTTTTGAAATAAAGATACTTGCCAGTTACTGTACTGTCTATACTAGCATTAATTACTGGTATTACATTTACGCCCACTGATTGCTGCTATCTATTAGTGCTTTAAAAGTTTCCAAATTTGCTTGTTCCTGTACAACAAATATTTTTACCTCTAAAGTCTACAAGTACCGGGTATATTTGGCGTAACACCAGTAATGAAATAGCAGCACCCAGTGAGTTTCGTTATTGGTTCAGAAAAGGTTCCAGATTTGCTTGCTGATGTATACACAAACAGGTGTTCATGTGAAATTCACTTCTAACATCTTCAGAAATCCATTTAAAGGGTTCATAATATTGGTTATTCATAACTTGTATAAGCCATCCCCTTTCTTTTTCTCGTTCATATCGTATGACTCCCACATACCTCTCTCCAAGGTAGGTCAACCTTTCACACCCACTTCCCTCCACAGTTTCCATGTATTCTACAAACCTCTCACCTATTTAAAAACATTTCTCCCCATTACCACAAGATGTTTCTTTTGAGTTGTATACTCGTATAGATCTTTCCACTTAGTACATGATTTCCTCAATCTTTATCTTTAAATACATCTCCACAGTTTGCTTTTTTCTAATTCTACAACATGTCTCCACAAATGTTTTGCCACAAATTTAGAGTCATTTATCTTGTTCTATAAATTATAACTCCATGCTCATTGTGTATTCACACAAACCTCTTCTTTATATATGTATTCCAAGTCAAAATGTTTCCCCATAGACCTCTCGATTTTGCTTCTTTTATCACGTACTGAACATGTCCATTAACATCTCGTGGTTTTTTCTTCTCACAACCCCCTCTCAGAGTTCAAAATCTGCTTGTACTATCTCCACAGGTAGCATGTATTCCAACAAACCGCTATGAGTTCAAAACCTGCCATATGTACTTTTTTCTACTTCTTTATTCATTTATTTATTAATTTATTCTGTATCATTTTAACAGGGTAGCTCCATCAGGTAAAATACTGTTATACTTGGGGGCCCTGCATGACATAAGAATACACAAGACATACATGCACATGAAAACATAAGTTACAGTGTGAACTAGTAACCAGCATGGTGCTAATAGAAAGAATAAAGATAAAATTAAATCAACATTAACTTCAAATATGAATCATAAAAACATTTAAGTATAAATATGTGTATATATTTTGTATCGTACTGCCACTTTATTTGCGTGAGAGCTGTTGATACAAGATATATAAGTAGAAGGAGAGTGAAATAGAAATAGAAGGATATATATATATACAAAATAGAGAGAGATACCCGGGTGTAGAACAAATATATTTATATAGGCCTACAAGTGTTACCACAACGATCAGGAAATTAGGCCTATCTAACTTACACTTTCACTTCAAATCAAGTACAAAATTAGAAGAAAGGGAGGGGGTATAGGGTGAAAAGATAAGGGAGAGGTAGATAAAGAGAGAGAAGAGAATATAGCGAGATAGAAGTTGACATGGAGAGAGACAATGACGCACAATATACTAATTTTAGCTTAGAAGTCAGGAAATTACATATAATCAGATAACTTATAAGAGTTACACACACTATACCTCCAATATGATGTTTAAGAGTGCATTGTCGCTGAATTTCTTATCTCCACGGTTGTAATGTATTCCCTTTACCTCCTCCGATCTGAGTTCAAAACCTGCATATCTACAGTTTAGCATGTTTCTCAAAAAACTCCTCAGATTGCAAAACCTTCATTTCCAGTTAGCATGTATTCCCACAAACCACTCGAGGAGCTATATGTTGAAATACATATGAATGTATCTCCACAATTAGTATGTATTCCAACAGAACTATCCCAAACCTCTCTGAATATGTACCTATCTTCACAGTTTGCATGTATTGCCACAAACCTGTATGTACATTATCTCCATAGTTTGTATGTATTCCAAAACCCATCCAAACAACTATGTTCCTATACCTCCACAGTTTGCATGTATTACCACAAACCTCTCTGAGTGCAAAACCTGTATACATACATATCTCCACAGTTTGCATGTATTACCACAAACCTCTCTGAATGCAAAACCTGTATACATACATATCTCCACAGTTTGTATGTATTCCACCAACCCCATCCAAAACCTTTATGAACCCACCTCCACAGTTTGCATGTGTTCCAACAAACCTCGAGTGCAAAACCTGTATACATACATATCTCCACAGTTTGCATGTGTTCCAACAAACCTCTCTGAATGCAAAACCGTTATGTATATACATACATATCTCCCCAGTTTGCATGTATTACCACAAATCTCTCTGAGTGCAAAACCTGTATACCTACATATCTCCACAGTTTGTATGTATTACCTCAAACCTCTCTGAGTGCAAAACCTGTATACATAGATATCTCCACAGTTTGCATGTGTTCCAACAAACCTCTCTGAGTGCAAAACCTGTATATATATATATATATCTCCACAGTTTGTATGTATTCCACCAACCCCATCCAAAACCTTTATGATCCTACCTCCACAGTTTGCATGTGTTCCAACAAACCTCGAGTGCAAAACCTGTATACATACATATCTCCACAGTTTGCATGTGTTCCAACAAACCTCTCTGAATGCAAAACCGTTATGTATATACATACATATCTCCCCAGTTTGCATGTATTACCACAAATCTCTCTGAGTGCAAAACCTGTATACATAGATATCTCCACAGTTTGAATGTGTTCCAACAAACCTCTCTGAGTGCAAAACCTGTATACATACATATCTCCACACTTTGTATGTATTCCAACAACCCCATCCAAAACTTTTATGAATGTACCTCCACAGTTTGCATGTGGTCCAACAAACCTCTCTGAGTGCAAAACCTTTATACATACATATCTCCACAGTTTGCATGTGTTCCAACAAACCTCTCTGAATGCAAAACCTGTATACATACATATCTCCACACTTTGTATGTATTCCAACAACCCCATCCAAAACGTTTATGAATGTACCTCCACAGTTTGCATGTGGTCCAACAAACCTCTCTGAGTGCAAAACCTGTATACATAGATAGCTCCACATTTTGCATGTGTTCCAACAAAGCTCTCTGAGTGCAAAACCTGTATTATATATCTCCACAGTTTGAATGTATCACCACATACCTCTCTGAGTGCAAAACGTGTATACATACATATCTCCACAGTTTGTATGTATTCCAACAACCCCATCCAAAACCTTTATGAATCTGCCTCCACAGTTTGTATGTATTACCACAAACCCCATCCAAAACCTTTATGAACCTACCTCCACAGTTTGCATGTATTCCAACAACCCCATCCAAAACTTTTATGAATGTACCTCCACAGTTTGCATGTGGTCCAACAAACCTCTCTGAGTGCAAAACCTTTATACATACATATCTCCACAGTTTGCATGTGTTCCAACAAACCTCTCTGAATGCAAAACCTGTATACATACATATCTCCACACTTTGTATGTATTCCAACAACCCCATCCAAAACGTTTATGAATGTACCTCCACAGTTTGCATGTGGTCCAACAAACCTCTCTGAGTGCAAAACCTGTATACATAGATATCTCCACATTTTGCATGTGTTCCAACAAATCTCTCTGAGTGCAAAACCTGTGTTATATATCTCCACAGTTTGAATGTATCACCACATACCTCTCTGAGTGCAAAACGTGTATACATACATATCTCCACAGTTTGTATGTATTCCAACAACCCCATCCAAAACCTTTATGAATCTGCCTCCACAGTTTGTATGTATTACCACAAACCTCTCTGAGTGCAAACCGGTATATATATATATATATATGTATACATGTATATATATATCTCCACACTTTGCATGTATTACCACAAACCTCTCTGAGTGCAAAACATGTATACATAGATATCTCCACAGTTTGCATGTGTTCCAACAAATTGCTCTGAGATGAAAACCTGTATATATATACATATCTCCACAGTTTGTATGTATTACCACAAACTTCTCTGAGTGCAAAACCTGTATACATACATATCTTCACAGTTTGCATGTATTACCACAAACCTCTCTGAATGCAAAACCTTTATGTATATACATACATATCTCCACAGTTTGTATGTATTACCACAAACCTTTCTGAGTGCAAACACTTTATGTACATGCATACATATCTCCACAGTTTGCATGTATTCCAACAACCCTCTCTGAGTGTAAAACCTTTATGTACATACATACATATCTCCACAGTTTGCATGTATTCCAACAACCCTCTCTGAGTGCAAAACCTTTATTTACATTCATATATACATATCTCCACAGTTAGCATGTATTCCCACAAACGATATTCGATTGTAATCGATTCATCCACACTTTCATAGTACAATATTAAATACACTCTACCTGCATGGACATTCCCAATTTGCATGTAGACAGTCATATCTCTATTTTGCTAGAAAACAAAACATCTACAATTAAAAAAGCAAAGTAGACACTTTGATCATAATATTCACAGAAAATCTTAGCCATAGCTACTGAGAGAAAGATCTCCCCAGTTTCATAGTTTCTAGACTGCCTCCCCGATTTACACAATTAACATGTATGGGTGTGTGTGTGTGTGTTTGTGTGTGTGTGTTTGTGATTGGGTTTTTACAGACGTGTATCAATCAGATATGATTATTTACGTCTGGGGACCGACCTTTAAACGTCACCATCCGAAAGACGTGACTCAGTTTCGAACCTGCGTCCTCGGCTGAATCAGTTTGTAACTTCAACTGTTAGCTGGATTACAGGCGCACACCACAACGCCTAGTGTGTGCGTGAATCATATAATTTAACAGTAAAGGATGGTCACAGCTATTTTAACTTTACACAAAAAGAAATATGTACATTTTTTGTCCGAGCAAGGAGCACAACTCTTATCAGAAAACAAAGGGAATTTCAGTTTAGGCGTTTACATGGAGCCATATACACAAAGGAACATTTGATGAGGTTTGGGTTTGTGGGGGACAATTACTGTTCATTTTGTAATAAAGAGACTGAGTCTTACTTACATATCTTTATGAACTGCACGAAAGTAAAACGGTTATGGCAATTCTGTGTTCAATATTTCGGCTTGGCTGAATTAAGAGATATGAAATGGGGGATATATTCATGGGACTACCTGGTAATTCGAATAGAGATAAATTTGTGAATTCTTTGATCTTTTTCATTAAATATGTAATCTTCCATTGTAGGGCTCAAGGCCATGTACCTTCCAGTGTAAAGATACAAAACTATATAGCGGAATTTATAGAGGAAGAAAAAAACTTAGCAGTAAAGGTAGGCAAGTTGAACTTGCACCTACAAAAGTGGGAAGAGCTAAAAGTGAATAAGAATATGAATGTGAACAGGTATGATGTATCCAGTGTGGTGAGCGTGTGAATCTGTGGTTGTTTGTGAGGTACGGGCTTGTGAGTGTGAATATGAATGTTTACGGGGGGTAAAGTAGTAGAAGGGATGGAGGGGTGGCGGGGAATATTAACGGAGGGTGCATTGTAAACAAATATGTATTATGTTATTTTATTTTATTAATTTTTTTTTTTTTTTTTTTGGGGGTTCCTGACTGACCAAAAGGTTTATAATTCTCATTGCAGCCTGAGCTAAATCCAGGATTTTGTTTCAGAATCTGAGACAGAGTTACCCATCCCTTTAAGTGCTAGTGACGTGCTATTCTTCTATTTATAAGAGTAACTTATTGTGTTACAAGTCATAAATGAAACTGCACACAGGTGTTGATAGAGGTAGGACAAACGTAAATTTTGTTCACCCTAATAGTACAATCATAATGGATGAATGCAATGTCGCCAGGAGCAGAATCAGGGGGCAAAGGGGCGCGTGTGCCAAAAAAAGGAGAAAGGAGGAAGATTACTTTTTTTTTTTCTTCAAATTTTGCTTTGTTCACGGAGGTTTTTAAAAGGCAAATCGGCACACACAAAACCTAATGACTAATTTGTTTCGGCCTTGTGCCCTCCTCCCCTCCCCGCCACGGAATCCTGGATCCACCACTCCGTTACCTCGAGGTTAATGGAGGTCTCCTGCATTTTTTGTAATTTATATTTTTTTATTGACAAATATTTGAGTTTGTATGCATCTTATTTAATGTACTTAAAAATGTATAATTATGTATAATGAAGAAATAATTGTTAATTTATGTATATGATTATGTTCTATTTTGAAAACGCAGAAATAAAAACAAAACAAAACAAGTGGTTACGATTTTGAATTGCCATGGTTACTATGGTTACATAAACGGCCAAATGAAGAACATTTAGTGCGGTTATCTTCTATTTGCGTTTCTTTTTTCTCCAACAGTGACACATACACAATAAAGATAGAATGATAATATCTCAGGTATTGTAATAGCACACATGTTTATTTTTCTAATACAAGCATCGATAGCACATACCATATTTCATTTACGGTCCAGTGAAAATTCCCCTGATTGAAAACGAAAAAAAAAATTAACATCGGACATTATTGTAAGTGGCTAAGAACACTTTGAAACTCACAAATACTGTGATTTTTTCTCTCAGTTTAAAAAGCAATGTAAGAACTTATGTAAAAGAACACACACGTTTAAAAGTTCCTACAGTCAGAAAGTGAACATGTATAAATTCTACAAAATACTGCTGTTATAAAAAGGAGATAATAATTACAAAAAGGGTACATAATAAGGTACTTCAGAACAGATAAACTTTTATTTAACTGGGGACGTATTTTCATTATGTTTTATATTATCTTGTGCATTTAACCAATGATCCTTACACTAGTTACACACATTGTGGCTTGAGTGAAGTGGCGGAGACAGAGAAAGAGAGAGAGGGAGAGAAAGAGAGAGGGAGAGAGAGGGAGAAAGAGGGAGAGAGAGAGAGAGAGAGAGAGAGAGAGGGAGAGAGAAAGAGAGGGAGAGGGAGAGAGAAAAAGAGGGAGGGAGGAAGAGAGAGAGAGAGAGAGAGACAAGGAGGGTGGCAAGCCCCGATCAAACCAAATCCGGGTCCCGTCTTATCCAAGATTTGCGATTACAATTGCAACTCCTATCTCTTTTACTTCAGAGTTGCGATTGATGTAATTTGCAAATTACTTGCAATCAATCGCAACTCTTTTATAAGACCGACAAAGATTAAATACTCTATATAATTAAAACACGTCTTGCATCAAAATACAGTTAATGAGTATTTCTTATTTTAAAATTGACATATTGCGCGAGATCACGACAAAAACATTGTCATACAGTGAGAGGATAAAATCCATAAACAAAGTTTGCGACGAGGGTTATTTGGGTAATATGCCGACCCTCTCCCTGGGTCTCTTCGTTTGAAGTAGGGAATTTTCTGAAAATTTCCCCTCGAGATTACGACGGGGGAGGAGGTATTGACTTTTGTTCTCTCGAATATGAGCCCCCCCCCCCTCCCCCATTCCACAAATGCATTAATTTTGCTTTCCGTGTAATCATAACTTTACAGAAAGTATGAACATTTCGTTGCCGGTGATGGCAGCAGACCGCAAAGTATGCGGACATGATTAAATGAATGCATAATGACGATTTGTCCTGTTCCCATTAAAAAATAATAATAATAATCCATCTGATTAAAGCCAGGATCAACATCAGATCTCCACCATGTACAAAAGCTAGCGCTTTATCGCTATTGACTGTGCACTGCCGGCAGTGGGCACGTACTCACCACGTATCGTTACGTGTTGTTGGAATGGGAAAGGTCCCTTTTGCACAACATTGATTCTTTTTTGGCAATGTTATCGCTAGATCATTCAAATCATGACACCCCCTGTCGACAGTACTCGGACAATAGCAGTAAACCGGTCACTTTGGCCATAGTGGTATATCGACATCAATCGGTCTTTAGTGAATAATGGGAGGAGGCCCACGGATGAAATTCTTTTTGCAGAAATCTCTTACATTTTATTGACACCCATAAACGCATATTAAAGCCTGTCTGCACTAGTTTGGCCAGGAGGGATTAGACCTCTCAGCGTGGTCACTGACAGGTGGTTATCTCATCAACTCAGTTCTCAATTAAAATAAGAAAAAGAGGATCATGGGGGACCAACGGGTACCGCTTAGGCATTGTTTTCTATATAGAGGGAGCAAGTAGCTACAAGTAGTGCGGTGGGGCTTTAAAGTACTGGCCATCAGGTTATAAAACAAATAAGAAAACTGTTCACATGTGTGAATTTACAAATGAAGTTAAATCATTCACAGCTGTTCATTTTAATAAATTTCCAACTATTGAATATTTACGTTAAATTTACTTCAAAATCCATGACCACGATTGGATCTTTAGCATTAGGTTTGTCTTGTATTCACACATTTTCATTCATTCTGGTGAGACACATAAGCCTACGAAGTCTATGATCAGTATTCTTCTAGGCTAATTCAATTAAACCCCGATCCGGTCCTCAGATCACGTTTAACAAAGGAAAAACGAGACATCAGACAAATTTCATTTGTTTTAAACCCGATTTGGAACAAAAGCCTAAACACAACGACGGGTTTCAATTTTAATAGAATACGGGCCTGTGTCTTCCTCGTTATTAATTAATAAGTACTACATTCATTATCTATCATTGTTTACACCTACAGTTTACTCTCATATTTATTTATAACACCGATTGAATTCAAAAGTGATAAATGTGTGTCTTTTTCGACAAGACTGTTAATCGGCTATTACTTTACCGATCTTTTTAAAACTCATATCACAAGTGACACAATATGCACGCAACCACGCCCAAAAGGTAATACTCATATCAATTACAATAATGCATGTGACTAGCATACCTCAGCGGCCCATCTAGCACCATTAGTGAACAATTAAGTAGTAAAAAAAGAACAATATAAACTTGAACTATATATATATATCTCTTTCAAATTTGGGGTGCATTTCGATATGGTTATTCATTTGTGACGTCAGCAATACGTCACTTCGATAGAAGGTGACGAGAGGACGAGTTGCACTCTGCTACTTTTTATGCTGTTGGTTGTCATGGAAACCTCCTCCATCTTGCGTCGGTGTCTAAAAGGACAGAATGATAGCAGAATACAAATAAGGAATTTTGTGAAACAAAGTCTAGAGACCATAAAATGTTGTAAAGTTCAACAGCGAATATTTAAATAACGTTTAATCCATTACATTCAGTCTGGCCGGTGTTGTAATGGGGATGATCATGAGGATAGCAAGTAAGAAATAATCATTTCAAAATGCAGCATGAAGATGATTGCATAACTGTGAATTTCTAAAAAAAATAACATTCAATCCTTTACGAAGTCCGGCCTGTGTCGTAAAGAAATGACATCAGAATTCGAATAATCATTGTAAGACGTCGCCAAAAACACTTAAATTGAATGTCAGGATTGTAATGTTGATTTTTTTTTATCCATTACGAATGGGCTGATTCCCTTATGGAAAAATATATAGTGAACAGTTTACTCCGTGACTACTGATTTGTTAGGGGTGAAGTCACTCTTTATTTGTCTGTCTACATTATTTCGTTATCTAGTTCATGACCTTGTGATATTGCACCCAATGTGTATTCATTCTTAAAGTTCAGTGTTGGTTTTAACTTATTGTTCATCTGTACAATAACAACTGCAGTGCTAAACGAAGCCTCCCATTTTTTTGGGGGGGGGGGATAAGAAGTGAAGAAAACGAAATGAAATATAATTATTTTTAATTACTTCCAACAAATTTGTCTTGTATAACATGCGATGGGTTTAGAATATTTCATCGTCTTGTTATGCTCACCTTAATTTCATGTCGTCTATTCGGTCGGTGCAAATGCCGTACATACGTATAGCCTGCGCCGTCTCGTCACGTATTGCCGCTAAAGCTTTTCTATAATTATTAAGTATTGCACTACGTGCAGCATGGCTCTGCAAAAAAAAGGAAATAGAGTTGGATAAATTTACCAAATAACTGTTAATTTTCTTGCTTTAAACACTCTTATTTAAAGTTTGAGTTGGATTTAAACACAACTCCAGCTCCCCAAACAATAACACTTTCTCTCAAAAAGTATTTTCACAAGGTAAGGTTAAAGTATTACGCCTGGTTTTTACATCCCTGTGGCAAAAGTCGTAAAATATTTAATATGTAACATAAAATTACGATCAATATTTATTAAACCCCAGACTATATTCCCACATGTCAAATTACCCTTAGCACATAGAAACTAAAGTGTATGTTGAAGAATTTTCGAAATGTTTTTTAAGTATTTTTTAAAAATGAATTACACCATTCTGAAGAGAAGAAATTACCCGTATTGATTCGCCGAATCTCGCCTCTGCAGAAACTTCCTCCTCGCCATCTCTCCTCTTGAATTTCCACTGCCAAAGTTTGTCTCTATATCTCTTCTTGATCGGCGGATTGATGTCCGGTTTGCACTTTACAACATACAGTTTTGGCACAAAAAGACACCCTAGATTGGCAACACTTGAAAACATAAGGCCGAAAGAGAGGACAAAAGTTCGGTAATGACGACCTTTGGGTAGAACTAGATAGATGACCAGTATGGTCACCCAACCCATGACTTGGATGATAAAGGAGAAGAAGATGAACTTTCCTTCCTGGAAGTTCTTGTCTCGGTTGCGGATGTTAAAGGAGACAAATATCCCGACGACGTCGAGAGTGATGCAGTAGGCAATGACGACGATGATGCCGTCGTAACTCCCGAGCTGACGCAGTCGACGTAGACGAGACGCTGGTCCCGATCGACTGTCTTCGTGACGACGGGGCGACTGGTCAACATCCAGATCAGGATGCATTGCCCGTGAACGAAGAGGACTGCGATCATGGAGAGCGCCCAGTTGTTGAGCTGGACATGTTTGCGATTGTACGTGGAGTAGGCAGCGAGAATGAGGCTTCCTTCTGTGACAGATACAGGTAAGAGTTGAGTCCCAGCTACGATAAGGCACATAAGCTCCGAGGCGGGGATGACAGAGAGCGTTGCAGTGACGAACGTTATGGTGATCCCAAGAAGTACAAACTTCCAGGAGCGCGCGAAGGCATGGAAAATAATGGTTGTGTTTTCCTTGAGCATGAAGATAACGATGATGATGACGCATATTAACCAGCCGATGATAGCAGTTGCTAGGACGGCCAAACCAATCTCGGATGTGAGTTCTGTAAAGCTATATGGTAAGTCAAGGCATTCCGTTCGGTCCTCGCTGGATGCCTGTTCATCGCCACATGGAGAGCACGATAAGGCGTTGCTCTCGTTGGTGTAGTGGTTATTAGAGCAATTCACACAAATCCAACAGCAACTGCTGAAGTCAAGGGTAATACGTCTAGTACCGGGGTCACATCTTTCTCCACACACCGATGTTGGCGTGGAAGTTGACAGAGTACAAGTATTTGTCGTTGGCCAGTAGATATTTTCTATGTTTGAGATCGAAACTTCAGCTTCCTTCCAATAGCCAACTATTTCCAGATGAAACTCATTCGAGCACGGATACTTTGGTTGTAAGTTGTAAAAGTCGTACCAAGCGACTTCCGCAAGATTTCCCCGTTGGTCCGGAGCCAACCTGTAGCCGGAGTGGCCCATGAAGTCCACATTCTTCATGCAGTCAATCAAATCTACCCCTAAGATACCACCTGGACGTGACTCACATTGTACATCATTGCATGCAAGCGTTTTATGCATAGCACGGGCAATAACTTCCACAGAATCCACGACTGACGAGACCAAGGATGTATTTGAAAAGGCAAGGGAAGAGTTAACGGACTCTTCTCCCGTGCATTTCCGATCGTAGGAGTGGACGTTCTTCTCGGAAACGCCTGGCAAGTGACACTGGAAGAAGTCTTGCCAGTTCTCGTTAAAGAATAGATCCTGGTAGTCCAAAGATTCTGGGGTCAGACTGAGAATGTAGTCTTCGAACTTGGGGGTCGTCTCGGTGTTCGGGAAGACGCCGATCATTCCACTGGTGACCCGGGATATCTTCGGGTCCAGTACGGTTTTCGATGCTCCCCAACCATCGCTGCCTATCCACATATAGCCGGTGACGCTGTTCTCAGCGAAATAGGTAAGGAGCTGGTTCATGGGAGCCTCGTTGGCGAAGGCAACAATTACCCGTACATCTGGGATTTTTCTGGAATAGTGGAAGGGATTAGAAAAGGACAAAAATACTGTCAGTTACGATCGATGTTGCAAGGTGCTAAGATGTATGAGTTATCGGGGGCAGATCCATAATTTTCAACAGTACAAAAGGTCTCTTGGGAGCAAAATCAAAACAAAAATAAACTAAAACAAAAACGTTGAAAACCTTTCCCCTAAATTGGATTGCCACTTTTATGTGGACCTCCAAAAGGGCTTCAAAACACGATTGTGTGTGTGGGGGTATTTATCATCGTATGTAAATTATTTATGGATGTTCTTATATTTAAACAAAATAATTGATAGGAAATCTTTGTGTGTTATTATCCTATTGATTCTTGCCATTATGATGCTATTTCAACCTCTACGGGATCCTGGCCATTTCTAATAAATAAAGATGCTTAGACTAACCGCAAGAGACGCAATTATGGCACCCAGGTTTCAACTAGTGGTGTTGGGTGGGTACCGAACAGAGGGGGTATCGACTTCATGGGGAGGGGAAGCGGGAGGGGAGCATCGGTTTTATCAGGTGACTGAAATTCAGAGAGGGCTGAGATGATGAAAGTGTAGGAAAGGTGTGACTTTTTACGTTCTCTTTACCCCTCGCCCTTTACTATCCTTTTCACCCTTTTCATTTTGTTAACGCCATTTGACCACTAACCCGAGATCACTGACGATCCTCTCGAAGTCTGACTGGTCATTGCTGACGCCGAAGATCTTCTTGTAGGCGATGCAGATGTTGTGCTTGGAAGTCTCGTCTTCGAAGACATAGACGCCGCTCACGCCATACGCACCCTCGTCGTTACCGAGCAGGGCTACGGTATGGAAGCCGAAGTGGTTGGCTAGGTGGGCCATGGCTCGGGCTTGGTACGTGTCCGTCGGGATAGTCCGAGTAAAATAACTAGAAAGAAGAATGAAGGGAACAGTGTAGCAAAGAGTTGCTAAAATATTTTATGTATTTTGAATTCTTAAAAAAATATGGGTAAGAGTTGTAGAAAATCTCTGGTTCTTTGGTTTTGTTGACATTGGTGCCATAGTATATACGGACAAAATAGTCCGTTGTAGTGAAAAAGAATAGTCTTGGAATTTATTCTTTTTTAATCCAAAAAAAATTACAGTTTTCAGCCTTTAGCTATCATTCCCGATAGAAACTTCAAACCGTGCGGAAGTGACTTTGAAAAACATTTACTGTTATTATCTAGAGCAATGGCTAAGGTACATTGTCGTTCATATCGAAGGATGAATGATTAAGATTGCAATACTTGTTGGTAATTTTGTCTGTAGCAGGTTTCCATTATAGATTTAATTGTCAATATATCGTTAAACTGGTTTCCAAAATATGCAAAATATCTTAGGTCAGGTAAATATATGGAAACCTACGTTACCATCACTGAAACTTACTGCGCGTAGGGTGGACGTGTATTGTTAACCTCTCCCGATTTTGTTTCTTTTATTACTTTGAAAGTGGTCATTAATTTTTATTTAGAGTTATTAAGGGTCAGTGCTATAGATGGACTAGAAGGATTTTTCAGCAAATTCTGTGCCATATTTCCGCTTTTCCAGATATTTTTAGTGACTTTTAAATTTTTCACGCTATTCGACACCTGTGTGATGTGTCTTCATAGGCCTACATTTAATTTCTACAGGGTGCCGCCGAGATTCGTTACCTTGTCTTGATACCCATCAGTCAACTTTATGATTTTCTGCCATCAACGTTTTATCATTTTCTTGATGTTCGTGACATTTTACGACTCTACCTGATCTTTTTTATAGAAATGCTAATAGATAGAAATATTCTTAGCATCAAATCGCCAGCGTCTCTAGCAACTTGAAAAATTGTTGTATAAACTTAGAAGTTAGTGAACGAGCCTGAAATCGCCATGTTGTTTTAATTGGAAATCACCGTTATCACCGTTCGATGTAATATGCCTCACCACCGTCTACTCCTCAAGTTGGATCACTACGGCGTCAGAAACAAGACTCAAAGATGGATTCGTTCAATCCTGACAAATCGATTCCAGAGGGTGGTAGTTAATGGCGAGACACCGGATTGGCAGCCTGTACTCAGCGGTGCCCTACAGGGCACAGTATTGGGTCCTCACCTGTTCCTTGTACTGATAAATGACATCCATGAAAACGCCAAGAGCTGCACAAGTCTTTTTGCAAATGACTGCCTGCTTTATAACACCGTCAAATCACATGATGACGAAACTGTGCTCCAAAAAGACCTAGACCAGATGGTTAGCTGGGACCAAAAGTGGGGCATGAGGTTTAACCCAGCCAAATGAAAGCACTCTGCGTCTTACCAGAGAAATATAGAATATCTTGGGATCTAAATCCAGAAAGATCTGCGCTGGAACAGACAAACAGAGTTTGCAACGGGTAACGCCTCTAAAGTACTTCTAGAAGAATTTCTATCACGTTAAGCCAGATGTGAAGGAGAAATTATATAAAATGTTAGACCCAACCTAGACTACGAAACGGCAGCCTGGGATCCCCACACAAGTAAAAACATATAGTCCACTGAAAGAGTCCAGAAACGCGCTGCAGAATTCGTGACAAGCACCTACGGTAGAGACACTAGCATAACTAACATCCTCTCCTCGCTAGACTGGCCATCTTTGCAAGGAAGGCGCAAACAACACCGTCTCTCCTGTCTCCACAAAATGATGTACGGGCAGCTGGACGTAGACTATCAAGACTACACCCAACCTAAAACGACCAGAGATAGAAGAGGGCATAACCCCGGTGGGGTCACTCAATGTGACTTATAGGGACCGCATGACCGTTACCAAAATCGCGGAAAAGGGGGTCAATTTCAAGCAATGTCCGCGGACAAAATATTCCTCGAAATATAAAAAATAGGGGTGCACACATGTCCTCGAAATTGATAAATAGGGGTCAGGAAAAGGAAAAAGAGAAAACCGGGAAAAAAATTCTCGGAGCCAAGTCTTGTCCTTGAAATATGGTAAAATAGGGGTAAATGTCCTTACAATCTTATAAATAGGGGTATTCCAAAGTACGATTTTGTCCTTTTTTTGACGTAAAAAGGGGGAAGTTCACAAAATGTCCTTGAAATTGACCGCAAAAGGGGGTTATTTGCATTTCTGGTAACGGTCATACGTGTCACCCTCTGCGGGGGAGTGACCCCACCGCGGCCATAACAGGCAATTTCAACAAACCCACTCAAGAACAGACACATTCGCGAACTGCTACTTCATGAGAACAGTGCGTGATTGGAACCAGCTTTAACCGGAGACTATCGCCCACACTGACCCTGTCAAATTTAAAATTGCCCTGTCACAATCTACAAATTAATACACTCTATCCCGCACCTCCAGTTAAAACTCAGACGAGTATTTTGGAGGACCAACCAACCAAGTACCAAGTATCAAGTACCAAGTACCGAACATACGTTACTATATTAAACATGCCGAGTTTAAGGTACTATGTCCCTTTTGCAGCCAACATCAAATTCTGTAGAACTTTGCAGGAATTATGAATATGTCATGTATGTCCTATCTGTGAAATTTAAACGTTAGCAGTGTCCTAATATTCAAATTATGCAAGGAAACCCGTTTACTTCCTAGACTTCACTGTCAGACACTATTGAGTGACTGACTGGCTTTTTTCGTCTTTGGTAATAACATACATTAAATGAGCAGTGCAGCTGTAAATGTACATTTGTCTACATCAATAACCCACTTCTTGTAATGGCCAAAATTAAACTGATTGAATCTTTGCGCAGCGCAAAACGTACGACCATTCGGTACAATGGTCTTAAAATCAGACTATTACTTACTGACTTGGTAGCACTTAAGTCGATTCGACAACCAATAGTCGTTATTTTCCCACTTAAAGACATTTTCAAGCCCTCCTTTATTTTAGGGAAGTTCTAAATTAGTATTATCTTTCAAATGCCGTTGGAATTTAACCTTTTCATTTTTTTGGCTTGCAAATGGGACATAGTACCCTTTAAAGCTCTCAAATAATGATAATTTGATTGCTTATGTTTACAAATAATGAAACTTATTTCTAGAAAACTACATAAGTGATAGATTATTTATAGACTGATAGCGGAATATTCATGAATATAAATAATATGAATATGAGTAAGGATAAGTACTCACCGACCTATTTACTTTTAAAACACCTTGATATGGAAATCATGCCACGGCACATGTCTTCATACATATGCCACATGGTTGCTAAGGTTTCTTCCTGTTGCCGTAGTTGGCGTGATAAGTTAATAATCGAAAACGGCATATACAGGAAAAAGTGTGTTTTAATACCAAACGAATCAGATGGAATGTACAAAAGTGGTAACGTATGTTTCATAACGTATGTTACGAAATATTTATTTATTGTCATATATTTCAAAATTAAAGTGACTATTTTTTCTTGTTTCTCTATTGGTTACATTAAGTATGTAAATACCTTAAATTAGTTAGAATTTGCCTCTCTGGATAAGAAACAAGTCATGGTAACGTATTTTCAATGAACACGTTTCAATTGGCTATAGTTTTTTGTTTGTGGCAGAAATGTTTTGAATTGACTAACTCTGATTTAACTGTTATAAGTTTCTATATACAATTATAATGAAACCAAAAATGGTTGATTCGACGGCATATATGATTGTTCTTCCCCATAGCATATTATCATAAGAAATGGTAACGTATGTTACAGGAAATCTGGGACAAATTTCATTTGCTGAAAAAAAAACATTCAAAGCAAAAACAAGCCAATCTTTCTTTCATATCTTGTATGGAGATTAACTAGTGTATATATAAAGGACATTTTCAGAAATAAGTCTACTGAATATTGGATGCAATACACTAAAGTGATAAGATTTTTTTTCGGCGACATGTGTTTTTTCACACTTTGCTCCCATTCATTGAGCAATTATTCTTTTCGGGGCGTTTATTCACCGGTAAACTTGTTTTTTATATTTATCGGTAAATGCCACAAGATAGTTGGGATTGAAAAATTCTGTTCTGCAACGTTTATATGTGTTAGAATATGAGCACATCCATCAAAATTACAGAATTATGCCGAGATAGTGGGTTTGACGTAAATTACAAGTGCACAAAGGTTTGAGCGCAGGCGCAGCCAAAGAGATGAGAGGAAAGATACAACAAAAGTTACAACAATTTTCAGAATACCAACTTTATCTTATCTTTAAAGATACAACAATATTATAAATAACACAGGGTTCAGAATACCGCCCCAGGGGTCTCAGTCATGTAGAAATACTGTAAGCATGCGTGACCGCAGGTTTTCCGGACACCCCCTAAACGAGGATTTCCTCTGAAGCCCAAATACACCCAAAATGAGGATTTCGCGTATTTTCCTCCGAATTCACATCCTAAACGGGTATTGCACAAAAGAGTACTCCTAAACAAGTATTGTAACATTGTAACCCCTTGAGCATTTTGAAGTGCGATAGGGATTACCATTTAAGTTGTTGACAATGTAAAATGAATCAAATTGCGCTTATGACGTAAAATGTATTTCAATAGAGAAGCAATAGCATCAACCACTACACTTCCAAAAATGGTTTAATGCACAGCTATCATAAGTCCTTTCTTTGAAAAAAAAAAAGAATTACATTTCGTCGTCGTCGTAAACACCGGTCGTAAACAAGCAATTCACATGCTGGTACGCGAAGTATAGGGGCTTCTTTATGTGTTTTTACATTAGCAAGCTGACGTAACCGAAAGTTATAGACAGCCGGCTTCCCGACAAGCTTTCAATATTATTCGGAATCAGGATCTAGAAAAATACCCTTAAACGCGTACAGCAGGATTTTTGAAAACTACCCTTTTTCTTGAAAGTGGACGTTCTTTTAACCCCGGCACCGCGCGGTCACGCATGCTTACAGTATTTATATTTGACTGAGACCCCTGGGCATATCATTTACATGTTCAGTCCAACCCCCTCCCACTTTGAAAATTGCTGCATGGCCACTTGATCAGTTCTATTTCAATGTACAGTGTTCCTTGTATATGTACAAGGAACACTGACATGTTTTCCTTCCTGAAGGCTAGTTGATATTTTAAACTTTAAAGCACAACTCCCCTTCAACACAAAAAGTCAAAGTGCTTGGTGCACAGTCACAAATTAAACGAATTCCAGTCAGTCGTTGAGAAGAAAAAGCGGCGAACACAACGAAGATGGCGGAATTCACGTGATCACGTACGAGCGCTGCATTGGCCATATTTTTTGAACCCTACCGACCGGCCCGCGTCTTTTTTTCCCGTAACCTAGCCATCCTGTCGCTGCTTTTGATTGGCTCAATAGGAACATACGTCATGCGCTAGTCATCAATATTCATGATACGCACGCACACAGAATCTAATGCGATAATTTATCAAATTTGAGATTTCATACAAAAATTACAAGTGCAAAGCTAAGTTTACTTTTTAAAAATGACATTGCTATAACATCGGGAGGCTTACCGTATTAAAACGAATGACTACCCAGGTCGTAACTTGTCCATAATCATTGCCAGGGGTGGCGAACCCGGGGACGGGGGACACATCCCCTCAATGTTTTTAGGGGTCGTCCCCTGAAAATTTGAAAAAGTGCACACAAAAAAGTGTATAGCAAGTACTGACTAAAGGCTACAACACACTTTTAGGCCCTGGAGGGCCCAAGAGTGCAGCGTTTAGACAAATAAAAATGCAAAAATCTTCTCACTCGGGAGCTACGCTCCCTCGCGTAATATTTTTAAAAATGTACAAGTAAATACGGAGAAAAGTGAAGTGTGAAAAAAGTATATTGTTTGTTTTTACACTGTAGTTTTGCTAAGGAATGTAATTTTTTAATTCAACGAAATTTCAAAAACCTGTGAGGGGGTAGTCACTTCCGTCACCTTCACCCCTCTCGTTCACAATGCTCCCTCGTACTTGCGTACTGATGGAGAGGGCTTTGGGGCGGTTCCCCCAAAATAAAATCCAAAGTGGTTTATTTATACTTCGATACCAGTGATTTACAAATGTTGCTGAAATGGCATGATTTTTCCCTGAGCTTCCGGGGGCTCTGCCCCCTGGACCCAGCCAGGACCCTAAGGTGGGCCCCTGGATGCTCATCTGAACGTTATTAAATGTCCAAAACCCCTGAGCTTCCGGGGGCTCTGCCCCCTGGACCCCACCAAGGGCCCTAAGGCGGCCCCTGGATGCTCATCTGATCATAATTTAATGCCTAACACCCCTAAGCTTCTGGCGGCTCCGCACCCTGGACCCCACTCCAATTAGTGACCTGCATGCCAGTGTCACAAATAAGGTATAACAATATGCTCATCTGACCGTAATGCCTAAAACCCCTGAGCTTCCGGGGGCTCAGCCCCCTGGATGCTCATCTGACCTTAATTAAATGCCTAAAACCCCTGAGCTTCATGGGGCTCCGCCCCTTGACCCCCGCCGGGGCTTTGCCCCTGGACCCCACGTCAATTTTCCTTCACTTGCTTCGCTCGCTTTGCTCTACCTAATCGTAAATACTTTAGCCCCCCCTCCCCCACTTTGAAAAAACATTTCGTGGGGCCTGTAACATGTAAGAGTGGTGGTGATGCAGACTTTTTATCCTCCCCCAAAAAAACAACCGTTTTGCTCATTACGCCATTGCTTCCTCGTCCCTCGCATTTCGTCCCCCGGTCATGCAAAGAAATCGCCGCCCCTGATCATTGCGACATACTGGTTTAGTCCAGAATCTGGCCGATTTAATGTTGATCTCCACCACACCGTACCAACGCAAATATTCATATATTCAAATATTAATATGCATTCTAGGATGGCTAGGTTACGGAAAAAAGACGCGACCGGCCTAACTATATGAGCCTTTTTACGTATTTTACAGTTCTGTGGCTTAATCTAGCGTATCAGGTGACAAGCTTCGCTCTCGCACTGCACTCTCGGTCGATTTACAAAATCGTCCAAAAATATACGGAAATCTCCGAACTCGCCTTCGTGTGGACTCAGGAGAAATACATGGACACTGCCTTCCGTGTGACCCCCTTCTAAACCTGCGTGATCAGCATAGACTGGATAAGACTTTTCCTGAACATTTCCTTCTAGCCGATATTATCGAGTTCACGATTATGTCTAGCAAGTAAGTGAAACGGTTTATGAATTAAATTAAGAGCAGAGACATCTTCGTAGTTGGCGGAAAAAGTTATCACTGTCTCGTTGGTTTCGAGAAATGGGCCTCTGATTACCAGCACTGTAGTCAAGTTGAGAACTTGAGACCACTTTATATTGTCAACCTTTACTATACATTTTGGAAGAATGCTGTCAGGACTAATAACAATTTTTTGTCATTGTTTGTACGGTTACATTCTATCCTTGCCTTGATTTTTTAGTTGGACATAGAAAATTATGGTCTTGATTTAATTGTCATGCTCTGTTTGTTGTAAAATATAGATCTAGATTGATCTACCCTTATTATAGGGGGTCTAGTAGATGTAGATTGTAGGTCAATAAATTGTATTAATTTTGCAAAGTGCTTGTTTTTTTATTTTCACCAAAGCAGTAATACTACCAGTGGACAATCCACCAAGAGATTGGACTATCTAGCATGTAAAGACTACTTCATGGCTGTAGCGTTTCTATCTGCTCAGCGTAGCAAGGACCCAAGCTCACAGGTGTGTTCATCATCTTGTTTTCCTAGACCTTGGGAAGTTAAGGGGTGATCAAGTGTTAATGCTCTTGAGTCTAATATTAAAAAAATTACTACAGGTATGGTATCTGAAAATTTAAATACTGGATCAATGAGGAGTAGATTTAACTATTCCTTTTTGCATATAAAGAGATGTTTGAAGAAATAACTTTTTTAAGCAGAACATACGCACATGTATATATGTTATTGTTTCAAATACATCTTTGTTTTTGTTGTATCAGCGCTCTGATCAGTATTATTTAAAAGCGCTTAATAAGAATCAATTATTATTATTATTAAAATGCAACTCTTTATCTCCCAGTGTCATATAAATCATGTTGATTGTCATATGACAGGTTGGTGCTTGCATTGTGAATGAAGAGAAGAAGATTGTTGGTATCGGCTACAACGGGATGCCCAATGGATGCAGCGATGATGTGTTCCCATGGAGACGTGATAGTGAACATACGCTGGAGAACAAGTATGTTTATGGTGAGTTCATAACAGAGAAGGGCCAGTTACAGTCTTTTTCACAGTTGGAAAAGAGATGAGAAATATTGTGGGCAAGGTATCAGAAAATACAGTTGCATGGAGACAATGTTAAATATACCATGCACTACAAAACCGTTTAAACACATGCAAAATATTATTATTATTTTTATTATTATTAATTAGGCTAAAAACAAACTGTTTCGCTGTAACCCTCAGGTCTCTCCTCCCGAGGTAACTGATTGGGGGTGTGCAGGTGCACCACTACACATGGGTTTCCCCCTAGTACTCTTATACGAATAGTGCAGTGGGTACGTAACGTGCAAAGGTGGATGCTCTCCGTTACTAGGGGGCCTCAATTTAACGTCCTATGAGAGGGACGGAGTGTTTTCCACTTAAAGGTACTATGTCCCATTTGCAGGCCAAACAAATGAAAAGGTTAAATTCCAACGGCATTTGAAAGACAATACAAATTTAGAACTTCCCTAAAAAAAGGGGGGCTTGAAAAATTGTTTAAGTGGGAAAATAACGACTATTAATTGTCGAATCGACTTAGGAGCTATAGATTTAATCAGTTTAATTTTGGCCATTACAAGAAGTGGGTTATTGTTGTAGACAAATGCTCATGTACCCTTTACAGCTCATTTTATGTATGTTATTACCAAAGATGAAAAAAGCCAGTCAGTCACTCAATGTCTGACAGTGAAGTCTAGCAAGTAAATGGGTTTCCTTGCAAAATTTGAATATTAGGACACTGCTAATGTTTAAATTTCACAGATAGGACATACATGACATATTCATAATTCCTGCAAAGTTCTACATAATTTGATGTTGGCTGCAAAAGGGACATAGTATCTTTAACATAGCCCATTCAAACAAATGACTCCAGAAAAGCATTTGCCAGTCATGGAATAGTAATAGTGATAATGATGATATACAATTAATACACAGGTGTGAGTGCGTTAAGGTCGATACAGCGCATGAGGGTATTCACTACGGTGCAATACAATACACGAGGCGTAGCCGAGTGTATTATGTGCCATTGTGAATACCCGAATAGCGTTGCATCTCCATAACGTCACGAACGAAAACCTGTGTATTATTTGTTTATAAAATGGGTCGACAATCTTACTTAGCAAGGCGATATTACACTGTAAACCTGCAACCTTACCTTCATAACAAATAACGTGCGCCACCCGTGGTTAAAAGTAATACACGCACACGTGATCCATTTTGACGCTTCTCATTGGCTACATTCTTGAACCCACTATATAATAAATATTAATACACAACAGAGTATGTAAATTGGAAAGCAAATAGGGAAATGAAATGCTCTGAACTAAAAAAAAACCAATGCAAAATCTGGAGTACAATGGTGCTGGATTCATATTTATAACCTATACACACAGATTAATAAGCATTTTGTTATCTTTGACTTAGCATATAGAGCCACTGCAACAAAATGATAACACTGTAATGTGTATAACCTACTTCGATTTTCCAGTATGCCACGCTGAGCTGAATGCAATTATGAACAAGAACTCTGCTGACGTCAAAGGATGCACTATGTATGTAGCTCTCTTTCCCTGTAACGAGTGTGCCAAGGTCATCATCCAATCGGGGATTAGGAAGATCATCTTTCTCTCGGACAAGTACCAGGAAGAAGACACTGTAAAAGCATCCAAGAGAATGTTGGATCATGCTAAAGTAACTTACAGGTAAAATTATTTATATTTTATTTGATATCAACTTGAAGATTTATGTTGATAAATGAAGATAAAATTTGTAATGGAAAATGCCATGGTTAGTTTCGTTTTACATTGAATATATTCAGCACTTTTAGCTGAGATTCCATGTTTACAGACTGAAGGTAACTTTTGGATATTTAGATGGAATAATGATACAGTTGAAACTTATTGACTAACTTTGACGGCAAATCACGGAGAGCATTGGTAGGGGATATATATTTTTTTGATTTGATTAACAATTAAAGAAGTTCACTGTCTTACATGTAGCTAATAAGATCTGTAATTATGTAGCCTATAATGTGAGAAGAAAAAAAATAAAGAAAAGTGTATCACTCTTGGCATTAAATATCTCCGCAGCTAACTCAATAGAATAAGAAAATAAATGCAATCTTGCTGTTATTATTCTGCAAACAAATTGAAGATATTCAGATTCTTTTATGTTGTGCAAAGTCCATATATCTACGGAGAGATCTCGCCATCAAAACAGCTGTCATAATTGCCTCAGATATGAACAAGGTCATCCTCCTTTTTTATTGTCTATCCTTTGTTCTTTACCCATTGATGTTTCAGTAAATTCACACCCTCTCAGCCAACAGTCACAATAGATTTCAATGCGCTGGATCGAGATGCAAGACCCAAGGACGAGAATAAAAAAGGAATCCATGACGCATATCTCCGCCGACGATTGCTCCGCGGACAAATGCTCCGCAAAAAGCGACAACTGCCCGGCCGATATTTGCTCCGACGACATTTGCTCCGCCAAAATTTTCTCCGCCGACAATTGCTCCACTACACTGGCAAGTGCCTTAAAAGAGTAAAAATCTTTAAGTGACCGGTTTTACCATACTCATTTTCCAAATAGACTGTAGTGTTATAAAAACCGTTGGAAAAACGGTTTTTGAAATTTCGAATTCAAATCATAAATATCTTGGTAATCAGACGGGCGACCGACTTGTAAACGTCATGGGATTCCTGACTGACCTAAAGGTTTATAATTATGATTGCAGCATGAGGTAAATCCAGGATTTTGTTTAGAATCTGAGACAAAGATCCCCTTTCCTTTAACTACCGGAAGAGTATTACCAGGTACATGTACATCTATGACGTATTATATAGTAGCTTGTAAGCAAGTCCACCATTTACACATATCGTAACCCAACCTTCATCCAGTGTATAAATACATGCTGAGTGGCTCAAGTACCCAATAATTATGTGAATGTACATTATGTATTCCACTACAAAGCAGGCATCATTAAAAGGTATACATGTCGGCATCATAACGAGTCAGTCAGCTCCACACTTTGCAGTCCTTCCGTACAACTTTATACACGGCACATATTACCTCAGCTGAATACCAAGGAGGTATTTAATAAAAGTACTTTTCAAACAAGATACATTGATGTTCATGTTTATCATATTTCAATGTGAGATCAATGTAAATGTGTTTTTTCCAGCCTTTTGTATTCTCTACATATTGTACACAAAGGTAAGCTTAAATGCATTTTGTTGACACTTTCATGTAAAAGATAATGCTATTGGAAATAAATCTTACTTGTTATATTTGTATAACATTGGTACATCTTACCTTCCTAGTAGACTCAACAAAGAACAGTGACATATATACAAGTATTTGTTTTTCTTTCTTTTTCAAAGGATATGTATAATCCATATTTCTTAAAGATAAACAGGGCTCATTTCAATGTTTTTTCATGGTAATGAAGTATGTGTTAGTGGGCTATTATGAAAGATTTAATAACAAATTTTCCAGTAAAACATCTCTCCCCCGCCCCAAGACAAAAGGAAACTTGTTCTGTTTGTCGGTGATTCATTTTCATTCATTCATTCATTCATTCACGTAGGGAATAGATAGACAATTTTTGTTTTTAATTAAATGTTTTCATGGAAAATCATGCATTTTATCATATGGAGGAATGCATGAAACATTCGAGGTAGTAAGTAGATATTTTCATCATCTGCTTAAAGCCTGAATGCCTTTAAATAATTTAATTTGATAAATTTAACACCTTTCCAGCTCTCAACAGACATTATACCTTTAGATGAATCTTCATTTTAAACTAAATCTCAGACATGTACCGGTACAAGACTTGATGTTATTTACTCTGGAAGATGTACTAGTTATGTGTAAAACATGTATGTCATACTACAATAGTCATCCAGCAGTGAAGAAATCTCTCTAATACATTCTTTCAGGCACTATTAGTTTTGTTACGGTATTACTATTGTCTATATTTATACAGAGCATGACAATTGATAAAAGTGGGTGAAATGTACATATTCCAGTTCCGCAGTGGTTCACAAATATTCTTGCTTTTTTTTTTCCTCATTCAGATTCATTGTTGGTTGCACTTTTTTAAAAGTTTTATTTCACTATTGAATGCCACTAATGAGGAAGCACGCTATTCTTTTCTTTTTGTTTACATGACTGTGTATGCTATTATTAAAGAAAAATTGAAACTCATTTGAAAACAGATTTGTGTTTGTGTCGTTTTATCAGACCATCACATTTATTTATCCATATGTTCGCTTTCTATATTTCCACTTTATAAATGGTTTTATTAATGGTAACATTATTGTATTTCGTATGTACGAAATGCATCAACATTCCTCTTTAATGGATTCCACGGACCTGATGGAAACTATATGGAAGATAAAAAGCAGCTCAGAACGAAAACTCAAATCGTTTTAAAGACAAAAATATATGTAATTTTGAATATGTATGATATAAACAATATATGTACATTATGCCATGAACATCAAACATAAAACATCTATATGCCTATTAATTGTCACATGTCGAGTCTGACACTATCCCAATGGACAAGGATGGCGGTCTCCTGCATTTTTCAATTTTGAAAAGATTTGTCAACTACCGGTATGTGTTTTTGGAAAGGTATAATTATTTAATTGATTTATTTTATGATATGATTATATATGATTTTTAAGTTTTGTTAATAATAATGATGTACCTAGTTTGTATACTACTTTTTTATGTTGAAAAATGCAGAAATCAAATCAAGCATACAAACTAACAAACAAACAAGTACTCTAACTTAGCCCATGACAACTACCAGTGCACACTATCAACTGCCCCGGGTATCATCAAAAAGACAGTGGGCAGTTGTGGGGGTCAATCTTCTCGGATCACTGCAGCTCAAAGGCCGCGCGCATTATATTATTCATACCCCTTGTAAATTTGATGTTTTTGTGTTTTTTTCCTTACTCAAGAATGAAAGTTGGATTAGATGAAATAGGGCCTTTGTGGAATACTTTTAGATGTAAGCTTTAATATTGAACGATCTCAAGAAACATAAATCGGGAAAAATAAATTTGTCACATACTTGAAGAAAACAAACGTGTAATTATAAGGTAACTGAAGCTCCATACAATTCGATGTGCCACAACCCCAAAAAAAAAAAATAATAAATAAATAAACAAACAAACAAAACACGAGTATAACAAAACAGTCTGGCTCTCATTGTATTTTTTGTTTTACTCGTTGGAAAACCTTGGCTAGGCTCTCGGCAAATTTGGGCAAGGGCATCATCCCCAATGGCACCCCGGAATGTCTTTATAGATTAACATTAAAAGACACGGGGCTATCACTAAATACTGGCACAACTTCGAATATACTTACCAGAGGTGTAAGCAGTCAGAATTCTACTGACGCCCTTAAAGTCCAAGTCCACTTAAAAAATAACTTACTGTCAATAGAAGCAAAAAATCAGACAAACCAATCAAAAAAAGTTTGAGCAAAATCGGAAAACTAATAAGAAAGTCTAAGAATTTTTGAAAAAGTATGTAAAACTATGGAACAATGGAAATCTTTACACAAATTGCCAATTTAGTTATCAGTTTGTGACGTCATGTCCTCACTATTTATCAATTGCTTTATATAGTTTAAACCGATTAATTTCCCTTTTTATCCCCCAAAACTTGATTTCCCCATGCCTTTGGTCAGGTTATATGATTTGTATCATATTGCGTGCATGACATTTCACCAAATCTTTTATGAACTTTGAAGAATTGATACTATTTTCTGAATATTGCATATTCATAATTATTGATTTTTATATATATATATTAAATAGTTCATAAAATTTCACATTTTTCATGATTTAACTGAAGAAAAAAATTACTCTAATTAGTGCATCCACACAAAACATATTACTATCAATCTAACTTTGATGCTGGTGTGAAGAAATAAGATTCTTAGGGAGAAAATAGGAAATTTATATTATCAATATAAAGAAAATAATTAGTGGATAGTGAGGACATGACGTCACAGACTCATGAGTGAGTTGCCAATTTGTCTAGTGATTTTCAAAGTTTTTCATGTCATTAAAAATTCATAACTTTCTTATTAGTTATCCGATTTTGCTCAAACATTTTTCGATTGGTTTGTCTGATTTTTCTGTTTTTATTGAAAGTAAGTTATTTTTGGAGTGGACTTGCCCTATAAGAGCACGATAACGTACATCACGACCACCTCCATCGCAAATAGTACCTTATGCAAATCATCATACACTTCATTTTGTTTTACTTGAAACGACTCAATTTTAATCATAATCAAACAGGCATCTTAAGTTTGTAGATGCTTACTATTTGCTTTATGTTGTTGAAAATCATAATATTCCCTAAAAAAAGGTCCAAAATTTCTTGATTCGTATTCATTATAACAGCTGACGTCAATCACCCACCTTATGGCAACCAGACAGATCATTATACCCGATGGGTCATCAAAAACAGAAATTAACAATTTGAAATTATGCAACCTTTTTTTAAATTCATCAAATTGTAAACAAGTTCATTTTGTCCATGTTAATCATCCAGTACAAAATAACTAAGCGAAACTCGAGCCACGTGCAAATAAGGGAAATCTTAAAGACAATAATTTATGACATATTGTCTATTGTCATGATTGTATTCTCTACTTTTTTCTTTTTAATATTTTATCTTAATTCAAAATATGTATTTTGATGTTTCGTATTTTCTCTTGATGATATTTCAGCGACGAATTACCAGTATTGGTAGACAACTTGGATGTACTATAGCAATAAATCCCGGGCACATGACGTATTGCAAAAGATAATTATGATAAGGAGAAGAAGCACACAAATAATTTTAAGAATAATATCAATAAAAATAACAACAATAATAATGATAATAATTACGATATTAACTATCATACCAACAACAACAATGATAATAAACATTATAATGATAACAATAATGGTTATCATGATATACTGCTGATATTACTACTACAACTACTACTACAGTGTGCAAGGAAGTAGAAGGAGAGGAAGAAGAATGATTTCAGCGATATTAGTGATTATGTTCTCTATGATTGAGGCATACACATACATATTACATACTCTGTGGTAAGAAGGAAGTAAACGAGGGAAAGGGAAGGCAATGACAAGAGAGAGAGAGAGGGGGGAGAGAGAGATAGAGAGAGCATAGCGCGGGTTCAATTTCAGTATTCATTAAATTATTAAACCCGGTGCTCATGATCATTTATCTGTCATGTTATTGTAATGTGACACTACATAAAAAGTACCAGATTGCCGTTCATTGTCATCAAATATTGTTCAAATAGCATTGTAGAGACGATGAACAAATAAGAATAATAATGCAAGGTCGTTAGTCATGAGAATGTCAAGTTCTATCTCTCTCAGTTTAAAAATAGTCCGAACAATACCATGATCCGAGAGGAATCAACTGACATTTCTTAACAGCAATGGAAACTACTCCAATGGAGCCTGGAGCCATATAACATTATATTTTTTCCCCATTCAAATAGCATTGTAAAGGCGGTGAAAAAAAATTAATAACATTCCGTCGTTAATGGTGAGGATGTTCACGTCTATCTCTCTCAGCTAATTCCTGCAAACAGTGGGCTCAACCAAGCGCTATCAACTGTTAAACGAATTTGTCATGAGTCCTGAAATTTCAAATTGTTACTGCACGTCATAGTATAGCATTAAAGATACTATGTCCCATTTGCAGGCCAAAAAAATGAAAAGGTTAAATTCCAACGGCATTTGAAAGCTAATACTAATTTAGAACTTCCCTAAAAAAGGGGGACTTGAAAATGTCTTTAAGTGGGAAAATAACGACTATTAGTTGTCGAATCGACTTAGGAGCTATAGAGCCAGTAAGTAATAGTCTGATTTTTCAGACCATTGTACCGAATGGTCGTACGTTTTATGCTGCGCAAAGATTCAATCAGTTTAATTTTGGCCATTACAAGAAGTGGGTTATTGATGTAGACAAATGCTCATGTACCCTTTACAGCTCATTTTATGTATGTTATTACCAAAGATGAAAAAAACAGTCAGTCACTCAATAGTGTCTGACAGTGAAGTCTAGCAAGAAAACGGGTTTCCTTGCATAATTTGAATATTAGGACACTGCTAACGTTTAAATTTCATAGATAGGACATACATGACATATTCATAATTCCTGCAAAGTTCTACAGAATTTGATGTTGGCTGCAAAAGGGACATAGTATCTTTAAAGAGTATAGCAATGGCGAACGATTGTCGCTCAAATTCAACAATAATTGCTTAGTTTGCTTTTCTCAAAAAAATAACATGAGACATCAAGCTACATAGAACTATGATCGACAAACATGATGTTGTCTTGAAAACAGCCAGAAAACATTGGAACTAGAATGAATAAGAGATAATCCGATCATGTAAACATTCTGTCCATGCTAACCCTCCTGTACCAAATACCCAAGCAAACCTCGAGCCAGATGCAAATGAAGAGCTTGCAACCAAAAGGCGCGAAATCCACTTTTACACGATTTGAATAGACCTCTCTCATGTGTATCTAAATCACTAAATTTTCCCTCAGAATTGTTTCAGGAAAATATAAAAAATATTGATATGAACTTTATACTTTCAACCAAAAGGCGCTATATCCACCTTTCTATTCTTTACTATGATTGGCCCAATAATACCAGCTTGTGGAAATTTGACCAATCAGAAAGCAGAACACAAAGAGCGTATAGCACAGGCAGACTGCCTAGATTCGACTGTACTATTCACGTCTCGAAATACCTAATTTTCCTGCGATTTCATCATGGATAAATTATTGTACCAGTGGTTATGTGATGAAAGTTGTTGCACATTGATGATGATGATGTGTGTGTGTGTGTGTGTGGTGTGGTGTGTACGTGCGTGTTTGTGTGTGTGTGTGTGTGTGTGTGATTGGGTTTTTACAGACGTGTATCAATCAGATATGATTATTTACGTCTGGGGACCGACCTTTAACGTCACCATCCGAAAGACGTGACTCAGTTTCGAACCTGCGTCCTCGGCTGAATCAGTTTGTAACTTCAACTGTTAGCTGGATTACAGGCGCACGCCACAACGCCTAGTGTGTGCGTGACTCATATAATTTAACAGTAAAGGATGGTCACAGCTATTTTAACTTTACACGAAAAGAAATATGTACATTTTCTGTCCGAGCAAGGAGCACAACTCTTATCAGAAAACAAAGGGAATTTCAGTTTAGGCGTTTACATGGAGCCATATACACAAAGGAACATTTGATGAGGTTTGGGTTTGTGGGGGACAATTACTGTTCATTTTGTAATAAAGAGACTGAGTCTTAATACTTACATATCTTTATGAACTGCACGAAAGTAAAACGGTTATGGCAATTCTGTGTTCAATATTTCGGCTTGGCTGAATTAAGAGATATGAAATGGGGGATATATTCATGGGACTACCTGGTAATTCGAATAGAGATAAATGTGTGAATTCTTTGATCTTTTTCATTAAATATGTAATCTTCCATTGTAGGGCTCAAGGCCATGTACCTTCCAGTGTGAAGATACAAATATATATAGCGGAATTTATAGAGGAAGAAAAAAACTTAGCAGTAAAGGTATTGAATAAGAATATGAATGTGAACAGGTATGATGTATCAAGTGTGGTGAGCGTGTGAATCTGTGGTTGTTTGTGAGGTGCGAGCTTGTGAGTGTGAATGTGAATGTTTACGGGGGGTTAAGTAGTAGAAGGGATGGAGGGGTGGCGGTGAATATTAACGGAGGGTGCATTGTAAACAAATATGTATTATGTTATTTTATTTTATTAATTTTTTTTTTTTTTTTTGGGGGGTTCCTGACTGACCAAAAGGTTTATAATTCTCATTGCAGCCTGAGCTAAATCCAGGATTTTGTTTCAGAATCTGAGACAGAGTTACCCATCCCTTTAAGTGCTAGTGACGTGCTATTCTTCTATTTATAAGAGTAACTTATTGTGTTACAAGTCATAAATGAAACTGCACACAGGTGTTGATAGAGGTAGGACAAACGTAAATTTTGTTCACCCTAATAGTACAATCATAATGGATGAATGCAATGTCGCCAGGAGCAGAATCAGGGGGCAAAGGGGCGCGTGTGCCAAAAAAAGGAGAAAGGAGGAAGATGACTTTTTTTTCTTTCAAATTTTGCTTTGTTCACGGAGGTTTTTAAAAGGCAAATCGGCACACACAAAACCTAATGACTTATTTGTTTCGGCCTTGTGCCCTCCTCCCCCTCCTCTCCGCCAGGGAATCCTGGATCCACCACTCCGTTACCTCGAGGTCAATGGAGGTCTCCTGCTTTTTTGTAATTTATCTTTTTTTATTGACAAATATTTGAGTTTGTATGCATCTTATTTAATGTACTTAAAAATGTATAATTATGTATAATGAAGAAATAATTGTTAATTTATGTATATTATTATGTTCTATTTTGAAAACGCAGAAATAAAAACAAAACAAAACAAGTGGTTACGAATTTGAATTGCTATGGTTACTATGGTTACATAAACGGCCCAATGAAGAACATTTAGTGCGGTTATCTTCTATTTGCGTTTCTTTTTTCTCCAACAGTGACACATACACAATAAAGATAGAATGATAATATCTCAGTATTGTAATAGCACACATGTTTATTTTTCTAATACAAGCATCGATAGCACATACCATATTTCATTTACGATCCAGTGAAAATTCCCCTGATTGAAAACGAAAAAAAAATTAACATCGGACATTATTGTAAGTGGCTAAGAACACTTTGAAACTCACAAATACTGTGATTTTTTTCTCAGTTTAAAAAGCAATGTAAGAACTTATGTAAAAGAACACACACGTTTAAAAGTTCCTACAGTCAGAAAGTGAACATGTATAAAATCTACAAAATACTGCTGTTAAAGAAAGGAGATAATAATTACAAAAAGGGTACATAATAAGGTACTTCAGAACAGATAAACTTTTATTTAACTGGGGACGTATTTTCATTATGTTTTATATTATCTTGTGTATTTAACCAATGATCCTTACACTAGTTACACACATTGTGGCTTGAGTGAAGTGGCGGAGACAGAGAAAGAGAGAGAGGGGAGAGAAAGAGAGACGGAGAGAGAGGGAGAAAGAGGGAGAGAGAGTGAGAGAGAGAGAGAGAGAGAGGGAGAGAGAAAGAGAGGGAGAGGGAGAGAGAAAAAGAGGGAGGGAGGAAGAGAGAGAGAGAGAGACAAGGAGGGTGGCAAGCCCCGATCAAACCAAATCCGGGTCCCGTCTTATCCAAGATTTGCGATTACAATTGCAACTCCTATCTCTTTTACTTCAGAGTTGCGATTGATGTAATTTGCAAATTACTTGCAATCAATCGCAACTCTTTTATAAGACCGACAAAGATTAAATACTCTATATAATTAAAACACGTCTTGCATCAAAATACGGTTAATGAGTATTTATTATTTTAAAATTGACATATTGCGCGAGACCACGACAAAAACATTGTCATACAGTGAGAGGATAAAATCCATAAACAAATTTTGCGACGAGGGTTATTTGGGTAATATGCCGACCCTCTCCCTGGGTCTCTTCGTTTGAAGTAGGGAATTTTCTGAAAATTTCCCCTATAGATTACGAGGGGGAGGAGGTATTGACTTTTGTTCTCTCGAATATGAGCACCCCCTTCCACAAATGCATTAATTTTGCTTTCCGTGTAATCATAACTTTACAGAAAGTATGAACATTTCGTTGCCGGTGATGGCAGCAGACCGCAAAGTATGCGGACATGATTGAATAAATGCATAATGACGATTTGTCCTGTTCCCATTAAAAAATAAAAATAATAATCCATCTGATTAAAGCCAGGATCAACATCAGATCTCCATCATGTACAACAGCTGTATCGCTATTGACTGTGCACTGCCGGCAGTGGGCACGTACTCACCACGTATCGTTACGTGTTGTTGGAATGGGAAAGGTCCCTTTTGCACAACATTGATTCTTTTTTGGCAATGTTATCGCTAGATCATTCAAATCATGACACCCCCTGTCGACAGTACTCGGACAATAGCAGTAAACCGGTCATTTTGGACATAGTGGTAAATCGACATCAAGCGGTCTTTAGTGAATATTGGGAGAAGGCCCACGTATGAAACTCTTTTTGCAGAAATCTCTTACATTTTATTGACACCCATAAACGCATCTTAAAGCCTGTCTGCACTAGTTTGGCCAGGAGGGATTAGACCTCTCAGCGTGGTCACTGACAGGTGGTTATCTCATCAACTCAGTTCTCAATTAAAATAAGAAAAAGAGGATCATGGGGGACCAACGGGTACCGCTTAGGCATTGTTTTCTATATAGAGGGAGCAAGTAGCTACAAGTAGTGCGGTGGGGCTTTAAAGTACTGGCCATCAGGTTATAAAACAAATAAGAAAACTGTTCACATGTGTGAATTTACAAATGAAGTTAAATCATTCACAGCTGTTCATTTTAATAAATTTCCAACTATTGAATATTTACGTTAAATTTACTTCAAAATCCATGACCACGATTGGATCTTTAGCATTAGGTTTGTCTTGTATTCACACATTTTCATTCATTCTGGTGAGACACATAAGCCTACGAAGTCTATGATCAGTATTCTTCTAGGCTAATTCAATTAAACCCCGATCCGGTCCTCAGATCACGTTTAACAAAGGAAAAAACGAGACATCAGACAAATTTCATTTGTTTTAAACCCGATTTGGAACAAAAGCCTAAACACAACGACGGGTTTCAATTTTAATAGAATACGGGCCTGTGTCTTCCTCGTTATTAATTAATAAGTACTACATTCATTATCTATCATTGTTTACACCTACAGTTTACTCTCATATTTATTTATAACACCGATTGAATTCAAAAGTGATAAATGTGTGTCTTTTCGACAAGACTGTTAATCGGCTATTACTTTACCGATCTTTTTAAAACTCATATCACAAGTGACACAATATGCACGCAACCACGCCCAAAAGGTAATACTCATATCAATTACAATAATGCATGTGACTAGCATACCTCAGCGGCCCATCTAGCACCATTAGTGAACAATTAAGTAGTAAAAAAAGAACAATATAAACTTGAACTATATATATATATCTCTTTCAAATTTGGGGTGCATTTCGATATGGTTATTCATTTGTGACGTCAGCAATACGTCACTTCGATAGAAGGTGACGAGAGGACGAGTTGCACTCTGCTACTTTTTATGCTGTTGGTTGTCATGGAAACCTCCTCCATCTTGCGTCGGTGTCTAAAAGGACAGAATGATAGCAGAATACAAATAAGGAATTTTGTGAAACAAAGTCTAGAGACCATAAAATGTTGTAAAGTTCAACAGCGAATATTTAAATAACGTTTAATCCATTACATTCAGTCTGGCCGGTGTTGTAATGGGGATGATCATGAGGATAGCAAGTAAGAAATAATCATTTCAAAATGCAGCATGAAGATGATTGCATAACTGTGAATTTCTAAAAAAAATAACATTCAATCCTTTACGAAGTCCGGCCTGTGTCGTAAAGAAATGACATCAGAATTCGAATAATCATTGTAAGACGTCGCCAAAAACACTTAAATTGAATGTCAGGATTGTAATGTTGATTGTTTTTTTTATCCATTACGAATGGGCTGATTCCCTTATGGAAAAATATATAGTGAACAGTTTACTCCGTGACTACTGATTTGTTAGGGGTGAAGTCACTCTTTATTTGTCTGTCTACATTATTTCGTTATCTAGTTCATGACCTTGTGATATTGCACCCAATGTGTATTCATTCTTAAAGTTCAGTGTTGGTTTTAACTTATTGTTCATCTGTACAATGACAACTGCAGTGCTAAACGAAGCCTCCTATTTTTTTTGTTTTGTTTTTTTATTTGGGGGTTATGAAGTGAAGAAAACGAAATGAAATATAATTATTTTTAATTACTTCCAACAAATTTGTCTTGTATAACATGCGATGGGTTTAGAATATTTCATCGTCTTGTTATGCTCACCTTAATTTCATGTCGTCTATTCGGTCGGTGCAAATGCCGTACATACGTATAGCCTGCGCCGTCTCGTCACGTATTGCCGCTAAAGCTTTTCTATAATTATTAAGTATTGCACTACGTGCAGCATGGCTCTGCAAAAAAAGGAAATAGAGTTGGATAAATTTACCAAATAACTGTTAATTTTCTTGCTTTAAACACTCTTATTTAAAGTTTGAGTTGGATTTAAACACAACTCCAGCTCCCCAAACAATAACACTTTCTCTCAAAAAGTATTTTCACAAGGTAAGGTTAAAGTATTACGCCTGGTTTTTACATCCCTGTGGCAAAAGTCGTAAAATATTTAATATGTAACATAAAATTACGATCAATATTTATTAAACCCCAGACTATATTCCCACATGTCAAATTACCCTTAGCACATAGAAACTAAAGTGTATGTTGAAGAATTTTCGAAATGTTTTTAAGTATTTTTTAAAAATGAATTACACCATTCTGAAGAGAAGAAATTACCCGTATTGATTCGCCGAATCTCGCCTCTGCAGAAACTTCCTCCTCGCCATCTCTCCTCTTGAATTTCCACTGCCAAAGTTTGTCTCTATATCTCTTCTTGATCGGCGGATTGATGTCCGGTTTGCACTTTACAACATACAGTTTTGGCACAAAAAGACACCCTAGATTGGCAACACTTGAAAACATAAGGCCGAAAGAGAGGACAAAAGTTCGGTAATGACGACCTTTGGGTAGAACTAGATAGATGACCAGTATGGTCACCCAACCCATGACTTGGATGATAAAGGAGAAGAAGATGAACTTTCCTTCCTGGAAGTTCTTGTCTCGGTTGCGGATGTTAAAGGAGACAAATATCCCGACGACGTCGAGAGTGATGCAGTAGGCAATGACGACGATGATGCCGTCGTAACTCCCCGAGCTGACGCAGTCGACGTAGACGAGACGCTGGTCCCGATCGACTGTCTTCGTGACGACGGGGCGACTGGTCAACATCCAGATCAGGATGCATTGCCCGTGAACGAAGAGGACTGCGATCATGGAGAGCGCCCAGTTGTTGAGCTGGACATGTTTGCGATTGTACGTGGAGTAGGCAGCGAGAATGAGGCTTCCTTCTGTGACAGATACAGGTAAGAGTTGAGTCCCAGCTACGATAAGGCACATAAGCTCCGAGGCGGGGATGACAGAGAGCGTTGCAGTGACGAACGTTATGGTGATCCCAAGAAGTACAAACTTCCAGGAGCGCGCGAAGGCATGGAAAATAATGGTTGTGTTTTCCTTGAGCATGAAGATAACGATGATGATGACGCATATTAACCAGCCGATGATAGCAGTTGCTAGGACGGCCAAACCAATCTCGGATGTGAGTTCTGTAAAGCTATATGGTAAGTCAAGGCATTCCGTTCGGTCCTCGCTGGATGCCTGTTCATCGCCACATGGAGAGCACGATAAGGCGTTGCTCTCGTTGGTGTAGTGGTTATTAGAGCAATTCACACAAATCCAACAGCAACTGCTGAAGTCAAGGGTAATACGTCTAGTACCGGGGTCACATCTTTCTCCACACACCGATGTTGGCGTGGAAGTTGACAGAGTACAAGTATTTGTCGTTGGCCAGTAGATATTTTCTATGTTTGAGATCGAAACTTCAGCTTCCTTCCAATAGCCAACTATTTCCAGATGAAACTCATTCGAGCACGGATACTTTGGTTGTAAGTTGTAAAAGTCGTACCAAGCGACTTCCGCAAGATTTCCCCGTTGGTCCGGAGCCAACCTGTAGCCGGAGTGGCCCATGAAGTCCACATTCTTCATGCAGTCAATCAAATCTACCCCTAAGATACCACCTGGACGTGACTCACATTGTACATCATTGCATGCAAGCGTTTTATGCATAGCACGGGCAATAACTTCCACAGAATCCACGACTGACGAGACCAAGGATGTATTTGAAAAGGCAAGGGAAGAGTTAACGGACTCTTCTCCCGTGCATTTCCGATCGTAGGAGTGGACGTTCTTCTCGGAAACGCCTGGCAAGTGACACTGGAAGAAGTCTTGCCAGTACTCGTTAAAGAATGGATCCTGGTAGTCCAAAGATTCCGGGGTCAGACTGAGAATGTAGTCTTCAAACTTGGGGATCGTCTCGGTGTGCGGAAGACGCCGATCATTCCGCTGGTGACCCGGGATATCTCCGGGTCCAGTACGGTTTTCGATGCTCCCCAACCATCGCTGCCTATCCACATATAGCCGGTGACGCTGTTCTCAGCGAAATAGGTAAGGAGCTGGTTCATGGGAGCCTCGTTGGCGAAGGCAACAATTACCCGTACATCTGGGATTTTTCTGGAATAGTGGAAGGGATTAGAAAAGGACAAAAATACTGTCAGTTACGATCGATGTTGCAAGGTGCTAAGATGTATGAGTTATCGGGGGCAGATCCATAATTTTCAACAGTACAAAAGGTCTCTTGGGAGCAAAATCAAAACAAAAATAAACTAAAACAAAAACGTTGAAAACCTTTCCCCTAAATTGGATTGCCACTTTTATGTGGACCTCCAAAAGGGCTTCAAAAACACGACTGTGGGGGGGGGGCTTACTGTGTATTTTAGGTATGATGCCACATTGGTATGCACCAATTTGCATGATAGGGAGTAAGATTGTCATCGTCTGTAAATTATTTATGTATTTTCTTATATTTAAACAAAATAATGGATATGATATCTTTGTGTGTTATTGTCCTATTGACTCTTGCCATTATTATGCTATTTCAACATCTACGGGATCCTGGCCATTTCTACTAAAAACAGTAGCTTAGACTAACTGCGAGAGACGCAATTATGGCACCCAGATATCGACTAGTGGGGCTAGGTGGGTACAGAAACTGATGGGGTATCGACTTCATGGGGAGGGGGGGGGGGGCATCGGTCTTATCAGGTGACTGGAATTCAGAGAGGGCTGAGAGGACGAAGGTGTGGGAAAATTGTGGCTTTTAACGTGCTCTTTACCCCTCGCCCTTTATAATCCTTTTCACCCTTTTCATTTTCCATTTGACCACTAACCCAAGATCACTGACGATCCTCTCGAAGTCCGACTGGTCATCGCTGACGCCGAAGATCTTCTTGTAGGCGATGCAGATGTTGTGCTTGGAAGCCTCGTCTTCGAAGACATAGACGCCGCTCACGCCGTACGCACCCTCGTCGTTACCGAGCAGGGCGACGGTATCAAAGCCGAAGTGGTTGGCGAGGTGGGCCATTGCCCGGGCTTGGTACGTGTCCGTCGGGATAGTCCTAGTAAAATAACTAGAAAGAAGAATGAAGGGAAATAAACTTAATTTCAAAGTTTACGTAACATCTTTGTACAAAATTAACTGTGTTGAGAAAACAGTGTAGCAAAGAGTCGCTAAAATATGATATGTGTTTTTAATTCTTGAAAAAAAGAGCCACATGGGTAAGGGAAGTAGGAAATCTCTTTTGATGTCATTGGTGCCATGGTAAATACGGACATAATAGTCCGTAGTGAAATAGAATGGTCTTGGAATTTTAAAAAAATGGCAGTTTTCAGCGTTTAGCTATGATTCCAGATAGAAATTCCCAAACGTGCTGAAGTGACTTTGAAAGTCATTTACTGTTATAAGATGATGACGTGGATCCTAATCAAATGATTGGTTGAGAGCGTACACGTGACCAGGCATTGATTTTGCCTAACACGTAATTTTGATAATGACCGGTCATTATCAAATGCTAATGACCGGTCATTAGTAAAATCATGTTACAAAACATCATTTTATAAAACAAATTAAACATAATCTTATAAAACAAAAAATACACATCATTTTGTTCGGGCATTAGTAAAAATTACCCACACTCAGTACCTTCAAAACAGTCCAAACACCCTCGGCTATCACCTCGGGCGTGTTAGACCATGGACCTACTACTTCGTAGTAGGTCCATGGTTAGACTGTTCCAAAGGTACCTTGCGTGGGTAATTCTTTACTAATGCCCTCACTGCTGTGTATTATGTGTATATTATTATTTACAGCAATGGCTAATATACAATGCCGTTCATACCGAAGGATGAATGATTAAGATTTTAATACTTTTTGATAACTGTGTCTGCAGCAGGTTCCTATTAGAGAGCTTGTACTGATTTGCTTTCATGGGGCTCTAAGGGGGGTGCTTACACCGGCTTCATGTTATCTTGCATACTCCCCTGCATTTTGATATAGGGAATTGTAAACAACTCAAAGTAAAGATTCGAAAGTAAATGCATGGTTTCTAAACTTATGTATAATTATTGGTGTGCTTACTTGAATCGTGATTCGCTGAGTATGTCACTGGTAGCAGCATAGCTGACTTGGGGCAGGGTGAAGAGATTAAAAAGGCTTGCCACAGAGACGGCTGCGCTGCTTGTCGATGGTCCTACTACGGCAGCTATAGACTGTTGACCTGAATCACTGCATATGGAGAAAAAAAAAAGAAAAGAAAGTATTCACATTTAGGAGCAAACTCAGAAGAGATCACCGAGGAGAGACGCTTCTTCTTCATGTTCCTACTGCTACAGCAGCTAATGACTTTTAGCCAAAATCACTGCGCGAAAAAACTCAACTAGATTAGAAGGATAATACAAACAAACTGATCGCAACGATTATCTAAAAATCAACCTCAGGCAATTCGATAGGCTTGTGCGTCATCTGTCGAATTGTGAGAAGATGAGAATGAGATATTACGTAATCCGAACATGATTTCTATGGGATGTACAATAGGGTATTCGATTTTTCTAAAATATTTTCGATCGAGTCAAACAAAATCATGAATATCATGAATATATGATGAATTTAGTTGCAAACTCAGCAGAGTTTCCTAATGGAGGGAGAGGCCCCCTCCTTCCTTGGCCCGCGTTGATGGTCCTTCTACTAATGATGTTAATCTGTTTGACGTAGGAGCATTCTGATAATCCCTATCAACAAGAACGCAACATCCAGTTGCGTACCTACGGGGAAGGAGAAGAGGTGAGCACGTTCCCCTAAATTACTCATCATGACGACGAGAAGGATTTTTCCGATCCAGGACAGATCAAATTACTATCTATGTCGTCGGAATAGGAGAGGCCGGTGCATCCAAGGGTGCCCATCTTTAAAAAAAGAAGAAGAAGAAGAAAAAGAAGAAGAGGAAGAAGAAGTAGAAGAAGAAGAAAAAAAGAAGAAGAAGAAGAAGAAGCAGAGAAGGGGACAGAGAGAGGGGAAAGAAAGAGAGAGAGAGAAGAAGAACAAATTGGGGAAAGCTGAAAGAAGATGAAGTAGAAAGAGTTAGATGAAAGAGTAAGAAGAGGCAACCGATGAGAAAAAGAAGGAACATGAAAACAAAGAAGATGGTGAGGAGAATGGGGGGAGAGGGGGTGGGCAGAGGGGGATGGGTAATGTGAGAAAATGAAATTGAAGTGGTGATAATGGAAAAAAGTAAGTAGACAAAGAAAATCATCGCCAATAATCGCAAAGTACGCATCCACAGACGTTCCTTTCGTACAGTTTGCTAAAAATTCTCGTTGTTTGCACTGCCAGTTTGAAGCTTGTTATTTAACAAATGTAAAACATAAAAATCTTATTGAATTTACCATCGTTTTTTGTTTTTATTAATGTATCAAAGATTGCTTTTTCTTTTGTTTGTTGCTTTTTGGGGGGTTAACGCTAATGCCGCTTCCTATATATATTGTCTAAGAAAAACACTCTATTGTATTCAAACGTTAATCCTGGGGAGAGGTTGGGGCACCCCCAAACTTGCTTGAGTGCAAACAAAAACATATTACAGGATGTGGGCCCCTGGCTTATTTGATCCATTAATGTGCGTCTCATTGTCCTAATGCACAACACGAATAACGTGTCAACTACAGCCGGCTTGATGAAAGGGAAGGTTATTTCATTTTCGAGCAGAGATGGAATGAGGTTTTCCTCGAGTGCACACACAAAACGAAATTGTGTTATGAAAATATAGGGTAGACACCATTATGCATTGTTAAAGAGCCAATCGATCGATGAATTTCTGATGCGTGTAAGACTTAAATTATTCAAACAACATCAATCATAACTATGAAGACTTGCGCTGTTGCTATCTTACAACCCCGTCACGCCGACAAACCGACAAACCGTTCGATAACCGAGATGGACTAGGCCGTTCGGGGTAATGTAATATTATGGTTAGTCTATTTTCGGTCTGGTGTCAGTCCCGGCGATGTAAATGGGACGTAACCACCTAGTATGTCATTTTACTTTAATTTGCTTACGGCTACCAAAAGACTCACAGGAATCGGTTATTATCTTGGAATAAGATGCATTATATTTTCATATGAACTTTTCAAATTCGAACTGTTTTTAATACGTCATGATTGATCATGAATAGAAATGTATAGAGATTGCGGGGTATTTTAAGGTTTTTGTTGGGGTTGTCGGTGGGCATTCGTGAAATGTTTGCATGTACCCTCATTGCAATTTTTTCCAGAATTATTTTCATTCGTTTATTTCTTTATCTCTCTCTCTCTCTCTCTCTCTCTCGCTTCTTTCATTCTGTAGCTTTTCATATGTGAAGCCTTGTTTCTTTCTCTCCCCACCTCTTTCTTTCTCACTCTCTAATTCATCCTATATTTCCCCCTTCTCCTTTCCCTCCCTCCGCATCTCTTCCCCCTTCCCCATCTCTCTGCTCTCTCCCCATCACTCTACCACCCCCTCTCTCCCTCTTTCTCATTGTAAATTCTCATCGCGTATAAACCTACCTGTCGCAGTTTGATGAATCCTGTGTAGCGATGAAATAGACCGAGTTCCTTACGGCGATGTTGGGATCCGTGCATGTGTCGTATATGTCAAACCCTGGAGGATAACAAGCAAGAGAATAGGTTCAAAATAATGATTTCACCTTGAAGAATAATTATTGCAAACACACATATGGATCGAGGCCTATTGCGTGGGGGGGGGGGGACAAAGAAATATCAATTAGAGGCGTATACAGGATAACGTTATAAGCCGGAGTAAGCCCCACCCCCCCCCTCACACATACATGTACTCATCACACATTTAAACCCCACGAAAAATGAAACTCAATGTAACTTCGATACAATGGGTGTACATCACCCGGTGCTTCTGATACACATTATGCCTCTCCCTACATATATTCCTGGCGAGGATTCCGCCCCCTCCCGCGGTCTCTTAATTTCTGGATACGCCATTGGAACTATGATTGAACGCTGCAACTCGAGACATGCTGACCGAGAGTGAAACTTACAATCAGTGTATATACATCTTCCGGGCTGCCAGGGTACACTACTCGCCCTTCTTATAATATGCTTCAGGGGGAGGGGTCCCACTCCCCCTGTGTGGTTTCTCACTTATGGATACGCCAGTGGAAGTGTAATTGAACGCTGGGACTCGAGACATCCTGGCCGAGAGGAGACTGATGGATGGTCGGCTTTGCCTTGCGGAACACAATAGCCATTTTTTTAAAGAGGCCAAAGAGATCAGTTTACTAATGTACCCAAAGTTGATGTATGTACAGGTAATATCAAACAAATCGTTCAGATATAGGTAAATGCCGAACAAAAATCAGTTCAAAGTATTTAAGATAATAATACAAATATTAGAAAGACAAACCCAAATAATAAAAAACTCGAAAATTTGTTATTACTGACTGCATATGGTCAATAAGGGAATAAGCGACATGGCCAAAAAAGAGATTCATTATATGTTGAATAAGATCATGAACAGAATAATACCAAGACAATATCATGTTAATAATACCTAAACAAAGTAAAACTTACATTATTATAATCAGTTTATAGGTGCCCTATTAGAAGAATTGGAAGAGAGAAATATTCAATTAGAAATAAAGCGTCGCATTAATTAGCATTTCCGAACACATTTGAACCTGAGAATGTGAAGAAAAAAACATAACATTTACCAGTGGGTGAGAAAAAGGCACAAAGAATAAGGTTACGCAATAAGATACATCGCTCAATAGCAAAAGTATTGACTGGTTCAAACTGCCAATCCTGTATTCATACACAGGGGTTGGAGATTGGGAAGGGGGTGACCGTATATGCATCCGGGGTTCAACGCCTGCGGTGTGCAAAGGCGATTTCGTGGAACATGCATTGGTGCACTTGATGATATTTCCCCTTAAATTCAGCGCCAATTTCTTACGGAAACGTTTTTGAAATGTTTGTTCATCCATTTAATTCATCGCGGTTGATGCACTAATAAGTCATTATAAAGTGATTTGTCTAGATTTCTCCGTTAATTTGTAAGGGGAAATGTTAAAAAGGGAACAGTAATGGGATTGAAACAGGTTATGTGAGGAAGAATAATATAATAGTATAAGCTGCGTAATACTTAGCAAAACAAAAAACCTGTAAGATGTAAGTTGGAAACGACGTAGGCCTACGACAAATGAAAAGGTTTGGATCAAATCGTATTTCCTCACTGTCCATAACTGTATAAATGCCCTTTAAGGAAACCACTTCCCTTAACAACATGTAGCCATCATCCATCAGAAATGTTCAATTTCTTTTATTTCAACTTCGCTCTCCCTCATCTTTTCCCCCATCAATAAATCGTAATCAATATATACATCAATTTCATCCAATATATATTGGAGTCTAGCTCCCGAATATATCTAATGGAGACCGGATGAGAAGGAGGGACAGAGAGGAGGGGAGGGAGAGAGGGAAGATATATATGTATATATATATATAAATGCGAGAATTCTCAACTCTGACATGACAACGGGTGTTCCAGAATATGTAGGCGTGAAGAAAATGGTCTAGGAACGTGAGACGTAGCTGTACTTTACTATTTTATTACGAGCTTTCGGCTTGTGAGGCCTTCTTCAGGTTCTGAAGTGCAAACACATACAGAAACAAATACATTGTATGAAAAGATATACATTGCATAAAAACTTAATATCACTCAATCATATAGTCAAGCATCATGAACATAGCAAAAACTAGTACGAGAAATACTTCAGAATAAACTTAGAAATGATTATGCAATTTCAAAGTTCTTTCCTTGCTTTTGTGTTGGGCTGTCGTGTGTGTTTATTCATTTATAAGTTTATTCCGAAGTATTTCTCGTACTAATTTTTGCTATGTTCATGAAGCTTGACTATATGATTGAGTGATATTAAGTTTTTATGCCATGTATATCTGTTCATACAATGTATTTGTTTATGTATGTGTTTGCACTTCAGAACCTGAAGAAGGCCGCACAAGCCGAAAGCTCGTCAAATTGTAAAGTACAGCTACGTCTCACGTTCCTAGACCATTTTCTTCACGCCTATATATATATATATATATATATATATACAAGGGAAAGACAAGTAAGAGCGGGAGAAGAGAGGGAGAGGGAAGAAATAAAGGAAAGAAACGGAGAGATAGATAAAAATACAGAGATGGAGAGAGGGGGGAGATACAGAAAGGAAAAGACAGGGAAGAGCGGGAGAAGAGAGGGAGAAGAAGAAATACACCGAGAGTGAGGGAAGAGAGAGAAAGGGAGAGAGACAGATAGAGATAGCAGAGATTGAGATTGAGATACAAAAGAGAGAGGGGGAATACACCGAGATTGAGGAGAGAGAGAGAGAGAGAGAGAGGGAGAGAAAGAGCGTGTGTTTATGAAAACCAATTACCGGGCACTTGGAGAATATGTTTTCAATTTCCCTTGATACATCTACATTGTGCGAGTGGATAAAGAGAAACAAATGTACATGTACATTATCCACATCGCAGTATTCCATCAAAGCTATTTCTACTTCTGCCAAATTTACTCTCTGATTGATGCACTTGGGATTTGTGCTGGATATACATAGCGTACGAGAACATTAATGTGCGGTTCGGCGTGACAAAATATGAACACGCGTATTAAAACCACTTGATACAAGCTTAACATGCATTGTTAAAATGATGCGTGAAATATTAATAACGTTTTTTAAATGTAATAAATAAAATTTTATGAAGAAATTCACGCATCATATTTCCCATTCAAATCTAAACAGAGCGAGTTTCGATTTTTATGATATTGAAATATCTACGTCAATTCAATAAATGATTATATGAAGATAATTTGCAGCTATATAAGGACTGGGTGGCACATCATTTAACATTCACCATAGGCTACAAAGAATAATACTGCTATAAAGATAGTATAATATATAAATTAAGAATATGGTAAAACACAAAGAATGAAGGATGAACTACAAATGATTCCAACTATAGGACGATACTATTATTGTATTTTGATGAGGATTTTGACAATTTTCGTGATGTAGACTGTGAAGAAGAAGAAACAAATCATAAATATTGAACGCACACTTTGTAAATATAATAGTAACTGTGGAAGATTGGAACGTGTAAAATCTTCCCGATCATTCTGATTGGGATGCCGAATGGACAAGGGAACCCTCAAATCGAATTTACGCGATAGTTTAGGACTTCCATGCAGTCGATGGAAAGCAAATAATGGGCTCTAAATTGGACAATTTCATTCACTTTTTAGTTCAAGAAACACCTCTCTCTGATTAGACGGCTTTCAATATTTGCCCAAAAGTTTAAATTAAAGTATTCGTACATGACGATTCGGAAAGTCAATCGGGCAGCTTCCATGTTTTCACACATCCCTAACTATTGTTATTTCACTTTCCATTCCCAAATCACAGTCGTATTTTACCGTATCCGGACACCCCCCCCCCCCCGACAACTACCCCGTAGGATAGTTGTCTGGGGGTAGTTGTCCGGGGGTAGTTGTCCTACGGGGTAGTTTTCCGGGGGGTAGTTGTCCTAGGGGGTAGTTGTCCGGGGTAGTTTTCCGGGGGTAGTTGTCCTAGGGGGTAGTTGTCCTAGAACCGTAATTTACAGTTGAAGATGGACAATGGTGGTGTATTTATATCGCGCATGCGCAATTAATCATACAGCAGTGAATCAGTGCTGCATTAATCCGTTATCAAAATACGAATTTTCTCACCACTGAACACCTGTAAATCCTCATACAACAGACCGAAAGTAAACAGTACAATTTACCAAGGAGAGTCGCGTTTTAGAGATTGTGGATATTTTCCAGATAAAAGGTTAGATGACTGACAGTGATTTATTTAACAAGGCTCCCAAATTGTTTCAGTTTAAGTTATTTAATTTTCAGACGAATGAAACGCGCTTAACCGGAAGTAAATCCTCTTTTTATGAAAATCCATGAACACAAAAGAGGGGCATACGCAAGCGGATAATGGTCAGGTCTGATTGGAGTTTTTTTAGTAACCACATAGATTCAACAAAATCACAAAATTTGGCTCAAAATCGTTAACATTTACATGTAAATGAACAGATCAACGATGTGTGGATTGGGACAACGCATATTTGATGCAAAGTATGTTTGACCCAAGTGACAAAGTTATGTTATAATAAAGTTCCATTTGAAATGAAATACCCCCGCGAGCTTTATAAGGTTTCTCTTTCACACATAGGTTGATCCACCTAGGGGAAAACTCAGACGGACTCCCCCTTATAATAATTTTTTTAAATACATTTGCCATTTACGCTATTGGTGCCTTCACGGGGATCGTGGGCTTTCGCAAATTGTTCAAACAAATCCGACCCCCTTTCCGTTCGATACTTCTGGATCTGCCTCTACTCTTTTTGTTAACATTTCTAAAATCATATTCTTTACATAGAACTTAATATTAGTTAGGGTAGCTCACGCAGTATTTGTTCACATTTTACCACACCAGCCCCCTCAGTCAATTCTCCGTATTCCTCAACACCTTCTCTCGGTTTTTCAGGTTACTAATTAACGTCAATAATACAGATAGAACCTGGCTATATGTTTACTCTGTCGACGAATTGAGCAAACATCAACGGATTAAGATTTAAAAAAAATCACCTGACATTTTTTTGTCTCTCGTTGATATTAGCAACAAAAATGTGTTTGGGTAAGAGATTTATTCTAAGCGATGGCTTCTGAGTTGAAATTGGTTGCGCCAAACTATGTTGCAGTAATGGGTTTACTTAAATTTGCTGCGCGAAAATCTGTCATCTATGCCTTCTGGCATAACGTGGTGCGTTCAAACGCAACTCAAAAAAGAAAACGCAACCTGATTTTCATTTTCAGAATCATGCGTACATTTTTTAATTATTTTTACACTGCGTTTCAACTTAACTTTGATGCAAGAGGACGCATGTCAACTATTAACCGTATCGAAATCACTACATGAAAGAATAATTGTTAATAAACGTGAACGATTTTCAAACTAGAAATCTTGCAAAGTATGTGTTGGCAGTGTGTGGTAGAAGTATTGGCCTAACATAGACAGCAAATGTTTTGATATTTTCGACTATACATGTAATTCACAGTCCTTAGGCTTATGTTATCCCAAATAATATTTATGCAGATGACGCATACTACCACACCATATCCAACAATCACATTTGAATGGCGCAGGCCTACATATATTATTGTGTTTTTTTTTTAATAACCAAAGCAACAAACAGTCTAATCTTCGTGAACGGGGATATATGATCCTATCTATTGCTCCTTTTCTACTTTGACAGAGTTTAATTCCAAAAGGAGCTAAATCCACTTTTGATGAAAATTGACTTATTGATATCAGAACATTGTTCACTTAAGTACCAGTCTTTCTATAAAAGTATTTACCTAAATTTTGGGAGCAATTATGAAAAAATGCACCTTCTAATATCACTTTTCCATAGACGCATGTACAAAATCTGGTAAACAAATCCCTTTTTCTCCGAAGTTACAAAAGTGGATTTAGCTCCTTTTGGAATGAAACTCTATTATACATAATAATCAAGAAGACTAAAATATTGTGCCCTTGATCCAGTTGGTCATCCAGTTGATTATCATCACGATAAATCTAATGAGCTACATTGAACCAGGGAGTCCCACCTCCCTGATTGAACATTATCATTTCGATCCCTAAAGGCTAACGTATTTTATTCCAACTGGAATAACTAGCATTCAAATTCGTCATCGTATATTTACACGATAGAAAACATTGATTTCATCCTGAACGTCGCGCTTCTTATTTTTCAATTATCGTGCAAAATGGCCTAATAAGAGTCGATTGCCTAAATATGGTTTTCCCGAAATTCCGAGTTACACAGACGTGGAAGTGTCCCGAAAACAATTTTGCCAATACTGCCTAATTTCCACCCCAATTCGACTGATTACTTGTTTTTTTGCTAGATGATTTCGGAGGGAATTCTTTGGCGATTAAACGATGCTAAAAGAGTAGACGTCATTTCTTATTAGTTCTTTAATATTCTTATTTTAATTAGTTGTTGAAGGTAATTATGTCTTTGCTTTTTACGCTTTCATAATAGGCAATAAAAAAGCAACATTGAAATTTTCCCCACAAATTGTGTGATGAATGCATCATCGTTTATTTGACATTTGATATGGTTTCTGAGCAGCTTATTGTTTATAAATTTCAATTACGATGTAAAAAAAACCTGTATAGATTTTCATTAAAAAGATTACTGTTGGAAAATGTCTGACATATATGTTTTTAATGAGATGTATCAATCATATCGTGAGGCACAGATTAAATCAAAAATACATATCAGTTAAAAGAAATGTTTAATAAAGTCCGGTGGCCATCATAAATTCGATTCAGTCCTCGTCAATAACCGAATACAATATACTTTGAATCTTAATCGACATCGAAACTTTTAAAATGAACAAAAGTCAAATGAAATTTTACTTTTATTCCAACACAAGTAACGGAATTTTACTGACTTTAAAGGAGTTATAGCTGTCACTTTAACGGCCACTACATAAATTTGACTCAGCCCTCACCAATAACCGAATAGATATATACGGTATTGAATCTTTATTGACATCGAAAGTTCGAAACTTTAAAAACTAACCAAAAAAAATTCTTTTATTTTAGTGAGTTCACGGAATTTTACTATAGGTGTCACATATAATGGCCACATTTTCATATGGTTTAAGAGTATTTTTTTAATTGTGCTCAAGTAATCTATATTTGGAATTAAAGGTTACTGTACAATCCCGTAAGATATAAAAAACATGTATTTAACTATTAACACTGAAAAGACGTGACGACATGGTCGGTGTACGCTCTATTAATATGTAAAGCCATTTCTGAAATTAACTAATGGCCTAATATACGGATAAGTTTACAGATAAAGTTACAGATAAATGAAGTTAGTTATTTCAAGTGTGAGTGTACATCTATTTGTATTTCACAATAAGATATTTGGTATTTCGATGAGGTGATATTGTGATATCTAATCAAGTATACCGCATTTATTTTAAGAATCGTCAGAGTGTGATCACATTGAGGGGCGTAGCGTGGGCCTATAGCCATTGAGAGGGGCACCGTATCGGGGACTCTTTCCAGGTGGATGAAATGCAAAAGAACGTCGAGGACGTTGAGTGGGGTAAGGTCGTGGGAGAATTGCAACCATCTTCTCTTATTATCTTGCCTCCTCACTCTCCCTTTCTCCCTTTCTCTCTCTGTCTCTCTGTCTCTCTGTCTCTCTCTGTCTCTCTCTCTGTCTCGTTCTCTCTCTCTTTTTTCTTTTATTTTCCTTTTCGCCATTCGATGGGGTGAATGTGCCAGTGCCCTTTGTACCCACGTCATCCGCCGATATGCGCCATAATTATATTTTGTGTCAACTGATTAGTGCGAATAATTAAGCACTTGTGGTTTCTCGTCTCAAGTCGTCCGTAACATGGACCCTACCGTAATAAGACTTCGATCCTTAACCTTCGTCCACTCAAACCCTAATCGGCTTAGCTGGACTGACAGAAGCGTGTTTGTCCAGCGTCTAATTACATAAGGCTGCTACAGATAATACCTCACCGCTATATTATTACCATAACAAGTTTGTGCCATGAATCATGTAAGAAAATTACCGTTATATTATACTACGCCATGCGGTGAGCTCACAACAACAAAAAATGGACACCCTCACCATAAACACAATCAAAAGCGTTTTGCTGTGGGGGCCATGACAGGCCGGTGGCCGATTAAAAGGTATATGGCATACCACCAATTCCAAAAATATAATCCCCGTAATTGTGTTATTGGCACGATCAATCTAAATTTGGATTTGGAAGGGGAAAATGGGGGGAAAGTCTGATAACCGTTTATAATTTAATTTAATTTTCGAAAATTTAGTGGAATTGAGTCCCATTAAAAAATAAATCTAGATTTATCCATGTTTGCAATCAGAAATGATCCGAGTAACATGAATTCTCTGTCCATACGTTGTTACATATTTCAGCATGGGTGTAAAACACATCTTAGACCCTACATGGCCAGCAAAATGCAATCTAAATCCTTGTTCAGATATTGCGCGGTAAACTGCGGCAAAAAACACAAAACAAACAAACGCCGCGGTTTTGCCGCGCCATTATCTGAACGATCCACAAGGCAGACAAAACGCCTCTGTGATACTACTTAAGAAAGTGACGTACAAGAAACGAGACTTCTTATCATTTGTATCATCGTTTGTCTCCTATCAGTCACACACCTAGAGTATCTCAGTGTGTCGCACTGCAAAGTGCTTTGCCTCTGGGGATACACGTTTGTTTGTTTTGTCTTCTTCTTCTTCTTCTTCTTTTCCCCGTTGTTTTATTAAAGTAAAAAATAGGGCTGTAAAATTGTCGCTTTGAAAACGCTTGAAGCCGCCCTTAATTGATTAGACGGCCATTCTATCGTTTCAAAATTTCCATTTAATCACCGCCATTTGAAACTGTCATTATTCATAATTTTGTTCATTCATCTTGGCGATAATTCTTTTAGGGTTCATAATTATGAATGTAAATTTATTTTTAATAATATTCTTTAAATTCATTTTAAATGTTCAATTCCAAAAACATTTATTTCCTTCACAAAAAATGAACATATCATGAAATATATATTTACAATGTTATGTAGGAAGGAAGCGAAATTCCCTTAAAGCACAGGGCACAGGGGGGATCGCCATAACAAACAAGACATAATACATACAAATTACATCATAACCTTAATCTACATCAAATACCAATACAAAATAAAGAGATAGAGGAGAAGGTGGAAAAAGAAAAAGGAAAAATCTAACAAAACAATACTGAAAAAAGAACCGTACATGTATACATATGAATATATATCAATATAACAGGCCTATAAACAACGGTTATAATGTGAATCGTATTTTAATAGAATCATTTGAATTTTTCCAGAGTTTGAGAACCAGAAAAATGATTATTATGTTGAAACGAGACTGTTATATGTCTGGGAATATGTATGTTTCTTACAGACCTTGTGGGGTAGTTAGGTATATAAAGATTAAAATCAAACAAATTACAAAAATGTAGGGGAGATGATTACATATACACTCATACATGAAAACGAACTGTTTGTATTCGACAATATCTTCAAAATGTAAGAGTCTCATTTTTGTTTAAATAAAGAGTTAGTGACAGTTTTAGATGACACCTTACAGACAATTATTATCTTCTTTTGTATATAGTGAACGCAAGTTTATTCATATTAGATGTATTTGTATTGCCCCAAACAAGAGCGCAATATGATAAATAGGGGAGAAGTAGAGAGCAATATAAATTTCAAGGAATATTTTGAGGAAACAAATAATGGAGTCTATAATAATACCTTTATTTTGGGCAATTTTATTTTCTACTTCATGGATGTGTGGCTTCCAATACAAACGCCCCCCAAAATGGTATTTCAACTCTTGCTATATCTGTATTATTCACTTATATCTTTGTATCAGGCATGCTGTCTTTTTTGCTTAATATAATAAAATTATGCTTCATAGAGTTGACAGACAGTCGATTGGCTTGCAGACATTCACATACTTGTATCATTTTTATTTACAACATTACATAGGGAATAGCTATTTGTGTCAGGATATAGTATATTTTTATCATCTGCGTATAAAACAAAAGAGAGGTCATGGGTGGATTTGTATATATCATTTACGTAAATTAAGAACAAAAGCGGCCCTAGGAGCGATACCTGAGGAACTCCACATAAGACATTGTCAAATCCGACGTATGTGATCCAAATTATGTACATTGTTGACGATTATTCATATAATTGTTAAACCAGTCATGTGGGACACCACGAATGCCATACTGATTATAGTTTAGACAAAACGATTTTGTGGTTAATTGTATCAAATGCCTTCGATAAACTAAAAAATACCAATCGTATATTCAATTCTTTAAAATGAAGATATCATTCTATTAATTAGGTCATTTAAAGCCATGGACTCCGAATACCCTTTACGGAAGCCATATTGATTTTTACACAGAATACTGTGTTTATCTAAGAAATTCACCGTGAGTTTGTAGACAATTCGTTCTAGTATCGTTGAGAAGATATAAAGGAACAGAGATTGGCCTGTAGTTAGTTAATTCTTCCTTGTTCCCACTTTTGGGAACTTGATAAACTTTAGCTAATTTAAATTTATGGGGTGGGATTATTTTCCACAGAGATAAAACAAATATGTGACACAGAGGCTCATTAAGTTCTGCGATGACAGATTTTATAAAACATGGTGTAAACTTACCAATCCCCGTCGCGAATTGTTTTACTGCAAAACAAAACCCTGATAATACAGATTCAAAAATGCCATTAAGAGTATAAAACCCCGATTTCAGGCTGCACCAATTTCCTGCACCAGGTCAAAACACAATACTAATGATATTAATTATTAAAGGAAATCATTTTCATTTCAGAGCTATGATTGCTTCAGAGTAGATGTACAAAGAACTGTCATTCTGTGCATATTATAAATTGTAATTTGCTATTTGTTTTCCCAATGCATTATTTTATTTGATTATAATATCATTTTGCTTCAGTCATTCGCAAATTTCAGGAAATTGTTTCGAGAAGGAGATAATTAGGTCGGAGTACTATTAGCTCATAGCGAATTGGTTATGATAAGTCTATTTGCATTATGATTTAATATTTATGATTTCATTTCGTGCATGAAAAAATACATTAAAGTTGTACGCAACTACTTGATGCAGACCAAGGAATGCATGTGAAGGATAAGCCGAAATTAATTGCTTTTCGAATTGAGCTCGTGTCGTATCCCTTTTCGATGTTGCAAATGAATTATGGCATATTCACAAATTAAAATGATTGACAAATGTATACACATAACATTAAAGAATCTCTCTCTCTCTCCCTGTTTCCTTGTCTCTCTTTATTTCAAACAAAATTATAATGGGGTATACTACAAAAAACAGGATACATACTTTGTTATCAAAATATGAGAAATGTTACTTCTGGTAATAGTGTAAGAATGGCATGTACATGGGAGACCGTTCTCCATTATTCTTTCTTTCTTTATACTAATAACAACCAAACCTACAGGGAAAAGCACAGGAATTTCTATAAAAATAAAACTTATAAATATTATGGAAGGAATGTGATACGATTTGAACGATACCTGAACGCACTTGCAAATGCTTAATTCACCGAAAGCAATGTGACGCATTCACAATTTATCGAGAAAATGAGAAATATACATTTTCCACCCACGGATTATAAGAATGAAGATTTTTTTTTTCCCTCCACTTCCTTGTCACACCAGTGGGCATTACACTGAAACTTGTAACTGAAACGTATCTGGTTACAATAAATTCTAAGAACACGTTTATTCGCGTATGAACATCGCTTAATCAAATCACGGACATGCGAAAAATGAAAACGAATCATATCAGATCATTTTATATGTGCGTTTTCTTATACATGTAGTAATCAAAGCGTCAACGAATAAAATCACAAACCGCGAATTCAAAGAAAACAAATTGGTGGAGAGAGGACCTGTACTTTGTTTCATCAGAAACTTATATCGCCTAATAATGGGTATCTCTTTTTCAATTTGGCACATTTCGAAGTAAAAAGCACGCGACAGGTTCTTAATGAGAAAGTGCAAAAATATTTCTTTAAAAAAGGTGTGTTGAACTATGACGCGGGGAAAGAGACATTTCGTTTGGTTTCGTCACAATCACTTCTTTTTAGTGTCCTTGTGATAAGTGTAGACTATCCACCTCCCTCTCTCTCTCTTTCTCTCTCTCTCTTCTCTCTCCCTCTCTCTCTCTCTCTCTCTCTCTCTCTCTCATGCACTGCGTTATAAACCTTCGTCTTTCCTTTTCTCTACTTTTCTGTATGTATGTCTGTCAGTCCCTCTTTCTTTCTCTGTCTCTCCGTCTATCTCTGTGTCCATCTCTACCTCTATCCCTTTTTCTCTCTCTCTCTCTATCACTCATTTACCCCCTTCTATCCATCTGTATCTCCCTCTCTAAACGATACTGTACGTTTCCTTTTCTTCATGCAGTCTCTATCCTCTCTATTTTCTCTTCATTTAAACTTCTCCCTCTCTCTCCCCCCTCTCTATAAGAATTTATTTTCTTTACTCATTCTCTATCCCCCCCCCCTTCTCTCTCTCTCTCTCTACACACACACACACACACACACACACATACACACGCCCTATACAAAGCAGGCGAAGTAACTTAGCTTTGCCGAAGCATCATTCTTTCTTTCGTTAGCCAAACCAGCAGCGTTTTATTATTATTTTGTTGGTGTTGTTACAAATATAAACAATGCCGGAAAATCTATTAGTGAATCTATGAGTCCGTTATCACATGTAATGGATCAGGCTCCGTTTCCTTACAAATTATTATAAGCCACGGAGGGGGGGGGGAGCAAAAATGAGAATGGATGTAAATAAATTTGACGCACAAAATGGCGGAAGAAGGGTATAATTATGGTATGATCTTTAATGGATATAGGCCCTGTCCTAGTAAGTAATGAAAGAAGATGTGCCCTAGGGAAGGACAGGTGTAGAAGCATGGCAAGAAAGCTCCCGCGAGGCTAGCTAACCCCATACAAGATAGGCCTACCTAACAATATACATGTACATGAGGATAGAAATGAAGAGGTATTATGCTGTGAGGTCTCCTGGGAATATATTTGAAATATTGATTCCTCGATGCATCGTTGAGTGCCAACCTTTCGAAGGGCTCTGTATTGAATTGTGTATATTTTAGTTCTGTGTTGAGTTGCTTTTAAAAATGAATCCCATAGCAGTCGACCACCATTCTATAATCGAGCAGCAAGATATAAAGGACTCTATTATGTTTCACTTCAATAATGGAATGAAAATGTATTTGCCATGAGAAATCAAAAGCGATATGATTTTTTTTATGACAATACCGTAGCAACAGTTGCATATTAGAACATGGATATCGCGCGATTCTGAGCATATCAGATCAATGATCGGTATTTTACCCCGGTAAGTGCTTGGATATGAGCATGAAATGTCATCGTCGATGAGATTACGCTACTCACAAACTAGTTATGATTTTACTTAGAATTCATATGTTTACAATAATTGGTCTTTTGTTGCAGGTCGAGCCGAAGCCGCACTTTACCTACTGTAGGCAAGACAGATATATTATTATACACGTCACTCATTGTGATGTAAATACATGAAATGTATCCTCATTTCTGAAAATTCTCTGTATTCTGGACTATAATGAAAATCTGAAGATATGTATAATGCTCCTGTGGTAAAAAAAAAAATACGAGAAAAATGATAACGATGTTGAATTATGTTTTGTTTATATATTCGATATCACTGGATTACTGCTTTCTTTACATAAGATAAGATAAGATAATTTATTGGTTTCCACAATATCTCATTGTACAAAGAGTGTAACAACATATTGAAAAATGATTATAATATGCATGTAAATATAATACCGGTACACACTATTCAGAAAATTGTCCTTCAGTTGAACTTAAGAGATATAGTGGCGGAGCCTATGGAAAAGCAGAGCTTGTTGTGGATAGGCCCTTAAACTACAAATGACATAATTAACTAAAGTTAGGTTTATAAAATAAAAATACACGCTAAAACAGGGAAAGGGAGATTACAGGGATACATGAACCGATACTCACAATTAACTACAAGAGACAAGGGAAAGGGAAGGAAATATATCTGCAGCTTATTGAAATAATAGTACATATTTACGTTACCCTTTATGCATTGCCTATCATCTCACAGGCCTAGTTTAATCCATAATCATAATCTGTCAATCAAATAAGCTTATTGACACGTAATTAATATTTCACTACGAACTTTATATATTTACATTCTCGCATGTCTATTAGTATTTCTTCAAAATATAGACAGACGACACTTGACAGTTTTTAATCATGCCTGGAGGTATAACCAATTAAATCACCCTAGCCCGCAATTTTGAAGATACCGCCATTTAAGCTTAACATCATAGCTATGCTGACTCTAATAGAATTAAATGTGCTCAATAACTTCGTCATGAACGTCAAGTGTTCTGTTGTCAGCAAATTTTCTGGAAATTGCAAAACTTGCACCATCTGTAGGTCGATAAACCCGACAGGCTTCGATGAAATCATTACCAAAATTATGATGAAAATATCTCATGAAGTTGGCATCCATTTCTTTAACATAAATGCGATTCAATAAAATGCAAACCAATATTATGATGAAAATATCTCATGAAGTTGGCTTCCATTTCTTTAACCTAAATGCGATTCAATAAAATGCAAGCGGGGATAAGGTTTTTACATGTTTTTGTAATTATTTATATATAAAGGAATATTATTTATGGGGGAGGGGGCTATGTGCCGGAAAATTGATTCTAAATCCTTATAATTTTAGTACGGACACCGCGATAACAAAAAGAAAATAATAATAAGGAAGTAATTTGTAACTTAGATATCACTTGAAACGCTAAATGCATTATTACACGCATACACTACATGATATTTAAAGGTATTGTTCGCACCTATAAAGATGTAAGTTTCCAAGGATTTTAGGTCGTCTTATTTTCATCGACTTACGCGGTATATAAATTTACTATTGAAAGTAGATTTTAAATGGTTTATTCAATCACGGTTTATATATTTTTTTTTTAAACATGCCTCTTTTAAATAATCAGATGGTTTATATACACATCAACTTCTAGAAATAATTGTTATCGGAACAGCTGAGCTCTGCACACACACAAATAAAAAATATCTGGAAAGAATAAGAAATGTTTCCAATGTTAATTGTTTGAATTCTAATCCATAAATCAAAGTTCTTTAGTCGTAAATTCCTGTTCTCACTGGTTACAGGTACTAACTGCTGAGCCATCGGAGCCATCTGAAAATGATTCATGGAAATGGTTATTGGTCATAAATTTGTAGAAATCTCGTAAAACTGGAAGACTGTGATTATGCAAAAGGTACAATATGTTGCCATAAAGTTTCATAAATATTTCCCAAGCATGATTAATGCTCGGATATTTATCGTCCACTGTATCATGGTGACAGACTGCTATATTCACAATAAAGACATTAATTTCGGTGCGTTTGGGTGGGAGAAACCTATAGTATATGAGCTTTTTAGCTTTCACGGAATTTTCTCTCATATCAACTTTTTTGGTATTTAAACCATTTTATTCAATAAAAAAACAGCAAAATATAAAATCACATCGTCTGATCACATTCATATAAAAGAAACGGTGTTGTTTTTTTATGTAGATGGAAGATAGCGAATATGTTTTTAAAAATGAAATATAGATAAAAATAACAAAGATTATTGTAAGACATTAATGGTATGAAGTCTTACGTACATATAATACACATGCTGTGTAATGCACTATTTTAAGTATTGTAAGATTCTATTCCACTTTTAAGATGAGTACGATGATTTTTGTTTCGGTTTTATATAAATACTCTTCGGCTATATAACAATCTAAAACGCCGAGAGAGAAAGGGAATAGCATTATAGCAGGTGTGACGGACATAACTTTGCACTAAACACTGACAATATCAAACATGGTTTTTATGTTATGATAAACACAGATCAGTTTTAGAATGCTCGTGCCCTTAAAATATGAATTTTAAGAATGAATATATCATAGCTGATGATTTAGTCTTGAATTCAAGCTAACTACAATGGAAATTATTTATGTTCTTATCGGTTTTTCAAAGAGGAAAAGTGATAATACACTTGACGACATAAAACAACAATGATGAAGTCAGCATTAAATAAATAAGCTAAAGTCCGGGATCCAATAAAGGCACAGTTTTCTCCTACAATTTCGAAATGTGATATTTTTTTGTAGAGATACTACCACATTTTTGCGGTAAATGGAGAAGCAATGAGACTGGAGAGAGCAGGAGGTGAAAGATAAATACATAATTTCAACTACGCACCATTATTTTCTCATTTCTTTTCTTATATTGTGACAGAAAATGAGAGGACAATAGTGCGTAGCTGAAATCAAGATTTCTCCCTGGCTGTCGTCCAATGGTAAAATTGCAAAGATTGAAGAGGGAAAATGACAAACACCTCTGTCCAATAGTAGCAAATGCGATGTGTATAGGCTATTTCCTTAATATTTGGATATATGAATGGTTAGGGGATTAGTAAATAATAATAACAATAATAATAATGATGATGATGATCATGATTTATGATGATGATGAAAAATAATAATAATAATAATAATAATAATAATAATAATAATAATAATAATAATAATAATAATAATAATGTTAATAAGAATAATAATATTATGTCTTGTTTACCCAGGGTAGTCTTATTAGAATGTTCTATTGCTCTTCCTGAGGGCCCTGCGATCATATTATAACCCTTGATTTTAATAGCCGAGCTACCATACTAATTAGGCGCACAAGCAGTCAAGGAATTTCTCCCTAACGGGTACCCATTCACTACCCCTGGGTGGAGAGTGGAAAATGTAGATTAGTGTCTTGATAAATGACAGTGAATTAAGGATCGACAGGGTTGGTGTGAGCAGGGAGACATGCCTTATCGCAAGAGGGAACAGAGAGGGGGTGGGCAGGGCAAAGAAAGATGTTAACAAGATTTCTTAATGTGTCTTCTTTTCCTTCGAAGAACCTCCTCCTACCGACATATAGTGTTCCAATTAAGAACTAATAATTCCCCTCCTCAATGCCTAATCACGCTAATTCATGTAGTCTCACCATGAATCGGTAAGGTCGAAGACATTATGACGCAACAGATTAAAGAAGCGGAACCCATTACACATGATACATCTAATCTGACTCTTCCTTTTTTCAGCCTTTTCTTAGGAGCCGAAAACCTTTTTAATAATAGCATGTCCATTAGCAAAAGTAGACGCCATTTCCTAGGTCGCAATTTAATCAATGTGTGATGTCTTGATCAGGAGAAAATCGCTGTAAGCCTGTTGTATGGAAGCTTGATTTAATGGTACAGGCGGCTTTCGTTTTTCTTCCGTTTTGATATTTGGGGTTTTTTTTTTTGGTTTTCTTTCGTTCTTTCTTTTACGACAAAAAAGATTTGGTTATGGTAAATGTTATGTGAATGATTTAATAATAGGGCCAACTTATTATAATAACGATGATAATAATTAAAATGATAGAAACGGTAATAGTAGTAATAGTAGTACTAATAATAGTAAAAGTTGAAGTAGTAATAGTAATAATAACAATAATATCAAAAAGTGTTGAGGATGATAATAAAGTAATAATAATAATTAACATAATCATAATCGTAATCTTTTATATTGATAATAATAATAATATCCATAATCATGCATGATCACAATCATAAATCATAATGATAATAATAATAATGATAATAATGATACTTCCTTTTTCAAGCCTAATTTGTGATTAATTCATTTTTCCTGTTTCTTTCTGAGGAAATATTTTGTTATGTTTTTAATATGCCGTTTGTAATTAATTAAGTTCATGCACTTTTTTTGGTAAAGTTATTCGAAATATAGCTCTTGAGCTGCGATGGTGATTATCTAATAAATACCATTATTATTAATAATAATAATAATAATAATGATAATAATAATAATAATGACACTAATAATACAAATAACAAAATCAAACACTGATGATAAACCGCCTGCCTGATGCCGTTAACGCATAAGAAATGAAAAAAAATATGAGGGATGATATTTATATTACATAATGTCTGTTCTATTTTCACACAATATCCTTTTTAATATATATATCTATATATTTTTTTTTGAGGGGGGCTACATGCTTAGGAACTGACAGACATGCTTAAAATTTCAAATAGTGCATTGCTCTTTCATGGTGCCTATTGCATGCTCGTCAATAAGCGATCGAGATATATATTTCTCTTCAGTTTATTATTTTAGCTCCACCAACCTGAATGCATATCGACATGTCTTGTCCCTCAGAGCAATATATACCCCTCCTACGCAATATTATGAGTCTAAAGTCATTTATGTTAAGTGGATGTTAGATGAAATTTTGATGGAAAATGACATTGGTGAAATAAAGCAGCCTTGTACGTTGGCGAAGATTTGGCATGAAGATGAAACACTTGTTATCAAGTAGAGGATTTCATAAATGTTAAAGGGAAATACAACCCAGATAGAAAACTACTCTAAAAGAAAGCAGAAAAATCAGAGAAGCATACTGATGAAAGTTTTAATTAAATCTGACTGAATATAAGAAAGTTGTGATTTTTTGACAGTTGTAATCACTATACGTATGGGCACTTCAAATTGGCTAAAGCGGTATTAATGTCAATGTAATATAGTGCCGGACAACTTTTCCATCTGTTCCAACATATAAAATGACTAAAATTTAAAATTTTCCAAAATTCATGGCTCAGGAGGGTCTATTTCTTTAGAGGACCCATAATTATATGCTATCTATAATATATTTTGAGTAGTGCTCCAAGGGAGAAGGAACTTACGGTAAAAACAGAAATTAATTATATTTGTGTACACGGCAAATGGGCCAGTTATCCACGTCCTACGTCACAATCCACTGACCATACTACCAATTTGACATTCGCATAGACTTAGTGATCTCATATTTCAAACATTCATAACTTCCTTACTATTGGTCCGATTCATTTCAAACTTTTGCAATTCTGTTTCTGTTATTTTTTGCTTTCATATAAATCAACTTATTACAAGGGTTGGTTTGCCCTTTAATTATATTTTCAAATGGGTTCATGTGTGTGCTCCGTATATAAGAAGAAACATTGTGCTCTCTCTCTCTCTCTCTCTCTCATCCACTTTCTCATTACCTCTTCCTATAACACTACATTCTTGTCTATACTATACAGGTTTAACTTGAGAAGGTTTTATTTCATTTTCACTCTCATGAAATCTTTTTCATTGGTTTAAAGGAAAGCAACAACAAAAAAGCCGCAATTTCTATTTGTTAGAACTACATGTGTGAACAACCTCAAAACCGTAAAATCTTACCAATAAATGCAACAAAGAAAACACACAACGACCGTTGTATAAAGAAGTGAGATCACCCATCATTTCAGACACACAATGGACGGGTAATGACGGATGACAATAATTGTTAGTCTTGTGCGTCATGCTGTTTTAGCCATAAAATTACAATGAGGCGCCGCGTCGGTTGCGAGTTGACGAAAATTGTGTATTGTCAAGCAATCGCCATTGTTGACTTTATATTAAACGTCAGGTATAATTTCGAGTCGTACGGATTTTCATTAAGATGGTAGAAGTTATAGGGCATATCTCTGATCAAGAATATCAGAATACTATACATCAGTCTGTATATCAATACATCATCTGAAAGTGTAGATGTGTATGTGGTGAAATCCTGTGATCTCCTCCTTCTTATACCAGGTACATTGGGAGAAAAAATATTTAAAGTACTTTAATTAAGTTTTTCTGTATATTTCAATGTGCTAAAGTAACACAATTGTTACTTTCTATAGTTATTAATGGAAACAGAGTGCACTTGATAATTCAATCTAATTCAAGCTTACAAGTATGTTTTATGTAAGTCAATAGACATACTTTATTTGATAGATTTAAATAAAATATACCAATATATGCCCCATTTATGCTGAAGTTTTGTTTTCTTAAGCGAGGTATGACAACATGTATAAAGTCCATGGTTGATGCAATTACTGGTCGAGATTGAGTATTGAGATTTGGTAAAACGCTCGTATTTTCTTCTTCCTATTTTGTCTTCTTTTGTTTACCCTTCTTTTTTTTCTTCTTTCTTTTCTATTTTTTTTTCACATTGTCGAAATTTCTGACGCGATAAAAATGAATCAGCATGATTAGTATTTCCAAATTATACAGTATCAAATACGAAGAGTTACATTATCAACTACGAAAAGTTGGTACTGTATAAATACGAATACGAATTTTGCCGAATAAAAATGTCCCACCGCGCTGAGTTGAGAAGCTTTCCACGGTTCCCCTGGTACAGTAAGCTAATACAGGACAGTGACGTATTTACAGGCCTTGGATTAGCGTTAATGCATTATGCAAGGTGCGTAGTATATGGATATTTAGCTAGAAAATTGTGGAACCCCACAGATTAAGTTCCATTATTATGCAATTTGCACAATGTCTACAGAACCGATTTATCTACATGTGCATTGCAGTGGCCTTGCGGATGCGTCAGTTGACTGTGGATCACATGGTTCGCGGTTCGAGTCCCGCAGCGGCCCCATAATGCCCTTTGGCAAGGTATTGATCTACATTTGCCACTCTCCACCCAGGTGTAGTAAACGAGACCGACACCAGACCGAGCACAAACTAAACAAAAGATTACGTTCCACGAAATGACGAAGAACCGTTCGGTTTAGTGTCGGTTTGAAGTCGCTTAGGTGATGTGACTATGGTCTTACGCTTATCACGATCAAAACTACTTTCGAAAAATCGACCTAAGGGAATTTCAATAGCCTTGTCCGTCACCTATTGCAATATGCGAACACGACAATGAGGTATTACTTAATAAAATGTGATTTCTATGCCCTTACGTTGACTATGGTCCTACGCTTATCACGATCAAAACTACTTTCGAAAAATCGACCTAAGGGAATTTCAATAGCCTTGTCCGTCACCTATTGAAATATGCGAACACGACAATGAGGTATTACTTAATAAAATGTGATTTCTATGCCCTTACGTTGACTATGGTCTTACGCTTATCACGATCAAAACTACTTTCGAAAAATCGACCTAAGGGAATTTCAATAGCCTTGTCCGTCACCTATTGAAATATGCGAACACGACAATGAGGTATTACTTAATAAAATGTGATTTGGGATGTACAATAGGGTATTGAAATTGCCCTTACGTTGATTTTTCGAAAGTAGTTGCATGCGTGTTGGTTGCATATTTTGTCCATCCGTATTTACAACAGTCATGTTGGAATACATTTTCTCCTCTCTATTCATTACTCAACTCTATTCCTCTTCAAATCAACTAGACTCCGCTCTTCTAATTTTGAGGATGATGATGCTGTAATTCGACTTGTCTCCCGGAAACCTTTTGCTCGACAGCTAATCATTAAGAGTACTTTGGAAGGCAATCGATCCCAGAATTGCCCTTTTCAAGTCCGTGTTGGGTATTTACCGTAAATCGGGGGAAAGATTGGGGGAAACAGAAGAATGGCTGCTCTGGGGACCTTAAGAAATGGGACTAACATCGAGAAGCAAACAGACCTATCATTCTAAAACTCATAGTGTAACGGTTCTGAAGGGGGATGTGATTTGAGTCAATTATACAGTCGCAGATATATTTCGGACGAATGACAGACAACGAACAAGGAGAAAATCAGACGGATGAAAAGTTTATTCAGGAAATTGATGGAAAGAGGAAAATGGTTAATGTGGGATGGAACTTGAAAGAGAGAGACATACAGGGAATCAGGGAGAGATAGAGAGACAGCCAGACAGGCAGACAGAAAGTGAGGAGAAGGAATGAGAAAAGTCAGAGGAAAAGGCAGAGTGAGGAAAGGAATGAAAGTATAGACAAAAAAGACAGACGGACATACAGAGAGTGAGAAGAGAGAGAGAAAGAAGAGGGGAGAAGGACAAACTCGAGAGAAAAGAAAGAGCGAGTAGAAATGTAAAAAAGAAAAGAATCAAGAACTTCGTGTCACCTGATTCATTATGCTAATTATTTCTTCCAACTATTCTCTGTTTCCTAATTTAGACTTGTACATCTTTTTTTCGAATTTTGCCCCACCTTCCATTCTAACTTTTGTACAAAATAAAGCTTGTTCTCTATTTGGACGGACACGATATTTCAAATCTATGTTATTCATTCCAGGTCCACATGTTTCATGCATATAACCAGGGCCCCGTATTACAAAGAGTTGATATCAATCGCAACTATGTACATAAGAGATAGGAGACTGCAAACTTACGATTGATTGGAAGACTTACGATTGATTTGGATCAATCGTAACTCTTTGTAAGACGGGGCCCAGGTCGATATTATAAGAAGAGTAATAATTATAATTATTAGTATAATTGTTATTTAATCTTTGCCATAAAAAGACATCATTCCAGCAAACACTTAAATAAGGTATGAGCATATTAGATGTATGTTTTCAAAAAGAAATATCTTTGATTTATTGCTAATTTTGCTAATTGCCCGTTGAAAAAGAATTGACCAGGCTCGACGAAGGCTGCCAGTCTATACATTTAAGCCCATGTTATACGGGCATTATACCCTATACCAGAAATTGAATTCGACTCGCTCCTATTCCATTTAACATGATTAAAACCACTTTGATCATGTTTAAATCAAGGCGAACATGCACGCACGCAGTGGCCTTTGAAAATATTTAAGCTTATAATTTCACTGCCCTTCTATTATACAAGAACACTTTTACCATCATCGGATTCAAATGTTATTTTCAATTAATTTAACTATTATACCTATTACGCCGTAATACACCGTCGCGAATTTTTCACGAGTCAATTATCTAATGGCCTGTTGACATAGATATGCGAAAGAAAAGGAAAAAATCGTAACTGAAGTGCTATAGGCATTATAAGCAACCCTGTTATTTTGTGTATATTAGTATTACCGACATTTCATATATATATGTTGATGTTGAATCTGTATCGTTCCCATTATTGTTTTTATTAGGCCTATACAAAAAAGAAGATGTTGTATTGCCCTTAAGGTGCCGAAACATGGGTCGGTCGGTCGGAAATGTTTTTGTTTTTTTAAACTTTTTTTGTTAGTGCCTTCAAATTGTGTCATGATTAAAGTGTTGTGAGCCTTTCCGTAGAAAACTCTAAACAGCGACCGTCGCCCAAATCTCCCTGGTTTCTATCTGGCCGAAGTGCATAGTATTATACACGTACACGAGGCCGGAGTCTACTTGCATGTTTACGCTAGCAGGATTTTGAAACTAGGGCAGAAGACGAGTGAGAATTTGTGAATAATATGATGATTTTATGCATTTGTATCCCATTTAAACAATCAAAATACATACTTTTTTGATTCATTTTAACAAAAACAATTTTTTTAAGCCGACCGTAAATTTTCAGATTTTTGGGTCGGTCGCAAAGGGCAATACAACATCTTTTTTTAGGCCTTATGGTACAAGGCGCTTCATAAATACCACGTATTAAAACAACGGCAGCATAATCATAATCATGTTTCACTAATTAATTTTCTAATCGACTGTTATGCTTTGGGAACATCAGTGGAATCGTTGCTTAATACGGGTATATTATGCTACGGAACTATTTGAGTAGGTCACGGGTTTGAACGCCTTTAGAGGCGCAATGGCTCAATAGTAGAGTAGCAGTGTCGCATAAAACCGGAAGGTCCCGGGTTCGAAACTAAGTGCGCTAGTGCCATTTAAAGGCATTCGTCCTCTCTACCAAGTCCATCTGAGAGAACGTAAAGCCGTCTGTCAACTGGTTGCTTGTTTTCAAGAATGAATGAGTGAATGAGCACTGAAAACAAGCCAACGCAAAAATTAGTTAATGATTTAGCAGTCGCTTAAAATAAAACCATCAAAAAATAGCAGGATGTACAGTACAATAAGGCATACATGAATGAGCACTGAAAACAAGCCAACGCATTGTAATTAGTCATTGATTTTAAAGGCACATTTACGTAGTTAATAGTTTTAACAGAATTGGCCTCTGCAGCTGTGGCGCGATTGCGTCGTATGGGAGCCATGATGTATTAGCATGCAATACTTCACATTCAATATTTTGAACGTTTAGAGGCCACCAATATCTATAAAGTGATTTTTAATGGAGTTTTGATGATGCACTTTGCTAATATTTCCATTATCAGATTATTTCAATGTTAAAAGTTTTTGAATGACAGCCCATCAAAATATATAAAGTGATTCGATAGCACATTATGTACAAAGAGCAATAATATTCCCATAGAAATTCAAAACCAAAATTACGTTGACGATTGATAAGAAAATATGTCTGACAAGCCGGCGAAGAAAATAAGAAGAAAAAATTACTAGCACAGATTTATGACACTACGGCGACCTACCCCCTCCCTCTCTCTACACTAGGGATAATCCATCCCCTCTCCCCCTAAAACATAAATCATTTTCTGGATATACCACGGGAACTACTTGTATTGCAATGGCTACTTCATCTTAAGTTCAAACAGAATACAGTATTACAGAAACTTAATCACACCCTCGAAGTGTTTGCTCGAAACATTTCCAATATACATGCAGTACTCAATTATTGCACCGTGGCAAGTTTCCAAGGAGATCGTGGGGTAGCAAAGGTCCAGAGTTAAGGGTGCATTCACATCAGGAAGGGCAGTGGCACATTTTTTGCTGAATGATATGCGATTAAACCTTGACATTAATGGGGTGCTTTGGCAAAGGATCGTATCATATTCTATTGATCCCCCTCGACTGCCCCCTCGACGGGACCCCCCCTCCTCCTCTCTCTCTCTCTCTCTCTCTCTTTCGCTCTTTATCTCTTTTTTTTTTTTAAAGACATTCAATTTGGAGGGCCAAACGCGGGCGAAAGCCCCCCCCCCCCTAAATAATGTAGGTACTGCCGGGAGCAGGTCCTGGAGGTATCGTGGAAGTTTCGTCTTGTGACATACGATGCTCCTATCCACCTCTTCTTCAACCTGAATACGTCACTGTTAGCCATGACAATCATGCAAAAGAAAACGAATGCATCCCAGTCTGCAGCCACAGATTCGAATTTGATACTTAAAGTCCTGAGCCAGCCTAACTCTGTCAGTCTTTGGCTGTGAGCATGCAGTTATAGTACATGGCCTGTGGAGAGCAGTGAACTGTGCAATCGGCATAGTCTCACAATTAAGACACTTTGTCACGCACAATGACTGACAAGGATTCGTGCCTGCAAACTGAATGTGACCCCTAGTCACAGTCTGGTGTCCTTTTACACGGCAAACATAGTGTTAGAGTTAGGAATAGAGATAGGGTTGGGTCTAGGGCTCTGATCAGGGTTGGGTTAATTTCAGGTTAGAGCTAAATTCGTAGCCTTACAACTTAACCCCTAATCATGGAATAATACGGGTTTGAATTATGCTAGTCTAAGAGTGATGGAGTGCAATCCACCACATGTTTATCACCGGCATGAACATGCATACCTCAAGAAAGAGACCGATCAGACCCGCAACAGATCAATAACAGACTTAGCAAGAAACGACAGTACACCTAGTGGCCAAGAATCGGACGGTTTGGAGCCGGTCTGTAGTCGCTTTGGCGGTGTGACTCAGGTATCAAACTCAATTTTCTGGTTCAACATTAAACAATAATAACTCCACATCTTCGGTAGATATGACATCATTCCATTATTTACTATGACTTCATGCTATTTCATCCATCACTATCTAAAGCGATAGAAGTATTATGTAATTCTAATTCTATTGTGCCCCCGTGAAAATATCCAGACACAGACAACTACACCGGACACCTTTTTACACCTACTCCCAATAAGACAGTGTCAAACATTTTCATTCATACATACATACATTTATCGCGGCACTGTTTAACAGAACAACGCCCGAAAAGGGGGTGTCAAGGGTCTTGCGCATCCCTTTTTGTGTACAAGAAGCATTGAGGTCCATGCACGAACAGAGTTTGGTACTAAATGCACATTGAGCATCCCCCACCGACCCTCCCCACACACACACACTTTTACCATGGCTCTAATAGCACCATGCTTCAAAAATCATCCCACGGCGCCTGAAGCCTAATAATGAATTGCAAGGGAATGATCAATGTTATATTGAGAAGACAAGAGTGTACAATAATGTTGTCTAACATGGCAAATTTGTCTGCACACCGCATAATTGACTTTCAACTAAAGTCTAAAAGTGCATGTGCGATTCAACTGTAAATGTCTATTGATTTTAAAGACGGTAATCATTCGAGTTCTAACGCCTTTGTGCCTACCCCGTTTGGATCTTAGTCACTCGGTGTCACACCAGACGGTAAACGCGGGGTGACATTCCTTCTCAAACACGAGGTAACAAGCGCGGGGCCGTTTAAATCACAATGCACGACTGCGGTAATCGCGAGGTACGCTGTCATGGTAACACGTCCACAGTGAAAAAGCGCGCGCTATCGCTACAGCTGTACAAAATTAAAATAAAAAACAAAATAACAAAAGAAAACTTCGCTAGGCAGCGCCACTCATTGACGATTTTTACATGGAATATATTTCCAAAAAACTACAACATTCATCAGACGAATTGAAAATCAAGGTTTCATGTGATATATTTTCATTTCAATATTATTGCGAAATCTAGGTAAAACATATTGTTATTGTCAATACATGTTCAGCAAATTGACCTCATTGTTTACATCCATCTTCACGCGTTTACCTCGTGTTCGTGCTTTGTCCTTTGTGCCGCGAGCGTTTAGATCTACAGTGGGCAGAGGACGACACGAGGTAACCTTCGGAGGTTACCTCGAGTTTTTCATAGATCTAAACATGGCAATTGTCTGCACACCGCATAATTGACTTTCAACTAATGTCTAAAAGTGCATGTGCGATTCAACTGCAAATGTCTATTGGTTTTAAAGACGGGAATCATTCAAGTTCTTACGCGTTTGTGATCTAGTTCGGCAAGGCAAAGCTCGCAAAAAAATTAAAGTCCTAAAAGCAATTTAGGGTTCTAGTACTGATGAAGCGGGATACATGTGAAAATTTCAGCAAATTATAGCCGGCATGAATATTTCTTAGTGAAACATAAATTTGATAGAAAATGATGGTGTAGTAATTACTGAGTAACTAGACAGGAAATAATTGTTTGTGTTTCTCTGGAGTTATTGAAAATGTTGATGACTAATATGAAATTCTATGCCTGTGCATTCGCGTACCTTTTTCTCACCTAGTTTTTGTATTGCATTTTCGTTTCATTATTTCAGATTAAAATAACAGCCAGACAGTTTATGTTTAAATTTAATTTTAATTTGTTGGTTTCAATGTCGTCTTCAATGGTGATACACATTTTTACATGGTCATAAAAGTAGTTCAATAATTTAATTTTTACAAATTTGATTTCAAAATGTAAGAAAAAGGGGCACTCTGGGAGCCTTACAAAAGTATTAAAAACGCAGAGGAAGTGAAATTCTAACTTATCCCATACGCACAAGATTATCATTTGTAGGTCTATCGCAGAATAGATAACTTTGAAATCATACTCATATGGATATAATCATAAATGGCTTGATTTTTATCAAAAGGGAATGCTGTATATCTTTATACAACTCACTCCCAGATCCTAATCAAATGATTGGTCATGCGCGGTCACGTGTGATTCATTTACTGAGACTATATCCCACGTTTTTCATGAAAAAGCGTGCAATAGTTTCCAGTACTATCCAACGATTTTTGTGTTTAAGTGCATGTACATGATGCGCAATAGTGCGCGTAGAGGTAAGAGCGCTTATACTGTGCGTGGGCCTATTCTTGCGCAGCACTATGCGTAAATGCGTAAAGAGGTAAGTGCGCTTATCTCTGTGTGCGCACTAAATTAAGCCTTATTAAACTTGAGATTTATTTGTCAGCCATACTGTCACGAAACAATCTTGAATGAAATCTTTTTACATCAAATGACAAGGATCTAGAAGTTTCGTAGTATAAAACAAATGATGCATGTTTTCATTCGTTCATTATACGATCTATCCGCCCTCGTTGAGGCTGTGTGTAACTATCTCACTCAGCCTACTCAGCCTAACGGCTTCGTGCGATAGATACACAGAGCCTCAACTCGAGTGCGGATAGATCGTATAATGAACTCATGCGCATGCATCATTTGTATAATATGGCACGATCATCTTTGGGACTGATTATGCATCAATTAAGAATTATTATCAAAACTTGAATGGTACCTTTGAAGAAGAGTTGAAATTCAAACACATGATCGGGAGAAGTCGACCTCTGGCTTTGGAAGCCGGAGGTAAATAGAAATAGCACGCGAGAAAATGATGTATTTTGCTCAATTCGTCACCCATGTGTTTGGATAGGATCCTAATTTGAGCTATTACTCGAAGAAGCACGTTTCTATTATTGGCATATCCAAATACCATGATTGAAAGCCAGCACTGGGTAGAATGGTATTGACAGACATAAGGGAATATGCCATGTGGTAACAACACCGCTAGTATAGAATCAATAGTCTAGACTAATTACTAGGATTCCTTTATGTTACACAGAGTTCATGAGCGATATGAAATATTCTGAAAACTGGGGGTATTAATGTGTGTCTATGTGTAGAAGTGCCGGCCATGAGGGTACATGAGGGTACATGAGGGTACATGAGGGTACATGAGGGTACATGCATGCAGGGGCACGTGCCTCTCCTTCGAGAGAAAAAAAAAAGAAGAGGGAAATGAAGAAATAAGCTAAAAAGGAAGTGAAATGAAAGCGAACATTCTTATGATCCCATCCCCCATCAATTGCCTTTTTAATTCGCTTTTCATTCGTCGAGTAGACCGTTTGCTCCCACCCCCCCTCCCGCCCCTCCCACTTCCGATGCCCCCGGACTATTTTGACACGCTATACGGCACTGTTTAGGAATCACGTTGGGGTTTGAAGATAGAAATGCATAGGAAATGTCGCTGTATGGTAGCGAGTTTAGTGAAAACATTTATATAAAAAAACTTGTAAAAGAAAAAAAACGACATGCGGGGTGGTACAAAACATAATCGGATTATTTAGACATTTGACGTGCATCATGAGCATACATGATCGAGAAATTCTTTTACTGTGATGCAGAAATGGTTCGTCGATAAATAGAAATTTAGAAAAAGGCCAGGTCGATCATGCTGACAGAAATGGTTGAGAAGAATAAAACAGTTTTTCCCTTTTCAATGGATAGACGTTTATTCTAAAAATGTACCCATTTCTGTGATAGTAATCTTGCAAATATTTCCAATGATTAAAATGCTATCGTTGAGAGGTAAACATGGTAGATCTACATCTGGAAGAGCCTTTCAATCGTTAATCTTATCATAGAAAAGTTACGATGCCTTTCCTTGACAACGTAATTCATCGTCTTTGATGCATATGCGTCTATAAAACATTAATAGTATCATTAGAATGTGATCTTCTTTTACACAGCAATACCATGTCCTTTTCATGCCTTCAACCAGGGTTTCTGATGACAGAGGAAAAATTGCGCACAATAAACGTCTCCATTTTTGTTTTGTTAAGGTACAGCCTAATGGTTTATGAAGCATAACCGTCGCTCTAAATCTCCCACGCATTTCGAAATGATTGCTTCGTAATCGAATTATAAATGGAGACTATACGTCGCTCTCATCATCGTCGAGCTCGTAAAGCCACTCATTGCCGCAATCAAGTAGTCATTAAGGAGGATCGAATGAGTGTGGTATACGATGGTTTCCATCGCCCAATATCGAAACAATACGTAAGTTTGGTTTGCGCATTTTGCTCCGTATATGACATTACTATTGTAAGGTACAAGCTCTCATTCACAACACTAACAGAATCCACAGAATGAATATTTTTAAAATTATATAATAGTTAGAAAATAACGTGATCACAACTACTTCCGAAAAATCAACTCAGGGGCAACTTTAATAATGTATATCCCATAAAAATCATGTTCGGATTATGCTCGCACCTTACTACCTGGACAACCACCCCCGGATAACGACCCCTAGGATATAGGATGCACTCTATAGGACAACTACCCCCTAGACAACTACCCCTTCGATAGTTGTCCGGGGGTAGTTGTCCTAGAACCTGTTCGCACATTCCAAAAGGTGACACACAATGCCACTGAAATTGCCTTAGGTTGATTTTTGGAAAGTAGTTGTGATAGTGATTTATGTTATTATGAATAGAATGCTTATACTGTAGTAAGAAGATTTATATAAGTAGCTCCCAAATTCACATGTGAATTTTCACCAAAGTTCTCGCCCCCCCAAAGCAATTCAATTATATCCGTTTTATAAACCATCATCAGTTCGTGATTGTTTGCCCGATTGTTGCAGCTCACTTGGTAGCCAGTATTTCAGCTATCTTAAACAACAGAAACAACAAAACAACAAAACTAATCACAAAAAGCTGCATGTATGTGTAATTCAAGGTCTCTACCCTTCGAAAAGACACATTGCCCCGGATACATAAAAATTCGTGAATTTCGTGTGAATATTGTTGCTGGGTTGATAGCCAGTCTGTCTCATAAAATATAAGAAGTAAAACGAATCTCGAAAGCTGCATGTTCGTAATTCAAGGTCTTGTCCTTTCGACAGGACACATTATTATCTGCACGTGTGGATGAAACGAAATGTCGAGAAGACCGAAATAACTCCAACATCAGCAATTTATGTTGCATTATGTTATAAATCTTATGCTACAATGGTCTCATGCATATCCTATTGAATTGAAATGCCCTTCATTCCGAATTCGTTGACATTTACAAAATAAACCCACCATGCGCAGGTCTTCAAGTATAGAACCTTGTCATTTCGTGGGGGAAAAAGAAGAGTAAAAGACAAAGTGAGCATGAAGAGTTTATGATTTTTCATTGCAACAAAAAGAATAAAAGGCAACATTAGACAAGACAATATGGCAATCGCCTTGTTAATAGCCAAAAATCGGGGGAGAGGTAGCGAGAGAGAAGGAGAAGAGAGAAGGGGAAATAAAGATGAAGAGAGAGTGGAATACAGAGAGATAGAAGGAGTTATAGTTGAGAGCGAATTCACATGAACATGATGTCGATCTATCGTTAATAATAACTGGAGACCGGCACGGGATGAGCGTGACTTTGTCTGGTGCGGGCCTTTCCACTTTTTCCTCTGCCAGACATGTTTTGCTGAGCTGAGAGTGCAACGAAGCGAATTTCAGAACTACTGAATGAACAAAATAGATCCAGAAACCCAGGTAAACAAAATAGGCGTGGCAGTATAAGGTAAGTATGATAATAATTGAGAAAACTAATACATACTAATTATGTGCAACTTGATACACAATTTCGTAAAGGGACTTGTTCCCGTTTTGCGAAATATTTGTTTATCCACCTCAGTCTTTAGTCATAGTTTTTCGCAGCGCAGAGAATGGAATTTTGACTTATCAGATGCTCAGGTGCGCAAATTAAAGTCGCAACGTTCTGCCTCCCGAAGATAACACATGACGTCATAATAGAGTCACATGGGATGTACGCATGAAGTGTCTAGAGAGATGGAAGTGGGAAAGATTTGATATATTTCCTGTGCACCTGGACAGCTATCAGTGTGGAATAATCAGGCAATAGGCGGAGTTGACAAATTAAGTATTTGATAGGATTATAAAACGTTACCATTACACGCAGTTATATAATAAAATAACTAATAACAGGAGGTCATTTGTGTACTAACACGAAATAAACTGCAAACTTGTTGTCACCAGCTCGTTTTGAAATAAAACTGCAAACCTTTAATACCTAAAAGGAATTGACATGCCGTGCAGTGAATGATTTTATTACCGGTATCTAATATGCTGCATTCATAATTTATAGATGTAATTACGGTGACCATATTAAGTCGTTTTTGATTGTATATTAACGAGCGTACGGTTTTATGGGCCTGCAGGTGTATACCCTGTTAGATGTATGGTTCGAAATGATTTGTTCGCAACCAACAAATCCGAATTCTTCGTCCACCCTCTTTTCTTCCCTTTTCTCTTCTATCATTCTACATCCATTCTTCCTCTCCTTCTCTCTCATACATCTGTCTCTCTGCTTCCCGCTGTTATTATCCTTCCTATTTTTCTTTCATGCTGAGTTCTTTATCCTCACTATTCTAAACCTTTTCCCTCCCCCACTATTTCTTCCAATCTCCACCTCCCATCTTACCCAACTTCTCTCTCTCTCTTCTACTGTTCTCATTACCAATCTCTCTCTGTCTGTCTGTCTCTCTCTCTCTCTCTGTCTCTCTCTGTCTCTCTCTCTCCCTCTGCGTATAATGATCACGTAAATATTACAATGAACCTCTGAGAGGGAAATATTAAACCAGAATGTGGTTTTCACCATCCTAAACATAAGAGGTCATAGAAGAGTCGCCCGCTTTGGGAATAATCATTTTCGAGGGGAGAATAGAGATAAATAAGAAATAACGAGATGGAGAGGATAGTCATAATAAAAAAGAGAGAAGATTGAATTTACAATATTTTTTCAAAAGTTAGGTAGTTAGGGAGAGAGGGAAAACAAAGAGGGATACAAATGACCCAGAAAAATAATAAAATACTGTGATGAATAGGGTTAGGGGGAAGTGAGTATATATTATTATAGTATTATTATAAAGAGACATAACAATTATTGAATGAAAGCTAGGGAGAATAGAGAAAAGAAAGAACAGATTAATAGGAAATGGGAAAAGATGAAGGGAATAGAATTATAATAACATATAAAAAGAGAGTAAGAATGAGAGAGATGGATGGATAGAAAGAGAACAACAGAGAGATAGAAAGAAATATGAAGTGAGAAAGGGATGACGATGAAGATTAACAGTATCAACATAATGGCGTCATATTTCTGTTTGAAAAAGAAAGAAAAACCTCCAAAGGCGTACGCTTTTTCATTGAAGTTAGTATTTTTAAATCTGCTGAAATAGGCAAGTTCGAAGCATGATTACATAAAGATAGAGAGTGCGAAAGAGAGCAAGAACGACGGAGAGGACGACACTCCAAGACGGCCTGCATCCACAAGCAAATAAGAATAGACTTTAATGAAATGAAATGCCTTTACGCAGCGGGATAGATACGGTTGATACATCAACCTTAAGAAGTCTCCGGGAATCTTATTAATTTCCAAAACAAAACACAAAAAGCGTAGGCACCGAAGCAACCCATTACGAAAATTAATCAGAAACATAGACAGACACGATACGAGGAATTAACTCGCTCTTCATACAGTGACATTTAAGGTCTCTGCGTGAATCTTATCAATTTTACAAGAAAATGGGAAGAAATCACCAAGTTGACATTTACATGTCTATGAAGGGTAATCCGGGGGTAATCTTCTGCACCTGTGCGATGGCTTTCCACATGCAAATGCCTTTAGGCTAGGTGTACATTAACCCTTGAAAAAAAAGTATTGACTTCCCTAAATGTCTACACGCTAACTAAACGGATCATCAGTATGTCGTAGTCGAGTGGTTTAAACACTAGACGATAGATGCCAAAGTCGTGGGTTCAAGCCCTACAGAAGACATTAATTCAAATGCCTTTAGGCTAGGTGTACATTAACCCTTGAAAAAAAAGTCTTGACTTCCCTAAATGTCTACACGCTAACTAAACGGATCATCAGTATGTCGTAGTCGAGTGGTTTAAACACTAGACGATAGATGCCAAAGTCGTGGGTTCAAGTCCTACAGAAGACATTAATTCACATGCATGTCTTCCCATGCTTAATCCATCAAACTAAAGTAGCCTCGCAAGAAAAGGGATAACATTAGGACGGCCTGAGCACCGAACTTGCTGGCTATTAGAGATATGCAAGAATTCAAAATCACTGTCATCATTATTACTATTGTCGCTTTTATCACCATTATTATCATAATCTTTCAAATTTTAAGGGGAAAAATTTAATGAAAATGGACTCAAATCAGTCATTGGAACCTGACCCCTCTCGGTGGAATTTCCTTAAAATTGCTTAAAACCTGGTAATTTTGTCTGTGATTGTGTTAAAAATCATTCTCAATTAATCAAGAATATTTAGGATAGTAATTTGGTCATCTATGGTAGATGTAGAACTAGTTTTCTATGTCGCCACATGTAAATGTTATTTAAAACTTAAAAGCCCATTTAATACCTCCTAGTTCTCGTTTCAATAACATTAGTTGAGTTTACATCTTTACAGCATAACATGATCTTTCGCACTATCAAAGGATATAAATGAAGAATAACCACAATGCATATGAATATCGCACCATTCAGAATGTGTTGGTACGAATAACACATCAAGATTAGGATGTGTCCTGTACACGGGCCTGTACAAAATATATCTAGACCTTGACTGCATACTTGATCAATCGATCAATCAATGCTTATAATTACTAAATTGGGTAACGACACAAAATAATCATCTGGAAGAAGTCGCATTCTTGTACTAAAATCACTTTCCTTTGACCCATTCCAAGCCCCTGCACACGAAATTTCAATTTCCTTTTTCAGCGCAACGTGTTGAATAGCGAGAATCAATCATGATTGAAATCACTTCAATTGCTTTACATGCTTGAGGGACCCGGTGCTGTACAAGGAATTCCTCTTGTGTTATTTACATTGACCGCTCTGTACATGCTCTGACCGTCTTGTCGTTTATTTAAGGTCAGGTGGTAGCGCGTGACCCGACTTGTGATTATTGCGTCACAATCGCACTTTTTCACACGTGATTATTATTTATTTACGACCCTCTGGGGACTTGTTGACGTGAAATATTTTCAGAGGGCTCACTCCCCTTTATTGGAAGCCCCCCTCCGCATCAATCTCTCTCTCTCTCTCTCCCTCTCTTTCTCTTTCTCTCTTTCTCTCTCTCTCCATCTCTATCTCTCTCTCCCTCCCGCCCTCTCTTTCTCTTTCTCTCTCTCTCTCTCTCTCTCTCCATCTCTGTCTTTCTTCGGTTTAAGACGTGTCAAGTGGGGTGCTGATATGCATGAGGTCCAATGCAGTTTTTTTAGCATCAGGTTCCGTGTGCAGTCCCCGTCCGTCGTTTGTATGCAGAAATGAATGCAAAAAGGTTGGAAACATCTGAAATGGAGACAAAGGTGGGTAGGTCACTTTTCCAAGGATGAAGCACAGAGAAAGGATCGAACCCAGGATTTCTCAATAATAATAATAATAATCTGGATTTATATAGCGCTTAATACGGAATACCGTATATAAGCGCTTTACAGATAACTATTATTACCCCGGTCATCGGATTCATTCACACACAATGTGCACCATTTCCACTTCCTGGGGAGTATTCCTACCATATGGCCAATGTGAGTGCATATGGCAATTACTAACACAAATGCTTTCGTCATCCTACCACGCAGGTCCCCATTTCTCTCCCGGGTATGGAGTGGCAATTGTAGATTAATGCCTTGCCACAGGACATTAATGTTGGGGATCGAACCCACGACCTTTGAATTCAAGTCAAGTGCTTAAACCACTCGAATACGACACCTCTACAAAATAATGGTAGTCAAGAGCCTTCAACCATATACACCCCTGTGCACCCGCATTGAAAAAAGGCCTAATAATGCTCCATCCTGAGCATTGACAAATTTGACACATTAATTGATAAAGCACCAACCAAATGAAGATGGCTTGTAGTCCCCGTATTGCATGATAACTATACATAGCTGTGTCGCCAATGGGAGATTCCCGATATTGTTAGTGATCTCGCCTGTCAAAGTTATTCATTCTCATTCTTTCTCCGGTCTTTATGAAATTTACACCAATCCGCTTCTCTAATGCGTCCATCTAGGCAAACTTTTGTATGGAGAGTAAAAATGCCCCGTGTATGTGCATGGTCACGAGGATCCTATCATTAGTATCAACTTGTTAACTGAAAAACCACATTACGATTATTGATCATGTCACAGTACATCCATCAAATATCATAATATTCATCCATACAGTGCCAAACTCTATATACATCCCTACACCCATAAAATATCAAACTTCATTATACATCGAACTTTATTATCATACATCTATTATTATTGCTTTTAACTTAATGACTGAAAAACTCGTTAAGACTGAATGGGAATGATGATGTCATAATACACCCATCAACCTTCGTAGTATAATTATATGCATCCATTAACTGCCGAAAGTCATATACATCATATTCCTACATCCATAGAATATCGAATTTCATATGCATCGAACTTCATTAAGCATCCATTATTATTGCTTTTAATTTTATAACCGAAAAATACATTATAACTGAATGATGATGTCATAATACATCCATCAAATTTCATAATATATGTATATCCATTAACTGCCAAACTCCATATACATCAAACTTCATTACACATCCTTACATCCACAAACTATCTAACTCCATCGTATCAAACCTCAATAACCTCCATAAAATGTCTTAAACATCTTTAACAAGTCATTTCTATTTCACAGTCAAGCGAAACTGATAGGTATATTATATATTGGGTTCTATGAATATTACATAAAGCAATTTATTGGCTTTCGCCTATATGATGCGTGACCGGATAGATAATGTATGAATTGCGTGAAAATAAGGGGATAATAAGGGGATAATAATTGTCTTTCTGCAGTTATAGGTTCCTAATTTAACAATGAATTGTACATAACAAAGGAAATAATTGTATCTCTTTGTGGGAACAACAAAGCAGCATATTATACCCATCAATCGGAAAGACATCTCATATAATTTTTCTTTTTGAACAAAAATTCGGGGCATAATCATCTGATTAGGCTACACTATACGGAGACGAGCGAAACTATGTATCACACCAGTATCATCCAAATTGTCGCAGCTGGGATGGGATGATTGACACGTTAATTATGCAACCAACCAAAATTAAAAGTACACATCATCATTTACAAATTGTTTTAGATGCACATTCGATGAACATTCTCACATTAAACTGTTAGAAAGAAATACATTTAAGTGTGGCACTATCGTGTGTCTTTTGGTTAAATTCTCGTTCGGTGTTATCAGATATTAAAGCTGGTGCCACACTCCATGGACGACTAACCTTCATATTCTTTCTTGTATTAGCCTATGAGCTCATGTAGTATGTAACATAATTTATCAAAAAGAGATAAACAAACAGTCCGGTCAAAGAATAACTTGCTTTGATTAAAAGCAGAATAATTAAACAAGCCGATCAAAAACAATTTGATGAAAATCAGACAACTAATGAGAAAGTCATGTTTATCATATTTTTGCGTGTCTTTTGGTTATATTCTCTCTTGGTGTTGTCAGATAAACGGGCGCCACAATCCAAGAGACGACTACCCTTCATATTCTTTCTTGTATTGTGAGCATATGCTACGAGTACGTATGACATATCACAATGAGAAAAGAATCCTCTTAAGAAATTTATTTTAATCAAAATATAGTCATAATTATGAAAAAAATGTTTTTTTTCTAGGAGTCCTATGAAGGGGTTAATTAAATTTACAGATTTGGGTAAAATCAATGGAAAGCAGAATTTGTTTTACATGTGCTGCTTATAAAACCAAAAATAGAAGAAAATCGTGTTTCTAACAGCTAAAAGTGATCAGTTGCAATTACGGCTATAAAAATAAAGCGATTTGTAATGGAGCCCATGCATTAGCCTGAAACTGTAACATGCTGTATGTATCAATGGCAACATACAAAGTTATAGGTCTACAACTCTACATCTACCAAAGATTACATAATGGGATAGGAGTTCAAATTATTCCACCTGTTGAAATTGATTCCAGAATATGTCCATAAAATATTTTATCTCCTTTATTACCATCTTTATCATTATGCTTCACTTGTCTCGCATTATTCTCAGAATTCATATCAGGGTCCTGTCTTACAAAGAGTTGCGATAGATCCAAATCAATCGCAAGTCCTCTAATCAATCGCAAGTTTGCAGTCTCCTATCTCTTATGTACATAGTTGCGATTGATATCAATCGCAAATAAGTTGCGATTAATATCATCTCTTTGTAAAACAGGCCCAGGAGTTATATCAACTATGTTTCTCTTTCTCCAAATAAGGAATTCGCCTTTCTTCAAAAGCTTTTCTATCTCGATCAATCATGCCTATGGCTCAAGTAGTCAGTATGTCCGCTAACGATGGACCGACATCGAGTGCGCTTTCACGCTTTTTCAGTTTATGCTTAAGTATAGGCCCCTTTAAATCATTGTATATACAAGTGCGCCGGAGAAAGAGGGCGGGTTAAACAAAAAACAATCCCTTTACGTTTCGACGATAAGAATGTCAAAATCCTTAAAGTTCGTTCCTCGAAATCCTCAAAGTTCGTTCCTCGAAAAGAATGTTGAACCATCTTATATAGCATTTCATTATTACGTCATATTATACACGAAAAGATCTTTCCGATTTCTTAGTCACCGTTTGAATGCAAGCTAAGATTTGTAACACTGTATAGGATATGAGAAACACAACATTTTCCTGGTACGACCTATATTTTGTTGTTCATTCTGCTTGCAGTTATACGATTATACAGTTGGTTTCGGTTTTAATTGAAAAGGATAAATAGAGAGGCGATTCAACGAGCAATCATATGGAGCCATTGCCATGGGGATAATCTGCGTCAATGTGAAAGTCGAATGAGCACAAAATTAATAACAATCGCTTTGCTTATCGAATGATTCACCGTCCATGATGTTTTAATCTCGTCCGATTCATTTATAAAATAATCGCATGTATCTTTATAGGACGGAATTAGCTGACATTTAGACTTACCATTGTATGACGTCACAATAATATGTAGAGCTTTGTTTCCTATTTGAATGCACTATTGTAATGTTTATAGAAACAGTCACCATGGAAAGAAATGATAATTGGTATTGTAATCACGTATCATGAACATTTCTAGGGTAGATTAACTACCAGTGAAACCATGTAGTCACATCGTCACTTTGGGGTCCTGCCGGACGGGGGCACAACCGTTAAGACGAAAATAATTTTAAAACTCTTAATGCTTTTTTTTCTCCCTTTTTTATTCCTGAAATTTTAGGAATACTGTACCCCTTTTGGATCAACCTAGTCCAGATTCTGTTCGTTTTTACATAAATAGTTTTTTTTTTCTAATCATCATGTTCCCCTCCAAGAGCGCAAAGTCTCCTCTAATCGCGCGATCCCCGAAAATACACCCGTCGGTAAAAATGAAAGGACTGTCTCCGTTTTAGCGTTGAGGGTTGATTATTTTCTCAGGTGATTGGGCGCACGACACGGAAACGGTCCAGTTAGTGGACGAGGATTAACCTGGATCGGGGCCGGCTTTGGGGCAAGTTTGTCAGTCAAGCAGCCAATTAGCCAAACTAATGGTTTGGGCAATTTTGGATGACTTTCGCCAAATGGAGGAAAGTTATGAACATGATTGATCCAGAAGCATATGAGACCAAATAATAAAGGATTAGGAATGTGTTTATCGACGCCCCCGCCCCCATCCTTGCACACCCGTGCACAACGTATTAACTCGTTCAGAAGTCCCTAAATCTGAAAAGGGTATTTAGACAGTGACTGCAAGACTCACAAAACGAGGGAAACATTATTACGAATTGTTCATCTTTTTCGGTGCAGATAATTAATTTGTTTGTTTAAACCCGTTATCATGATGGTTTTTATTTTCACAGAAGTGGCGTCGCATTTGTCCAGCCATAGAGTGAGCACTCGGGTGTTGGGGCGGGCATGCAGATATACGCGGTGGTTGAAGATGATTGTGAATAACATGGACATCGAGTGAGAGGGAGTTGGAGGATGTGGAAGGGGTACATTATCTCCTCATGGTTCTCCTCCACCCTCCCTCTCTTTCTCTCTCTCTCTCTCTCTCTCTCTCTTTCTCACTCACTATTATTTTTGTTTCATTCGATAGGGGGCACGCAGCCCTCATGCTTTCTACACCAACGCCACTGTTTCGAAGGTTTCTTTATCCAAAGGCTGGTTTGTAATAAACCAATCCCGGGAATACAACATTTTAATCAATATGTCAAATGTTCGGATTGACGGACTTTATCGACTGATTCATTCCGTATTAAAAATTGCAATTTTACTTACACGATATTTCTTATTACTTCATGTCCCGTGATTGCTTCGGTTTCATTAATTTATTGATCATGCACAATTTTAAGCATGAACAGTCTTATGATTTGAAGGGGGAAAAGCACGGCAAGTTTCAACAGCAAGGAAATAATAATGGCTTAAAAAATCTAATTAACACCTGTTCTTCTATCGTTTTTAAGTAAACTCGTATATATTCAAAATACGTATACCTCTAATTTCAGAAGTAAATATGATTACATATGAATTTTTTTCTTGAATATCAGGCTCCTACACGAACTTGGATTAATTTCTATTTGCAACATTCCGTAAGATATCACTATTTACCTTCAATAAACTTACTGAAAGATCTCAACGAAATTCGCGTGCAAGCACTAAGTAACGTACGAAATAAGGACCCTTGGAACTTCTAAAACCTTTTGCAATATCGAGTAGTCCACAATCACGATACACCTTCTAGCATAGCTTCAGTACCACAAACACGTGATCCGCTTGTAGTATCGATCTCTCTTAGAGCTTTCGATTGCATTTCTCTGTTTGACATCGTCTGCTCAACACCTTATGTAAATAAACTTCACACGTGCATGGCTACAAATAAAGAGCTATGCACACTAGAAGGTAACGATGAAATTGACATGGGCAACTAAATTCTTGTTTGTGTGTCACGCGCGATAGTTGAGATAACAAGGGCAGTGAATATTTATATTTTATATATCAGGGGCGGCGATCCCGGGGGGGACGGGGGGGACACGTCCCCCTCAATTTTTAGGGGATCGTCCCCCCCGGAAATTTGAAAAAGTGCACACAAAAAATGTATAGCAAATACTGACTATAAAGACCGCAACACACTTTTAGGCTCTGGAGGGCCCAAGAGTGCAGTGTTTAGACAATTAAAAATGCAAAAATCTTCTCGCTCGGAGCTTCGCTCCCTCGCATAATATCCTTCAAAATTTACATGTAAATATTGTAGAAATGTGAAATGTGAAAAAAGTATATTGCTTGATTTCTGTTATACTATAGTTTTGCTAAGGAATGTAATTATTTAATACAACAAAACTTCAAAAACCTGTGAGGGGGTAGTCACTTCCGTCACTTTCACCCCTCTCGTTCACTATGCTCCCTCGCACTGGCGTACTGATAGGGGCTTGGGGGCAGTTGCCCCCTAATAAAATTCAGACATGGTGTATTTCTAATTCGATACCAGTGATTTACAAATGTTGCTGAAATGGCATGATTTTTCCCTGAGCTTCCGGGGGCTCTGCCCCCTGGACCCCACCAAGTGCCCTAAGGCGGCCCTCGGATGCTTATCTGATCGTAATTTAATGCCCAGAACCCCTGATATTCTGGGGGCTCTGCCCCCTGGACCCGACTCCAATTAATGCCAGTGTCACAAATAAGGTATCAAAATATGCTCATCTGACCGTAATTAAAGGCCTGAACCCCCTGAGCTTCATTGGGCTCCGCCCCTTGTCCCCCGCCGGGGCTTTGCCCCTGGACCCCACGCCAATTTACGCTCCACTTGCCTCGTTCGCTTTGCTCTACCTGATCGTAAATACTTACTTTTACAGTGCTAGGCCGGGCCGCGGCTCGGCCCGGCCCGGCCTTTTTGCTCACTGTAAACGGGGTCATAGTCTCGTCATGCTACACTCCCTTTAAGATAATAACTTGGAGGCTTTCTTATTTTTATTCTCCTCAAAATAATTGTTGTCCCGTATATTTATTGTTTATTTCGAAGGGTGATCAATTGTTTGTTATGTCATATTTTTACTTAAAATCTGTTCGACTTTGCATGCCTTGATCACAATGTTTAATACTTGAAAATTCCGCTTTAAAGTGTACTCTTTATTGTCCAAATCGATAGAAATTCAATGAACATTTTTGTTTTCTTATTGCAGTAAAAACCCCGCTGCTAACAACTACAACACCGCACCCACTTTAATCCTTTCAGTACAAATTCAATTTTCCAATAAAATTAGTATCAAATGTACATAACGTATAAGTTCATTATCAAAGAACACGATCGCACAGATTTTCGAAAACATCAACCGAAGACAATCTTCCCTTATTGAAATATGTGAACATTACAATGTATCGTTACGTAACCCGAACATGATTTCTGTGTGATTTACGAGAGATTATTCACCTTGCCCTTGAGTGGATTCGACGAAGGTCCTTGCGATCATGTAAAAGGGTGTTTATGAAATTTATAGAATTTGTAAATACCATGTTGAAGTACATTACTAGAAATACAACATGAAAGTGATTTATCTTAATCTGCTTGTGACTCAGGTAACACGCCGTTTTTTAATAATTCCTAAGGTTCATAATTCCACAAATGTAATAGGGTTTGTTATTCTGAAAATGAATAGGGATAAATCATTCCGAAGGTTCATAATTCCGAACTTAAAACAAAACCCTGAATTGTTTTCGGAATTACAAACTTTCGAAAAAAGGAAACTTCAGATAAAACGAGTATCCCCGTGACCTATTGACCCAGTCTCTGTGTGCGAGGTATTTTTAAAGTATTGTGACACACGGCAAGATTTCCTTATGATTCTAATAGTTCTGATATATCTTAATAGATGATTAGATTATTCTTATTCAGTACGTAATCAACTCTTAAAAATAGCCTCTGTTTTATCTACAGATAATTAAAGTGTGTATAGAGTTTATTGATAAACTTTTACCAGCATTACTTCATATTCCCTTTCAATTTGTGAGCATATTTACCTTTGCAATCCTTAGTAGTGTCCTTAGCATCAAATAGAGCGTTCTATAAACAAAACAACTGAGGACGAATTAAGCTCTGAGCAGACCAACTATCTCAATCACTTGGTAACGATTCGTTTACCTGCCCCATAAACATTGGCGATAATCGGATAATTATCACAGCGAGCCAATAGATGACAATCCATTGCGACTGATAAAACAGTGTCTTAAACATTGGCAAATAAAGACTGTAAACCAAGAGGTCCACATTTTTTCAAAGATTTTCACGTGTTTAAAAAAAAAAGGTCCAATTACATGACTTGTATACATTCAAATCATATCTTGTGGAGAAAAAAAAATCCGTGGTTTGATGTTGATACTTTTGTTATTACGAAGGTAGAGTACATTTCATGAGCAGCTAAAAGCTCATTAATTGTTTTTTTCTCAGAAATGTTCATCTCCTAAAATACAGGCACGTTTAGCCATGGAACCGTATAATACAGCATACAGAATATATATTTCAAAAGAATTAAAGAATATGGCGTTTTTAAACAATCTATTTACAATTCGGAAACTGGCGTTGCGTGACGTTGCACCCCCCCCCCTCCTTCTCTCTCTCCCTCTCTCTCTCTCTCTCTCTCTCTTCCTCTCCCTCTCTCTCTTTATTTCTCTCTTTCTCTCCTGTTTTTTTTCTTTGGGATCTTTTTTCGCCATTTAATTGGGAGAGGAAACATGCCCTTTGTCACATCTAGCTACGCCAGTGAATTCATTTTTTTCATTCGCTACCAGGTCCAATGCACTATCAAAGGTCGAATTAACCAGGAAATACCAGCGAAGACAACGTGGAACGAAGGAAAAACAAAGGAGGCTTTTATAGTAGAACCATGTAGGGTTTCTCTTCTGTTTTTTCTTTGGGATCTTTTTTCGCCATTTAATTGGGAGAGGAAACATGCCCTTTGTCACATCTAGCTACGCCAGTAAATTCATTTGTTCATTCACTACCAGGTCCAATGCACTATCAAAGGTCGAATTAACCAGGAAATACCAAAGGCAACGTGGAACGAAGGAAAAACAAAGGAGTCTTTTATACTAGTAGAACCATGTAGGGTCCATGGTAGAACTGACAAAGATAATGATGATTAAGCTTTCTAAATTCTTCATCGGGTAGCATCGTTGGAATGTACTTCCTGGCCCAGGCGAGCAGAGGGCGGGCAAAGCTATTAAATGAGCCCTGTGCAAGCGCATTTATCTTAATCGGCCTTCGTTAGATTGTAGTTACTGCTTTTAATAGCAATGCCATCGCCATACAAAATCATTGCGTGGAAATGGACACTCACTCGTGCCTGACAGATCACGCGCTTTAATGCGATGTAGCCTTTTGGAAAATAAATATGAGTAACGCATGTTTAAGTGGCCTCACTGTGTCCAATTTGCGTCTCCTCTATTTATTCTTTTTTCGCTGATTATCACTCGCATTCTCCCTTGATAATTTGATAATGTTTACGGTCGAAAGTCAAGGTGATGGCATTATGGCTGATCGTAGGGACAGCTAGAGGACAAGGCCATTTACAGCAATGCCCGGTTTACACAAGGCGTCAGTTTGATGACCTGACGGAGGAATGCGTCAACGACTGGCGCGTCCTTTGACGCACCGTAGAAGAGTGATATCGCACGAAAAGTTCATGCAAAATAAACAGTGCAAGACTTGTGTTGATTTATTGGCGCATGAATTAATTAGGCAAATGCGCAATCGAAATACAATAACGCAATAATTGCAACGGAAGAAGTATGTCAATTCGGGGAAATAATTTGTGGCCCTATTCGCTGTTTAAATCTAATTTGTCGTAGCACTTTGACATACTATTTCATTCACTTGACTTAAGTCCATTCTGCACAAATACACCAGATGAATGAAAAGCAGAACAATTCCTCAACGCCTTGTCTTTCGCTGTTACATTTGTTAAATGATGCTGAGAATATTTCAGTAAAAAAATAAGGATTACGATCCCTAAATTGGCCACCTAAAATGGAGTTACCATAAAATATTTGCAAGTTTAATTTAACTTTCGACTCAGTTTCTTTCCATGTACATAATTTTCTGATACATAAAGTAGATTGCAGTAATGAAACAAAAATACGATTTTTGCAAATTTCTTAACAAGGATAAATATCATTTGTACACACATTATTTTCAAAATACATTGACTGAAGTCAATATAACAGGGGGTACTAATGTAATATGGAATAGCTTGTTAATTCTGGAGGTAATAGGACTGCTTTATGATTTTTATTTTATTCATTTCTTTTATTTCTTTTGAGTCACATAAATATATCCATCTGCATGACCCTGGCGCGTAATAACCCGTCTGTCCGTTAATCCTTGGACTAAGCTTCCAGAGTTAATTGGAGACCTTGATATCTTGTTCAATCACACCATTGGCCCCGTCTCGTGCTGACTGCAAGAGTAGGAACTCATCTACAAAAATTTTCACTCGTGTCAAAGCCTGATGGACCAGAAAATGATGCGCAACATCTTAGGAAATTGGGGCAGATGTCATAACGTGTCCGAAGCGGATGACGTCGAAATGGAAAGTGGAATCGGCTTAAGCAATCAGTGAGATATATTCAAATTGCCCTTTTCTCCACTTTGTAGTTGATGTGCATGCCATTACTGTATATCTATAGGTCAGGTACATCCGTACATGCCCTACTCAATGACCATTGTTAATTCACAGGGCTATACGTTCAAGGTTTTGGGTTCTAGACCTAGCATGGTACCATTGGCCTATGGAAAGTCAATTATCTACACTTGCAATTCCAAACCCCAAGAGAGAAATAGAGGAAATGGTAAAATGCTGAAAATCATTGTAATTGTATGCCTTCATGGTGACGATTATGACTCCCCAAGGAGTGGTCATGGGGCACACATTGCGCGCGTGAATGAATATGATATTGCTCAAAGCACTTAAATAGTTTTGGGTATTTACCGCTATAAAATTTTTGCCATTATCTTTTTGCAAATCTTTACCTTATAGGCGGAAATCTAAAAGTCACTTTATTATATATGAAATAAAAATGGTTTGATATTGATCTAATAATCCCTTTAGACTAATATCAAATTTTTCACAGGGTGTCGCTTCTCAAAGGATCCTAAGATTGACCAAAACTCTCAATTCATCGGTCGCCCATGGGTTTCCAAAATCACCCCTAGAAGCACTAAGAAATGCTATTGACCTCAGCTCCTTGGCAACAAGCTGTAAACTTGAAGCGAGGAATGCTCGACTTAATGAAAGTTGATCCCTTACTGAAATGACGTGAACTTTAAGAGTTGGCACACTTATCTATCTTATCCTGACCATCGCAATTCCATCAGTGCTTCCCTCGATGATGCCTCCTCCAGGTTCTAAATTGACCGTCGAGAAACAAATCTGCTTTCTTGTATCGTTTTTTTAAGAGGAGTCGCCCAAAGCGCAATCAAGTAAACACCGCCACGGATTTGAGAAGCTCAATAACCATTCGAAGATGTCAAATAATTGGACGCATCATCCATCTCGTGGAGAGAGAATGATTGCGCTGAAATCACCTCTTAATAAAGTTAAAGTGCCTTTAATTGAATGGATACATTGAAGGTACCGTTTTGATGATGCCTCACTGATCAATAATAAACCATCCGTTTACGACTCTGTCCTCTACGGATTCAAGTTTCGGAGTTCGTTGAGATGAAATATTGGATCTCAATCTTGTCGCTAAATAGCACTGATTGACTAGTTTTCCTAAAACTCGGCGGATGTGCTCTTTTATCTCTTTCATAAAAGCTTTTCCCTATAAAGTGAACCCAAGCGTCGCAAAGAGACATAGTTTGAAACTGTAGTGCCTCTTTCTAAAGTGCCCTATTATTTCGCAGATGCGCGTTTTGCGTTTCCCCAAGGCTCTTACAACCAGAATGAAACTACGAGCTTGCTATAAGTATATTGCTGTAAATTGCCGTTTTGGAGACTCATCTGGGACAGAGTTGTAATCGGACTGTTTTTAAATTCGCCTTGATTTTGAATCAGATGATGGATTTTGTTTTGTTTTTGTTCTCGTATAATTCAAAGAAAGAACTGGCAAAGTTGCGTAGGATGGGTCCAGGCATTGAGGGGACACTGTAATCATTATGGAGGGGGGGGGCAATAAACATACATGTTGGATGAAATGCAAATTTACCAGTCCTGGGAATAGGTAAAAGGATGTGGAAGGGGTTCTTCTATCGTCTCCTTTTAAAGTTTCTTTTCGGATTTTCCCTTTCATCTCTCTCTCTCTCTCTATCTCTCTTTCCTTTTTGTAAATAGAATTTTCGTCATGCGATTTGGCATGTGCCCCTACTTTTATGTGATATTCTTCCACACGATACCACTTATGTGGAATAGAGAAATGAGAGATAAAATACGATGAGATAAATCATCCTAATATTGACAAGCACTCGGCGCATTCGAGTTTTAAGCGACTGAAATATTAACACTGAAAGATAATAAATTAACATCAATCTAAGATAAGATGTCCTGCGTCATGCCTGTACAAGTAGGATACAGTTGTAACAAGGTAAAATGTATGTATAACCCTATAAACCAAAATGTACTCCACTCCCGTGATTACAGCAAACCAATGTGCCTGTAGACAGCATGATCACATTACAAAGTAATTCAGTCCGACAGGCCATAAGAGGGTCGTAGTTGAGACAGTGCTCGGGCTCCAAATTACCACTAATGCAATTTCTTCCCCCAAATATACCTTCCTCGCTGCACTCATCACCTGAAGCTAATGCACTGCTCTCGTTACCTGTACTGAAAGGAAAACGACATTTATACCTCAGTCACATCGCCGAATTGACTGATGTTGACCGACTCAAAACCGACCGGTCTTGGGCCACATATAGGGGTAAAGTAATTTTTGTTCGTCTGTTGTAGGTCCCGTTGATGTGACTGGGGTTATACTCGCGCATCCTCCGACCGACCCAAAGGAGACCTGCAGAAACATTGCCAGGTCCCTTGGTCCCTCTTGTTTTCTTCACAAACATTCACCGTCTTTATGTTTTGTATTTCCTTCATCAGCATACGCCCACACCACGTACATTTGGTAAAGTTCACTTGGGTGGACTCTGTACAAATGGACGTGTTTTTGTCATTGTAGTTTTGTAGTTTAATACCCACTGCGCAAGAGGCGTCATTTCGCTTGAGTTATTACCTGTGCCAATCAAGCCCGGGAAGGTGATTTATCAAAGCACAATGTGGAATGTGCAATTTCCATTCACTTTGGTTTCGATTTCACGTTCACGTAGCACGTCAAAGATCGCACCAGGCGCTAACGCTGTCCTACGTCAGCAAAATGACGCACGCCTTGTGTGAAAACAAACAAAACCATATGAAAAAATCACAACAATTTGCTATGTGCAAAATGGTGGATTTTTTTTTTTTTAATTAGGTTTTTTTTAATCATATCCTGCAGGATTTTCATAATCTTGTTTTTGGTGCAATATGATGATGAAATCAGAATGAATTTCAGACAATTTGTGTTGAAATGCATTATTCTCAATACCAAAAGTTCAGATTTCCTTCCACGTGGCCATGGAAAGGTATACGACGATTTTTCCTGTAATTCTAGTATCCCTTTTTACAGCTGGCTATGTAATGAATCTGTCAGTATCATGTCTTAACATTATAATATCACCTTTGTGACGTATCACGCGAGAAGCATTATTCAAGGGGTCCAACCAAATACCCCCCCCCCCCCAACAAAACAAAACAAAAATATAATAATAATAATAAAAATAAATTGCCTGACTCACTTTATGTTCCATTGATAAGCGAACCAGCCCACTTTTAAAAACGAAACGAAGTTGAAACGAGGTAAATGGACTTCACAATGCACGAACCTCAATGAAAAAATGATTAACTGCGTGCCCAAAGGCTAACTGTAAAAATAACTTTTGTATAAGTCTGTCTGTATTCTATTGTTATTGATTGTATGGAATGTTTATGGAAAACACATTTCTTCACGCGCACGTCATGCTGTCTGGTAGACAGTTTCGTTCCAAACGTATCATTATCTCCCTTAAAACCACTTGAAAATGTATGACGTTCATCACAATCAATGTATTATGTACTACAATCAATGTTTTATCAGCTCCTTCCTTCCAAATTCCCCAATCCTGAAAACAGACTGCCTTCAAATCATTTCAATCCATTTCCCGATGCCTATGGAACAAATTCCCAGCATTTCTGAGAAAAAATACTTCACTTGACTTAAAAAAAAACAACATCAAATTATAGAGGGGCAGCACCTTCTATCCTCTGGCGCTATAAATCTAATTATTGTGTTGATGATTATTATAATTATTAAACATTTTATCTAATTGTCAATTTCTTAAGAGAACACCTTTTATCTTCATATCAGTGTACATCAATAACAAGCTCGTAACATATTGTTTGGTTCATAAATCAACAGAACTTCATTTTCATCTCATACAGGGCCCTGTTTCATCAAACTTGATATCAATTTTAAAAAATACAATTCTTGTTATAAGCTACTGAAATCGTGGCATCTGATTGGCTGACAACAGATTTGTCATAGAAAGTTAGCATTGGTTATTGATAACAATTTTTATGAAACAGGGCCTAGGTGTCAGCTAAAAAATTGATTTATCCGATTACTATATCCGAGATACATATTGACAGGTACTCAATAGCAATAATGATGAGGAATGGTCATATTAATTTCATGAAATAATCATGAACACGATAATTTCGATAACGAATTTATTAAGCTACGATTATCACAGCTCTTTGGAAATTACACCTTTGAAATGAAATACTATTTTTTTAATTGGGGACAGTCAAACCTGTTTATTGAGGCCACCCAATAAATACAGAGACAATTACCACTGTAGACAGATGACCTTTCTAGACAGGTTCTACAAGAAACATTACTTTCTCCAGGGAGACAATATATGTGGCCACTGATAGACAAGACTAGTGGCCTTTATACAATGTATAGGCATAACAGAGGTGGCCATTAAGGCGGGATTGAATTTAGTTTGATAACACTCCAAAGAGTCCTCAAAGATGTCGATGAGTGCATGGTGAAACCTCAATACTTTTTTCTAAAAAATTATGAATTATGTTTATACAGCGTTATTAATGGTTAATAGAACAAACTTTAAAGTATAATAAAATCATGACATGACATCGTGTCAAATTTAATGTACATTTTCCTGCAAATCGCCAGATTCGTTCACTATAAAACATGAACAGTGGTAGGAGCTTGGCAACATGTCAAGACATTCACTGTCCCTCTCCCCCTCTCTCTCTCTCTCTCTCTCTTTCTCTTTCTCTTTCTCTTTCTCTTTCTCTTTATCTCCTTCAGTTTCCTTTGGAGCACCATGACTAAGTCTTTCATGTAATTCTCACGGTCCTATACAATGGGGCTGTGAGGGCAACATGCTGAGTAGGTCTACAGGAGCGTCACAAATGTTATCATAAATGAATGCACAGATTTACCAATTTACAATTATTTACATTCAAATTTGTATCGTATGTTAAATGTCTTTTTTGAATAATGTTCAATTGGTCTCAGTCCTCTCGATATCTTCTCTCTCTCTCTCTCTCTCTCACTCTCTCACTCTCTCTCCCTCTCTGTCTCTCTCTCTCTTTCTTGTCTCTCTTTCTCTCTCTCTCTCTCTCTGTCTGTCTGTCTGTCTCTCTTTATCTCTCTCTCTGTCTCGCTCTCTATTGTCTCTTTCTCTCTCATTCTCTTTATCTCTCTCTCTCTCTCTCTCTCTCATTCACTCTCTCTCTCTCTCTCTCTCTCTCTCTCATATTTCCTTCCTCATATTTTCCTCTGTTCAATGGGGGAGCAAAGGCGCGCGCCCCCGTGCCCCCTTATATCTACGCCACTTTCGGTTATCACCCATCTCACCATCACGATGAACGCAAGTACATTTATTTCAGTCATTAATATGCAAGTCAAGCTTTCACATTCGTGTGTGATATTAATAATATTTGTCAAATATCAGAATATGGCTCGGATAAAATTAGATTAGGTTGCTTCGTCATGCAAGCTTGACACAAATTTAAACAAATTTAAGATCAAAAAGACAACCACTGTTTGAGAAACTATATACATGTCGATCAGAACGGTGTAAAATAATCTAAAACGTGAGTGGATTGCTGACTTTTTTTTATTTTTTTATTATGGTCTACGATAAAAAGTAAGAGATGCGATGGATGGATGGATGGAAAAAAAAATTCAGTCCCCATATTAAACATGAAGCCTTATTTCTAAATATATAAATAAAACATTCAATTTTCAATTTATTCGACACCATTTGATACAATCTCCCTCGGATAAAATACCAGACGACAATAGGGCGAAAAGATATCGAACATGCGAAAGGCTGAATGTTCTATTCACCTTGAAAGTGTCTGTCCATAATTTCGAGCAAATTGATTATGAATACATTAAACCGGGTATGACAATGAATATTTGACTGGCTAGGTGTCAGTTTGATGGATTATATACAGCTGTTATAAGTTTAGCTTGTTCGATGCTATTTTTTGTTAACGCCTGTATCTCTCATAATTATAATGCCTGTAACTAGGTAGTGTTATACTCAAATTAGACAATCTTTGTAGTTTCCCCACAATTCTGTGCATGAAATATATTGTAAAGTGAAGAAAAAAACTTTAAGTTATGAACAATCTGTTCCTTGTCGTTTACTCTCGTTCAAAGTCAAAATCACGACACAAAATATATAATTTCCTGCTAATGCTATCATGCGTTGCTCTCTAATGAGGAGCGTGGCACTTTTCCAAAATAGTGAACCAGTGAGAAAATGTCGTGCAGAAATCAAAATTATGAGTTATTTAGCAGTTAAATGCGGTTTCTGTACAAGTTAGAGTAGAAGCGTCACTCTGGATGGAGTCGAGTGACCCCCACACACACACACACACACACACACACACACATCTTCATAATTTCTGTCGACATTTTCGGAATGAATTTGTTGACTTTGTTGACTAAATTATTGATTTGTTTTTATAGCTGTATATCCTTTGCATAATACAGTAGAACGGATGTTTATAGCTACAATAATTCATCTTTCACCTCAAACTACAATGCTGTTATATTTTGAGCAAAAGCAGGACTGGCATTTTGCAATTGTACATGATAAACGTTGTATAGGCTTCTGTAGAATATCGTACCTCATAGTACATGAATATACTCTTTCAAATTAACACTAAACTTCCTTGTTATCGAGATATATTTCAATTCTTTGTATTTATACATTTTCCATAATCAGTAATCTAACACTTGTATGACCTTTAAACGGTAAAATGTTGTTTTAGTAATGTGTTTTTATGAATATTGAATAATAGCATTCTCGGTAATTCAGTCATTTTGACTGCCAATGTGAATTAATTTGAACTGCTGTTTTTGGTGGTTTTTTAATACACATAAACCACACAATTTAACTATCTAACCGAATGAATGAGGGGTGTATCCTAACCTCGAAACATGGTCTGGTAATCATTCATATTTCATCATATCGCTGCATGATTGGAGGTGCAAATTGAAACATTGTTTGCATTTATCATTGCTCGTTACGGATGTGTGGAAATGTGGAATGCATGGAATTTCCCACAGTTCGACTTTACGATTATTACAGCTAAATGTGTTTTACGCGTTGTGAAACTACATCAGTAACGGTAGGCCTATTCATGTATTTATGTCGGGTTTTTATTGGTAATAACTAATAAATATGTTGCGCTACACACACAAACTTCGAAAGTCGTTGGCTTGGTTGTATAAAATGGCATAATATTAATTTATGTCCAGTGCCCAATACTCGAGAATGGTAAATTTACCTCAGGATAATGTGTACAATTAGACAAGTTCACACAGATCGTTAGACCTGTGGGCCTATATACATATTATGGTATTAAAAACATGAAAGCCATCGACAAAATACACGGATTCTATAAACGATTTAGCTATGGAAAGCTCTAAAAAAAGATCTGCATGAAAGACAAAGAGAAAGGGGGGAAGAGATTTGGTGAAAATATAGAACAAGAGGATATGCATAGATCCACAGATACAAAAACTGCCGTATCAAAACTCACTTTTAGTTTTACTGAAACAATCCCAAACTAGCTCCCGTGAACAAAATTATTTCTTTTTACACTGAATTAGTGAAGGCGCCATGAAGGTGTACTCACCGAGTGTGATGTTAGGTAGAATGTCATCCCTGGCGTTAATCTGATCGATGGCAAAGACCATGGCATGCATCCACTTGAGACCTCGAGGGTTAAAGTCTCCACACTCGCCATCCTGAGAGTCGTGAAGATCAAATAGTCCACCGAGAACGTAGTCGCCTTCCCGCCGGTAACTCTGGGGTAAGGCTCCCGCGGTCACTACGGTCCCATTCACAAGCCCCGTCACCATGGTTGTTTGGATGCTTGTCGAATCGAAGGGGTTAACGGTGGTGACATTCTCTCCTCCAGCAAAGAAAAGATGTGATAATCCCGCGAAGAGAAGGAGAAGAAGCGACGTCGGTGATTGCTTTAGCAGACGACATTGAAATTTGTGTCGCCCCGCGCCCGCCATAACTGCATGGCGCGGCGACGATCGGCCGAGTACGAAAATTCCGTCACACACAAGCACAATTCCTAATAAAAAAGTTAAAAAGGCACGCGATTACACGAATGCCAGGCCATCGAAAAGAAATGGCAAATTCACATTGTCGCCCGGAGTTGATGAACGTGGCTTTCCACATCGAGGGTGAAAATGAGCAGGATCCGAGAAAATAATTCCATTTTTAAAGGCCTCGAACAAGTGGCCGTATTAATTCCGCTTCCATTCATTGGAGCCAACGAGATACGGGGGCGAACACACACGTCCTGTCACGGTGCGCATCTTCTGCAAACGACAAACAAAATGAGATAGAACACATAATATTAGCAGTTGGTTCGCTGCCTGACAGGTAAGTATCGGGCATGCGCAGTAGTACAAGGATTAAGATAAATGTATTGGTTCCTTCGGAGATTATTATGATTACTGTCTTAACAATGATTGTATTTTAACATTATTATCTTATTAAAATATTGATTCTTGTTCTTTTCTAATATGCTTTTCTAACATGGCAGAGGTTTGAACGTTTGGAATCTTACTGCAGTGTAGGTGTAAGTTCATATTCTGAATTTATATGCAACCTAGAATGAAATGAATGAAATATTAGAAAAGAATTAATTTTGTTTTCCATGGATAATGCCAGAAATGCTGACTTTCGCGATAGTGCAAGGAAACTCTCAAATCCGCCTTTAATAATACTCAATACCATGTACATTACAAATACGCAACAGCTTTTTGTTGAAAAATTCCACATTAACTACGAGGATAGGCCTATACCAAAGAATGTGTATAATAATAATAATAATAATAACTTCTATTTATATAGCGCTTTTCATAAGAGATTTATATCAAAGCGCTTTACGATATTGATGCAAGTAAAACTAAACAGAGAAATGACAAGAGAACAACAGTGAAATTATCAAACATAGGATAACAAGGTAAGGTAACAATTTAAGAACAAGGTTGAATATGCCTTTTCCATTAGATTGGTTTTTAATTTTGATCTAAACAAAGTAATATCAGAGATGCTGGAAGAGAATTCCACAAACGTGGAGCAGAGCATGAAAAGGACATATCACCAAAGTATATGTATATCATGTATAAAGTTATTTCTTCTGTATTTTTTTCTTTTACAATTATGAGTTTATGATTGTTATATTCATGATTATTATTGCATTTTGTTGTCATGGAAGACAACCACTTTGGGTGAAAATGTGCTGCCCTATATAAATGTCATAAATAAATGAATAAAATTAATGAATAAAAAACGAGACAAGCGAAAACACAATGATCATCCTAAATGGATTGGAAACCAATGTAATGTGAATTTTAAGATTAAATTTGCATGGGATGGTCGTAGGTTTGATTTTACAAGGTATAATGAATATTGAAGCATGATGTACAGTGGATATGATAATACGCTTCTGACAATGATTAGTTTATTTATGAAGATAATTCCGACTTTTCGTTCCCATACCAAAAGATTTTTAGGGTGGTATTCTCAAAAGCGGACTAACTTTAGTCCATGGTTTAATCCTCTGACTAAGTATGGAATGCCAAGTGTCCATTTGAATATGTTTTTGAATAATTTAATCTGTCACTAAATTAAAATAAAATTAATGAACAACAATATAACTATGAAATAATTATGTTATCATGGTAATTTAGGGACATATCAAATTATTCAAAATTATATTCATATGGACACTTGGCATTCCGTACTTAGTCGGAGGATTAAACCATGGACTAAAGTTAGTCCGCTTTCGAGAATACCACCCTTAGGGTTTATTTTTGGACAAAAAGAAATCGTCTATATAAATACAGATCCTGTCAATAAAAGTAATTCAGATTACACCCGACAAAACGTGAAGACTTTATTTATATCTAAAAATTGACTTTTGTTCAGTATAGTTTATTCTCCGAAATTGATAGATAGTTATTAATATTTATGATCATTTTTTCTCAAATACCTAGATTTCTTTATGTAGTGAAAGGCTTTAACTCGTGGAATATCCAATAAGCTTTTAATACGAGGTGGGTGAATAGGGTGATGGGAGCTGGGGACAGCATCCCTCTCCCTAGGTTGAGTTGAAAGTGTATAAAGATGCTGTCAATAAATTAAAGTGGAGTATTTTGCATGAGATAAAATTTGAAAACTTTACTGCAATACCAAAATCTTTTGGCTGTTTATTCAGTATCATAGGAAACACCCAAAATTTATACACAAGTAGCGTATTAATATATACAGTAAACAAATATAGTATTCATACCCCTTGTAGTTTTGATGCGTGTGTTTTTCGTAACTCAAGAATGAAAGTTGGACTGGATGAATAAGGGCCTTTGTTGAAATATTTTAAATGTAAGCTTTAATATGTCCCATTCCCAAGAAACGTAAATCGGGACAAATCAATTTTTCACGTACTTAAAGAATTACCATACTTGGTAGGGGTATGAATGATTTCGTTGTTAACTGTAGAAGTTTCCATAATTATTATTCAATTTATTTCTTTTTATATAACAACACACTACATCTACCAGTACCAGTACTTAAGTTTTGTTCTGGGCTATTATGTCTCCATTGTTGTCAAATTTAACCAATAAAGTGATGTTTACAAAGCATAATTTCCCCTAGAGTCCCATTTTTTGTTTGTGTGTGTGTGTAGTGAAAGGCTTACTTTTGGGGATATCCCATTAAAAATCAAACGATGCGACCCTGATCCGATGGCACCGTTATATTAGCTAAAGTATGACGGTGAATTAGGCGGTTGCGGTGAAGTATAATGAATATCATACAGCTCAACCTCACCTAGTTATTGGACAGGATCAGTTCAATCGGACGCAAAATCGTTTTTCCAATTACGGATTTTGAACGATGCATTAGTATTAACATGATTAAAGTTATATTCTCGTTAACCATTGGTTTCTCTGCTTCCAGTTTCAAATGATACTCCTTTCTCCTTCTCTCTCTCGTTCTCTCTCTCTCTCTCTCTCGTTCTCTCTCTCTCTCTCTGTCTCTCGTTCTCTCTCTCTCTCTCTCTCTACCTCTTCCTCTCCCTCTCTTCCTCTCTCTCTCTCTCCCTCTCTTCCTCTCTCTTTCTCTTCCTCTCTCTCTCATACTCTTTCTGTTTCTCTCTCTCTCTTCTTCTCTCTCTCTGCCCCCCTCTCTCTCTCTCCCTCACTCTCTTTCTATTTCCCTCTTTCATTTAATTTTCCGTCTTTCACGTCTTGATCGTGCTTTTTTTGTTCTGTTTCAGCTCATCTTTCTTTTCCATTTGACACAAAAAAGTAAAGAATTAAACATTATGATACATCATAAAACATGAATTTGAAATGACAATCACTTCATGTAAAGTGCGACTTAAAGCTCATATTCTAGGACAATAAATGTCCATTAATTTGGTACCTACGGCAAGCCTATGTTATTTCGAAGTTGTTCATTTTCATTGCGTATCACAAAAATCTTCTAGCTACTGGATATCCTCAATTGAAATGTCGAAATATAGCCTCCTCTCTTTGCCTAGAAAGTCAGTCACGGAGCTGGTCCACTATTTGTGACGTCACGCCCGGGACGAGTATATTCACGTACCCGGATGTTCCATAGAAAAACATGGGCAGAGAGATACGAATTTCTGCTATTTAGTTTCAAAGTTTAGTTTCATAACTCTATGTAGAATTCTTCACCTTCCCCTAATATTTCATAGTACTAATATCAATTCCCTTTTTCAGAATTATGACATAATCAAGCCAACGATGCGCTATTAGTCGATATTTTCACCATGTGATTTTGTTTGAGTGTGTTGAATTTGGTGAGATTGTTTTCGTATGCTCGGTAAAGTAGATACGGTCGTTTGGCTTCGTTCGAGTATTTCTCGCGTTCGGTCTAGCTCGCTTTATACATATACATTTTCGATTCACGTACGTTACATTATATAATTATATCAATTGATAATGGCTGGAGAGTTTGACCAGAACGAATTTTGTATGGATTTTGAAGAGTTTATGGAGAAAGATGATGAAAGTAATGAAGGAAAAAGGGACGATATAGTGCAGACGAGGATGATGGAAGTTGGGAGGACGCAGGTACAAGTGGGGGAGAAGACGATAGAGAAGTCGGAGAGCATGGGATGTCGACGTTCCTGCAGCCGGGGCCGGGGAGTAGCGGCAGTAGCACGAAGATTTCTGTCTCTTTCGTTCGTTAGCCTCTGATTTGGGTAGGGTCGGCTCCTCTCTTTAGAGACAGAAGCCGACCATATAGTGACTGCATTGCAAACTACTGCTCGCGTCCGAGCAGTAAACTTATGCCCAAAATACTACATTTTACCCGATGCATATCCGATGCATTTATTATTGTAAATTAGGCCTATAGGCTAAACTACATCGGTTCCACTTACCAGATTGACTGTATGATGCGTTTAAGGGTCTTTTTTCCGGATTTTCATCACCGAAATTGAGCTCCATGTTGAAATTCTTGCAGCCGTATTTTAAACTGTTACTGCGCGCATGGAGGAAGATGACGTCATCCATTGACAGTAACAGTTTAAAATACGGCTGCAAGAATTTCAACACGGAGCTCAGTTTCGGCGATGTACGTTCAACAAGCCGCCTAGAGCAGCGGCCGTATCACTTGCTGATGAATATCGTTCATAGACATCGTCCGCTAAATAGAGGAAGCTTGATCTCGTTCAAGTGTGATATATATATATTTAAAACAAATATTAACTGGTTCTGTATCCTTTTTTGAGGCAGTCAAACACACTTTAATGATAACTACAGTCACAGTTCTAGGCCTATTCGTTTCACAAAACTGCTCCTGTACCTTATCTGATGACAAGATATGGTATATGTACACCCGCCTATTCTACCTGCATATGATTTAACCTTATTTTCCAAGCAGTAAACCCGTCTTAAAACTCTACCAAAAAGGATAATGTGAGGATATAAAAAGAAATCAGCAACTGGAAAACGTTGCTTAGTTATTCTTCATTCAAATAAAAACAGAAGATCTATCAAATAAACTCGTTAACAAGAAAAATTCTAAGCTCTAACAGGATAGCATTTACGTGGGCATATCATTGGTATTCACTCTCACTCAGCCCATGATCCCCGGTCGTGACGTCAAGAATAGAGGACCCGGCAATTCCGTGCATTTCCGGGTTTCCGACTTCGAGATTTTGGTGGAGTTTACTCGCATAAATTAACTATTCTGAACTTGTTTTGTCGGTTAAACGCCATTTAGTGTTATTCTGGGGGTTAAAAGCTTTCTATTGATGTGATTATCTCAATATTTGGGATTATCCTAGAATTTCACCTTTAAGCTTTCACGGATATCGCAAATGGTCGAAATTCACTTGAGTTACGAAATGAAAAATTAAATATGAAAAATGAACAAAAAATACGCAATATTAGTTTCAAATAAGTTTCAACAATTTGAAGAAAATCGTATTATGCAGTTATACAATATTGACAAAAAATGCTTAACTACATTGAATTTTCATCTTTCATGGCAGTATTGCATTGTATTGTATTACATTAATTTATTCACGGTAAAATCTCGCTTTTCAGCGAGTCCGTGCACGTTGTCAAAAAACAAGTATAATTAACACGATATCATTGACAAACAAATATGGAACAAATTTAAATATCTAAAAACAAATATATTGGACAAAATGAAAATAACAAAAAAATATTATTTTTGTTTAATTCGAATTGTGAATAATGTTCATTTAATTACCTGAAATCAATTATATTTTGCAATATATCGATGATTTTTTTGATTTTTTTTACGTATACCATACATGACTGGGTTCAACAACGGTTAAGGATACCCGCCTTTCCATGACTACACGAATGCACTATTTATGACTGCAAGTCACTGCACAACTGTATAATACAATATTATGAATCTAATTTTCAGTCATATAATTCAATAAGCTCATTTGAAAAGGAAATCCTTCCACAAACATCCGAAAATTGCCAATCTATATCGACGGATTACTAGATTAAACACGTTTTGGACCTCATACACTCACACAAAATTCACAAATGCGGACGCTTCCTTCTCCCTCACAAAAACTAGTCAGTGTTGCGTTCAATAGACATTAAAGCGTTGGGAAATATCTAATTTGATTATTAGAAAGATAATTGCAAAGCAGACAAGTCGGTCATGCTATCTTGTCAAATTTGAATATAAGATACCAATCATGTCTTCGACATTTCTTCCAGACGCAACCTTGAATTTATAAATTTATTTTATAGAGATATCACAGGGAAAAGCTGGAAAGTAGCTTGGTTTTTCTTTTATCGCGTCACAGTGTTGATGCGCTGCGATTCAATTATCGCTCAAAGGCTCCATGCCTTAGCTTCCGCTGGCGTGGCTGGCATACATCACGAATTCCTCTTCATCACAATATCTTCATTATTCCTCAGGTAATTTTCTTGGATGTATCTGAAACTAATCTTATTTTGCAGTTTCTTTTTATGAGGGGTGTGGTGTACGTGTTATGTCTCAAGCTTTCGATAGGTTACAAGTACTTTCTACGTTTCTCCTTTTTTTCAAATATAGTCTTTGTTCAATTTTTCTAAAAGTATATAACGTACCAAAAAATTGATTGGTGCATACGTTTCTACTAAAAAATATAAAGAAATCTAAAATTTGGATTTCGATTTTACTTCTGAACTTCACTTAAATCCCTTTCACTAGTATGATATAGAAAGCTCTTTACTATACGGGTATAATACTATTGATTAATCTTGGGTTATTCATACCTTCCATCATAACCTATACTTCTTTCTTTCTTTTTAATCAATCATGTAATCGGATCACGATTTAAGGAGTCATGATAATATTTCCATTCCTTATATGGTATTAGATGGTGGATCAATATTGAGAAAATATTTGTACTTTTAATGAGAAAGCACTCCATTTTTGACAGTTTAGAGTCACTGTGAGGGGCTACTTGCAATGGCGCCGCGAGGGTTTGAGGGTGGGGGCACTGGCATTAGTGGGGTGCGCACCAGGGGCCCGTTTCATAAAACTTGTTATCTATAACAACTGCTAAATTCCTATGACAAATTTGCTCTCAGCCAATCAGATGCCATGATTTCAGTAGCTTTTAAGAGTAGCTTGTAACTTGTTATTGATATCAAGTTTTATGAAACAGGGCCCAGGTTTATTGCGCGTTGGATGAAATTACTTTACCCCTCTCTCTCTCTCTCTCTACCTCTACCTCTTTCCCTCTCCCACTATTTATCCTTTTCTCTTTTTTAGCCGAAGCAGTGAGTTTAAATCCCAGTGGAGTCCCTTTCTCAACATTCTATAAAATGTCAGTCGGAAACGGCGGTACCATGAAGTAAACACAGTGATCGAACACTATCCATTTATCCTTTATACATCCTTCCGCTTGAGATATAGACGTTGAATGCTCCATGAATAATCACGTTATAATGAGAATATGACTACGACACTATTTCTAACTCTTAGAGAGACGGTATCTTTTGAAGCGGTAGGACCAAGTCAACACAATTATCAGGGGGACGTTGAGTATCACATTTAAATGACGTCCCTGTTGATGGATGAGCTCATATATAATCATCCTACCTTGTCGAATTGCTCTTTTACCCGGCAATGTTTACATTGTCAAGACGATTTTGTCAAGCGAAGTTTTCTGGTTTGTCTACTTTGCGATACCATCCACTGTTTTATCGAGTCAGTTTACAAAAGTTATAAAATAATGTTAGGGATGAAAAAGAAAGAACAAAATATAGAAAGTATATAAATGATATCAAAGAAAGAGAGAGGGGGAATAATAATAACAATAATAATGCTAAAGTCCTTAGTCAAGTATGACTAATTGCCATCAAATTATAACGAAGCCTGGTCCCACCTACCCGAGAAATGTTAACAACACGATCGCAAATACTTTCGAAAAATCAACCTAAGGAAATTACGATGGCCTTGTGCGTCAGGCTATTGAAATGTGCGAACATAACAATGACCATAGGAGCATAAGGGCACCCCCCCCCCCTCCCCTCCCCGCCACTCACTCTCCACGGCTAAACCCCATTTGACATACCTTGAACAATTACATCCACACAAACGTGAAAAGATAATACTGCACCTGCCTCTGTATAAGGTAGGATATCAATAACTCCATGGGATTAGATGGATCAGAAAGTCTCGTTCAGATATGACTCGGTAAACCGAAGCGGGTTTTTGTTTTAGATGAGGTAAGTGTATGCGTCATAACAGTCTACCGCTGCGGTTTACCGCTTCATAGCTGAACGACCATTTCAAATGTCAGTTTTACATGGATTGTTGACATTATGTATGCTTTTATTTATTTTTTGGGAATGGCGAGTTAAAAAGAGAGAATAATTATATGAAATTTGCTGATGAGCTGAAAGATAAAAATAATCATGGATTTCACACGAAGTGCAAATACTTTAGCTTATTTAAAAGCGATCTTAAACACGATCACGAGCGTTATGAACTTGAAGGTTTAAATCGATATTGCGCATGACATGCATATAGCCATTGTGATTGAACTTCAACTAAATACCATGAACTCACACAGCTTAATAGCTCTCGATATTTCACATGGACAGGTAGTGCATCCAAAATATTGTGCTTGCACAATTCATTAAACTTCGTTCGGTAGTCAAAAAAATAATTATTCGAATATCCAAAGGAAAAAATGGAAATGCAGTTACTAGGAGACCGTGGTACATCAATAATTAAATAGAATTCGCCACTTAATTATTTTGTGTGCATGTTTACGTTCGCAAAAAAGAAAGATATTATTACGATAATAATGTTAATACGATATGATTTTGTATATCTATATAAGTAAAACGTTATGATGAATTATGATAACAACGTCATCCCAAATAATGCCAATTAAAATGATAAAGACCATGTTAATCTTTACATAGAACTTGTAATGCTGGCTAGGCTGTCATGATTCACAGTAGATGGTTGTGATAATGTCGTAAATGCAGAAGCGTCAATCCATAACTTTATAATTGAGTGCGTCCTATACACAGATGGATTGAGGGGAGGTGGGGCAGACTTGATTCCCTTAATATTACTCTTTTCGATTTGTTGCCCGTTTGTTTGTTTGCTTTGGGTCTGTTTTTATTTTCGTTTATTTGTGTGTGTTTTTCTTTATTTATTTCTTTACTTTATCGTTGTTTGGGGGTTTGGGGGTTCGTATTTGGTTGTCGGAGATTGTTTATTAAAGGTACAAACCAGTTCTGGTCATGCGATTGCATTGTGAAAGAAACATTGTGGAATCGATCAGAAAAGGTTGATCATCTAGCATATAAGTATTGGTGTGTACTGCAAGGTTCTGGAATCACCAAATGATAAGAAATTTGGCCCAGTCTTGGTAAAGTTACAAGCACTGTACACAGAGAGATGTATATGGGACTACGCGATATCTATATCGATCCAGTCCGGATAGATATAATAATTTACCAAATATATCAATTAGTAGGCGATTTCCCGGCAAAATTTGTATCATCACGTATTAGTCAAAACATATTCTTTCACATGATTGGTAATTAGAGCTTCCATTTCATTTTTTGAGAGGGGGGCGTTTCCAAAACTGGTCTATACCTTTAAATTGGAACCTAACAGGTGACCATGTTTTCTACTTGTCATATTTTTTTTCGGAATTTTGCCCCTCCCCCTTTTTTCTACAAAGTCGTGGGTTTGCGAATACACGGCATGTTGAGGGTAAATGAGACAGCGATCGAATACATTCAGTTCAATGCATACGCAGTGTACGGATCGTATCAAATGAACATCAAACATCAATTTTTAAGTAAATTACTCCGAACAATACACACACACGAAAAACGCGATTAATCGCGGGAAAGAAATCCCAAAGCGACTCATTGAGGCCGTTAATGATTGGATGAAAAGGCCGAACTCCATTCGAACTAGCTGGAGCGAAAGAAATGATGAGGGGTGCAACAACAAACGAGGGGAGAAGATCAATACTGACGGCAAGCGCGCATTTGACAAAATAATAAAGCTAATACGAAGAAAAGAAAAATGATTAAACTAATTACTAGTTTAATATATAAATGTCAGTAACTCAGAATGTTATGTTCAGTTTAATTAGTCGGGCCTTTTTCACCCCAGCTCTGCATTAAGCGGTAATAATGATGATAATGATGATGATGATGATGATGATTTGATGATAATAACAAAAACAACAACAATAATAATAATGATAACAATGATAACTAGAATAACAATTATAAGAATAGCAATAATGATAATAATGATAATAATGATAATAACAATATCAAAAAAATAAGAATAATAAGGGTGATAACCATATAAGAAAAATAATACGATTAATAATGATGATGATAAAAATACTAATATTTCTGATAATATTGATGATAATAATGATAATGAAATTAATAATAATAACAATAATGGTAATAATAATGATAATCATCATCATTGTCATCGTCATACGAGGAATAGATGATGATGATGATGATGATGATGATGGTGGTGATGATGATGGTGGTGATGATGATGGTGGTGGTGATGATAGTTTATAAGATAGTAAGGCGCCAAATCCACTTGAATAAAAAGGTTCAAGGCGCACTAGTGCAAAAGATACATTCTCATGAAAGCACTATAATTCACAAAAGTACAACTTGAGTAAGACAGAACGGAAAATATAAGACTGATTTAGGCCGAATCAAACAGGTATTTCTTAAGATCATTTTATTATACATAATGTGACTTTTAACTTATTGACACAAGCATTTCATTTCTGTTGTGAAATATTGAGTTCAGCTCGGAACTAAAATGACCCCTCAAAGAGGTTTATACGATTTACGGCATAGCATTAATGCGAGAGGCACATTTTCCGATGCTAATTTCTCGAAAATGCCAGCGATTAAGGGGTTTATTTTCACGTCACTTTCTACACATAGAATCCAGCCATTTTTTCCAATTGCTTATACTTTCATTGAGATTGTGGATTGATATTCACTCAAATTACTCTGTCAAAATATTGGAAGCAAATTAAGCATGTTAAACGATGCTCAAAAATATTACATGAGAGACTAGAAATTCATTAACACAAACGTTTCGTTTCTAAATTCAAAATAATGAGTTCTGGGAATGGAAAAGATTTTTCGACTTTGCCTTTACGCGAAATGTATTCATTTATTCCAACGCTGATTTCTCAAAAAAGCAATTGATTTAGAAGTATTATTTGCAGATTGTCTTTTACTCTTTATAGTCTATAGGTGTATCAAATACAAGAAGATCCTGCAAATTTTGATCACTTTTACTTCTATTGTGTATCACCGTTCACTTAATTTTACCCTGTCAAAATTATTGGATAACAAAAAGGTGAGTGACTCGGTAACATTGCCTCGGATTTTGAAACAAAATCCTGGATTTAGCTCATGCTGCAATCATAATTATAAATCGTTAGGTCAGTCAGGAATCCCATGACCTTTACAAGCCGATCGCCAGTCTGATTATCAAGATATTTATGATTGAAATTCGAAATTTCAGAAACCGTTTTCCCAACGGTTTTGAACAGCTTTTATAACACTACAGTCTATTGGGGAAAATGAGTATGGTGAAACCGGTCACTCAAAGATTTTTAAATTTTTGAAGCACTTCATGATCATTTTGAAGCGCAATTTTTGGGGGGCTTCAATATTACACCATATCACAGAGACTGATAACAAGTAGGGTCATGCATCTCAGATTTGTAAAACTAGAAACATTGTTAAAGTCAGCGCTGGGTTTAAAAATTGAGTAGAATGAAAGCCATGAGTTGGGGTGGGGCTAGGGTAGTAGTTGATTAGGTTAGGTTGAGTTTAGCGTTAGAGTTAGGTATAGTATTAGGTCCAAGGTGAAAATTTGGAACTTGGTTCGTATAGTATGTTGACCGCAGAGAGATAAAGCAATTGTCTCTGAAGCAGTTTAGTACAACTGACTACATCCTACCCCTTCCTGACTACGAACATTTACAAAGTCTGTTTTTAAACTTAGTTAGAAAAAATATAAATTAATTTTCATGAATGTATAACATTTCATGTGTTAAGATTTGGGTTTGATTTTTTTTTCATGAGGACATTATCATTCTGCATGTTTGTTTCACGAAATAGTAAGAATCGTAATATTTCAAATTCGTAATTAACACAATCCCAAAGATTTTTAAAATACCATCGCAAGGGCAGTTTGATTATTTCTATTTACCTTTTTATTTTATTCTTATTTTTATTTTTACAGGGTAGCATTTTCAGTTACAAAACTGCTATACCCTATACAATCGAAATCATGTTCTAATTATGTAAGGTAAGGGCTATTGAAATCACCCAGGTTGACTTTTTGAAAGTCCTTTCGATCGTGTTTTTCATATAACGAGTGAATCTCCTTTTTTCATGTAGACTAGACTTGCATTCATTAATTTTTGTGCCTGTTGTTTAGTCGCGGCTGAACGGAAAGAGACAATGACGTATGGAGAAGGGCCTTGGAAAAGATGAATGGAGGGCATCTCGGATGATATGGAAGACAAGATGGATGGAGGAGATTAATAGACTGTATGATGGAGGAAGCAGTAAAAAGATGCCCCCACCCAATAGTGTAGCCACAGGGGGCATTTTATAGGGGACACGTCTCCCGTGTCCCATGGAATGGCGGGAAAAGAAATAAATAAGAGAGGGGGGAAGAGAGAGAGAGAGAGAGAGAAAGAATAATTAAAAAGAATATATGGAAGAAAAAGAACAAGAAAAGGGGGAAGAAGAAGTAAAGGAGGAGGAAGAAGGAGAAGAAGAAGAAGAAGAAGAAGAAGAAGAAGAAGAAGAAGAAGAAGAAAAAAGAAGAAGAAGAAATGAGAAGAAAAAGAAAAAAGAAGAAGAAAAGCAACAGAAAAAAGGAAAGAAGAAGAAGAAGATGATGATGATGATGAAGAAGGAAAAAAAGGAAAAGAAGAAGAAGAAGATGATGATGATGAAGAAGAAGAAGAAAAAGGAAAAGAAGAAGAAAAGCAACAGAAAAGGGGAAGAAGAAGAAGAAGAAGATGATGATGATGAAGAAGAAAAAAAAGGCAACACAAAAAAGGCAGCACAAAAAAAGGAAGAAGAAGGAGAAAAAAACAAAAACGCAGATGATTGCAAACCCTTCCATATGCTCATCTCACCACTAAACGGTCTTGTTCTTTTCATTTTCATTCAACTAGAAAGACCAGTGCGCCCCCTGATAATAGTACCCCTTTAATGGCTCGATACACGCTACGCCACTGCCCCAAACCCCTCCCTATCCCATTCTCCCTTGAGAAATAGGAAACTAGGTTTGATGATTATGATTTCGATGACTGTCTCAAATCTGAAACATGTTTCCAACATAGATCATGAAAGGTTTTGCCCTTTACATTGCCAGTGGCACTGAAACATTATATTGTTATACCCTCTCTAACTTTTCTCATTTGTATTCCTCAATTTTGTTAATATAGAAATGCATGATTCAGTTATATCTAAAGATTAATTCCATATTTTAGACGTATATGTAATATTCATAATTGTGGTTATTATTGTAAAAGCCTTTTTAACCACAGGCATCTTTATGTATATATTTGTTTAAGGCATTACGGACATGAGAAGGATTTCAAAACACAATCTTTACTCTTCATTTCATGATACTTACACTCATTGAACTAATTAAATTATACTTTCTCATTCTTTGAATGAAGAAGCGAACCATTTTCCTAAATGTCTTACAGACAATAACACATATTTAGCAAATAAGATTCAAAACTTTTATGAAAGGGGGATCCTAACTAATGATATTCAGAACCATTGACCCTTCTTCGCCGGCTACATCACGTAAGACCGACAGACCACGAGACCGACAGCACACAAGACCAACAGATCACGAGACCGACAGACCGCGGGACCGACAGACCACGAGACCGACAGAACACAATACCGACAGACTAAGAGATCGACAGACCACGAGACCGACAGACCGCGGGACCGACAGACAACGAGACTGACATACCAAGAGACCGACAGAACACAAGACCGACAGACCAAGAGACCGACAGACCACGAGACCGACAGACCGCGGGACCGACAGACCACGAGACCGACAGACCATGAGATCGACAGAACACAATACCGACAGACCAAGAGACCGACAGACTAAGAGATCGACAGACCGCGGGACCGACAGACCACGAGACTGACATACCACGAGATTGACAGAACACAATACCGACAGACTAAGAGATCGACAGACCGCGGGACCGACAGACCACGAGACTGACAGACCAAGAGACCGACAGAACGCAAGACCGACAGACCAAGAGACCGACAGAACACAAGACCGACAGACCAAGAGACCGACAGACCAAGAGACCGACAGACCACGAGACCGAAAGAGCAAGAGACCGACAGACCACGAGATCGACGGACCCCAAGACTGACAAAACGCCAAGGCCGAAAAACCAAGAGATCAACATTCATGTATCTGTCTTGCGGGCCTTCTCTAACAGTCTTTGAAAGATTCACTAGACCGTAATCGTCGTTCTCATGGACTGTGAATTTTATATGGGGATGTCCCATTTTATCTTCAGAATTATGAACCCGATTCCATTTTTGGAAATTATGAACATGAATCCACCTTCGGAATATATATGTATTAAGAAAGAAACATTTTTATATTATTGGAGTTATAAACCTTCGGGAGTATGATCTTTTGGAACATTATACCTTCTGATTAACCAATATATAAATATATGAAAAAACAGAAAATAAGATAAATTCTTTTCATTTACAGAATCCGTAATGGAAATTCGTGGGCTTGAAATCAGAAACCAATCCTTTTAAAAAATAACCAGCTTCCCTCATTAATTGTAAGGACGACGGAATATCCATTGATTTTGGTATTACGAATTAAAAATGCATGAGGACTTTTACGAATCATTTATCAAATGGTAAATGACAGAAATTACAATTAGGCTTAAAATATTTTACCTTGATTTGCCAGTAATGAAACACTTTTCTCCGGGGGACCCGTTTTACAAAACCTTATTTCAATGACAAATGACAATCAGTGACATATCTGCTAATTTCCAATCAGAAGCAAGGATTTTACTAGCTTATAACAAAAACTATCATTTGTCACTGATGACAAGTTTTGTGAAATGGGGCCCTGGTTTTATCACTATACTATTAGCCTAACAAGACAACATAAATATATTGTCTTTTTGCGATTGAAATTAGGTGATTATGTTTTATTATCGATTAATTGTATAAGCTTAATGGGTTTCCACTGCCGATGTATTTGTAAGTTACATTGCACTTTTGGTTTGCAGTGATCGAATTGAATTTCGCTCTTAGTAGAATTAAAAAAACTTTTAGATTAGATATAGAAATCAGTTTAATATATTTTAATGCATTTTCGTTTTTAATTTTCTTCTTTATCATCTGGCAATTGGCGTCTTTCAGCATAGGGCGACGCCTCTCCCATGTTTTCAATACCATGTGAAAAATAATATCTTTTCATCATAATTTGTTTAAAATTTTGTTTCCAGTTTTATTTAAACAGGGTTGCCTCTTCAGTTTAAAACTGCTGTCCATGAGGGCCCTGGATAAAAACAAACAATATTAGCAATGATGGTAGCAGTATATAACCAATCGTATGTCCCAGATTGCGTAAAAATTGCCCAATTGTTTAAATATCATTTTCATTGCCCCCCTCGGCCCTCGCGCTGGGCAGGTGTCCCTAACCCATCCCCTCGTTTCGCAACATCTGGATATGCCACTGGATGTATTAAAATGTCTATTGAAGAAACTGGATTTATAGGACGTGATACATAAGACCACGGAAATACAACACACCCCTATATAGCAGGGAGTCTTGCAATATGCACCGCTACCAAAGCAGATCTTCCTCATGAAATATGACACTAAACACAGCAAGCATTCATTAATCTCATAAATAAGGAAGCGATTGAGACATAAAATAGATCATTTGACCACCGTGTAAGTCTACATGAATGTTGATACATGGTCCTGTAGGCTACATACATATTATTTCATAAATTTACATGGTGCTTTCGTTTGTATGTTGTTGTGTCACTCTTCAAACAATGATAATTTTTTTGTTTTGTTTTTTGCTGTTGTTGATGATGATTGTATTTGGGTCAGATGTAAGGGGCATCGCTAGACAATAATTATAAGAGAGGAGGGACGTGATTTGCCGACAGGTTGGCCAACAAATTTACAACAAGCACATACAAGATATTTCTCTTTTATTACTTTCCGTATTTACTGAAAGAGACTAAAAAAATTACACTAATAGAAGAAAACAATTTGTCAATAGTTTTTGCGGGCATTGCTTTAAAAGAAATGTATATTTTCCTTCAAGAATTTGTGAATGGGGGACGCCCCCTCCCTCCTCATCAACGCCCTGTCAGGATTCGGATGACATGATAACGCCAGCCTAATTATTGATAGACCAGTGTAGTTACACATAACAGGTACATGTATAAATAAGTTGCCCATGACGTCATGCGAGCTTGCCCGGGGCTTTTCCAATTAACACAAAGAGAATCAATGCGTAGACCCTATGCAAATGTATTCGTTAATGAGGTTTTAATTAATATCAACAAAAACAGAACGCGTGCCATCAAATTATCTCTTTTAGACTGTATTGACAAATTTACTGACCTAACCATGCAAATAGGAGAGGTTAAAGATAAACTTGAGTTCTGGTAAATATAGAAAATAAATTCCCACAGAATCTAACGAATCTTACACTGAATGTTCAAGATTACAAATAAATGACATTTGCAAAACAATTTTGGTAGAAAATGTATAGTGGCTGAGTAACGACCATAGAGAGAAAATGAAATCCGGGTAAGTAGGCCCGACACCATGTGCTTAAAGATAAAGACCAGTTCTGGTCATGCGATTGCATTGTGAAAGAAACGTTGTGGAATCGATCAGAAAAGGTTGATCATCTAGCATATAAGTATTGGTGTGTACTGCAAGGTTCTGGAATCATCAAAATGATAAGAAATTTGGCCCAGTCTTGGTAAAGTTACAAGCACTGTACACAGAAAGATCATATATGGGACTACGCGACCACGTGCGCGATATCTATTTGGTAGGCGGTTTCCCGACTTTCCCGGCAAAATTTGTATCATCACGTATTAGTCAAAACATATTCTTTCACATGATTGGTAATGAGAGCTTCCATTTCATTTTTTGGAGAGCCGGGGCGTTTCCAAAACTGGTCTTTACCTTTAACACAGGTCACTATGTGCAAATGGGAGTTGTTGTGCGTTTTTTTTTTTCCACTGGTTCAAAAAACCAATCTACTGCAGGATAAACAATTCAGAATATATCATAGCGGTTTTCTCTCAAAATACGATTCCCATACCAGAGCTTTAAATCCGTCTGCCCTTGCTTTTTATTCGCTAACGTTTTGAACCTGTTGGCCCGATTTCTACTCCATGCAATAAATAACTCAAAGCTCCACGAGTCTAATGAAAATGATATCGAAAAAGGAAATCGGAATAAAGCTTGATTAATGCGGTCCCGTAGTTATATTACTTGGATACATTTGCGTATAAGGAGGTGGTATTGTCTCCTTTTCTAGTTGCAACCTCTTCTCCTCTCTTTCTGTCTTCATGCTTTTTCTGACATTTGATTGATTTGATTTGATTTGACGTGTACCATACATGCCCCCCCCCCCTACCATAGCTACACTGCTGTCTCTTATAATTATAATAATCGATAATCATTCGCCATAAATCTTGGTCAGTATATAATGTTCAGTCTGTGATTTGAGATGAAGTGTTTGGGCGATTATTAGAATGGAACACTAAATCGAGGCCATCGCTCCCTCCCTCCCGCTACGAAACCCTTCGGATTATCAGAGACAAAATTCAATAAAAAGGAAAAGAACAGAAACATTTACTTACACTTACTTTTATGCACAGTAAACTGCCATGAAGTAAGTCCTTCCCGGGGGAATAATAAAAACTAGCCACTATATACAATCCGTCCAATTAGCGACATCAAAACAAAATGTCACCACAGCCGATCGAAAATACACACCAGCACACTCTAACATCTCGATCATACCTGTAGAAATAACAAACATGTTACTCGCTTCTATCAGTGTATAGAGATCATTGCTGCCATATGCACTGATACATACTGAATACATTGGTACTTACCCGGATGGGGAATTCACAAAATTGTTGTATAAATGGGGGGATGTGTAATTCGACGCTGCTGTTACAATAGGCAAATATCATTATCACGATTATAATGTATTAGATTACCTAAAAAGTAGAGCAACATTCATTGAAATCCAAAAACCACAGACGCGTCAGTATAAAGGGCGGATACATGGATGGAACAAAAGGGCTGACACCCCCCCCCCCCTCTTTATTTTTTAATTGGCAAAAATAGTGCTACTATTGTTTGGTTTTGGGTACAAATCTTAACCGTATTTCTTAGTGTGTGTTAGAGATTAATGACCATCGGTTCCTCAATTCTGTTCGTTTATTCATAAATGATAAGATTGGTCATGCTTATTTGACATGTTTAAGATGAGAATTTGTGTCGAAAATGTCCATGGTTGCTATGGTTATATAAATGCTGTGAATCATCATAATAATCGTCATCATCATCATCATCATCATCATCATCATAATCATCATCATCATCATCATCATCATCATCATCATCATCATCATCATCATCATCATTTCTAGGCCTAGAAACACATAAATGGGCAGAGTATATCCCACACCCCCTGAAAAATGCAGGGGCGTGTACCTGACGCCCGTCCAGGCATCGAGACGGATGTACCATCGCTGCATGTCTTGGGTTCGTTTGCAATCACTTTCATTAAATAGTGTTGAAAAGGCGCTGAAATAAGACTCTGATCGAATACTTTGTTGACTTTTATGGACAAAATTGAATTGTGCTCTGTATTGATACAAGTTTTTATGTGTATAAATCGGGATGTACCGTCGTTCTCAGCAAATCCTAGACGATTTTTTTTTTAATTCATTACTGCATATATCACAGTTTATGGAGAATGAAAGGTTATTTATCATGCGAAAGACAAAATGAGGGAAGAGAGAGACAGACATAGACAGAGACAGAGACAGAGAAAGAGAAATATAGGGAAAGAGAGGGGGAAGAGAGTAAGAAAGTGAAAGAGAAAGAGAGACAGAGAGAGAGGGGGAGATAGAGAGAGATAGAGAGAAAGAGAGAGATATATAAAGAGAGAGAAATAGAAAGAAGAGAGAGAGAAGAGAGAGATAGAAGAGAGAGAGAGAGAACGAGAAAGAGACAGAGAAAGAAACAGAGAAAGAGATAGAGAAATAGAAATATAGGGAGAGAGAGGGGGAAGAGAGTGAGAAAGTGAAAGAGAAAGAGAGACAGAGAGAGATAGAGAGAGATAGAGAGAGATAGAGAGAGAGAGAGAGATATATATATATATATATATATATATATATATATATATATATAAAGAGAGAGAACGAGAGAGAGATAGAAGAGAGAGAGAGAGAACGAGAAAGAGACAGAGAAAGAAACAGAGAAAGAGACAGAGAAATAGAAAGACATAGACAGAGAGAGAGCACGGAGAGGGGGGGGGGATGAATATGACAGAAAGTGTTGTAATTCGGAGGTTTTTTCTTCAGATCGGCTATTCATGGAAAGGGTAACGTTAAGGCCCTACAATTCGAGTCAAATTAATTGCAACCCATTGATATAAAACTAGTCCGGACCATTAAGGGATGCAAGAGAAGGTTTATGTCTGGTACAGATGAAGAAACAAATTCTAATATTTCTCAGGCGTTTTATTCCTAGGTGGAAGACTGCGATGGCAGCTATGAAACATGAAAAGGATTTCTCCTAAAGTGCCCTCATAATTATCCAAAATAATATAACTAGAAATAATTTGAACTTTGTACCACATCTTGATGCCACACACGTGTGTGTAATCCCATTCATCTATATAATATATACAGTGGTTTCTTCTCCTGAAGATTGACAAAATTGTTCGCTAATCTTCACCCACAGAATAATACTGTGGCTAAAACCAACACTTGCCATATGCATACCAAGTTCAAATCGAGTACAACAGATTAGGCCAAATAGCCTGCAAATTTACGCAGTATATTAACATGTGTTTTCGACAGCCCCATTTCCCAATTGATTTCTCTTTCTCTTTCTCTTTCCCATGAATCATAAAATACATGTATGTCCTTTTGGAAATTATTTTAGAAATGAAAATATGACGCATTTTTCAAAATTTGTTTTCTATCATCATCCTCTACCAACCACTAGAATATTCAATATCATTAATAATCTACCGAATCGGAATCACAGCATGATATGCACGCGTGCATGCAGCAAATTACAGGGCAATTTCCTCGCCGATTAATTGCACTTTAATATGTCACTCGGCTCCCTGCTATTATAAATCAGGATGGACACGATTGGGTAATTTTTTCAATTCAAAGGGATTTGATCCATTTGGGTCTATCTTAATATAACGTGTTCCCAATTAATTCAATGAAGATTAGACCCCCTATAGGTGAAGAAATAAAAGGCGGGTTTTATTTTTAATGTATGAATTACGTGAAGAAGTACAGGAGTGCAGACGTCTGCAGATCACGGAAGTAAGGAGTACAGATTGGTCATTGATTTGGATCAAATTAGGAAATGCTACAGAGAATCAGGATTGACGATTAAATTTTCGAGCTTTGTCCGAATTAGAATCTATTTGTTAGTCGCTGTTGTTTTTTCCCCCAGGTATAGGAGTACGAGACGTTTTGGGTGACGGCTGCAGCCCATCTACGGAGACGTTTTGTTGTTGTTGTTGTTGTTGAAAACACCAGTGTTCGAAAAGCGAGGTGTCCGAGTATATCCTCATAATTAGGACATCAGTGTGCTAATGGTATATGATCTTTATATCTCATCTAGGGCATTCAATGTTTAAAGGGGAAGTCCACCCTGATATAAAAATGTTTTAAACAGAAACAGAAAAAATAGAAATACCAGTCAGTGAAAGTTTGAGCAAAAACCTATCAAAAAGAAGCAAGGTAAGAATTTTCGAAGGTGCGATCAATCAAATACAAATTGATGTATCAATATTGACAATACATTGATGTCTCTTGCGAGCTCTCCTCCACTTTACCCTGTACCAAAAACCTTCAACAATTTATATTTTCTCTTAAAAAAATGTTCGACCACACATTCACCCTGAATATATTTATTGCAAATATGTTTGTATACAACCCCTGTATGAAACAAGTCTATTCCATCATCAACAACTAAGAATATGAAAGTTTATGAAATTAAATTTTCTACACAGGATACGCCACAGTGTTGCCAATTTGTGTTTCACTGATTAGAAATTGAAAACTCATGATTTTCATATTTTTAATCGGATATTGCTCAACCTTTCCCTAATTTTTTTTCTCTCATTTTCTTGCTTCTATCAAAACCAAGATAATATCCGGGTGGACTTCCCCTTTACCTTTTGATATGCCAATAAATCCATATGGGCCACATTGTATCTATCATGGGTAGTCTTGCAAAGCCATTGCGTTGCTCAAAGTAATCCTTCTGTGAATAATAATATTGGTGGCTATTGTTTTGTGCAAAATTGCACGTGTGGCAAACGAGTGACCGTGCACAAAGGCGAAGAAAGCAACCGAAGTGTTAATTTTTGCGCTATTAAGAATGGCTCTCAGACAGTTGCTTTCGAAATTTGGCTCCATTACAGTAATTATCTGAATGCATTACCTATCTGGAACCAATTAAACAAAGATCACCAAAGCCTAATGAGGTACACTGTATCATGTATGTTGGATAATAAATCGATTATGCCTAATGGACCACTTGAAAAAAAAAACAATTAAATTTGTTCACTAAGATATGCTATACATTTCATACAGTCGACTACACTACAATGTACACAGAAGCATCTTAGAAGTTTGAAAGAAAATTGAAATTGATTTATCGTACCAAAGCTTGAGAATGAGCGTGTTTTGTATAGTGTAACGTTCATCTAAAAATACTTCAGACACCAACTTGCAATATATAGAGCAGTGATAGTTAGCTGTCCTAGAAAAAATCATGAAAATCCAATATCGTAAATGGAAAGTAGAGAGTATCGACTTATTTTGCTCTGTGGAGAGTTGACAGGATATTTTGGTCGGGAAACACTTTTTTTCTTCCTTTTTTCTCTCTCTTTTAATATTTCTAAAAATCCTCTTATAGATTTTCCTATCAAATTCAATTTCCCTTTTCAAGCGTTGAACAAGAACAGGATGTGGACTCTAGATTGGATGATTAGGATTACCTGTGAAGAAAAAAAGATTGAAAGCATTATCAGGCCCGTAGACAGGGGTTGGGAGGGCACGTGCCCCCAAAAAAAAATCCAAGATCAAACACCTATCCTCATAGACCCCTCCCCAGGACGTCGATCAATTAAATGTATGTGCCCCCAAACATCAAACTCTGGCTACGGCCCTGAGCATTACGTCTTTTAAATCTTTTTCGGCAAGCTATCTTTAAAAGGTTGATAGTTATGGTCGCTAATTAATTTTACCTTGAATTCCAAGCCTTTCTTCACCCGGGCAATACGAACACATCCTTGATTCCTTATTTCCCCCCCCCTCTCTCTCTCTCTCTCTCTCTCTCTCTCTCTCTCTCTCTCTCTCTCTTGGTTGGGGGTCTCAATATTTTATTCTCTTTCCTTGTTATTATCCCCATCTTTAAAATTATTTTCAAATTCACATTCATTAACACTGCAAAAATTGTAATTTACTTTTTTCATCTTTTTTTCTCGATGAACTTAATTATACCAGATAGTTATTGCCCGATTCAAGTTAACAACACATCCGGAATCACTTTATCAATTACTGTTTCATCGAAATTAATCTAACCGATCCAAATTGAAAAGGGTTCCGAAAATGTCAAAAGATTTGCTCTTGATCAAACCGTGCAAAATGCCGTATCAAATTCGACCAACGTATTGTGGATGCCAAATCCGGAAGAGGGCACGCCGATAAACTCATTAGGGAAAATATGCATGGGGTGCCGCTGGGGGAGGACAATTGCCTCCTCCTCGAACATAGATATGTTGAGATTTAGCCGGCATTTAAATCTCTTTGAGGAGTTTTTGAAGTTCTTACAGCAAATGTGGGCCTATATTGATCACTGCGATGGGAGTTCAGCACCCTTCCCAAAAATTGGACCAGACCATTTGTAAATGAGAGGGGTTTATTCACAAACAATTACCCCGACATTTCGTGAATAAAGTGGCATGTTTTCACAAAAGGTCGGGTAACGCGACCAACCGACCCGACGCGATGACCTGATGATTTGAATTAAGCCGTTCGATTCTATTAAATTGATTTCATCGGCCAACAACTAAATATACATTGATATCTCTCGGCATGGCAAGCCAAAACACTGATTATTTCTAACCATAAGTGGTTCACACAGAACGTGGATTAGATTACAATTCACCTCGGGTATAGTCTCTATAGCATGTAATTTTTGTAATGTTTACAATAAATTAAGCACAACCCTGAAATAATCACTAGCGTCAAAGGAAGCGGAAGAGACCCGCAAATCAAAACAAACAAACAAAAATTCACCCGGTAATCAATCCTTAATAAATCTTCAGGATTCCGATGTTTATTATGTTTCGTTTGTTTATTGGTTCATTTGTTTGTTTGTGTTTTTCGCGGAACGTCCTTTATAAAAGACTCAAAATATAATATAGGTCCTTCTAATTAAACAAAATAAAAAGTCATGTTGTTGTTGTTTTTCAGTTATAAATTGCGAAATATTACACATTTCCGTCATGTCGTATATTTGAACAAATATAGAGTTGTCTGAAAATACGCCCCAGCGACTTTACAAAATCACCACTTTGAATACCCCAATTTATGTAAAGTGACTGCAATTTTCACAAATTGTTGCTTCGTGCACACTTTCACCATTCTAGTTCACTTGTTCTGCATTGCTTCACAGCAACATGCAGTTCAAACGCCCTTTAGAATTTAGTGTTTTCTTTGTTTTTAATTCCTTCGCCCACATTCTTTCAAAGTCATTATGCATCAATCAAATACCGTTAAAATCAGATTTAGAGTAAACCATTATTTCTTACTAATAGGCCTACAATAATACCGTAATTCCTCTATCCATACTGCATTTGATCTCCTAACAAAATAAATGTGTTTTCCGTGCTCTTATCAGATAAGGAGTTACAGAAGGATGAGAGTAAGAGATAAACTGCTTTAAAATAATTGAAAATATAATTTCATTTTGTAAAATAATTGAAAAAAGTGATTTTATTGTAGATCGGAGAGCCTGGATTAGGTAGGGCTCATTAAAAATGCGCATTTTCTTGTAACCATGGCAACAACTTACTGTACTTGTTCAGAAATAGAGATAAGGGCCGTAATGTACGCCTCGGAGGAATCTAGTAGTGCACCTAGTGAGTAAGAGGGCCCTTTTTTTTTTTTTTTTTTGCACTGCTCGATTCAAGCAACCCGACTAGGGGCAAGAAATATATTGTTTCTATTTTCTAAAAATGGAAAGATGTCGTGTTTTTTCACCACTTTAGTTAAGTCTCAACACCCCAATTAAAGTTATGCTGTTTCATTGATTCATAATTTGCTTAGGGTTTTGTTTAGAAGGTCTACCGTGTTGAAGTCTTTTAAAGCCCCTCTGTACTAGTTTGGCCAGGAGGGATTAGAGGGATTAGCGTGGTCACTGACAGGTGGTTATCTCATCAACTCAGCTCTCAATTAACATAACAAAAAGAGGATCATGGGGGACCAACAGGCACCGCTTAGGCATTGTTTTCTATATAGAGGGAGCAAGTAGCTACAAGTAGTGCAGTGGGGCTTTAAATAATGAAAAATTGAACTTGTACTTCATTACCAGGTTGTATTTAGTGATAATTTGATTAAAATTGACAAAGATTCATGACATCATATGGCTTTTAAAAATGTTACAATGTAACTTGTTATTTTGAGACCTATTCCCCCTAACCCCCATCACTAGTGGATTTGAAACTTGCATGATCATCATCATTATCACCATCACCATCATCATTATTTCTTTTCTAGAATAACTTTAAGCGCTTAGAGACATCTTCCATTTATTTATTACTTCTTATATTTTTATCAAAGGGGTTGCTTATGGTTCGGAAAATAGTATTAAAAAGTAGAAAGATGTACCACCAACTGGTGGCTTGCGTGAAAACCTTTCCCTCGTTTAATATAATAATCCTTGAGCACCAATCGCTTTTGATTTGCCCGATTTAAACTCACCTAAATTGAACTATATTGGATCTGTGAATCTCATATAATGATCCCTTTCGAGGCAGTCATTCCACGTTCTGTGGTTCGGCTCAATAACTTTCAGATTCAGATACCAGGAATTCTAAAAGAAAAATATGCTTTACAATCCTTAAATTGGCAACACGTTTTGTGGTTCGGCTCAATAACTTTCAGATTCAGATACCTGGGCCCCATATTACAAAGAGTTGATATCAATCGCAACTTATTTGGGATTTATATCAATCGCAACCATGTACATAAGAGATAGGAGACTGCAAACTTGCGATTGATTGGAGGACTTACGATTGATTTGGATCAATCGTAACTCTTTGTAAGACGGGGCCCAGGAATTCTAAAAGAAAAATAAGCTTTACAATCCTTAAATTGGCAACACGTTGAGAAGTTCAAAATCATTATTATGTTATTAAAATTTGTCATTTTCCAACTTTTCGACAACGTTTTTTCAGTGTTTTACCCATGTATTTGTTTTCAGAGACTTTACATATTATCTGAACAATGTAGCAATAAAGGGAAAAATGTTTTTGTTGCCAATTTGAAGAACATGTGATCAATAATTTAGCCCTATGGGAAAAGATACTGTCCTGAAAGGGAGTAAAGAGATTAATTTGTGCTCAGCATCACCATTCAATAAGAGATTTAGCAAATCGCAAACAAATCCTCCCAACCTTTCAAACGATTTATCGGATACAATATTCAATATAATTATGATAAAGCAATCATACTCTATTTTTAACGTAGGCCTATGTATTTGCACCGAGAATAAATATTTCAACGGATATGTTAGTCAATATTTCGAATTTGAGTGGGCAAATGCTCGACCTGAATTATTGTAGTTATATACTAGAAATTTGATGTGTAATTTCTTTCTTTCATTTTTCTTCCTTCTTTTTTCTTATTTTATTAATGAAATTTTAATATATCTACAGCTGTAATGAAATACAAGCTTCTTAGCTTGGAGCCGCTAAATCTGAATAAAATGACATCTACAATATAATCTACTACATATGCTTTTTCCTAATAGTAAGAATTACACGAAAGGAAATTTAGAAAATTACTTTTGTCACAATCAAATAAATGTTACTAAAATCGCTAAAGATATTTGCTAAAGATAAAGATATTGAAAGAAACTGCAATAAAAGAAATACTAGAAATACTGACAGTGTCAATTTTATCACACTGAGGTCACAATATCCATATGTAGATTACTTTTATTTTGTATTAACATAAAATGTTCAGCCTGCTACTCAATTACTGGAAGAGCCGAGTCGGCTCCTAATCGGCGATCAGTCGTACGACGTACTGGTATGTAACTATACGACTCGTAGCCGAATGGGGCTTTTTGGGAAATAATAGTAATCACAGTCATAAAAGTTTCATCCTAATTATACTACGGACAGTCCTGTTATTACCCCTATATGAAGAGTTCGGTTCCAAAAGGTACTACATGTACATCCATAAATCCAAGTTCTGAGAAAAACACGATTATTTAATTATCATAGTTAGCAATGTCAGTTTGGAATGATGCTTTGGCTGATTATACTATTGTATGATACAAGTATAAAACCACTTTTAAAAAAAATCTAAGTCTGCGCAAATATTTGTCATGAATTTATGTTTTTTTTGGTTTGTGTGGATGTAGAACCTTTTGAAACCGAAATTGGATGTAGTACAATATATTGCATACTGTATGCAAGTGACAATGAATAATTTGAATGGATATAGTACCTTTTGGAACCGAGCTGATTTTAGCTGCCATGTTTTACTTTTGGGGGAAAATTCAGCTTTTTGGAAGTGTCAGTGTATGAGGCTACTGGAAATGTGTACATTAATGCAACCAAAAAAATATACTAAAGCAGGCGCTCTTGCATTCAAGGAATTTTCTCCTTGGTGGAGAGTAGCAAACTAGGGCGTTAGTACCGTTGCAGGGATTCGAACTCCGTTCCTATACATGTTCTAGAGCCCAGAGATACATCCGCTAGACCCCGGCACTAATACAAATCGAGCCGGGTTGAACTGATGTATTATAAGACAAAGTGATTTGGTTATACCGATGGTGCGGATCCGCAAGCTGGACAGCTGAGGTTAGATGCAGAGCAGTGAACTTGAATCTCGGGAAGAAAGCATCAATCACATTGAGATACAGACATGGGTAATAACCACCTCAGAGTTGGAAACTAAAGTCAAGGGTATATAACGCCGTCAAGCACGACGTGCACGTGATACTTCGATAATACATGCCCCATGTTCAATTTTTCACTCAAAAATGCTTTCCCGCCCCCTCTCTCTCTCTCTCTCTCTCTCTCTCATTCTCTCTATCTCTCTCTTCCTTTATCTCTCCTCCCCTCTTCCTTTTTTTCTCTTTCTTTCCCTATCCTTCCACTCTGTTTCTCTTTCTCTTTCTCTTTCCCTCTTTGCTCTCGCTCTCTCTCTCTCTCTCTCTCTCTCTCTATCTCCCCTCTCTTTCCTTCTCTATCCTCTATCCCTCTTCCTCTCAGTCTCTCTATCTCTCTCTCTCTCTCTTTCTCTCTCTTCCTTTCCCTCCCTCCCTATATCCTACTCTTTCTTTCCATTCTCCCTCTCTCTTCCCTCCCCGCTCTCTCTCTTTCCATCTTCTCATTCTCTGTCTCTTCCATTCTAATCTCTCCCTTTCCCTCTCTCAAGCAGGGTATATATCATTCGAAAATACCTTATTAAAACATTAATGCACTTCACTCCTTTTCCAGAGCAGAATAGTGCCGAGATTTAGTTTTATCCTCGTACTACAAATGAGACAATACTATATAGAGCAAACCTATCAAGGATCCATCAAACTACAGTGCGTATAAAAAAAAAGTATACCCGACTTTGGTAGATTCTTATTTGAATGATATAAATCGTGTAAACATTGGTTGTATTTCATTCTCAAGAGAAACTAATTATTTGTCTACTGATAGCTCATTATTTTGTAACTCTGCTGTCACGGATGACTGGGGAGCAGCGTTTCCAAAAAAGTATTGTCATGCAAAATCCTCCTGTACCAAGTTTGGGCTTAAGCAATGAATGTGGGTCAAAAACCCTTACGCATTGCTATTTCAGTTCGAAAAGTTTGCTCACTTATTTGCATTGATTTTGTGAAATCAAATTTTGTTTAATGTGACAACGTCAACTCAGACTTATCTTTTTGCACGGCTGCTCTCCCCATGTGCGTATTGTGAAAATTAATGCACGCACACGTGATCCATTTTGACGCTTCTCATTGGCTACATTCTTGAACCCATTTTATAAATTCTCTTAGTCATGATGACACAATTTTGACTTCCCTTTAATCTGTCGCCTCCCTTGTTTAAAGATAAAGACCAGTTCTGGTCATGCGATTGCATTGTGAAAGACACGTTGTGGAATCGATCAGAAAAGGTTGATCATCTAGCATATAATTATTGGTGTGTACTGCAAGGTTCTGGAATAATCAAAAGGATAAGAAATTTGGCCCAGTCTTGGTAAAGTTACAAGCACTGTACACAGAAAGATGTATATGGGACTAGGCCTACGCGATCGATATCTATCCAGTCCGGATCGATATGATAATTTACCAAATATATCAATTAGTAGGCGGTTTCCCGGTAAAATTTGTATCATCACGTATTAGTCAAAACATATTCTTTCATTATGATTGGTAATTAAGAGCTTCCATTTCATTTTTTGAGAGGGGGGCATTTCCAAAACTGGTCTATACCTTTTCATTGAGTCATTCAAAATGGACAACGTTAAATTGGGATGCTTTCTTTTATCAAAAGTATGCTGTCAATAAAATTATGGTCTGAAAAAAAATCGGTGCATCAGCCAAAACTTTGTACAAGGATGTATTGACGGCACTTTTCAAAAACCCTGGTGCTCAGTCATCCATAGCAGAAAAAATGTATAGACAGAAAACAAGTTACTCCTTATCATTAAAAAGATTTCAAGGCCACATTAATTATGAAACTTGAGTTATAAGCTACCAAAGTTGGGTATACTTTTTTTTTATACGCACTGTACAATCAACCTTTTTTTTTTACACTAAAACAAACTAGTACGAAACAAAATCACTAATCGTCAGTAACGTTCTTTTGGCAAATAATATATCCAATCATGACATTGCTGACATGTCGTATCTGATTTATAACAATCTATGAAAGAAAGTTTTCAATCATCGCAGATCCCTGCACGCTTCATTATAAATTACAGTAACTGAGGGCGATGAGCCTCGGGAACGTAAAACGCCAATTCAAAACATCTTCATCATTAATAATTATGATGGGATGTAAATCTAAGACTTGATTATTTAATGGGACTGTATGTCTATTAGCAACTTTAATTCCACTTCTTTCCAATTACAAACAGGTTAATTAGGATCGACATAATTTTGTACAGTAAAGAGCGTCTTGGAATGGGTATGAGAAAATGGAGCTTTAAATCTCAGAAATAATCCTCATCATCATCGTCACCGCCAACACGATTATTACCACCAGTATTACTGTAATCATTATCATCTTTCTTATCAGGTGCAGCATTATCATTATCGTCATTTGCATCTGGGCACTGTCATTAGCAGCATCCGCAGAAGAAACGAAATCATTATCAGCATCACCACCATCACCACCATAAGCAGTAGGAGCAGCCGTGTATACCTGCATCATTGTCATCATCATCATTGAAATCATCAACATCATTATCATCATCGGCAGCAGGAAGCATCACAACCACCACCAACATCATCGTCATATTTTTCTTCTTCTTCTTCTTCTTCTTCTTCTTCTTCTTCTTCTTCTTCTTCTTCTTCTTCTCCTTCTCCTCTTACTCCTCCTTCCTCCCCTTTTCTCACCCTTATTCACCCTCTTCTTCATCATAGTCATCTTCTTCCTTTTCTTCTTCTTCTTCTTCCTTTTCTTCTTCTTCTTCTTCTTCTTCTTCTTCTTCTTCTTCTTCTTCTTCTTCTTCTTCTTCTTCTTCTTCTTCTTCTTCTTCTTCTTCTTCTTCTTCTACTACTTCTATTACTGATTTTTGGCCTCCTCATAATCTTGTTCTCTCTCTCTCTCTCTCTCTCTCTCTCCTTCCCTACCTCTCCCACTCTCTTTCCTTCTCTATCTCACTCATTCTCACATATCAATTTACAGAGCAGATTTCTGTTGTTGCTACAGTAATACTTTTCAAAGAAAACTGAAACACACTGACCCAGATTCTCCCCCAAAATACCCGGCTTACTCCGTGTAACAAAATGAAACATAGACCTAAGATAAAAATAATAGTAATAATTCCAAGTAATAATTCCTTCCTATATCCAATCCATATTTACCTATATATCTTATCAATGCCGTGCAAAGTTCTAATTTACATGTATATCCCATTATAGTCTGATCCTAGAAAATCTGATTATTTTTTTCCAGCAATATTTAAAAAAAATTAATATCGACATTTTCCCTATTTCTGGTTTTCCAGTTCATTTTCATCTCCGAAATTAATGTCGGCAAAAAGAAATTGGGTGACCTTTTCGGCAAAGTGGGTCCCATGGTGTTGGTTATTGGAGATAATCGAGGGGAGATGAAGGCGAAGCACGCTCGGGTTGATGATTAAAAAAATGTAGAGCAAAGTGACATCTCACAAGTTTATTACCGTGAGGGGGGATAAATAATCAAAATCTAACGTTGTCCCTAGCAACGAGCGAGCAAATTGGTGTTTATGATTTCTATCCCAGAGTACTTGTCATCTTTCTCTCTCTCCCCTCTCTCTCTCTCTCTTTCTCTTTAATCTTTAGTTTTGGCAGTGTCGAAGTGCAAAACTCTGACGAAGTTTGATTTGAATATTAATAACTAGATAAGGCTGTAATAGTGAAATCCAGTAAACACATTTGATGGAATGATAGAATGTGATAGATGATAGAAACTATTAAATCTAACTAATATTCGATACGTTGTCGGAATATGGATCACACGGCTCGCCTCGGTTCGAGTCCCACCGCGGCACTAATGTCCTTTGGCAAGATATTAATCTGCATTTGCCACTCTCCACCCTGGTGTTAAATGGGTACCGGTAAGTAGGAATTCCTTGAATGCTGTGAGCACCGAAATGTGTAGCTTTTAGCAGAGCAGGGGGGTGTTTCACAAAGACTAAGATCGACTTTAAGTTGGACTTAAGTATAACAGGCCGTTCATGCCATTGTTTGCTATCATTATTTACTGGCATTGGTCTCTCAAGGGACGTACAAATCATGGTAAAAAATCTACAAAACTTACATTTTTTGATAATTCATTATTGAAGGAAAAAATATTATCTATAGATCATAATTAAGAGACCAATGGTGAGAGCAAACAATGGCACGAACGGCCTGTTATACTTAAGTCCAACTTAAAGTCGATCTTAGCCTTTGTGAAACACCCCCCTGGGGTAATATTGGAGCGCTTTGAGCACCTAGCGTTGTGGATATAATTATGAGCTATAAAAAATATGTTTTATTATTATCATTATCATTATTGTTATAATTATTATTGTTGTTGTTATTATTATTATCATCATTATTATTAATATTATTATTGTTATTATCATCATTATTACTTTAGTTGTTATCATCATTATCATTATCATTGTTATTATCGCTATCATCATTATCATTATTATTATTATCATTATTATTATAATGATTAGATTATTAAGAAAGTTCAACTGAGAGTACAGTACTAACGTCAAAAGCTTTCAGTATGCAATACAATTATAATATAGATTTTACGACACATGCTCCGGCGACTAATACTGCTCAAATTAAGAAAAATTGAAGAATAAAAAACTTCAGTGATTGATAATTACGAATTTAAACGAGGCACATGAAGAAAAAAAGAACGCAAGATCCCAATTAAACCCCCTTCCCGAAAAAACACATATATTCTAGAATCGCGCCTGCAGTATAGGCCTACATGGAACATATAAGTATAGTACACAAAGAACCATTTATACGAGTACACTGTATATTATATAGAATATAGAGCTACATTTGAAAGCCCTCAACGCTGGTAATGAGCAAGCCGATTCCTCACACAAGCGCGTGTATGTTTAATACTTTAAAAAATGAAATGCTAAATATAACAAAAAATTATATACGAAGATTATACTTCAACTCTTAAGCACTAAAGATCGTTCACCTTGGAACAGGGCAAGCAGAAGAGGCCCTAATGCTCAGTGGTAGAGCAGTGGTCTCGTAACCAGGAGGTCCTGGGTTCGAAACCAAGTCAATGCCTTTGCCCTTTGGTAATGCATCAATCCTCATTACCAAGTCCCTCGGAGAGGACTTAAAGTCGTTGATCCACTCGTTGTTTACTTACAAGCATATACATGTTTGCTTAATAGCAGTCAGGTAAAACAATCATTATTTGTCAAACAAGTCCAAGTTATAACCCATAGGTTAACAAGTATTACTGAATTGTATTAGGGAAGTGTGAACATTAATCGAAATTACAATTTATTTGATGTTTTGTCTGATTCTAAACTGCTGGCCTCGTAGGGTTATCAGCTTGATACAATCATCACTGATATCTTAGAGGAGGTCGGTGAGACATGGGACAAAATAGTTTGAATTTGCCCAATGATGATTAATAGGCCAATTAGGACTACATACATGTACATGTACATTTCCTCTATATAATTTGCCCAATAACATGTAAATGACTTTTTTCTTCTTCATACAATCAATAATGTATTGTTTATGCACAACATGGACATACAGTTGGGATTGAATATAATTTCTGGCTGTTTCCAAGACAATAAAATTCTAATTCAAATAAATGACTGCAAAGTGCAATGTACTCAGTGTAAGACACAAACACTAATATACATACCTTCTCTAAAGATCAATCATAATTATGCATAACAATTCCACGTATTTCCTCCAGTATGTTTCTGATACTTCCGAAAGTTACACAGGAGTTGAAAGTGCATTTAAATGACCTTTTCACACACAAAAACACTTTCACTTTATTCGAGGCTCACGTCAGCGTACGAATAGAAAGTTAGACGGCGGGCAAGTAGACCTACACAAGTTCGTCAGCTCACAGGTTTTTATTCGAGCTGCTCTACGAAATGAAAGGGTACAATACCTACTCTTGAAGACAAATACCTACGAGCATCAAAGTAACAAAGGGAATATTTGCTCTTTACGAGTTTTACACGACTACTCAACCGAAAAATGATGACACACACATTCTATACAAAGTCTACTCAAACCTTAAATGTACCCAGGAGCTTTAGATACCTTTCTACTGCGTGTAATAGTTCAGGATTCTGTAAAAGGAGGAGGATGGGCACAATATATACTTTAATCTATCAAGCAAGGGTCTATCACATTTGCGGTGCTCATTTACCTTAACCAGAATTCTTTGTCGATCTCTGTTTTATCTGTTAATATTAAATACGTATATAAAATACCCCACCCCAATGCTTCCATTTTCCCCTTCAATTCAATCGATTCAATTCAGCTCATTATCAAAGTCATGTAATATTTTTATGTCAGTGTGGGAACTTTAAATGAAAGTTTTGATATTTATTTGAAGGGAAATGAATTTTGGTTCAATGTAATGTAATCTAATTTTATTTTGTTTTATTCAGTTTCATTTAAATTGAATTCAATTATCTGTACTCTGTACATGCACAATTTACTTTAAATGAGTCACGATTGAAACGAAAAGTCAATAGGAAAATGTATGCCTACAATAAAAATGTATTGTGACTACGTTACTTTTGAATCAGCTAGCATCACTATCTCTTCTCTCTTCTCTCTCTCTCTCTCTCTCTCTCTTCTCTCTTCCTCTCTCGCTCTCTCTCTCTCTCTCTCTCTTCTCTCTCTCTCTCTCCCTCTCCCTCTCTCGCTCCCTCTCTCTCTCTCTCTCCCAGTCTCTCTCCCTCTCCCTCTCTCTCTCTTCTCTCTCTCTCCTCTCTCTCTCTCTCTCTCTCTCTCTCTCTCTCTCTCGTTCCCTCTCTCTCTCTCTCTCTCCCAGTCTCTCTCCCTCTCTCTCTCTCTCTCTCTCTTCTCTCTTCTCTCTTTCTCTCTCTCTCTCTCTCACTCTCTCTTCTCTCTCCCTCTCTCTCTCGCTCTCTCTCTGATTTCATTATACCTTTCCATTGGAGAGCTAGGGTTATTGATGTCAGCAAAATAAAGAAAGAAATCCGGCTTACTGGTTTGGTGATCACTAGAGGGCACTCTTTGCATTTTGACAAGTAATAGATTGAGTGCAAAATACTACAACAACACGTTCGGATAAGGTCATGATTTTAAAAATAAAGTACCCCCTGTACATACATGTATTTACAGATACCAAAATACTTTGACAAGTGCCCCTTTTCCTATATTCCCCTGTTAGAATCTGATAGGTGCCCCTTTTCCTTCGAATATAACCCCGTATCCTTTGTAATAAGTGCCTCTTTTCTATTTTCATAAGCGCCCCCTTTTAATGTGAGAGAAGTGCCCCTAATCACCTCTGATGATAGCCATTTTTACTTTTTCTCTTACTTTGCTCCATTTCTTTTCTAATTAGTGTTAATTTCCCTTATGATATAGCAATAGCAATTGCCCTTCATTTCAAGCGACTAAGAGCAACTTTATTTTCGAATTTACCCCCAAAGCTCGCTCGCTATGCTTGCTCATATTCATAGTTCATGTAATTATGTATAACTTACTAAAGGCATTTTCATTCTTTTATGATGAGGTTGTGCTCAAGACCCCATTAGGATTTTTCCTCTTTAAAAGATCTAAGTGGTCGCAATGCGACCTCACAAACTTAATATAATTATTTCTCGTTCTCTCCTTTCAGTCTCGACTCTCAATTTTCTTTATTTCTCTCTCTCTCTCCCTATTTCTCTCCTTCATATTATTATATTATTGTATTACCATGGTATATGTATACATTTGTAAAACATTTTGTCTTTTGTCACTTTACCGTGTAAAATCCATGTAATTCAGCCCCTGGGCTGCCATATGGAATTTTTTGAATATTAAAATACCAATACGAAAAAAGGAAAAAAATGAAGAAAATAATTGAATGAATATCAAGACTATCACATCCAACTGTATCGTGGAGCCTGTAAAGAGAGAAAAAAGGAAATATTGAATAATTCCTGGTAATGTTTTAATCCCAATGTAGAGGTGTGTGTATATATATATATATACCAATGTCTAAAAAATGATGTATATTTCCCTTTGAGGTTTTCCTTTGTAGGTGCCCCTTTTTTCTCCAGAAAGTGTCCTTTTTGTATGCCCCCGCTTTGGAAGACGCTTCGCCACCCCTTGTTAAATTATTTATGTAAGTTTCGTTTTGTTATTTCACGGTTTTTGCTTGTTTGAATGTCAGTCAATTTTGAGTAATCCAACAAATCCAATGACCAATTTTGTGTGTTTTATTTTAATTGTTTTGTGGATCGTAGATCCCTCAGTTTGCATGAACGTTTAAAAATTATAAATTTCTGGTACACTTGAAGTCCTCTCAAGAGTCTATATATAGATTTTTATTTTGAATATTATATTTTATATAGTATACATTTACATATACATTTAAAAAAAAATAGATTGAAGATATTGATTTCGAGAAAAAAAATATAGCAGATGGCGTATTCATACGATTCTTGAAATTCGTGTCAAATATTGCAGCGATCGACCATTACAAGCTCATTAAAACGGCAGGACTGGACCCCAGGGGGGGTCACTCCCAACATGACTGGCTACGCACCCGCGTCCAGAAAAAGCGTCGAAAATGGTGTCTTTTTCAGCTACACGGCGTCGTCGCCGTTTTCCTCAAAAAGGGTGTTTTTCAAGCACTGATCGCACAAAAGCCAAAAAAGGGGTACCTTTTCAGGTTCACAGGCCTGGCGTCGTCGACGTTTTCTAATTTCAAGCACTGATCGCACAAAACAAAAAAGGGGTAGGCCTACCTTTTCAGGTTCAAAGGTTTCGACGTTTTCTTTTAAAAGGGTAATTTCAGAACAGGTGCGATACGCCATTAGGGTCCATTTCTGAGGTTGATGGACATGGGTGGGTAGCACTTTTGTATGAGAGAGACCCCGGGACTGGATCCCCTCCCCCACTCCCGTCACACGCACCGGCACACGCACCAGTCTTTTTCCTAGTTCCCAGTTCTCATTCCTCCTTTCAATTCAATTCAATTCAATTCAATTCATTTATTTTTCCTCTTTCAATTTTTCATATTTACAATGATGTTACATTTTTACATATTCACATAGATTAATTTGCACAATACAATACATTAAAAAAAAACATGAAATTGAAAGGGAAGGAGTTAGAGTTCATTCTAGCTGTTTGCTTTGGAAGTTGGAACGTGATTTTGTATTAGAGTGGATTATGCCACCAGTGGCGGCCGAGCGACTTCCAAAGTAGGGGGGGGGGCACCAAGAAAAAAGGGAACTTTCTGGAAAAAAGGGAAATCTCAAAGCGAAAATATACAATTTTTTAGACATTGGTATATACTCCTACATTGTAATTACATTATCAGGGATGATTTCAATATTTGATTCACTTTATACACCAAAGTGACCAAACAAGATATTGGTTAAGCATCATACTTTGCAGTTTGGTGTGATGGTCTTAAAATTTATTTGCGAGGTCGCAGTGCGAAAAATTAAATCTTATAAAGAGGGGAAAAAAAACAATCCTGATGGGGTTATAAGCACATTCTCATAACGGAAGACTGAAAAGACCTTTGACAAGTAACATAAGTATATCATCTTTAGATGCGTGCGAGCTTTGGGGGAAATTGCTCTTAGTCGCTTGAAATTAGGGGCGCGTTTAATGATGAGTGGAAAAGGGGACACTTATCAGAAAAGAAAAGGAGCATGTGTCAAAGTACAAAGGGTAATTATCAGAGGTGAAAATGGAGCACTTCTTACACCCTCATAAACAGGCACTCACCAGGGATGAAAAAAGTCAGTCATGAGAATAGGAAATGGGCATTTGTCGACGGAAAAGGGGCCCCCATCAGATTTTGATAGAGGCATTTACAAGAGGTGAACAGGGGCATTTATGAAAAGGGGATAGGTCCCTTATTAGAAAGGAAAAGGGGCACGTATCATTGTTAAGAAGGAAATTATCAGAGGTGAAAAGAGGCACTTATCGCACCTGAAAAGGGGCAATGACCAGATATGAAAAGGAGCACTTATGTAAATGAAAAAGGGGCATTTATAATAAAGGAAATTGTGCATTAGTTGAAAGAAAATGGGCACCGATCAGATTTTAAAGGGGGCATTTATCGGAGGTGAAGGGAGCACTTATCTGAAGTGAAAAGGAGTATTTTCTCGTTCTTGAAAAGGGTCATTTACCAGAGAAGGGGCACTTATGAGAAGGGGGAAGGGGTTCTTTTTTAATAGGGCACTTATTAGGAAAAGGGGCACTTATTAGAAAGGAAAAGGGGCACATGTGAAAATATAAGGTGCGCTTATCCAAGTTAAAATGGGGGCAGTTATTAAAAGGGAAAGGGGCACTTGTCAAAGTAAAAGAGGCACCTCTCAAATTTGAATAGGGCAATTATCAATGGTGAAGGGGGCACTTATCAAAAGTGAAAAGAGGCACGTCTCGTACCTGAAAAGGTGCGCGTACTAGAGATTAAAAAGGGCACTTATGAGAATGGAAAATGGACACTTACTGCAAGGAAAATGGGAACTTGTCGAAGTAAAAGGGGCACGTGTCCAAATAAAAGGGGCACTTATCAGAGTTGAAAGGGGAAGGGGCACTTTTACAAATTAATAAGGGCACTTGTGAAAGTAAAAGGGGCACTTCTTACAAAGTTAAAGAGGCACTTTTTGGGTGCTTGAAAAAGTGGGAGGGCACTGTGCCCCCCCCCGGAGGGCCGCCTCTGTATGCCACCATTACATACCCTTTATACTTAGTTAATGGTGTAAGCAAGCAGTAAGGAAAGAAGTACGCTACCACCATGGACCCTACCACGTATGGCCTTTATCAAGACGTTTCGTATTTCATATGTTCTTCTTTCCTTACTGCTTGCTTACACCATTAACTAAGTATAAAGGGTATGTAATGGTGGCATACAGAGGCAACCTCCGGAAGCAGGCAACCCTTCAAGCACCCAAAAAGTGCCTCTTTAACTTTGTAAGAAGTGCCCCTTTTACTTTCACAAGTGGGTAGCGTACGAAGGTGCTAGGCTGGTAAAGGCTGGCGGCCTCATGAATAAACATGACTATATGACGTCACGAACGTCATCGCACTTACTCGTCCGCGCCACGCCTACTCCAGATCCTAGAGGGGGTGCTAGGCTGAATGGAGAGGGTGCTAAGCTGGATGTAGTTAGTGCAATTTTATATGAAATCATATGCTAGGAGATAGATGGAGTTAATTAATGTATATTTCTAAGGCTCAATGGAGGGGGTGCTAGGCTGGATGGAGGGTGCTAGGCTGGATGTAGTTAGTGCAATTTTATATGAAATCATGCTCGGAGATAGATGGAGTTAATTAATGTATATTTCTATGCCTCAATGGAGGGTGCTAGGCTGGATGGAGGGGGAGCTAGGCTGGATGTAGTTAGTGCAATTTTATATGAAATCATATGCTAGGAGATAGATGGAGTTAATATTTCTAAGGCTCGATGGAGGGTGCTAGGCTGGATGGAGGGTGCTAGGCTGGATGTAGTTAGTGCACGTTTAAATGAAATCATATGCTAGGAGATAGATGGACTTAATATTTCTAAGGCTCAATGGAGGGGGTGCTAGGCTGGATGTAGTAGTACAAGTTTAAATGAAATCATGCTCGGAGATAGATGGAGTTAATTAATGTATATTTCTATTTATTGTACTAACTACATCCAGCCTAGCATCCATCCTAGCACACCCTCCATTAATTGAAGCCTTAAAATATACATTAACTAACTCCATCTATCTTCGAGCATGATTTCATTTAAACTTGTATTAACTACATCCAGCCTAGCACCCCTCCATCAGCCTAGCACCCCCTCCATTGAGCCTTAGAAATGTACATCAATTATCTCTTAGCATGTACATGTACTTTTTTGCTTCTAAGTGTATTTTCTAATTTGTATTACTTTATTTGTAATTCTATCCTTTCTATTTAAAGCGCATAGGGACATGCTATCCTGTAATGTGTTATGCGCTATAAAAGAACTGAGTATTATTATTACAGTGGCGGATCCAGGAATTTCTGGCCGGGGGCACAAAATCGCATGGGGTGAAATATATGAAAAACGATGGAGCGAGGCGCCCGCGGCGAGGGCGGAGCGACCAAGTGGGGTGGGTCTGGGAGGGGCCCCTCCTGAGTAGGAAGCATTTGCAATTTTAGAACCACATTAGGTGCATTTTCAGGCACTCTCTGGAGTAATATGACGTAAAATTGCTTTCTCCTACCCCTTGTTGTTGCTATTTTGAACCCCGTAAGTGATGTTTTCCTTGCATCTATATACCAACACAATAGAGACCATAAAAGCAGTGCATGATAACGTCTTTTAAATCACTTAAGTAACAGTTTAAGGGGTTCTACCCAATGACGATGCGGAACATTGTCCACGAGCCGCGAAGTCCGAGCCGGGTAGCGTCGAGACGATTTTTGTTGTTGCTATTTTGAACCTTCGTAAGTGATGTTTTCCTGGCATCTACTAACACAATGGAGACCATAAAAGAAGTGCATGATAACGTCTTTTAAATCAAGTAACAGTTTAAGGGGTTTGACCCGATGACGATGCGGATACTGTGTGGGTCTGGACACATGATGGCGTTTTCTATTCACATCACATTTTCACTTGGCAGCCCAAGGGGGGTTAAACCCTAACCCCTCCCCATCCCCCATAGATCCGCCACTGGGATCTTTTGCAAACTGGAAGCAATAAGCATTACATGTAGGCGATGGAAAAAGTGCTTGCGAAACGGATAGAAACTTTGTGGGAGGCTCTTCGCGGCCACAGGGATGACAGAAAATAATATGACAATGAAACCAGCAACTGTGGCAGGATTAATGGCGGGAAAATCTGCATGCTGAAAGAGCACTAAGAATAGGTATATCGGAAATTAATTCAAGACTAAGTTATAAGTTATAAAGGAGATAAAATCTTTGGTATTAGTCATGTTCGACTTAAAATTGCATCCCCCCTCCGCTCCTTACCCGGTAAAAAAACACCTTCTTATAATATTATCCCCCTTTCTAATTTCTTTTCCCTTCTCATTATTCTCCTTTTCCCCTTTTCTCTCCTCCGTCTTTCCCCTTTCTTCTTTTTCCGCCTTTTCTCTCCTCTCTCTTCCCCTTTCCCCTCCTTTTTCTCCTCTCCCTTTTCTTTCCTCCCTCTTTTCTTCTTCTTTCTCTCTTCCCTTTTTTTCTTTTTCCTCTCCTTTTTCTTTCCCCTCCTTTTCTCTTTTTCTTTTTTTTGGCCGGGGCACGTGCCCCCTGTGCCCCCCTGGATCCGCCACTGTATTATTATTATTATTACATTTAAACTTGCACTAACTACATCCAGCCTAGCACCCTCTCCATTCAGCCTAGCACCCCCTCAAGCTAGGATCTGGAGTAGGCGTGGCGCGGACGAGCAAGTGCGATGACGTTCGTGACGTCATATAGTCATGTTTATTCATGAAGCCGCCAGCCCTTACCAGCCTAGCACCTTCGTACGCTACCGTCCATGGTACGTATATACGGTACCGGTAAGTGTTTGCGATCGCGTGCCGGTTATTGTATGTAGCGAGTCGGTATGGTACCGGTACTCTCTGTTTATTTGCTATGCATTGCATTCAGCCGGTGCGCCTAGCTCGTCTTCACATTACGAGCTCTGTGCTTAGTTTAACAATCTGAATAGAATACCTCATTACATCAATAATACATGTAGGTTGCATTGCAATAACATTGAAATGACGGAGAGATCGGATCCGAAGAGGAACGTTGCTTGACATTGACATTGTATTGTCTTACTCTTGAGTCTGTGACTGTGTAGTCTAGACCCTTCATAATTATTTTCATACCTGGTTCTAATTCTGCTCACTGTGCAGACATTACACACAGATTTTCGGATGTCCAGTTACGCTGCCCAACGCCAGCAGCATTGTTAGATATCTATGGCTTCGTTTCGAGACAAATACTCAATAGTGCCTTATGGATGCCTCTATATAGGTAAGTATATTAATTATTATGGGATATGTTGGAATCTCGAAACAATTCGAGTTTTGTGGCTACAGTAGGCCTATATCTTGGTTTCTATGTGGGGTTGGAATTGGGTAAAGCCTCAGTAAAGACAAGCCTAAGGCCAGGGGCGGATCCAGCCGGCGGGAAGGGAGGGGGCCTAAAAAGGGGCCCACTTCGTGCGAAAATTTGAAAATCGTGCCGGTCGATTTTTCGCTCAGTGGGGTGGGGTAGTGAGCAAAAAAAACAAAATTTTGGCACCCGAAAAAAATTTTCTCTTCGGGAAGGGTAATTTTTTTGCACCGCCACCCCTTGGGCGCCAGGGTAGTGAGCACAATTTTTTTTTTGGCACCGAAAATTTTTCCTACGGGAAGGGTTATTTTTTCCACCGCCACCCCTTGGGCGCCAGGGGGGCCCAACTTCTTTTTTTTTCAAAAAAAGGGTGTTTTTACCTGTTTTTTTTTCTAGGGGAGGGGGCCCCCCCCCTGGATCCGCCACTGCCTAAGGCTAAAGGAGACCAAGGCAAGGAGCGAATGATGGTTTCCTTTTTGCGTTCACGATATTAAGCCATTTAAGGTCTTTAAAAAAAATGTTGCCCTTTGAGGCTTTACTTTAGCTTTACAGCTAGGCTTTAGGTGCTAAAACATGGGTCGGTCGGTCGGAAATTATTAATATTAGACCATATGGATCGTAGACAAAATGGGCATTAGACCAAATGGAAATTAGATCAAAATGATATTGGCTTAAATGGTCATTAGAGTTGGACCAAATGATAAGAAGATGAAATTATTATTAGCCCATGGTATGAGGACAGTAGACGTGCTAGGTATGTGGGAATAGACCAATTGGGTAGTAGACAAACTGGTTGTAAACCAAACGGAAATAAACCGTTAGCATGGAGCTATTAACAACATTGTATAAAGAAACGTATAAAAAGTCGTTGTTTAGCAAACAGGCGTACTGACTAGATAACAACATACCGGTAGTAGACTCTAGGTCTATAAAGAAACGTTGTATAAAGAGTCATTGTCTAGCGAAAGGAGCGTACAGACTAGATAACAACATCGTATAAAGAAATGTTGTACATGTATAAAGAGTCATTGATTAGTGAAAGGAGCGTACAGCCTAGATAACAACATAGTATAAAGAAACGTTATGTAGAGAAACTGGTTTTGACAAGGCATGACAAGGCGTGAAACATGAGTGCACGATCACACTATTAAGCCCCGCCTAGTTATAGGACTATCGTACCATACCCCGTTCAGACTAGAACGTGATGCTAATTCTTTATTAAGTTTTTGTTCGAAATGATGCTTAAACAGGCATTTCGTTATACGATGTTCAGACAAGAACATTATATAACACTTATCGTATAGCTAAATGTATAGCTACAATGTATACAATGAATTTCAGTAGTCTGAATGCCAGGTTATTTCGTTCTAAGATGAATGACCTTCCCAACTCGGACAGCATTGCTTTAAAAATGTCTGGATTGTATCAGTTACTAGTTTGTCACTCTTGATATAAAATGTCCTGGTACATTGTACATATGCAACATGTAACCTAATACCGGTAGTACAAATGTACAATGCTGAAATCAGATCGATTTCAATGGAGTCGAAAAATCAAAGTCCTGCACCGTAGTGAGAAATTGTTTGCATCAATAATACTGGTAGTTGTTCAAGAATCATCCATGTCCAAGTTTAGAAATGGATAAAGATGGAATGAACATGAACACGGATGTACTTCACACGCAAACTTTTCATTGTACCTGCATTGTGTGCCCTTATTAAATTCATTTGATAATGGTTTTTGTTATAAATGCATCACTGCCTTCACTGGTCGTTTAAAATGGCAGAAATGATGTTTGGTGTTGATAATGAGTGATTTCAAGTTCGGTGTTGAAAGCTGGTGTTGGTGTTGTGAGAACACCAACACCAGCTACAACACTGAACTTGAAATCATGCTGGTGTTGAGGTTGACCTCGGAAAATATGACGCATTTCCGGTAGTCTGTGTTGAGGGCTGGTGTTGAATGTCGTCTGCTGAACCGAGTATCGCGGTTGGTGTTGACGATTTACGTGTAATTTTCCCATTCACCAACACCAGCCCCTAGGGATTGGGAAATTCATGATTTCAAGTTCGGTGTTTGTGTTGGTGTTGCAGTATACCGCAGGTAACTATGCGTGCATCTGTCACGAATCTCACGATCAAGCCAAGGTAAAATCCATTTTCCAGTCAAAACAACTGTAAATCATGAGAGCTCTATATGTTTTTCAAGAGAAATTATATTTTCCCTATTCATTTTTTAATATGACTTTACATTTGATATTCGATATGATGTAATTCATTGGAATTTCTGAATGGATTATGCTTTTATCGCAAGACTTTTCGCCTGTAGAGTAGGACGTCACTCGTGTTGAGGCTGGTGTTGAGCTATCGATAACGTGATCGGTATCGTCCTTCTAAACTGACCGTCGGTGTTGGAGCTCGGTTTAGCAGCCTTTCCACACTCTCAACACCAACACCAACACCGAACACCGTACTTGAAATCACTCAATATGATGATTGTTGTGGTTTTGTATTTGTATTCACTGACCCATTGAAGAAGAGTACATACATTTCTACCTATCATTAATATACAACGATAATAGACAACCACTCTAAAAGAGAGCAGTAAAATCAGAAAAACAGACTGGCGAAAGTTTGAATGAAATCGGATAGAAAAGAAGAAAGTGTTAATTTTTTTTAAAGTTGTAATCACTTTACCTATGGGCACTTCAAAATGGCTGAATTAGTGATGTCTCTGTGGGGTAATGCCGGACAACTTTCCCATTTGTTTCAACACACAAAATGACTGAATGTCAGTATTTTCTCTTTAGAGGACCTATAATAATATGCTGTGATCGCTATCCATAATATATTTTGAGTAGTGCCCCTCGAGGGAAGGCACATATAAGAAATACAGAAATTAGTGATATTTTTGTACACTACAAATGGGAGAATTGACCATGACTACGTCACTCACAATCATCTGACCAAATAACCAATTTGGGATTCGCATAGATTTTCTAGTGATTTCATATTTCAAACATTCATAACTCCCTTATTATTGGTCCGATTTATTTCAAACTTTCGCCATTCTTTGGTTGGATTGTTCTTTAAAAATAAAAGTCCAAAATGATACTGCTACACTTCAACAAGGTGGCCTTTCCTTCAACAGAAGAAGAACTACCTGTAATTCTGTCAATTGTCCTTGGACCGGAGTCCAGTTGCATTTAAAGAGATCTTCCTAACTTGGACAGCATTTGGGACGGCTGAATTGATCACAAACTGTTCTTCAAATTGGCAACAAGATTTTCCTTGTAATGCTCCATTGTTCTAATAAAATGCAACATCTGTGAAACCAGTTTTCCGAAAAGTTGACAAAATTGCCAATTTCAAACAAAAAACGAATGATTTTGGACAGGTCTCTCAATGTGTTGGCAATTCAGGGATTTTGAAGTTTTTTTTTTCCATTTTTCTTTTCATGCATCTGGTATATTTTGAGGGGTCTGAATAAAAAGTTACTGAGCTAAATGAAATTGAATGCTTTCCCCAACAGCAATAAAAACATCTGCGTTGTATCCGTTACTATAGTTGTTCACCTAGGAGATGTACTGGTACATATAACCTTACTGTAATTGAATGCTAACTTTGATTATAATGGAGGCAGCAGATCTTCCATGTTGAGCATATGTTGAGCCAGAAAATCAGTAGACTGAAGTATAAAGAGTTAACATTGTTAACAGTGCAGTGGATCGGAAACTAATTTGTATGCATGGTCTGAAATGAAAAGATTAAGAAATGTAGAATGCATGAAATGTTTGCACGACAAACAAAATTGTGTTATTATAAAAGCCAAAGTACCTTTGGTTCTCACCTAAATGTCTAAGGTTTGGTGAATTTTGAGTGTGCAGGGACTAATTTTCCTGGTTAATTGCTATGCATTTTTGATATGACTGCTATACAAAATATCATGTGTGTAGCAATTTTCTTCCATAGAAGTGTACACAATTTCATTTGAAACATTGATCTATCAGCTTAAATTGCTTATCAAGTTTGAGGATGTAAAATTATTCCCTGGTGTGATTTGAGAAGGGAACAGAAACAGGAATATCATCTTGTCTGCCCTCATCTGTCAAAACCCTGAGAAATTTGCAAAAGTGTAGATCTTGCATCCTACAGCAGTACAGAATGATTACAGAGGAGGAAGAGAAGGAGGAGGAGGAGAAGGAGAAGAAGAAGAAGGAGTAAAGAAGAAAAAAGAAGAGGAGGAGGAGGAAGAGGACGAAGGAGAAGAAGAAGAAGAAGAAGAAAGAATTTATAACAAAATAGAATAAAAAAAGGAGAAAGAGGATTGAAAGAAAGGGGAAAAGAAGATAAAGTTGAGAAAGAGAAAAATGGATGGAGATTGGGGGACGAGGAATAGGAAGAGAAATAGAATGATTTTAAGAGAAGGAGGAAGGAAAAGAGGGAAGAGGAAGTGGATGAAGGAGAAGAAAATGATGACAAGTAATACAGAGACTTGAGTGTGTATTATGCATTCTGTATTAAAGTATTGCATTATTAACATAAAACCATTGTTTCATAATTAGTATTCTTTTGCAGTTTATCTTTCAAATTGTAATAGTTAATTTCTTTTAATATGCAGTTTTATTATACTGATATGTTGACTTTAACAACTACTGTACAATAACTAACAAGAGAGAAAAAACAATCAAGATTAATCTATTTTTTTCCCCCATTTTGTTTTTATTGAAGATGCCTCATGGAGCGACATTCTGGCAGCCATCCCTTTCTCCATGGAACCAGGCCACCACCGGAGCCTGATAGAGTACAAGTTGGACCGGCTTTGGAACCACGCCCATGCCTCGCCCACCCCCATCCTCCCTTGCCTGTCGGTGCGGACGGCCTTTGACCTCTTCCTCTCGGTGAAGAAGTACCCTAGAGGTTCGGAGATGGTGTTCTGCGCTATCAACATTCCTGACATGGCGCGGATTGTCCGGCACCACGGCATCAAGCTGGTTGCTCTCGATGTGGATATAGAGACATTGGTCCCAAAGGTACTAACTTGCTTCAAAAGGCAGTGGCATAGCTGCTGTAAAAGAGAGACAAAAGAAAAATAATTTCTGTAAAATATTTTTAAAAATACAAATTATGATCACATAGACAGTTATGATTATTTTAACATTTAGAAATTCATGAAAATGACATCTTTCTTTTCATGGTTCTTTGTTTTCTTTACCACACAAGCCATATTGCATGCAAATATACCAGTACCTGTACATCAAAGAATGAAAGGACTCTCAACCGTAATCGAAGTTATATGAAGTTTAGAGTTTTCTTTTCTTTAACTCATATCGTGCCAAGAACACCGTTCCGTGCATGCGCTGGCGTGCCACGCTCACGTAATCGGGTTTCTGGTCGCTTGCCATGCACACATAAACTCTCATTCGCTCGCGTGCCACATACACATTTTCGTGCATAAGTACACACGCTAATTGTTTATGCCTATTGTGCGATGCGCATTGCGTGCACACATGAAAGCTTATTGTATTTGTGTAGAGGGTTTATTGTTGTTTCGATTTCGCGTGCTTCACTTATACCGTGCTTCACTTATACCGTTACATTGGATTTTCCTGAGAAAATTGCGATATTTTATCATCGAATTTGTCAGTTTTGATCATGGCTCCTCAGATTCTGTGCGGGAAATGAGACGGCGGATTGGTTTGACAACTCACTGATAGTGCTTATTTACTTTAGCAAATCTACAAATTCATGAAATGATATTGGTATCAACTGAAAGAGGGTGAAATTTCCTACAACTTTAATGTACAATTTTTCTTTATACACCATACGGATGAGAAGTTATAGTGGATCAAACATAGTAACAATTTAACCTACACGCACTTGAACCAACCCTAAAATAAACTTGGCACGAGGGGGGATTAGTGGCTGGCACAATAGGGATTAGTACTGTGGCAGTGGATGCATTGCATGGGGGCAGCTTAAGAGTTAACCACAAGCAAAACATTGCATATAAATTTAAGTGTACATGTTATATTTAGTAATTTACATCTGAAAATGATTAAATGGTAGTTTGTTTTTTAGTATACCAGTACAAATTTATCCTCATTTGTTTTGTAGAAGAGCCTGAGAGAAATGTACATGTATGTCATTCCAAAATCACATTGTATTCAGCAGGTTAAGCCTAGTCTGCAGCCTCTGATTTGACTATTAAAACAACAAATTCCATAAATTCTTGAGCAGACTACAGTAATTCTGTCAGCCTCTAACTATGTCAAATGGTATACAGGGCCTATGGAATGCAGTTAGTAGATTGTGCAGATTGCATAGTATATGTAGATTAATACATACGTGTATTGGAGGCCTCTATTTTGATACTTTTTGTATTTACTTTACTGTTATATTAAAGATAACCCAAACTTGTGGGCTCTATATCAATCAATTTAAGTTTGAATTCATAAGTAGACGTAACCTTATATCTGGATCTGGGCCCTGTTTCATAAAACTTGATATCAATAACAAGGTACAATGATTGTCATAAGCTACTGAAATCATGGATCTGGTTGGCTGAAAGCAAATTTGTCATAGAAAGTTAGCATTTGATATTAATAACAAGGTTTATGAAACAGGGCCCTTGGAGCAACAATACATTATACAAATCATTTCAATAATTGAATACCCATCTAAAGTACTAAACAATTGCTCTTCAGTACAAAGAAAACCATTGATATCTTGACCTCAAGTACATTTACAATATCATACTATCAGGGAATTTCCCATGTTTACATCAGTCATGATTCAACAGCCCTTTAAAAAAAAACGTGAGTTTTTAGAGTAGTTATGAAGTCGCTAAGGGCCAGTAAAGTAGGGATCTTAAATGGATATGAATGAGAGAAGGCTGTTTCTCCCCCAGAAAGTGCACATTTTAGGAACAACTAATAAAGAGTTATCAATATACAAATGATGACTGGTTCCCTACACTATTTATTTTCCACTGTGAAGGTAGAACATCTGCTATCTCTCATCACCTCAAAGACAGTTGCCATTCTTGTTGCCCACCTCTACGGCCGTTGGGTCGACCTGGAAGACATCATTGCTGTTGCAAAGGAACATCGCCTGGACATCCTGGAGGACTGTGCAGAGGCCTTCTGTGGCGTCCAGAACCATGGTCACCCTGCTGCGGACATCACCTTCTTCAGTTTCGGACTCATCAAGACCTGTACAGCTTTTGGAGGTAGGCAGTTCTACGAGAAACCATAGTCACTGCCTTGAGAGGCAAGGCTTGAACTATTTCCTGAGGTACATGTACATGTAGTCTTGAAACTGTGCTGTGCCCTTCCTTAGACAAAGATAAGGGATATAGTACAGTCGCAAGATCACTGAGGGGCTATAGATTTATAACCATTACCCTTCTTCGGTTTTTGTCACATCAAGACCAGCACAGCCTTTGGAAGTTGGACATTAAAAAAACATTATATAACTGACTTTGAGGGACATGGTTAAAACTATTGCCCCAAGGTAATATTGGAAATATACTGTACCAGACATGCCAACTGTTCCGTTTCTAATGGAACTGTTACGTTTTTGAAGTTTTTAGAGCCATGAAAAACGGAACGTTCCGGTTTGGTTTGGGGAAATACATACATGTAGTATAAATACCATTCGGCTTTCCATAGTTTCGATCTGATGAGTGCTGGAAGGATTGTATTGCGCAAGATTCGTGCAGCGTGTTTGCTTCGCGCCACACTGATCTCTATTCGCAGCGTGTAATAATGAGCGCGCGTGTGCGTAGACTGCCCATAGAGTGCCATGCATAGTCCCTCAGCCATAGGCACCGCACAGCATGCACGCGTCGCGCTAGCGCTCACGATCACTGCATGACTGCACAGTACAGTCGCGGCGTACGGTATATGATTTGTGATGTGCGTTCCGTTTTCTGAATTTCAAATGTTGGCAAGTATGCTGTGCCCTGAGATAAAGTTCAAGGACTTCCATGTACATGTAATACATTCTGGAGAAGAAGTGAAGAGGCAAAGTATAGTCTCAAGATTTCCTGTCGGGCTACAGATAAAACCATGACCCTTCTTCAGTTTTGGTCTTGTCAAGACCAGTACAACCTTTAGAGGTGGGCAAGTCCACAGTTCTAAGCAGAAATAGATAGTATAAAATTATTGACTGCTGTGTGAGGCACAGTTTAAACTATTGTGTGATCTTGAAACTGTGATGTGCCTAGAGTTGAAATGAGGGGAATGGTACAGTCTCAGAATCACCTTGGGGGCTATAGATCAACCGTCAACCGAAACATAAGTAGTCGATGATTGTTTTACATACAGTATCTCACATTTTAATTCTTAAAAAGGGTATTTTGATAAATATACCTGCCAAATTGTCAATTATTCTGTAGGGATAGTTATTGGTTAATAATACTGCAAAGTCTCTATTCAGTTTCGTTCAGTTTCGTTTTATTTCATATTTCACATTCACATTCATTACATAAATTGTAAGCACTGAAAAGAATTGTTCTTTAAATAGGTGTAAAAATACTTACAATAATATCAGGCCATGAAAGTAATACAACAGTCAAAATAACATACAGAGATATAAATACAACTGAATGGTATTTAAACTGAAATTAGACAAATATATTTGTAGTGAAATATGGGGGAATCTAGTAAAAAGCTAGGCTTGTAAAAGAGCAGTCTATTGAGCATGTAGATTATGTTCAATCAAAATTAAAAGAAGAAAAAAAAGCATTTATTATCAGATCACCTCCCAAGACATGACTGGCAAATATTAAAATGGTTTATTTACCATTTCATTTTCTGTGGCTTGTGCTGGAAACGGTTTTTGCATAAAATATAAAGAGTTCTTTCTTTTTCATTTTAATTGATGATGTGCTTGTGGGGATGTCAGAACTTATTCCTAATTATTATTGTCTTCTCTTGACCTTGTTTCAATCACCCAGGTGCCATAGCAGTGGTGCGAGATCTGCGTCTCCTGGCTCAGATGCGCACCCTCTACCACTCCTACCCCATCAGAGGGCGCTCCGTCTACCTCAAGAAACTCCTCAAGTACTCATTTCTGATGACCTTAATCAACTCGCCGTTCCTCGTCAAGCACGGTACGCTGCTCCTCGGTGCGCTGGGGATCAACCATCGTGACGTCATTGTAAAGTACATTCGGGGATTCCCCCAGGGTTTCTTTGACAACATCAGGATGAGGCCTAGTATCACTCTGCTTTACATGCTGTACAGGAAGTACGTGTAGTTGATGCTCTTTTTTAGCCTCTTGATTTCTATGGAGTAGGTGACCTGACATTTTCTCCTGCAACATTTGCTCTGGGCTTCATTTCATCAAAGATAGATGGCTAGAGAGTTAGGGTTAGGGTTGTGATTAGGTTTCAGGTTAAGTTTAGAGTTGGCGGTAGTTTTAGGGTTATAGTGTTGGGTAAAATGTGGAAGTTAGGAATTCAATTAAGTGAGGATATTCATCCTGGAACGATTGTCACTGTAGCATCTGTGGTAGAATCACCACATATCTGATGTAGTTCTTATCATTTTAGAACCCCCCAAGGGGAAAAAAACCCTTTTGTTGTCTCTCTCTCTCTCAAATCTGAGTCCCTCTCAATTCTCTCTCGTGTTACTTCTTCTAAAAAATGCTTGGCCAGATATTAACTAAACTCGGTAGGAATATCCTTTGGCAAGGGAGATCTAAAGTTGTTCAAATGGGAAACATATCCCCAAGGGGGGCCTGGGGGGCAGCACCCACCAAAGTTACTCAATGGCATAATTGCACATTTTCTTCTTCTTCTTCTTGAAAACCCATGGCTGGATTCAAACCAAAACTTGTAGGAACCACCTGCAGGAAAGGGAGATCTAATGTTGTTCAAATGGGGTATATGCCCCCAAGGGGGCTTTGAGGCAGCCTTCAATATCCACCATCCAAACGCAATGCAAGCACGGCAAATTAAAAAATGTGAATCTTGAAAACTGTTGAAAAAAGGTTTTTAAAAAGTTGTTCCATTTGAATCAAGGATATCTCTTCCAAATGCCTGGTTACTCTCATTTTTTTATTTCATATTCTGATGGATCAGGAAGTGTAAACATATCATTTCATACCAAAGTGTTGGTATGAATTCAGGCTAAACATTGTAAGAATCATGTTTATATGAAGAAGTTTGTTTGAATAGGATATCTGCCCTGCAGTTATCCCATTCAAACAAATTTTCAAACAAATTTTCACACAATAAAGGTGATATTGAAGAAGAAAAAAAACTAACCATTCCTGAACATTATTTCACAGATTGAAGAACTTTGATATGAGCTCCTTCGACCTTGGTAACATCAAAGGGGATATTGTATCTAAGAGGCTTCCTACTGGAATTCAGGGTGTGGGACTCGAGGCTACGAAACGGAACTATTGGCTCTTCCCCATCATGGTTGTAAGTATTTATCATTGTTGTCAAGAACTACATACATGGGTTTAGATACTTACATGGAATTTCAACTTTAGAAGCAATTTGCTCTGAAAGAAACCTGAAAAGTCATAGATTCGTGCAAATTTGAACAGAATTGGATAAACAATAAGAAAATTACAAATTTAAAAAACTTGTTATCACTGTATATATACTGTACATACGGTATGTATAAGAATATCAAAATGGCCAAATTGGTCAGGTGGCAATGATGTACATGTAGTGGCGGACAACTCTCCCATTTGTCCCACCTCATTTTGATTGACTTGGTTCTTGTGATTACCATTTTGACCATTTGGAAGTTATGATTACTTAGGCATTTTGAATTAGCATTCTTGATTTGGGTGTTATTTTCAGTGTTATTTAGTGCTAAAAACTTGATTTGGGTGTTATTTTCAGTGTTATTTAGTGCTAAAACCCACATACATACCAGTATATTTTAGTGGGACTAAAAGAAAATTACCTCGTCTTGCAGTGGTTGATAAAAATATTACTTCATAACATTTACATGTGTACTTCAGTAGAGTCAACCTCAAATGTACCAGTAAGTTTGAGGCTATATGAACTTTATGTAATAGTCTTGTGAAGCTCACCACACACAACAGAATCAGTTTTAAACCAAGGACAGTCTTGCAATTGCTCAGGTATTACTATGAATCCCTGCAGATAAGGCCTTTTCTTGTACCAGGTTCACAATAACCCACAATTGTGGTTTTACCTTTTAAACAAATGTTAAAAAACACTCAGATTTCATGTTTTTATATTTAGTTTGTCATATTAAATGTTACTGTTTTGTTTTTTCCCCCAAAATCAGATGACAGTCAGATGGCATAGTTAATGTGGGGGGTATACAGTGATCAGTGCTTTGTGTTCAATTAGTCATACAGTGTATATGATGTTAGTGACTCGGTCCAATGATGGTGGGGGGTAGTTCCTATTCTGGGTTGCATGGTGTTTGGTTTATGGATACATAATACAATCTCAGTGACTCACTACCATCATGATTAAAGGAAAGGGGGAATCTCTCTCTTCTGATTTGTACATGGAGTGTTCAGGTAATGCTTAGATTATCTCCCTGAGTGATAGGAGTGAAGAGACAGGAAATGACAGTTTAGTACACATACTGTACGATGACTGCACACATAATTTGTAACTTCCCTATTGTAGACATTCTGCACCCAGACCTACACCTCTACTGTCAAATATAATGAACTGTTATTAAAACTTGTGTGTAAAGACCACTCAAGGGAGAGTAGCAAGGTGTTTTTAAAGGCAGGTTGTCTTTATGTACTGGTTCCTTAAATACTTGTTTAATAATGATAATACAGGGAAACCTTCTTTAGCGACCACCCGTATAAGAAGACCACCTGTCTACAAAGACCACATTTTTTGTTCCGCATGAATGTGGTCTCTCATTGAAACCTGTACTAAAGGAACCTGTACATAAAGACCACCTGCCTCTAAAGACCTCTTTTATTGCCTCCCACGAGCAGTCTATATACACAGGTTTCACTGTAGTAGGTTCTTGTAAAGCATTCATGTCTGTCAAACATCACACTCCTAGTGCTCCACAGTTATTACCCTGGCTATAACAAGGCTGTCATTATAATATTATAATAATAATATTGGGTTCTTGTATAGCGCTCATATCTGTCAGACTTCACTTGACACTCCTGGTGCTCCTGATTATTACCCTGGCTTTAGTATGACTGCCATTACGGCGCTCTAGCATTTCAAGGAATTAATTCCTGCATATTCCCGCCAGGTACCCATTTACATCACCTGGGTTGAGTGTGGCAAATGTAGATCAATGTCTTGCCAAAGGACATTAGTGCCGCGGCGGGACTCGAACCGCGGACCTTTTGATCCACAGTCCAGTGACTTCTTTCTTTGTTTCACATTTAGGATAATCCAGAAAGGGTGATGAAGGAGCTGAATGCTCGTGGCATTGATGCGTACAGAGGAGCAACTCAGTTGGACCTGATAGAATCTGATGTAGGGATCCCAAGGAACCTTGCCAACCCTTTAGAGAAGGTTCAGCAGAGCCTTGACCACTCCTCAAGACCTGCAGAGGATACTTCCTGTGTGGACAAGGCTACGTCCTGTGGCAGGACTTCACAATCTGGTTTTGACCATGGTAGAGGATTGTCAGAAGGGCAGCTGAAGGCAGGGGATGTCCACAGCGCGAGGACAAGTCCTGTAACAGATCGTAGGATTGCGCCTGGAACTGGTGAATCTGACTGCAATAATAGAGAGTTATCTCAGAGAGAAAGGCTGGAGCAATTGCCTAGTCATGGGGATAATTCCATGGCAAGTAGTTCAGCAAGGACAAAAACTAACCAATCTTTACAAAGTAATGAAGATAATATGCAAGATCCGTCACTGAAATATTTCAATGATGAAAGAGCTGAGTATGTTAGCATTCACTCTAAAGAGGCTACAGGACAAAGCAATAATCATCCCAGAGGTCTGACATGGGTAGCTCAAAGCCAAAGCAGCGATACCCCAGCAATACAGTCCGAACCACATATGACGTCGCCAATTACAACAGAGCAGTACAGGAACTCAGGAACTCCTTCAGACTTGCACCAGCAGTCTCATTTTGGTATAGCTCCTGAGGGCATCACTGCAATTAGTGAAGGAATCCAATGTGCGCCAGTGTCCCATTGTGGAACTCATGGTACTTCCAGCGCTGGTGATACCAAAGGTCTATGTTCAGTATCATACAGCCAACTACAGCATCAGCATGTCCACCGTGAGTTGCATGCACAAAGTCCTTCAGAAGATTCACCGATAGATTTATTTCCCCAATCTGATGGCACCAACTACCTTGATCCCCCTGCAAGTGACCTGAAGACATCTGCTATGCAATTGGCATCCAACAATCACAAAATGGCAACACACACTCTAAACCACCCTTCAAGAACTCAAGGTCCTTCTGATGTCAATCATTCTTCTAACACTGCAGAATCCGATGCAACAAATACCCAGAGTAAACCCAGATCCTTACCCTCCAATACAAATTCAACATCTGGAGTAGGTACCAAAGCCTATTTAGAGCCATCAGGAAATCCCCAAAGAGGACTTTAGAGGATCCCCCAAGTGTGATGTCAGGGAAATACCCACAAGAGGCAAGGTACCTGATAGACCATGTGGTGTACCTGCCAGTCCACAAAAAGGTGTCCTTCCAGTACTTGGAACAGATTTGCGCAGTTTTAGAGGATGTGGCAAGTTTGCTTGCCAAAGAAAAGCAGGTCAAAGTTCAGAGCAAGCTTTAATAGAACAGATATCAAATCAAGACAGTCTCATTAGATTTAGGGTAAGTAGGTCAAAGGTCGCAGAGTTCAATATCTGAAATTAAAGGTTTTTAGCCTTGCTATCGTAAATTCTAAACATGGTGACAGTATTACTATAGGAAGATGATCCAATTACATTTTGGGGCTAGTAGGTCAAGATCATAGTCGTCAGTTGACATTTGATTATATACCTTTTGTTTTCATTGTGATACAGTGTATGTCATGAATAATTCATCCATTTCCTATACTGAATTTAGGGCGGAGGCATATAGGAGACGCAGTTGCATTTGTCTTGTTGTAGATAACATGATTGGGATATATTATCTCCATTGATTGTAGAGTTGATGTTTATGAGCACCTGGGATTAGTAAGATTGAAGATTAGCAAGTAGCAGTTACCAGTAGGTGCCTTTGATGATTCTTTAGATCTGAAACTGATGGTCATTTGCAATAAGACCATAGGTGCATAGATTATAAGCGGAAATGTATGTAAAGACTAGTCCAGTTAACCAGTATGCAAATTTTTATACCTGGGTATGCAAAGTGCCATAATAATATTTGTTGTTGTGCATTTAATGTTTTATGCAGTAGTGTTGGTTCTTTCTTCTTCTTCTTTTCACTTTTCTTACTGAAATAATGTAGAGTTGTAGAGACAGCGTGAATTTAAGATTCATCATTATTAAGGCTGCCTTGTCTAACTTGTCTTATTTATTTATTTAATTATTTACTTTGTAAGTATTGTTAATTTGTTATCATAGAGCTCTATTTATAAATACAATAGTGCATGATGTTCCATCTGATACAGGGACTGTGCACTGTGTAGTGTGAGGCTTCTACAGTTTCAATCTGTTTGCAAAGTTGTGAAAAAAACGATAAACAAAGTAGAAATAGAATGGTAGAGATCTCAAGAATGGGGGATTGGGTAAAAGAAAAAAATGCTATCTTGCTTGCGGAATGGGATGTACAGTCTTAAAAAACGATCACTGGGAATTGGACTACCGGTAACTTTATTGGACTAAATGAACAATAGACCAAACTGGTAGTAGACTAATTGGAGATTAGACCAAATGACTGCTAGCCTAAATGGTCATTAGACCAAATGTTAAGTTAGACGAAATGATTATTAGACCATGTGGATAGTATCATAGTAGACGGGGTGAGTGTAGACTATAGTTACGAGAATAGACTTATTGGGTAGTAGGCGAACTGGTTGTAGACCAAGCGGCAATTCACCGTATTTTAGAGTGATGGGGACAAAAATGACCCTCAGCCCCTGTCTTGCAATACAAAGAGGCTGTGTATATTTAAATGTCTCTTAAAGAAAGAGATATTTAGTTGAAAAATTCATCATTCTATTTATCGGGCTTAATAATGTTTCAAAAGGCGTGTGTTTTATATTTTGGAAATGTGAACTGAATACATGCACCTACATTCTTCGCATTAGTTGGATTGGAAAAGGGGACTAATCTTATCCTTCTGTCATGTTTTACTGCCAGCCCTGTTATAGATGTCTTCCAGGGTTAAGAATATATGTTTGATTTAATTATGAATATAATTCAGTTTGAAAATTCCTCCGTTGCAGTTATCAAAATAATAATTAAAACAGTTGAAATAAAAATCCTTCAGAGTTTCTATTCACTATTACAGGTTTCAATTTATTTTTGTCAGATGGTGACAAAATAAATCGAAACCAGTAATAGTGAATAGAAACTCTCAAGGTGTTTTTTCAACTATATATATATATATATATATATATATATATATATATATATATATATATATATCTTTGATGATATAGTAACTTTTGCCATTTTATCCGTAGAATTGATAGTGAACTATCTTATAAATGCTCATGATATGCAGGTGCTCAGTTAATGCGTGTGTTCCATTTGTTTGTGTGTGTGTTTGTTGTTGTTGTTTTTTAGGGGGAGTATTTTTTTGTATATTGTTTTTTTTTGGTTGCTTTTTTGTTGTTTTGTGTTCCTTGTTTTAAGCCATTAACACGCTTATGAAAATCGATTGCCAATGCTGTCAATAAATACCAAGACCCAGTCCTGTGTATTGAAAGTAATGTATTCATGATTTCTCCTAGGACTGCATGGTGCAGGTGCCCCATAACCATTACTAGCATTAATGTTTTCTGTCTTTATGCTTCCACAAATGTTTGGTTTAAATACCAAAACTGGATTAGTATTCATGCAATAAAAGCCACACCAGTCAAAATAGAAGAAGAACAAAAAGGTGTGGTAGACATATACCTTGCTATGTTAGAAGAGCTGCCATAGTGAAAGTGATATGCATAATGATAGTGGTAGAGCCCCCTCTGTTGGGCAGTTTTTTATAGGGTCTTTCTTGCTGATCCTCTGTTCTCTATGATAAGATTCTAAGATTGAAAAGAAATAGTTTAAATTCTTAAACCATCTTTAAAATCATGTTAAAAACTGTCGAATGGCCAAAATGTAAACAAAATCTTAATAGGAAACTTTTGTAAAGGTATAATGGCAAAATATTCATTAGTAGCAAAATTGTAGTCATTTTTCTGTTCAAATTTGAACTTTGCAACTGGCAGTGTTTTTTTTCTCGCCCCATTGAGTCTTTTCATCTGAAATTTTGCACATTTTAAGAAAACACCAACGTTGTGCAATTCAACCTGAAATTGTTTATATCACAGGTTTTAAACTATATGTTGTATCTAATATTTGCGTGCAATAAATACAATCAGTGTGATTTAAGGGTATTAATTAGATGATTCCAACTTATACGTAATGCTCCAGCTTCAATTGCTCCCAGCTTTATCTCATCAAAAGTATAGGGTTGGGTTTAGGTTCAGGGTTTGAATTGGGTTTTAGGTTAGGTTTAGGGTTAGGTCAAGGGTTGAAACAGGGAATTGACCGCAGAGCAATTGTCGCAGTTGCATGTGTTTTACAACCATTCATTATGATTATTTTTTTATAATTATCTATTACTATATTCATATTAATTGACAATGCAGTCCTGCATTCCTTATAGTGATCGTATCCTACAATAAGTCGTTAACAGTTTGTTTGATACATCAGTACCTCAGGAGATTTGTTACATTTGTTTATTAGTCAATGTGATTTCTTGAGCCATGAATTTGTGTTTATTATTTAAGTTGCTTGATGTAATTATATTTGTAATGATATCTAGATTTAATAGGGTATTGAAATTGCCTGAAATTGATTTCTTGAAAGTCTTCACGGTCATATTCCTGGGCCCTGTTTCATAAAACTTGTTATTAAGTTGCGATAACTGTTATAAGCTACTGAACTTGTTGCATTTGATTGGCTGAGAGCAATTTTTTATAGAAATGAGACACTTGTTATTGATAACAAGTGTTATGAAATAGGGCCCTGGTTTTCTTCAGTGACAACCATATAGACCAACTCTGAATATCAGTATGTTGTGTTCATGTCCGGAACTACTTAAAGCTCTATATATTTCAACGTGTACTCGGCATTGTGGCGTGCGCCTGTAATCCAGCTAACAGTGGAAGTTACAAACTGATTCAGCCGAGGACGCAGGTTCGAAACTGAGTCACGTCTTTCGGATGGTGACGTTAAAGGTCGGTCCCCAGACGTAAATAATCATATCTGATTGATACACGTCTGTAAAAACCCAATACACACACACACACACACACAACGTGTACTAAGTGTTTAATAAGAAAAGACATTTGATTTGGTTTGATTTGATTGATATTGACGCAAAAGTAATACAGTCAAACGGTGGCCACCCCTCTCTCTATAAAGCCCAGATTGCCTCCATTATGTGTGTTGGAGAGCCTGTCGAAAAAGGCCACCTGTCTTCAGTGGCCATTTTTTGTGTTACCCTTGAATGGCTGGCCTTAGTAGACAGATTTTATTGTACAGTGTACATGTATGTGGAAGTGTATCAGGCTGAGCTATGAGAAAAAGAATAGTTTTAGTTTTCATTAAAGCCCCACTGCACTACGTGTAGCTACTTGCGCCCTTTATATAGCAAACAATGCCTAAGCGGTGACCGTTGGTCCCCCATGGTCCTCTTTTTCTTATGTTAATTGAGAGCTGAGTTGATGAGATATCCACCTGTCAGTGACCACGCTGGGTGGTCTAATCCCTCCTGGCCGAACTTGTGCAGACAGACTTTAAGAGTAAATTTTATGTCATTTTATCAAATAATGTTTGTGATATTGTGCTTTGAAATTGTAGCAAAATTTTTACTTAAAAAAAAAGAGCAGAAAATCTGTATTAGTAGTCAGTCCAGAATAATCAATTTTTTAATGTAATTATTTTTAATGCATACGTCTTTGTGTATAGTCAGAATGCAAATTGCATACATATTATGTCGTTATGTAGGGCAAGTCATAATGTTTGTCCTACCCCTAACGACAAACAACAACCATGCAATTCGCATTCTGACTGTTGAAATACAATAATATATAACAGGTGAATGTACTAATTCGTTGGTAATAAAAGTTGTATAACTTTGAATACATTACGAGAATGGCTTTTTTAATAATAAATTTTGTTCGTAGCACCTGCCATTCCACAACAACGTATTGAGGCTAAAACATCATTAATTATTCATCAAACTCGGGAGGATAAGCATTATTCTGTAATAACATATACAATGCCAATTGTTGTGTTCTGAACTAATTGCTGATTTTGTGGCCCCAACTTAACTTTTCAAAAAGTGACAATCAATAGGAATTCACTGCAGTATTTCATAAATATTTTATGAAATGTCACGTAACTTTTGGCACATAAATTCTGCACTGGTCAACTTAATAATATCATATTGATACGAGTTGAATTTTCAAGTACAACACGACCTTATAACGACCTTATAATGATCAACTTGAGGCAATTCAATAGCCTTGTGCGTCACCCATTGAAATGTGTGAACATGACAATGACATATTACGTAATCAGAATATGATTTCTATGGGTTATTGAAATTGCTCTTTGGTTGATTTTTCGAAAGTAGTTGCGATCGAGTTGTACATGTACCTTTTTTTTTTCTATTTGATGTGGTGTATGTTATATTGTTCTTGACCTACCTTGGCTTTCAGCAGATGACCTTAGGGTGCCTATTGATGAAAATCATCGCATATTGTATTTATATTCGTTGGTTTTTAGTCCTGTGGAAAATATTAAAAATATGCATATTGTTTGTACATGGGTCATCTCATGTTTTTAAAAGACATGTGTATATAGTAGAGTATATTAAACATGGTATATTGGGTTCGTTTTTATCTTGGAGAATAAAGAGTATTATTATAAAACAAACAGCATGTGATGGAACTGTTCTTATTTTAAAATCTTTTGAATCTATTGAAGTGTTTTTGGTTTCTTTTTTGTTTAACGTGTATTTTTTAAAGAAATGTCTTGCCTGTTATTTTAAGAGAGGATCAGTGTAATTTTTGTGTCTTTGTTTTCAATCTAGTGTCTACACCTCCTTCACCCCCAAACTCCCAGCTCTGTATCTGCCTGTGAAGATCTCCTTTCTCTCTTATCTCTTTCTCTATCGCACACTTTCTGCTCATTTCTAACACTCTCTTATGTTTCTCTCTCTCTCCCTCTTTCCCTCTCACTATCCCTCTTTCCCTCTCTCCCTTCCTCTCTTCCTCTCTCTCCCTCTTCCCCCCTCTCTCTCTCTCTCTCTCTTTCTGCCCCTCCCTTTCCTTTTGACTTTTTGACACCCAGTATATCAATATAACAAATCTTGCACGTACTTTGCACTGCTACCAGATGACTTTAACAGTTGACATATTTATGATGTATTCAGATCTGATTTATTACATTCGGGTCGGGTTCATCGATGGCTTAAACTACTAATAAAAAATAACATACAATCCGACGATATATGCTACTCGTTCAGGCACAAGTACGTGATGTTTACGAAAGAACAGAAAATCAAATTACTGAACTGTGAATTTGGAGGTTAAAGACCCTCTTTTCACAAGATACAACAGCACAGGTGTTTCTTGAATGAATTAGTGATCGCTGGAGAGGAGATGAAAAGTGCTAGAATAAAAGATTTATGCCGTGATACCTAAGCCACGCTGTAATAATAGACCTAACTACAACATGGAAACCACTACATGACGGTCTGACGTAGGTAAGCAAACCCGCTACCCCACGAAGATATTCTTTTTCTTCTTTTTTTTCAACTAGAAATGTTAACCGGCTTGGTGTTGAACAGAGTTTCTTGATTCGACGCGCGTACGTGTATGCGGCATGTACTTTTTTGTTTAATTGATTATATCAGCTTGTTAATTAGTTTTTGGCTATGGGACACGTAAGGATATAGTTAGGTTGATTTGATTTATTTCTTGGTCTGAAGCTTGAGGTTCAGTTTGTGGAGCAACTCGTGATATTGCGGCCGCTATCGTAGCAACAAGTACAGTACGTAGGATCATTTTCTAGCTCCATGGTAGGATTTGAACTAGATATCTACCAGTAGTAAACTCCGGGGAGAGTGAGGTAAGTAGGTCACTATCCGAATTTCCCCATCACTCTATGAGAGTCCATTTTGCTGAGTGTCACTGTCCGCCCTCCTCCACCTTTCTCTCTCTCTCTCTCTCTCTCTCTCTCTATTTATATATATATATATATATATATTATATCTCACTTCGCCCTCTTTCTCTCTCTCTCTCTCCCTGACCCCGCCTCTCCTGCCATCCATATCACTCTGCCCCCGATTTGTTTTTCCTCTCTCTCTCTCTGCTTTTTCTGCTCCCTCGAATCACCACATCATCTAAATTTTATTTAAAATACCCGAGTCCCCTCCCTTCCCTTTCCTTCTCTGTTTCTATACCCCCCTTTCTCTTAATTTTCTCTCTTTCTCTATCTCCTCTCCCTCCCCTCCCCTCTCAGGCTCTCTCTTTCTCCTCATATCTCCACCTCGGATATAATTATCACCATCTCATCTAATATTCATTTCAATATTTCATCCCCCCAAAAAAAAAAAAATCCCTCTCTCTCTCTTTCTCTCTCTTTCTCTCTCATACACCACCTCGTCCAAATTCACTCTCTCTCGCTCTCCCTTCCCCGGCCCCCTCCTCCCCCTCATTTCTCTGTTTCTTTCCTAATTACCTTCTGCCATCCCCGTCTCAATCTATTTTCTCTTCTGTGTCTATCTTAATTGCGTCCTTCTTTTTGCTCTCAACCCTGTACACTAGATTGCTTTTCTCGAAATCAAAATCTTGAAGTAATCCTTCAAATTGAACTAGATTAAAATCAGCTCGCATCATCTCTCGGATAAAAAATTGTGTACATCATTTAGCTTTTTTTTAAATTAAATTACGCTCGTGAAAGGCTTGGAAAGAACCCCGAAAGGATCTTACCCTAAAGGTTATTGGATTCGGGTTCTGTCGTTCGACCTTCCCATTATTAGTAGGTCACAATGAAAATTAGCAAACAAAATGTCGTTATCTCTCTAGTATATCCATGTGACCATTCAAGTCAGAGCTTATCCAAATTGAAAACTCCGGGACACGAATCCATTAACGCCCCCTAAACTCTTCATTTATTACATTATCAAAGATTGATAGCTTGAAAAAAATATGTTTTGCTATATATACTCGTAGAGATTCAGCCTGAATTATTGTATTAGGAAATATTGGCATGAACTCAGGAGGCAGTCGTATAATATATCTAGACTGTCCTATGATCCTATCGGTTAGATTTGGAGTAGGTCCCTTAAATTATTTGGTGGATATGTTTTTGTAAGTATTGGCTACGCGCAAAGCAAAGATGGGATAACAAAATACACGAAGGCTTTAACTATAATATATTAATTTCAATTTTCAGTTTTCAATTTCATTTTCATTAATTGTTTATTAATGCCGTCAAAGCATGTTGTGTACACATCATCCTATATGAAAAGCCGCTGAAGCTGGATCAATCATGTTTACATGTAATGTTAGCAAAATACATAACATTTAAAAAAGTTAAGAACATGTTAAAAAATAAACAGACGTTATACTTGAAATTGAATGGTTTGTTCAAGTTTTTAAAAAAATGCCATTCCCTTGGGTCACTGGTAGGACGAATTCAATGCCATATCTGACTTCGACTCAGCGAACGGGGCAAGTCAATGATATATTGTCTCGTGCATGTCATTTGTTCGTCCCATGCGCGATGGCTCAGTGGTAGAGCAGTGGTTTCGTAACCGGGAGGTCCCGGGATCGAAACAAAGTCAATGCGCTCGTGCCCTGTGGTAAGGCTTCAATCCTCATTATCAAGTCCCTCGGAGAGGACTTAAAGCCGTCGCGTCGGTCCCCTATTTGCTTTATTCATGCATATACATGTACATGCTTTTTACGGTAGGCCTAATCAGGGACAACAATCCTCAAACATCAACATCAAACAACCCACCGAATCAAGTACGTAATACCCAATGATTGTATTGAAAGCCTTAAATGTATAGCTGCGGTCAGACCACAGTCATATCCAGGGGGGAAAAGAAAAGGTTTTGATGTTCATCATGTTCTCATTTCCATGATCATATTTTTTATTGCGCTGTGGGGAAAAGAATGACCAAAATAATACTTGGTATAAAGCATACACCGCCATCGATATGCAAAATCGATCAAAAATAATTCTATACGCCTTTTATACAGATTTGTACAATATACATTAATAGATTAACGGTATATAGGTTAATAGACTTCACTAGTTATGATGGTATTTAGTGAAAATGCGTATTTTTCTCGGTGAATCTAGATGCCGCTTTAGAGTGTCATAAAATGTAGAATCGTATAGTCTGCGTTATTCGTCGGGGGCAGATTTTGTTTTACTTTTACTGTTTTCCTGTTTATAGGACTCGTTGTTTTCTGTTTCTCTAAGATTTATCAAAAGGAAATTTGAAGGCAATTCAATTCGTTGGAGGATTATGAACAAGCGAATTGGTCTTTACGCAAGAAATTCGCCTATGGCGGATAAATCCTATTAAAAAAAAGGTGCTGAATATATGCTTTCACAAAATCGCCGATGTAATTATCATATTATGGTCCTATCTGCACAGGGTATAGCCACCATTATTTTGGGCCCTGCGCACTTATACACTTTGGTCGAAAGGGGCTTTTGGCAGAACGCATTGTCTCATGAGGTCATCACTGAGCAGGGATCGAACCCGGGACCTCTCTACTAAGAGTCAAGAGCATTCACTTCAAATATTGTAAAAATAGTATGTGTTATTTTGTTCTTAAAAAATGTATTTTGCCCTACAAATACACTGTTTTCAACCGGATTTCTGCTTTTCTAAAGACCAAATTACTCACACAAAGTTAAAGTGGTTTATTATCAAATCTACCTTCAAAATGTGCTTGAAAAAAAATGAGGAAACTCAGAATTTGTTCACCCTTCCAACTTTTACCGAAAAACGCATTGACCCAAATAGACATTTGACGTACTGCTTCCCATTATGACGCAGCCAGAGTAGGAATTCATGAGGTAGTATATGTACCTTTTTAAAGTAGGAACATACAAATTATCATCAGCTCAGAGCGAGAAAGACATTAACTCATATCATTTAACACAGAGTTAACACCCTTCTGGCTCTCAACAGACGACATGAAGCAGATTAAAGAAGAAAGGTCTTACCTGCATTCAAACTAAAATCAGGTCAGTGCAAAAGGCAAAAGAGAAGCTACATAGTGATAAAGCTTTCCATCGGAGAGCACTGGACCTTTATTAAATACAGGGGCGGAACTAGGATATTGTATGTGGGTAAAATTCCGAATTTTACCCACAGAAAAATGTTAATAACTAACAGAATTAAACAAACAAAAAATAATGCCACAAACGAAAAATACCTGAAAAAGTGACTTATTGACTTCTTGAATAACTGCATAACATCTGTTTTTAATTTAATGGACGGAACGGTACCCCCCCCCCTCCCCCCTCCCCATGAAATTTAATAACAAGTAACAACCTGGACGAAAGGTCAAAAGAGCAGTGACAAAATGACATTAGCTAATCTGTTTTAATAAACGATAATGGCCTGAATGTATGAATCGAAACAGCTTCACAAATACATGTTTGATAAGGGAAGACAGTATGCCAGGTCCAAAGCACATAAAGGGTAACAAAACGGTTTGATGGCGGAATTTCTCTAGCCGAAGCCACCTGCTCATACAGTCGTATAATAAATTGAAAGGTTCATTGTACTTATTCAATAGATATGGGATTATCTGGACGAGGGGGTGGGAGCAACGTAAACAGATAAAAATCTGTGTCATCTGTGACAAGAAAAATTAAATTATATGAAGGGTTGATTCATTTCTTAGGACCCTTTTTACTGAGAAAAAAAAATACCTGGCAAGGAAAAACAAAGAATAATATATTTTGTCCTTTTACTCATAAATTCTCTGACAATCAAAGGCATACAAAACATGACGTTTTAAGGTATCTTTGGGGTCTGACTTTAATGCAGGAGAACAATTATGGGAAATAATTTTATTCATATCCTCTTAACGATGCAATAGATTCGGTTTTACTGAGCACCCCTCCCCTCCACCTCCCCCTCCCTTCCCGCTTGGATCCATCACTTTCAATCTGATTTGTTGATTTTTGTAAATTGAAAACTGAAAGCGATCTCCTAGTTTAGTCTTCAGATCACAGTTTAACGAAGGAAATTTGTTCCACAAGGCCATCTTAAGCTTTATGTATCAAGATCTTATATTTTGTTTCCTTAAAATACAATATCGGCTAATAAATGATCAGTTCTTTGTTGCTTTCTTTGGATGTAAAATGTGAAATGTATATTTGCCACGTACAATTGCTGGTATATTTTAGAAATAAAACAGATAAATGACTGAGCTGAATTGAACATTTGATGTACATGTATTTATATCCATTAACATTTACGGATAAGGCATGCAATCTATAAGAATGAGTCAGTGCATATATAAATTGACTCATTATACAATATGTATCAGTAATAAGTTAGTTCATAAATTATGGCAATTACACAATATGCATAGGATTGTAATGAAAACGAGAATTCGGTTTTAAAAAAATATAGGGTAGGAATGACGTAAGAAGTGAAAAAGGAAGAGTTCTGATAGAGAGAAGAGAGAGAGAACGGGAGAGAGAGGGATAGAGAGAGGTAGAGAGAGAGAGATAGCGAGAGAGCCGGGGGATAAAGAGAGGGGAGAGAGAGGGGAGAGAGAGTGTGAGAGAGAGAGAGAGAGAGAGAGAGAGATAGAGAGAGCGAGTATATAGGAGGAAAAGGTACTTATGAAAAGAAATACAGAAATATATTTTACAAAGCAAAAAGAAATTAAAAATAGTAAAGTACAATGAATACCTAAATGCGTCATTAACATCTTGATGTTACCAAGATAAATATATTCCCATGTAATTACATTTCTTGTCATGTGCTTTCAACATCACTCACGGTATACGTACCAATGTTAGATTGCTGTGGTTTTATGATTATCCATAATTATCCGTAATAAGTGGGGTAGCGTGGGTTTATTCACTAAGGGGGGAGGAGGGTCTAGGGGCATCATTCATACTGAATGGTAACAGTGTAGGCTATCAATTATTAGGGATAAGACGCAGGAAGATCGAGGTCCAATCAATTTCTTCTTTTTTTCTCCCTCTCACTCTCTCTCTCTTTCTGGGACTCATTCACTACATCTGACTAAGTACCATGCAATTTGATCACTAAAAACCTGTTTTTTGTGTGTGTGTTTTTTTGTTGACGCAATGCATGCACGCTAAATGCGTGCTTGCTTCGAAATGACGGGCGAGTGCCGGGGGGAGTCGACTTCAATCCCACACGTAAGGTCTCTCTTGATACGTCACAACGTTGGTGTACAAAGAAGATTTGTGAATTACGTAATTATTAACCTCGGTTAAAGAATACGCAATCGCAGTATTTGTATAGATAGTATAAGATACAGATGGGGACGGGAGGAGGGGGTCAATGTGCCCCTCCCATCGAAGAATGATTTAGAAAAGAGAAAGGGAGATAAAAAGAAATTGGGACAGGAGGCAAGGTATAAAGAATTTGACTAGATCTTCTCCCTCCCTATCTCCTTATAAGATGGACTGTTAAATGTGTATTAATCCAATTGAAAAGTCCAGCCCCATCCCACCCCCTCCCCTTTCCCAAGATACAAGCAGCCTACGCCATCAATAGTGGGTGGACACACACTACGTACGTCACATTGGAATAACCCCACCACAATAATGCCGCTATCAATCGGGATATAATGATTACGTATTAAAGAACTTTTGCTCTCCCGCTACGAAATTAGTCTTTTAATGACATTCGATGCCCTTTCGTAAACTAAAAAGAAGACTTTTGTACGTTTATGCATTCTTAAATATCTAAATTTTATTTAATTCATTTTTCTTAAATAAAGAATATGCCTTTATATGTTTCTTTTCATGTTACCATAACTCTTTACAAATACATTAGAAAACAGATGGTGTTCAAGCATCCAGACTTTTAAAGTCATTGGTTGTCTGATTAATTTATTTTGTGTTTTCTCTCTCTCTCCCTCCCTCTCTCTCTCTCCCCCCTCTCCCTCTCTCTCCCTCCCTCTCTCCCTCTCCATCTCTCTCTCTCTCTCTCTCTCTCCTCTCTCTCTCTCTCTTTCTCCCCCTCTCCCTCTCTCTCTCTCTCTCTCCCTCTCTCTCTCTCCCGCCCTTCCTCTTGCTCTCTATTCTCCAAGGGGAAATACAATCATTTTGTTCCATAATGATATGAATTCGATTCCTTAAAAGTTATGGTACGGCCTTCATAAATACTTCGACCCAAGGATGCTTTTAGGATCTTCGGCTTTGGATAATTAAATGGGGCAAAAAGGTTTTATATCCTCTTGAGAAAATAGGTATGCTCATTTCATGAACGAATTAGATCGGTTGCACGTTTAATGAAAGTGTTACAATTTTCTCATTCTTCTTTCCCCTGTCCCATCTCATTCCCTACCTCCACAGACTCGGGAATATTTTTTTGTTTAACTTCAAAGAATAACTGGATAATGCGAAGAAAATTGGGGCGGTGGGGAATCGACTCATCTCTAGTGACGCAGGAAAATAATGGATGTTGTTCGCAGAGTGCATGCTGTCTTCCCGGTGCAGAATCTTCTCATCTCGCCTGATTGTATAAAAGACGCGCGCATCACTTGTTCGTCCATTTCCACAACAACGAAGCGAGTTTCATCCAAGCTCGCGAACAACGTCTTGTATACGTAGTCAGAGATTAGGGATAATTATCCACACTTGAAATCTACGGCTGAAGTAGAGTTGTTGACTGCACACCGTCTGCTTGTGTGTATGTCTGTTGTTTCTCTACGCGAGTAAGTCATAACGCTCTGGTTTTGTTTTTGTTTTCAAGTGGAAGGAGAAGGTTGCCAAAATGTCGGAGATGGCTAAATATTTGAAGAAGCGGCGGATAAGTCTTCATGATATCATCTTTAAGAATCGAAAAGGGAGCCAAGAGGAAACAAAGAAAGAACCACCAAATGAAAGGGTGGTCGTACAAGTTGTGACAGAGAGAGGGGCTGTGGGAAATGCACCGCTGGAGAAGTCACAGTCCAAGTGTTCTTCGCCAAAATCGGAGCGACGTTTTATCCAGGTATGCAACTCTGCTACTGACAATGAGCTCGTAGTTGACCGTCCTAATCTGGATGTAAGTAGGATGGTTGGAGATGGTATGCACGGTATCGGAATGCCTGATATTGGACGAATGAAGAAATCACGACAGATTGATTCAGGCAGCGGTGAGAACAGTTCAGGTTCTGATACAAGCGATAGATATCCATGCAAGTCTGATTCGGACTCATCAGATGAGAATTATATCATGAATAGGTATTTTAAAAGCATGACGCTGTCAGATGATGAAAAACAACCCCCGACCACAAGGCTCGGTCTTCCCACCATCGAGACAGGGAGCTCACGGTCGTTGTCAGCAATTCCCTGGTCAGAGATGAAGAAAGACGCACCATTGTCGAGGTCGTGCTACGAGATCTGCTCGAACAGAACTCCGGGGACGTCGTGCGGTAGTTCATGCTCGACTTCGTTTACGCGCCCGAAGCAGGGCAAATCACCGATGACGTATTGGTCGAATACGGGCAGTGAGAGTGATATAATTGACATAATCCCGCTCAGTTCGTCCACCGTGGCGGGGACGAAAACTCGTATGAACCGGCCGTCGAAACGAGAGACGCTCTCTCCGTTAAATCTCGTTCAGTTGGAATCGACACGACACAGTGCTTCGATGAAGTCGGTGAAAAGGGAGCCGAGCTCGCTTCATGTTTCTCCGAACCACTCCCCGTACATGTCTTGCGATCCGACACTGTCTCCGTCATCAGTGATGTCGGCCGAGACCCTACCGTCCGCATTCTCGCCCTTCGCCGCGTGTCCCGTCGTCAACCACCGCTCGCTACGTCCCGGCGGCTCGGTCATGCCCCCACTTCATGACCTGAACTTACTCCCCCTCCGCCCGTCCTCCTCCAACCCGACCATCAACCAGGCCTTCGACTTCCACCAACACACCTTCCCATCTCACCTCCTTCGTCCAGTTCAGTTGAGTCCGCTATCGAGATCCAACCCGAACCTCTATGTCAACTCCCCGCCTGGTAATGACTATTCAAGTTCGGTTTCGCCGTCGTCTGCGTGTGGTTACTCGCCATCGACATCGCCAAGGCGACTGAGCCCCTTACCGATCCCGATCCCACCTTCGTCACCACGCCCTGCATGGCGATGTAGACGTTCACCACGGGTAAAACAGACGGGGGCCGAATTCCAACAGAACTTTGATCATTTCTGATAGGCCTATTAGTGATAGACATGATTGTATTATTCTTGTTCATCTTTATGGGTTTTTTTATGTTGGGGCAATAACGTTTTGCTAGGCAGGCAACACAAAATTGCATGAAGGTGCCAATCAAAATAGTAATAATAATGATATTATTAATAATAATTACAGGGCCCGCAGGAATAGCAGTAAATACCGCAGTATCTACCCTGGATAAATAAGACAAAATTACTTATATTTCAAGAGTATACTATAAGTGTTTGAGGGGGAAGGAAAGGACTTTTTAATTTCGGACATTTTTTGTTTGTTTGAGGGAGTGATGTACTTATTTATACAGAGGATTATTGTTAAAATGACGGAATAAAGCAGTTCATAGATACAATCTGCACATGGGCAAATAATTATAGGTAATTATTTTTAAAGAAATTGTACAAAATTGTAAAATCGCACAGAGACGAATACTGGATACGTGCATGAAAGTTATTTAATCCGTATTCCTTATGCACCGACGGTCTGTTTTGTGGAACACATGTGAAAGTATTCCTCTCAAGAGGGCAAACAAAATATATTCATAAAGCACCTTCGTGACTTTGGCAGTGATTATTATAAAATTAACAAAGTGGGACTTCTCCAGGATTTAAAGATCTGTGGATGTGTGGGTCATTTGTATACCATTGTGCTTTTTACGAACTGTTCTATCGGCATAAAGCAATACCACAAAGAGGCTTAAAACATAAATAACGACACAAACTCGTTATGCAGAAAACCCGAGTTCATGTATTTATGTAATTTGTCCCTCTAATAATGTTGCTATCAAATATATTCAAATAGATGATATTATAATTCTCCTAATTGCGTTTTCTTGTTCATGTGTACTGTGCGTTGCCATTTTAGAACGTAACCAAACCATACTCCCGTGTTTAGTCCATACCGAGTAAAAAAAAATATATATTATATACATACTAAATTGTGTATGAGGGCACCGTGGTACAGTGACTCGTTCATGACGATATTTAATCAAAATGTTGAGAGTTCGAATCCTTACAAGGCCGGGGCGTTTGGGGAATGATACTTGAGCGGAAGCAATGGAGGCTATCATAATGCGTCATTTCGATTGCGTTATTACCTATACATACGCTAATGAAACCAGTTATTACCTATGCATACGCTAATGAAACCAGTTATTACCTATACATACGCTAATGATACCAGTTATTACCTAATACGCTAATGAAACCAATGAAGACAATAAATTAGTGTTTATGTCAGTACTACACCGCAGTGTTCGTTCTGTTCATTTCTCATTCACTTGAACGCTGTCGTTTTCAAATGGCGTGTCAAATATCGCGCTGGTTGGTGACGCAATACTACGTCAGCTATTGACGCATTGTGCAAAGGGGAGAAGGTTGTCACTATCAAAGTGGCATGTTCCTTGTTCCCAGTCATTTCTGCCCCCGGCATACAAGCTTTAGATGTGCCACTGGATTGCTAGAAATTCTACAAACTTTAATTATGATCATGTACTATTAGGAAAATGAGAACAAGATTAAATTTTAATTGATGGTTTAAGAGTTTGAAAAACATTCACATTAGCAGTAAAAAAAAAACTGAATTGCTGAGAATTATCGTTTATGTAAAAATATTACATTTTTAAAAGGATTACAATTATTACATTATTGGGTTTGTAAAAAAAACTATAAATATATATTAGTAGCTTCAATGAATAATTCATACAGTTGATAATCAAGCCTTTCGGATTTTTTGTACGTCAAGTACGTGGAACATTTTCTTAGAATTATACGGGCGCATGTATACGCCATAGGCATTATTGGCGTAAGTAAGTATGATATTGAAATGATAGTTCGTGTGTACAGTGTTACACAAACCTGCAGTCGCACACATGATTAAAAAGTGAGAATATTTCACTTAATGTGACCATTGAGACTTTGAGTAATGTTTTCTTCTTGGTATCAAATTTTAAACGATCACATATTATCGCATTATACAAGTAACCTAAAAAAAACTGTTGTTCTACGGTACCTTTGACATACGCTCTAGATTGTCACAACTCGTTTTAACTCGTGTTTGAAATGTATAGGCATTATTTATGAGGCCCATTTGCAAGTATATATAGAGAGAGAGAGGGGGGGGGCGAGAGAAAGAGGAGAGAGAGAGAGAAAGAGAGAGAGAGCGATGGGAATATGTCTTTTCAAAGCCGTACGTGATCCGAAGCTTACTTTCGCAATCCAGACAGAAGACGCACTTAAAACTTGATCAAAATAATTTGCAATTAGATTACCTTTTAATTCCGAATATGTTGGAAAGCTAAATCCCCATGCAAATTAATAGTGGATCCGATGTGTGTTTTTGTCATCCCTTCTAGAAATTTCTGATTCTCTTCTCGCAAATATATTTTTTTTAAATGCAAAAAATGCCTAGAGATAAAACTGTTATGGAAAAGGGGATTATAACGGGAATATGAATAATTCTGTTGCCATAGTTACATGAGTTCAGCATCATGATCCAGGGGATGAGGAAAGCAAGGTATTATCTATAGATTGTTCTAATATTCTTTTAAGCGATTTTCTTCAGACAAAATGATGCAGATAGACGTTAAAGTGATTATGAGAGGCAAAGGGACGTTAACTCGAGTTACATTTATCATCAAGCACAACTTGGATGCATATTTCGCGTTTCAAGATAACCAACACAATGTATTCTGATTATCAGGTTTAGAATTGCGCTAAATGCGCCAGTGCGTTAGACGGTTATTACAAGAAACGTATAGCTTTGAGGCGAGAATACCCTATACGAGATACAGTGCCGTAGATATGGGAAGCATGGCCTGGTACCTCCCCATCCAAAAAGCGAATGTTAGAGCGAGGGGAGAGAGGGAGAGGGAGAGGGAGAGAGAGAGAGAGAGAGAGAGAGAGGGGGGGAGATAGGGGAGGGAAGAAAGAAAGAAAGAGATAGACAAGGGAAAGGGGGAGAGATGAAGAGAGACAGAGAAAGTCAGAGGAAAAAGGGGGGAAGAGAGAATCTAAGGTAGACAAGAGAGAGAGAGAGATGTAGATAGATAGAGAGAGAGAGAGAGAGAGAGAGAGAGATCGGGGAGGAATTTATAGAAAGCTATAGGGGAAAGGCAACGTGAAAAGAAGATAATACAATCATATGCGACAGGCATTATACCCTTTGCACACGAGGCGTTATTTTCTGACGTAGGACTGCGTCAGCGACTGGCGCGGTCTTTAACGCATCACGTGAGAGTAACAACGTTAAACAAACACAAACACACACACACACAACAACAACAACAACTACAACAAGCCGTATGAACAGTGCAAATGTTGCTTATACATACTTGTATAGCCAATACTGACCTCCACCGGCTTGTTGAGGGAAGCTTAGTAAATCAATCGAATCGAACATAATGACACCTCCTATATACAATGGGTATTGCAGACGTGCTAAATCTGTGTACGTCACCGTCTAACCACGAGGCCAATGTTTAAAATCACATACTCATTCTCTTCTAGTTTTATAGAAATACACCAAATGGCTTTAATTATCGGTCAACAATCTGAGAATCAGATTTGTTTTCCGACAGCAGTATAAGGAAAACATTCCATAATCTCCTGAAGTGTGTTTGTTATTTGTTTGTATCTTGAGACTTACATGACTGTATAAGAGGAAATCATTCTAAATAATAGAATAATTCTACATAGGCTAATAGCAATGAGAAGTCACTCTTCTCTGTTCCAAGTAAGATTTAAGTGAAAATAAATGTCAATCCGTTGCTGTAAAATTATTTCAAGCATTATATTAGGACCCATGCAAAAAAAAGCGTACGATTCATCACTGTTCTATTTACGCATGCATCCCGATATGATGTCTGCGCATGAGTAAAGTGACATTTAAATTATAAATGACAATAAAAAGGAACATTCATTGTGATCAGATAATGGGCGTCTAAGAATAACATAATTACATTGACATTTACGTGGAAACGGTATAGAACGGTTACGTAACTCGCAGAAGTTAAAAAATTGTAATCATACTTTCTGATCAAAATGACAGCCATTGAACGATCAAGATCTGATATTTTCTCGCCCACAGCACTTAACGTTTCTATGACTATTGTATAGTGAGTCCCACGAACGTCAGATATGAGGAGTATGAAACACTTTCTCAGCCGGAAATGAAGAGATTTGAACTGTGCTTAAAGACTCGGAGAAGGCTGAGTTCTCGTAAATATGAAAAGAAATTGAGCTTTCTCATTATTTTTATGTCAGTTTGAAAGTAAATCATAGTAGAAAGGTCCCCTGAAAAATAAAAGATTGGCCTTCAAAATGATTGCTCTCATATTGTAAATAGTGACGGACGAGAAATGGCTGAAAGTTAGGACCAAATTTTCTTAATAATAACAATATTCGATTCTTGTAAAGCCCATATCACATTAAAACGTCTCTATGCGCTTCTAAATTTGGAAATTATTACCCCAGCTTTAGCCTAGCTGCCTTTACGGCGCTCTAGCATTTCAAGAAATTAATTCCTGCCAGGTACCCATTTACCTCACCTGGGTCGAGTGTGGCAAATGTAGATTAATGTCTTGCCAAAGGACATTAGAGCCGCGGCGGGACTCGAACCGCGGACCTAATGATCCACAGTCCGGTGACATATCCACTCGACCACGACACCTCTACACTGTCTTATTGCCACATGTATATGTGTAGTCCCATATAGGCCTACCCATTTCTGTCTATGCAGTGCATGTGATTTCAGCTGGAATGAGTACATATCTTTCCATTTCGATCCTTACAATTAATTCCAGACAGTTTTTATTTTTTTGTTCACAGTGACTCAGTTCTCAACTCTAACTCTAACCCATTACTATACATATATATATATATACGAAGTCTGAACAAAAATGAAAGATTGGAACATTTCAAGCAAAATGTTTTGTCGGTTATGTTTAAGGTATTACACTGCATTATTTGCATAAAACATGTTATATAAGAAATGACTAAAAGACAATAAACACTACTTTGGATTGAATTAAGATTTAGAAGAGGAAAACAAAATCAACGAACAATGAGAAAAGGTCAGTCCAGCGCATTGTGGAAAATTCGGTTAGCTCAGAAAGTAACCTCAAAGAAAAAAAAAGCTTGCAGCAATGGACTCTGTATATGTGAGTGTAATTAGGTTTTTAAAGACAAGCAGATATGACTATACACGTCTGGGAACCGACCTTTAACGTCACCATCCGAAAGACGTGACTCAGTCTCGATCCGTGGTCCGCCCGAGTCAGTTTGTAAGAGAGCTGACTGTACTACGGACATTACCGCCGAACCACTGGGCATTTTTGTTAACGGCCTATTATTATCTGACTGAGAGACACGTACATCCAGTGGCGGATCCAGGGGGCCGGGGGGCCCGGGCCCCCTCCCCTAGAAAAAAACAGGTAAAAACACCCTTTTTGAAAAAAAAGAAGTAGGGCCCCTCCCTGGCGCCCAAGGGGTGGCGGTGGGAAAATAACCCTTCCGTAGGGAAAAATTTTCGGGTGCCAAAAAAAATTGTGCTCACTACCCTGGCGCCCAAGGGGTGGTGGTGGAAAAAATACCCTTCCCCCAATGATCGAAAAATCGACCGGCACGATTTTCAAATTTTCGCACGAAGTGGGCCCCTTTTTAGGCCCCCTCCCTTGCCGCCGGCTGGATCCGCCCCTGCGTACATCCTTGTGTATTTTATTGCTAATATTTTCATCAGTAATGGAGTCATGTCATGAACAACAAAATCTCTCAAACTTTATACGCGAAATGAGAGAGAGAGAGAGAGAGAGAGAGAGGGGGCACGAACTTGAATTCTTCAATAGTATTGTTACTCTTTATGTTGTCTGGAAACTCGGATTATAATTACTTGGATGGCCTCAAGGAAAGCGCGGATATTTTTAGCATGGTTTTTAAAGGTAATTCCCTAATGCATTCGTTATTTCTGCGAACATATCATTATTTGATCTGCATGATCTAAATAAAGAAAAGTGTTTGTTTTTATAAAGAGTATATGTTTATATATACATATGCGGCCAAAGTATTTTGTGATACTGTGTATTTCCACTTTTGATTAGTCGGCTGTTAGTGTTATTTTCAACTCGTCATGTGAACATAACAAGGTATGTTATGTTTGGTTACCCGATGATTGTTTTTGTTTTGAACTCATTACGGTTTAAAAAAAAAAAGGTTTATTGTTTATTTATGTGTTATATATAAATTATTATATGACTTTTTATAATAACAAACATATATTTTATATCCACTTTAAAAACACGAGGTTTATTGTTTATTTATGTGTTATATATAATATATTATATGACTTTTTAAAATAACAAACATATATTTTATATCCACTTTAAAAACACGAGGTTTATTGTTTATTTATGTGTTATATATAATATATTATATGACTTTTTAAAATAACAAACATATATTTTATATCCACTTTAAAAACACGAGGTTTATTGTTTATTTATGTGTTATATAATATTATATGACTTTTTAAAATAACAAATGTATATTTTATATCCACTTTAAAAACACAAGGTTTATTGTTTATTTATGTTATATATATACATTAAATAACTTTTAAAAATAACAAACGTAAATTTTATATCCACTTTAAAAACACAAGGTTTATTGTTTACTTATGTTATATATATTACATTACTTTAAAAAATAATAAACGTATATTTTATATCCACTTTAAATACACAAGGTTTATTGTTTATTTATGTTATATATATATATATGTTATTACTTTTTAACACTAAAAACGTATACTTTATAACACTGGCTTAATGAGAATATTCTTGTTGATGGCTAATTTAGTGGCATGTCAAGGGGGAGAGAGAGAGAGAGAGAAAGAATATATATATATATATATATATATATATATATATATATATATATATATATATATAAGTGCGAGAATTCTCAACTCTGACATGACAACGGGTGTTCCAGAATATGTAGGCGTGAAGAAAATGGTCTAGGAACGTGAGACGTAGCTGTACTTTACAATTTTATTACGAGCTTTCGGCTTGTAATGTCTTCTTCAGGTTCTGAAGTGCAAACACATACAAAAACAAATACTTTTGGATATCAAAACTTAAAACCCTACACCCAGATGGGATCAATGCTGATCAATAAGGCAATTAACACACCGACATATCAGACGCACTTAAACTTTTGTTCACATGATTAAAAAAAACTGCCTCGACGCAGTGTATTCGATCTTAATTTTATTTTTATTTTATTGTTAGTCTTTGATTCTCACGTTTTATCCTTGCTATATTTGTTATACAATGTAGGGCCAATCGGACTGCGTACACTCCAATGCATTTGAATGGAGCCTTCTATCCCCCTCCCTCTCCCCTCCCTCTCCCCTCCCTCTCCCCTCCCTAGACACAGGTCCGTGACACCGGCTGTGTCATAGATCAGTAACATCCGTGTCACAGGTCAGTAATCCACACTTGACCGCACTTACACATACATCACGTCAACTGAATAAACACACACGACAGCCCAACAAACAAGCAAGGTAAAACACTTTGAAATTGCATAATTATTTCTAAGTTTATTCCGAAGTATTTCTCGTACTAATTTTTGCTATGTTCATGATGCTTGACTATATGATTGAGTGATATTAAGTTTTTATGCCATGTATATCTGTTCATACAATGTATTTGTTTCTGTATGTGTTTGCACTTTAGAACCTGAAGAAGGCCTCACAAGCCGAAAGCTCGTAATAAAATTGTAAAGTACAGCTACGTCTCACGTTTCTAGACCATTTTCTTCACGCCTTTATATATATATATATATATATATAGATATATAAAGAGAGAGAGAGAGGTAATTATATAAAAAGAGAGAGGGAGAGAAAAGAGGGGGTCAAAGAGACATGTAGAGAGACAGACACAGAGAGGGAGAGATAGACAGACAGACAGACAGACGGAGAAAGGGTTTTTAAACAGGAGTTTACAAGATACAATGCAGACAGACAAAAAGTTGGTGAAAAGAGCGAACGAGAAGTATTGAGAGTAGAGGTGATAAATTTGAATGTAGAAGTAAGAAAGTGTAGAGGGTGTTATAAGTTATAGTTTAAAAAGTAGATAAGTGATGAATATCAATAACGCAATTTTAAGAGTTGAAGGATAAATAAGGAGATGATAGAGAAAGACACACAGAGAGATAGAGAGAGTGAGGGAGGGTGAGAGAGAGAGAGAGAGAGAGAGAGAGAGAGAGAGAGAAGGGTTGTGAGAGAAAGAAAGGATATAACTAGAGAAAGGGCTAATTTTCATAAAACCGTATGGTATACTAAGCCTGTGTGTCAACAAATATTTACATTGGCTATAGTACACATAGTTAGTTGACAACTAGGCGTATGGTTAGGTTTTATGAATATGGGCCCAGAAGGATAAATAGAAGATGAGAGGGAATATAACCATTGTGATTAGTCATACCGAGTGAAAGAAAATAAAGGGGGAGAAATGGAGCTGGGGGAATGGTGGTCAGGTGGTAGTTAAAATATTTCAAAAATAGGGATGAATTAGATTTTGTCTGTCTCTCAAATCTTATTACTCGAATCTCTCCACCCACGATCACAATTAAATAAACCATTACCGCAGTCTATCATGAAGCAGATAATCATAATAATGCCCGACATCGGTACTTTTCTAGCCGATAATCTCACTTTATCTTCTCCATCTTAATCTCTCTTTCTATCTCCTATCCTTTCCTATCTGTCTGTCTCTACCTCCCTTACTCTCTCCAACTACTTCTCTCATCTCTACCTCCCTCTTTTCTTTTTTCTACCTCCCCTCCTCTCCTCTCCTCTCCTCTATATTCCTTTCCCCTCTCTCTCTACACACACTCTCTCTCTCTCTTTCTACCTCCTTCCTATTCTCGACTATTTCTCTCTCTATCTCTACCTCCCATCCTCTCCCCAAAGTGTATATCTCCTCTACACACTCTCTCTCTCTCTCTCTCTCCCACTCTCTCTCTCTACCTCCTTCCTATTCCCAACTATTTCTCTCTCTATCTCTACCGCCCATCCTCTCCCCCAAGTGTATATCTCCTTTACACACACACACACACACTCTCTCTCTCTCTCTCTGTCTCCACAAAATGGACTGACTGATCTGGTATTCAGTATTCTTCGAGAGATAAAAATAGTACATGTAGAAATTTGATCAGTTGATCTCAGGATATGAGATTATGAGAAGAAATGACAGATCTATCAATCAAACATATTATACAAATGCATTTTGTCTTTAATACTTCTACATTTTGAGTATTTATATAATGCTTCTTTGCTCGACATTATTGAAAATGACTATATTATTCAAGAACAGATACAAAAATCTAGAGCAACGAATCCCATTTTGAGTCCTACATAGAAGTGGATTGCATATGAGAGAAACTGGATTAAAGTATTTCTGATTTGTTTATCAAGCAGTAGATGGGCTGATATTGGACAGGATGCAAAATATCTTTCAAGCAGATGTGCTGATATTCCAAATAACTGAAAGCACAAATAACCTTCTCAATTTGAGAAACTGCAAGTCATGAACTGCAATGGGGATAACAATTTGATTTCCTCTCCTTTTATTTTGCATACTTATCAGCTTGCTTTAAATTATTAACTAATATTAATTGTTTAGTTAGAGTGTTTCACACTACAGTGTTTCTTTTATTTTTCCATAGATGGTCTGGAATTATAATTTATGGTCTCTATGCATGAGACCCTTCTTGAAATTTTAGGAAATCCAGACTTAGATTCTGGGCATCCACATAACCCAGATTTCTGCCAGTGTACAATTTAACCTGAGCAGTTCATCTTGCAAAGTTCAGTGTTAAGTTTAGTTTGTTTCCACATTCAAAGCATCAATTCCTTGTCACGACTGTAACTCTAGATAACATCATACCTCATCTGCTGAGAGTCAAAAGGGCGTTAACTCATATACTTTTATATAGATGCAACACCCTTCTGGCTTTCAACAGATGATTTCTGTAATGACTCACAAAGATTGTGTGAAGTATTATAAACAAACATATGCACACATGATGCATGCTTTAAGCAAGTGTCTAAGCTGAATATCAAAAGTCCAAGCCAATTTTCCTTGCTCTTTGGTTTGCTCAGTGATACTATCATCAAAGTCCCAAATACATTTGAGATAGAAAGTTTTCTGGTACTTTGGAGTAAGAACTAGAATTAATGATACGTTCTCCTTGTGAAAGGACAACTTTCAACAGCTTCAACGTATGCCACCAGTTAAATTTTATTTTTGGCCTTAAATCAACTGCCAATGAAAGGCCAATGAAAACACTAATGACAATTTGTGATAAGTTACACTCATCATTCCCAGTTCAATATATCTCAATCTATCTGTGATTATGTGATAGTTTAATGTTGATTCATAAGATCCCTCTCCTTCAAACACAGTCCTTTTCAAGCTACACAGCTGTCTCCTCCCTGCTCTTTGTCAGCAGACCCTGCTCCTCCTCAGTCAGCTCCTTCCCGAGCTCCTCCTTCAAATTAGCAATCTCCAGGAGTCGCTCCTGCCTCCACCTCGTCTCAAACTCCTTCAGAGCCAGCATCCGCTTGGCGTGGGCCTCCTGGACCGTGGTCTTCTTCTCCATGGAGCGCCTGGTCTTCCTGGTGTAGTACTCCGGAGGAGGGGTCCATGTCAGGTTGAGCTCCACCAGGAGCCGCTCAAAGCGCTCATAGTTGCGCTTCCGCAGGTACTTGAGCATCTTCCGGCGACGGTCTATCGCATTCAGCATCCGCACTTTGTTGACCGAATCCTAGTAAAGAGATGCATGTAGATCGTTCCATTACAAACATGAGTGCAAAGACTTACAGATAAACAAACTCATCATGCCATTTCAATACCCTACTACAATTCAATTCAATTCAAATTTTATTGCCCAATCATTGGAAATTTGTTTCGTTTGCATGTCGATACAGAATTACAGATTATAAACAACAATAAGATACAAATGGATACAGAATGGATAACATAGATAACACGAAATGCGATACAACTGTATAAGTAAAAAATGTAGACCAAATCAAATTCATAATTCAGACTAATTAATTAAATTAAATTCATAATTCAGATTAAATTCGATTCACAATTCAGATTAAAATGCAGACCAAAATCTAGTCCATAGTTCAGACTAAGTAATTCAATTAAATTCGTAATTCAGATTAAATTCAATTCAATTCATAATTCAGACCAAATCCAATTCATAATACAGATCAGATTCAGTTCATAATTCAGATTAAATTTGATTCACAATTCAGATTAAAATGCAGACCAAAATCCAATCCGTAGTTCAGACTAAGTAATTAAATTAAATTCATAATTCAAACCCGTATATTGGTGATAGTACCGATAGATACAATGTTTGTATTTTGTACCATTGTCATTGTGTTAGCAGATTTCAAAAGAACACTCAAAAGGCTAATAAAATTGTCTCAGGTCGATGTCTTGGAAAGTCTTTGCAATTGTTTCAATAGCACTAGTTTGTAATCAAACAAACCAAATTTCATGCCTTGTATGCTCTGTGAACTTGTCAAGGATGTAGATGAAAATCATGAAAATCCTGAAATGACTTTATGTCTTGTAGTGCCATATACATGTACATGTACAACCGTAATGGTCATTTTTTAAATTCTTTTCGTGATAAAATTGAATTTCATATATTTTCACCAACTAACACTGAGTGTTTAAAACTGTTAAGAAGTGATGTGGGCATGAATGTGATTTTCAGTGATAGCGAGTCCATTCGGTATCATTCTGATCATCTCCAAACCTACCAATATCCAAGCATTCTACTGTCTTATATTATCAGCCTTTCCACATCAACTATTGAAGATTTCCTACACGTATCATCACCAAAACTCAACTTTATCTGTGAAGAATAAATTACCTTTTTGTTGTTTTCCACATGCGGTGCCAGGGCCTTGATGTGTTCAGTGATCGTGGCAACTGTCAAAATAACGCAATACAAGATACTGTAAGAATTCTGGCTTCCGCAACTACATTATTTGGCCATAGAGGGCAACAACGGCCATGGGTATATTTTGCAAAGGCACTTCCCGTTCCCATATAAGTTCATTGGGTCGAGAAGACGAGAACTGGAAAGTCCCATAGAAATAATAGCTTTGGGACCAATAAACTATAATTAACATATTATGATGTTGCCAACATGGATCTCAGGGGAGTTCATGAAACCTGAACAATAGTTTAGTAAAATAAGGAATTTGTTGACACTGCTGTACATTCTCTATAGAAGCCGGAAGAAACCTCGACTTATCATCTTCCCTGCTATTGTGTCTTCACAGTGTGGGAAGAATCTACTGCCGAACATCGTATTTGTGGTAGGGTCAATTCTCTCTCTATATATAAAAGTGCATACTGGTATATGAGAAGTAACCTAACATTTGCTCTGGGCAATATTTTGTAGCAGATAGGGTTAGGATTAAGGTTATGTTTTAGGTTAGATTGAGGGTTAGGTGTGGTGTTGGAAACAAAATGGTCTTCAGTTATTAAGTGTGAAAAATAGTATGCTTGCAGAATACACTACCTCAACTCTAAAATCTGGATTTTTCAGGACATGAAAGTTTTGCAAATTATTATGACAACCATTTACATGGCAATACACTCTACAATATGTACAGAGAAGTTGATGTTGTGTTTCAATTTACTATCTTTATGGCATGAAACTTTTGTGAATCTGGACCTCTTAAGAAATTACAACATTTTCTTTCATGCAGAGAGGTTCTGGTTTTACTAGGTACACACACCAAAACCTATCAATAACACCATACATGAATTTTCGTGGTGGCTCTGAAATTAAATCATAATTCACACAATGTAAAACTTGAACACTATCAATAACACTTCTCATGAATATTCATGGTGGCTCTGAAATTAAGTTATCATTCACACAATGTACAACTTGAACACTATCAATAACACTGCTGACTGCTCATGAATATTCAAAAATGGCTCTGAAATCAAATCATAGTTCACACAATGTACAACTTGAACCCTATCAATAACACCACTCATGAATATTCATGGTGGCACTGAAATCAAATCATCATTCACACAATGTGCAACTTGAACCCTATCAATAACACCACTCATGAATAGTCATATATATGGCTCTGAAATCAAATCATCATTTACACAATGCACAACTTGAACACTATCAATAACACCACTCATAAATATTCATGATAGCACTGAAATCAAATCATCATTCACACAATGTACAACTTGAACCCTATCAATAACTTGAAGATGCCACAACTACAGTGTAGTTAGTATTACATGTATAACCTACTTTTGACAGCAAGGTCATCTTTCTCATCCGGTTTGTCTCGGACAAAGTCCTGTGAGAGCTTCCTCCTCATATTATGTAAATCATTCTGGAACACAAAACAAAAAAAAGCATCACAAATATTGTAAAGAGAAAATGCAATAACTCTGAATTAAGATCCTCCATTCTGTCTTAGTCTTAAAGTGGAACAGTCACCATACAAATTATTTTCCTTGGTTAGGGCTTCCATGTCACTATGCCACATTCAAAATATCAGCTTCAAATAATATTTCTATCAAATGACATTGGAAACTTGAATACTCTCTCAATTAACTTATAAGCGACTTGTGAGTACTGGTAGACTACATGTACATGCTTGCATAGAATAGAGCCAACAAAGAACCAAGTCAGACCAGGGGGGTGTTTCACAAAGATCCTAAGTTGAACTTATCTCTAAGCTGGACTCAACAATTATGGAAAGCCATTAGCATCTATGACAATAATTTGTACAAGTTATTTTAAAAGGCATAAAATGTTGATTCAAATCATTCATAATTTCTATTATCAAAGAAATTTCATGTTCTTGATGGGGAATTAATAAAAAGTCTAAAATACTTGAATTTTCGCTTTTAAACATATTTTTTTAAGGCTACACTCTCCATAATTTGTAAGTCCAAGTTAGAGTTAAGTTCGACTTAGAATCTTTGTGAAACCCCTTGGTTCTGTTTGTTGGGTTTTCTGTTAATCTTTATTTTCTTCATATCCTTATCCATTACCCAAAAGAATGTCACATAATTGTTATTATTATTTATTTTTTTAAAGGTTAATTTTATGCATTCCAGCTGTACACACATTATCCTGTCAGGTGATTGGTACAATAAAGAATATTATATATACATACATAAAATATGGTCCTTTGAGACAGAATTGAGCCTCATTCACAAATAAGTGGTAAATCACCTTAATAAGAACACTGCAGCTAACTAAATACCATTCTATGTGTATATAAATGGCAAGTAGGGTGAACGAACTATTAGAGTAGATGCATGCAAAATGAGTCCCTTGGCATACATACTTATCTACATGTGCATTTACTCTGTTATAAGATACAAAAATGTGCAGTGCACTATGCTATATGTGATTTTATTTTTGGCAGCGGTATACCACATCACGTGTACATGAGGCTTTGGTAGGCATCGTCTTAACCACATCTCAGAGTCTCACACATACCGGACTATTAATTACCGGTAATGATACAACAACATGCACACCACAGAGTACAGACCATACACATGCGTCTCTCTTTCTTCCACTTCTCATTAACAATGTCACATAAAATCAGTGATGATAATACTCTGTTCTTGTATATCATTTTATACATCGCTACGCCCTTCCAAAGGAGGTTTTGGATATCATGACCTGGCTGTAGCCCCACTGCCCTGACATGGTGTAGAAGCATTCCAGGAAGTTCTTCTACCGGTACCCATTTTCTTCACCTGGGTCAAGTGGGGCAAGTGCAGCTTAAAGTTAATCTTGAGCTCTGGTATGGGCATTGTATTTCAAGAGAACATGGCTATAATTCATTCTGGATTGTTTATCTTGGAGTAGACCGATTGTATGAACCAGTAAAATAAAAACAACCTCACAAAAACTTGCTGGAAATCATCTTCAATAAAAACCACAACTCTCATTTGCACATAGTGACCTGTGTTAAGCACATGGTGTCGGGCCTACTAACCTTGATTTCATTATCATTCTATGCTCATTACTCAGCCCCTATACATTTTCTACCAAAGTCGTTTGGCACATGTCATTCAATTGTAATCTTGAACATTCAGTGTAAGTTTTGTTAGATTCTGTAAGAATTTATTTTCTATCATTACCAGAACTCAAGCTTATCTTTAAAGTCTTGCCTAAGGACATTCATGATGTGGCAGGGATTTGAACCCTCAACCTCTGCTGTCTGGTGAATTATCCACTGGACTACACCACCTCTACATCTGTTTTGTACTACAGTCAAACCTGTCTATAGTGACCGCCCAAGGGAAACACAAAAAGTGGTCTTTGTAGACAGGTTCCTTTAGTACATGTTTTAATGAGAAACCATTTTCAAGGGAAACACAAAATGTGGTCTTTGTAGACAGGTGGTCACTAAAGCAGGTTTGACTGTATTTATAAGCTAATGTGGAGCCGAGGTGTCATGGTATAGAGGTTCATTCACTTGACTCTCAAGTTGAGGGTTGAGGGTTCAAATCCCATCCCGACACTAACGTCCTTTGGCAAGACGTTAATCAACATTTGCCACAAATTTAGCCGTCAGCTATGACTAGGGTAATGTTGGAGCGCCAGAAGCATCGCGGCATATAAAAACAGACATACATGTACATGTAGATGCTAAACTACAGCCTCCCAATATAATACTCACCCCTGTTCCAAAGTCCAAGCTGAAAAGCTTCTTTACATTTTCATTGGCTCTGCAAAGTATAAAATATATATAATATTTCAAAAACAAACCTTTACAAGTAGTGATTAATTATTACAAATTATTATGTTACACATACATGTACAACTGTGCAATGTGAGCATGTACAGGTACACATGATACGAGTCCAGGATAAATTTTGTTTAAAGAAAAGAAAAGAAACAAATTGCATGTTATGATTCCCTGCACAGAATTGATTAAACAGCATTGTACATTGTACATATTAAAATACTGAGGGTGAATGTACATTTCTAATTTCATTCAGCTGAAGATGGGCTTTTTAAATATTTCAGGTGAGAATTTGCAAATTGAACATGGCCATGAAGGATATTATGTTATTTATTATTATCATTATTATTTTCATTAATATTATTAACATCATCATCATCATAATTTTTGCATGTGTGTGTTTACAAGTTTTTACAGACATTTATCAGTCAGATATGATTATTTACGTCTAAGGACACTTAAAGGGGAATTCCACCCTGATATTAAATTGGTTTTAATAGAAGCAGAAAAATTAGAGAAACAATTCAGTGAAATTTTGAGAAAAATCGATCAACAAATAAGAAAGTTATGAATCTGTCAAAATCATGAAAATCATGGAATCTGTGAGACAAGTTGGCAATGTGGTCAGAATGTTGTGATGTCATCCCCTCACAATAAACACTGATCTGAATTACAGAATGACCCAAAATCTCCATTTCTCTGAATGTTAATGGAACAGTAGACCTATCTTATATGGGGGTGCATGAAAGAACATGTTATCTGTGATATATGATCGAGATAGGCACAAAGAAAATATATCTTTTGATCAAAATGGAATTTAATGACATTTCTTGCATTCAACAATGGATAACATGTGAGGGGGTGACATCATATTTAGAGACCGTGTTGCCAATTTGACTCACAGATTTGAAGCATTTCATGAGGTTATGGATTTAAAAAAATCCTAAACTTGCTTATTTATTGTCCGATTTTTCTCAATTTTTCTCCTAATATTAAAACAAACTTATTATCAGGGTGGAATTCCCCTTTAACGTCCCGATAGTGCAAGTTGATAGTGTAAGTGACAGTTGATATATATATAATACTCACGTTTCTAATTCCTTGACTTTTTCAAAACCCAATCTGGGCTGGGCAGGGTCCAATCCACCGAATCGATCCACTGGCACTACATATGGATACATCACAAAAAAGACAGAAAAATATGAAGGTAATATGTGGTTAAGAATAATGTCTAGCGGAATATATTGGTGGAAAAATCGACAGTTAATCAAAGCAGTGCGGAACACATTTGGTGAGGGTATACCAGGAGGGCATTGAGAAAGAAAATACTACAGACAAATTTTCCCAGACAAAAGTACCTATTAAATACCTATTAAAGTAATTATTAAATACATGAATGAACATTTACAGTGTAATGTGTATACTTTTAATATGCCAAAAAAGCCAAGTCCCGAGTCCTCCCAAACCATTCTACTGACACGCTGCAAGGCCAGTTCATTCAGCTAGGCTAGGATCAAGAGTGAACAATTACCGTACCTGACAACAACCCAAAGTACTCTTAGCCTAGCCTTAGGTACCGGTAATTCAGAAAAATTTCAAACATTGGTAAATTTGGCTTTACCCCATCCCGGTATCCCCCAAAAAAAAAAAAAAAAAAGAAGATTATTTAATAGGGAATCTCAGGGTTGGAGGGGGAGGGGAAGGGATAAAATCTGCCCCTTCTGCTGTGTTATATCTTTCTAAATGTACTATGGAATTGTATTTTAACTGTTCTGTATAAACATTATGCTTTTTGATGTAAATATGTTCATAATTATTCAGGGCCCCATGGACGACCACTACTTATTGGTGAATGGGCTACCCTGACAAAAGATTAGAAATAAATAAATGAATAAAATCAAAAGTGATCTATAGAGGACGAGGTACACAAATGAAATACATGTATGTCATCGAAAAACTGTGGGCTGATCAAACTTCCAGGAATAGACCAGTTTCATAATGTAATCAAATTCAATCCATACATATTTGCTAAGTGCCTTGTTATGATTTATTTCATTCACATGTTACAATTACAGTACGTATAACTGTATTTCACAACGGTAATCAGAATGCAAATTGGGTACATTGTTGGTTGTTAGGTAAGGCAAGCCATACGTTTGTCCGACCTAGCAACAACTTGCATTCTGACTATTGAGACACAGTAACATACAACAGGTGAATGTAATAGCTCATTGCTGATGTGGGTAACCTCGTTAATATACTACGACTACATTTTGAAAATGCTTTATTATCCCATAGGCCATACTGCCATAGCAGTACAGTGTCTTCTTTTAGTGACGTTTTTGCATTATCTTTTGATCCAGAATGCCATGAGCAGAAAGAGAAAAAAAAAAATCGCAGAAAATATAAAGGCCAATTTCGCTCTTGACTAAAAGCGATTTAATGGTGATTGGTAGCTAATTATTAAATTCTCTGAATGGTGCAAAATATAAAATCACTATTTTTGTGTACCGGACTACCAGTATACAGTGTATATATATATACATGTATATAAGCAATTTTTTTATTGAATTTTGCTATTTACTTTCACATTGTCATTGGTTCATTTCATAAACATGGTTATTTCTTTCAAACTAAGTGCGAAATAAGATTAATTGTTGCCAATTAGTGGAGGAAAAACTCATTAATCTAAAAAATGGGAAGACTCTGAATTGCTACAGATTACATCAAGATATGCTCGAACTTCAAGTGGAGAGTAATTTTTCTTCAGAAACTTAGAAAGAAGACCAGAACATTCTAAATAAGACTTAAATGACTAAAAAGGATACTAACAAGGTCAACATCGAAGCTCATTTGGTCAATTTTAGGCGTTTTTTCAGGACAATGCAATCCTTTTTCTAACCGTAAGTACGGCAGCCGAGAAGTGGAGGTCACGGGTAGCCATGGTAGCTAGCCGCGTAGGCTGCATGCGCCAAAGCATGGGCACACTTGTGAACTAGCGCCACCGTACTTCTAAAATTCAACCAAATGACCTTCAATGTTGACCTTGGACTAGTTATTCTGCACCAAGAAGATATATTTGAATTTTGATTATTTTATTTTTAGTATCTTTATTAGTTATTTTACTTTTTTTAGAGCATTTTCAGGATGTTTTAGAAGTTTTTAGGGCGCTAATTCAGAATCATATCCATACTTTGACCTGTAACTCCGGCGTGGAGATACCCTACTAAAACATACCAAAAATCAACTATATCTTCAATAATTGTTCAAATAATGGTCATGATTTAAAAGTTGTTTCTTACATGTTTCGTGTCAAGACATAATATACACTTTCTCACAGGTTTCACGGCAAACCGCTGCACAATACAATTGCATACCATGTAGCGTACCGACAGTAAAACTCTAAGATTTCAAAATAGTGCTCTTCCTTACCTTGTTCGCATTTTAAACAATACATAGTTTAATTTTTTTACGATCATTTTCTTCTCCTATGTACAATAGTGTATTTGCTGGTTGTATATGCATGGGCATTCTCTGGGTGATGGGGGCCCTTTCCTTGTTGGTGGGATCTAATCTTAATTTATTCATAGCTCTAGCTTTTAGTAATCAGATCTAGTTTAGGGGGGAGGGGGTCGTTCGATGAATTATTTTTTTGAAGGGAACGGGGCCCTCCTCCTGGACATGTGTGCCCATCACCACGAGAATGCCCACTGCCACTCATCACTTTTTAAACTTTTAACATTTACTATTGGTTTGTAACGTGCACTTTGCAATTTTGTTTGTATGTATTTATTTTTAATAATTTATCTTGTATATCTTTAATGTAACAAATGTGCAATTCAGCCTTTGGTTGCTAATCATTTGACGAATAAACTCTTTTTGAATTGAAATTGAATTGAATTGGGGTGCGAGCATGACTGAAGTTAGCAACTGTAACCTCAGATCCTCATTAAATTCATGTGAGTAATTTATCATTACAATCGTTAACTTAACACACACCCACGCGCCCGCACCCCACCTTCGGTACCGTATGCAATTGTATTGTGCTGCAGTTTGCCGTGAATCCCGTGAGAAAGTGTATTGTAAGTCTTCGTTTTTAGGAAAAATACTCCAAAAAAGATAAGAAAATTGACACGAAACAGGTAAGAAACATAATGACTTTTAAATCATGACCAATCCATTATTTGAACAATTAATGAAGATTTAGTCGATTGTTGGTATGTTTTAGTAATAGTAGGGTATCTCCACGGGGTCGGGCGAACTCGTCCTCGCTGTAAAAACGGTCATTTTTGCAGGTACTTTAGGGTTAGGTTTAGGGTTAGGGTTAGGGTTAGGGTTAGGGTTAGGTTTAGGTTTAGGTTTAGAGTTAGGGTTAGGGTTAGGGTTAGGTTTAGGGTTAGGGTTAAGGTTTTTACAGCGAGGCCGAGTTCACCCGAAGGCCGAGCTAGCCCGGATTCATCTCAAAGCCGAGGTAGTGGATATGATTCTGAATTAGTGCCGTTACTCAGGGCGTTAGTAATCTGGCCAGAATCTGTAGAATTACCAAAGTTCTTGACAAACCCAACCTATGACCTTACCCTTTTTCCTCTTGTTGTACTTCATATGAGCTCTGGATGCCAGACCCCTTGATAAATGCATCGGGCTTCTCGGCAACATCGAAGTACTGCTCGGGGCCCGGTCACCGACCCAGTTTCCTCTACTTGCGCTGCTGGCAGCCGAGTCTGACATGGTGAGGGACGAGACAGCTCGAACTTGATTGATTCTACATATTGTGTCGAATCTGTTAGTATTTCTTAAGCTTATTATTGTCCTTCTAAGGTGCGCTGTAAGATCTGCAACAGCCATGATTCTTGAATCATTTAGTTTGAATAGAAAAATAGTTTATTCGAGTCGAGTCGGCTCAGCTCAGCAAAGAGCATGACCTGTGATGTAGGCGGTAGGCACTTTTGAGGCGACTTTGACGTGAGCGGAAGTGAATTCACAGTAAAAGTCACGAAGCCTGATAAATATTCATGAGGTAAATCTAGAACTTTACGAAATGAATATTAATCGCGTACTGACCAATCATAGACAAAGAAATCGTGAAAAATCTTCACACATACACTCATAGCCTACACCTCACTCTACGTTCGCCTCATCTCACTGTACGTTCGCCTCATTTTCTCTCTGGGTTCTCTAATTAGTAAATCCAACATGACTTTGTCTTTGTTTGCAACATTGGATTGTTTTGATTTCTATAGTCTAGATTAATAGGCCTATAGGAATATAATTATTGTGCCAAATCTCATGTTAGCACCTAAATACAGAAGTCATTAAGAGAAATGAAACATAAATGTTTTAATTAATTCACTATAATATAGGCCTACGCCTCACTCTACGTTCGCCTCACCTCACTGTACGTTCGCCACATAATTCTCTCTACATAAATCCAACACCGACTTTGTTTGCATTTAATTGTTTTGAATTCTATAGTCTAGACTAATAGGCCTATATATAGGAATATAATTATAGTGCCAAATCTCATGTTAGCACCTAAATACAGAAGTCATTAAGAGAAATGAAACATAAATGTTTTAGCTAGCCTACGCCTCACTCTACGTTCGCCTCACCTCACTGTACGTTCGCCTCATTTTCTCTCTGGGTTCTCTTTAGTAATCCAACATGATCGACTAATTTGTCTTTGTTTGCAACATTGAATTGTTTTGAATTCTATATTCCAAAGAAGAATCTGTTCACTCTTGCAAAATAAAATGATCCATTTACATAAATTCAACGTAGATCTAAAATTAATGTTTTAATTTAGTATATATATGATACCTATACACCGATCACTTTGCGTTCGCCTCACCTCACGGTACATTCGCCACATATTCTCTCTACTACTATCTAACTTGATCTAATTGTTATTTGCATTTAATTGTGTTTGAATTCTATATCCCCAAGTACCACTTGAATTTAATTATTGTACGTTATATAATGTTGCTAGGCCTACACCTATAATCTATAATACACCTCACTCTACGTTCGCCTCACCTCACTGTACGTTCGCCTCATTTTCTCTCAGTGGGTTCTCTTTAGTAAATCCAACATGACTTTGTCTTTGTTTGCAACATTGAATTGTTTTGATTTCTATATTCCAAAGAAGAATCTGTTCACTCTTGCAAAATAAAATGATCCATTTAGATAAATTTAAAGTAGATCTAAGATTAATTTTTTAATTCAGTATCTATACACCTCACTTTGCGTTCGCCTCACCTCACGGTACATTCGCCACATATTCTCTCTACTAAATCCAACTTGATCTAATTGTTATTTGCATTTAATTGTGTTTGAATTCTATATCCCCAAGTATCACTTGAATTAAATTATTGTACGTTATATAATGTTGCTAGGCCTACACCTATAATCTATAATACACCTCACTCTACGTTCGCCTCACCTCACTGTACGTTCGCCACATAATTATCTCTATACACATACATAAATCCGACATGACTTTGTTTGCATTTAATTGTTTTGAATTCTATAGTCTAGATTAAATGGCCTATATATAGGAATATAATTATTGTGCCAAATCTCATGTAAGAACCTAAATCCAAAAGTCATTAAGAGAAATGAAACATAAATGTTTTAATTCACTATATAGGCCTACACCTCACTCTACGTTCGCCTCACCTCACTGTACGTTCGCCACATATTATTCTCTCTTTAGTAAATCCAACTAATGACTTTGCCAGTTTCCATTTGATTATCTAAAATTCTATATTCCAAACTATTAATTTCATTAAATTCGTACTGCTCATAATCTGTTCACCCTTGCAAAAATAAAATGTCACATTAAGAGAAATTCAACGTTAATGTTTTAATTCAGTAGGCCTATGATATATCCACAACTCACTCTACGTTCGCCTCACCTCACTGTACGTTCGCCACATAATTATCTCTATATACATGACATAAATCCGACATGACTTTGTTTGCATTTAATTGTTTTGAATTCTATAGTCTACATTGATAGGCCTATATATAGGAATATAATTATTGTGCCAAATCTCATGTAAGAACCTAAATCCAAAAGTCATTAAGAGAAATGAAACATAAATGTTTTAATTCACTATATAGGCCTACACCTCACTCTACGTTCGCCTCACCTAACTGTACGTTCGCCACATATTATTCTCTCTTTAGTAAATCCAACTAATGACTTTGCCAGTTTCCATTTGATTATCTAAAATTCTATATTCCAAACTATTAATTTCATTAAATTCGTACTGCTCATAATCTGTTCACCCTTGCAAAAATAAAATGTCACATTAAGAGAAATTCAACGTTAATGTTTGATTCAGTAGGCCTATGATATATCCACAACTCACTCTACGTTCGCCTCACCTCACTGTACGTTCGCCACATAATTATCTCTATATACATACATAAATCCGACATGACTTTGTTTGCATTTAATTGTTTTGAATTCTATAGTCTAGATTAATAGGCCTATAGGAATATAATTATTGTGCCAAATCTCATGTTAGAACTTAAATACAAAAGTCATCAAGAGAAATGAAACATAAATGTTTTAATTCACTATATATCTACACCTCACTCTACGTTCGCCACATATATTATTCTCTCTTTAGTATAAATCCAACTTGACTTTAATTGTTTGCATTGAATTATTTAACAAAATTATATTCTAAACTATTATTTTCATTAAATTCGTATTGTGCGTAATCTGTTCACTCTTGCAAAAATAAAATGTCACATTAAGAGAAATTCAACGTAAATGTTTTAATTTAGTATGTGATATATTATGATCAACACCTCACTTTACGTTCGCCTCACTGTACGTTCGCCACATAATTCTCTCTACATAAATCCAACATGACGTTGTTTGCATTGCATTGTTTTGAATTTTATATATAGTCCATAATAGGAATATAATTATTATGCCAAATCTTATGTTAGAACTTAAATACAAAAGTCATTAAGAGAAATGAAACAAACATGTTTGAATTCACTTTACAGTGTGAGTCAAAACAAAAGTTTTCCATTACAAAATTGCTAATTATTTTAACAATCATTTATGAACAGTAAATTATTATACATCTTATGAAAGAGTGTTTTATCCCAAATCATTTGGTATCATTTTTGTGTGGCATGTGTTCACGCTTGGATGAACAGGAGACACTGTTTAAGAGAATGCCTTGTGATCTGATTGTTGTTCCTTGGTATCTTTAATGTCTTGTTAAATGACATGTGTGTATTGGCTGCGACCAGGGGCGGCGCCAGGTTATTTCGTTAGGGAATGGGCGCGCTAGCGCCATCGTCGCGCTTGCCCGACGCAGGGCACAGGCGCAACGGAAGCAGTTTGGGATTGGGGGCAAACATTCCAGGGGCTTACCTTTTCAGGGGCAGTGGCGTAATGGGCAAAAACGTTTAAGGGGCAGAAGAAAAATCTGCATCACCACCACTCTTACATGTTACATGCAGACCCCACGGAACGTTTTTCAAAGTGGAGTATTAACGATCAGGTAGAGCGTAGCGAGCGTAAATGGCGTGGGGTCCAGGGGCTTTGCCCCGGGGTCAGGGCGGAGCCCCGAAGCTCAGGGTTATAGGCATTTAATTACGGTCAGATAAGCATATTTAGATACCTTATTAGTGACACTGGCAGGTTACTCATTCTTTCTTTCTCTCTTTTGTTATTCTCTTTAACATACCTTTTAAAAAAGTGAGGGGAGGCTCGAGCCCCCGAGCCCCGCTGCTCTGCAGGCCTTGACATGAAGGCTTCTAAATAAGCATATTTTTGGCATGACTGTAAATTTGGGGATTTGTAATTTTCCAACAAACGCATAAAAAAGTATAATTTACAAAAAAAAATTGAGAAAAAAAATCATTTCATTTCAGCAACATTTGTAAATCACTGGTATTGAATTAGAAATGAACCCCGTTTGAAGCCCCCCATCAGTACGCCAGTGTTCAGGGGCTCATGTCGCCCCCCCGTTCCACACCTTGTTGGCGGGGAAAATCGCAACTGATCCCCCACCTTTCTTCTTCCTCTTTGTCCTTTCCCTTTCTCTCCTCTTTCCCTTTCCCTTCCCTTCCTTCTCTCTCTTTTAAATTTGCTGGGGCGGGGCAAGGGGCTTTCGGTCCCCGATCCACACGTTGTTGGCCGAATTGATCGCAACTGATCTCCCCTTCTTCTCATGTCGCCATTATAAAATCCTCCATTGATAAATATAGGGGCATGCGGAATGTTTAGGAAATTTAATTCCAGTTTACTCTCCTTTCTTTGAATGGAATATAAATTTTATGTGATTCAATTCAGGTTTTATTATTTCTTATTTTCTTTTTGGTTAAAAAATACAAACAATTTTTACTCCTTTACTGCTGATTTTTTTCGGGGGCCTGTTTTTTGTTTGGTGGGGGGTGAGGCGAAAATGCGTTTTGCCCCACTTTTTCGTTTGGGGCGATTCCCCCCCCACACACACACACTTCCGGCGCCCCTTGCAGGGGATGTGCCCCCCTCAAAAGTTGAAGAATTTTAGGAATTGAGGCTCGATTTGGTGCATACTTTTGCCAAATTAAAGAAAAACAAAGTTATTAAGTTCAACTAACAAGAACAAGCTCAATTTTCTCTATCTTATTTTTTTTTCTTTTCCCTCTCCCCTACCCTCCCTTACGTCATACATATTTACATTTTATAGTTCTTTTCCTCCTGGCCTTCCTCCTTTTTTTTGAAAATGATAGGGGGCGGCCGCCCCTGACCCCTGTGGCGCCGCCCTGGCTGCGACCTAATATACAGATGGACTTTCATTTGTTTTATTAATTTATTGTGATTGTCTACGTCAATGCCGTGTCAATAACATTCCATACATGTTTCTCCACTTTATACTTATGATCGGTCCACCGCCAATTAGCCGTGAGAAAGACAGTGATTTGACCACTTAAATCACTTGATCATGGAATATCGATGTTCAGTGAACCGTGTGTTATATTTTGGAAAACTTGTTGATAGTACATAATTATTTGTATGTGCCTTGAGCATCTCTAGGGATGGATATGTTGCGCTTCATAAATATGGTTATGATTATTATTATTATTAATAGAGGTTATATTTTTTTAGATTGTTTAAGATTTAGAATCCTGTTTTACCCATTTTCATCATCTTATTCTTTAGTTACACTGGACGGGCTTATAAAGATAATGGCATTCTAGTTGTTACATGAGCGTGCGAAAACGTGCACATTTTGTTCATATCTCACAAATCATATAGTTCTCAACATTTCTGCTCATCATCGGCAGTGTTTTGATTCAAGAAAATACTCTTACAAAGCACACCAGCAAAAAAAGCCAGGAGATGGAAACTTCTCCTTTGCTAATGACAGAACCTGCTTTAAAGATACTATGTCCCTTTTGCAGCCAACATCAAATTCTGTAGAACTTTGCAGGAATTATGAATATGTCATGTATGTCCTATCTGTGAAATTTAAACGTTAGCAGTGTCCTAATATTCAAATTATGCAAGGAAACCCATTTAATCGCTAGACTTCACTGTCAGACACTATTGAGTGACTGACTGGCTTTTTCTTCTTTGGTAATAGCATACATAAAATGAGCTGTAAAGAGTACATGAGCATTTGTCTACATCAATAACCAACTTCTTGTAATGGCCAAAATTAAACTGATTGAATCTTTGCGCAGCATAAAACGTACGACCATTCGGTACAATGGTCTGAAAATCAGACTATTACTTACTGGCTCTATAGCTCTTAAGTCGATTCGACAACTAATAGTCGTTATTTTCCCACTTAAAGACATTTTCAAGCCCCCTTTTTTTAGGGAAGTTCTAAATTAGTATTATCTTTCAAATGCCGTTGGAATTTAACCTTTTCATTTTTTTGGCCTGCAAATGGGACATAGTACCTTTAATATGCAACTGTTAATGTGACATTTTATTTTTGCAAGAGTGAACAGATTATGCACAATACGAATTTAATGAAATTAATAGTTTGGAATATAGAATTTTAAATAATCAAATGGAAACTGGCAAAGTCAAGTTGGATTTACTAAAGAGAGAATAATATGTGGCGAACGTACAGTGAGGTGAGGCGAACGTAGAGTGAGGTGTAGGCCTATATAGTGAATTGGATTTAGGTTCTTACATGAGATTTGGCACAATAATTATATTCCTATATATAGGCCTATTAATCTAGACTATAGAATTCAAAACAATTAAATGCAAACAAAGTCATGTTGGATTTTTTGTATGTATATAGAGATAATATGTGGCGAACGTACAGTGAGGTGAGGCGAACGTAGAGTGAGGTGAGGCGAACGTAGAGTGAGGTGTATTATAGATTATATGTGTAGGCCTAGCAACATTATATAATAACGTACAATAATTTAATTCAAGTGATACTTGGAGATATAGAATTCAAACACAATTAAATGCAAATAACAATTAGATCAAGTTGGATTTAGTAGAGAGAATATGTGGCGAATGTACCGTGAGGTGAGGCGAACGCAAAGTGAGGTGTATAGATACTGAATTAAAACATTAATTTTAGATCTACGTTAAATTTATCTAAATGGATCATTTTATTTTGCAAGAGTGAACAGATTCTTCTTTGGAATATAGAAATCAAAACAATTCAATGTTGCAAACAAAGACAAAGTCATGTTGGATTTACTAAAGAGAACCCAGAGAGAAAATGAGGCGAACGTACAGTGAGGTGAGGCGAACGTAGAGTGAGGTGTATTATAGATTATAGGTGTAGGCCTAGCAACATTATATAACGTACAATAATTAAATTCAAGTGGTACTTGGGGATATAGAATTCAAACACAATTAAATGCAAATAACAATTAGATCAAGTTAGATAGTAGTAGAGAGAATATGTGGCGAATGTACCGTGAGGTGAGGCGAACGCAAAGTGATCGGTGTATAGGTATCATATATATACTAAATTAAAACATTAATTTTAGATCTACGTTGAATTTATGTAAATGGATCATTTTATTTTGCAAGAGTGAACAGATTCTTCTTTGGAATATAGAATTCAAAACAATTCAATGTTGCAAACAAAGACAAATTAGTCGATCATGTTGGATTACTAAAGAGAACCCAGAGAGAAAATGAGGCGAACGTACAGTGAGGTGAGGCGAACGTAGAGTGAGGCGTAGCTTGGCTAGCTAAAACATTTATGTTTCATTTCTCTTAATGACTTCTGTATTTAGGTGCTAACATGAGATTTGGCACTATAATTATATTCCTATATATAGGCCTATTAATCTAGACTATAGAATTCAAAACAATTAAATGCAAACAAAGTCAGTGTTGGATTTATGTAGAGAGAATTATGTGGCGAACGTACAGTGAGGTGAGGCGAACGTAGAGTGAGGCGTAGGCCTATATTATAGTGAATTAATTAAAACATTTATGTTTCATTTCTCTTAATGACTTCTGTATTTAGGTGCTAACATGAGATTTGGCACAATAATTATATTCCTATAGGCCTATTAATCTAGACTATAGAAATCAAAACAATTCAATGTTGCAAACAAAGACAAAGTCATGTTGGATTTACTAATTAGAGAACCCAGAGAGAAAATGAGGCGAACGTACAGTGAGGTGAGGCGAACGTAGAGTGAGGTGTAGGCTATGAGTGTATGTGTGAAGATTTTTCACGATTTCTTTGTCTATGATTGGTCAGTACGCGATTAATATTCATTTCGTAAAGTTCTAGATTTGCCTCATGAATATTTATCAGGCTTCGTGACCTTTACTGTGAATTCACTTCCGCTCACGTCAAAGTCGCCTCAAAAGTGCCTACCGATGTAGGCTGCCATTTTCGCCTATAATTAATTAAGCAAAGAGGGCGTATTGTATATTCTTCAGAGGGCCTAGGGCATGTCGTGCATTCTGTTTATGTTCGAATATATATTCTTTACTTTCTCCCTTCTATTTCTACGTTGATTTAAATATTTCATGTTCTGTTTATGTTATTCATTAGTCCAACATTGTTACCAAAATCATCATCACTTTCATGATTGCCATCACCACAATAATAATTACATGTCACCTTTATCTTTATCATATATAACCAAAAAAAATCTTTATTCATCACCATGCATAACCATCATCAACATCATTTTTATTTTATCATTGCCATAAACATCATTATCATTAACATCAGGTTATCATCAACATCATAATCACCACCACCATCACCATCGTCATCATCATCATCAGTTATAATTATCATGATCATAATATGGTATGGAGGGGATATATCCTACCATCACCATCTTTATCGTCATCATCGATCCTTATCATTATGATCATATGGTACAGAGGGGCTATGCTACCCCCCCCCCTGTCCCTTCCCCTCGATCAGCTGTTGAAAGCTATGCATATTTATTACATACTTGCACATGAAAAGTCTAAAGCTCCAAGTTCTATTCACTATCCTTTTAATTCAATAAAATAAATATAATCATCATCATTCAGTTCATAAAAATAGGAAATATAATTAAATCAATCACTTATAAGTTATTCATACACAAATAATTACAATGTATATTGATAAAAATATTGCATTTGGAATGTACAAAATCTGATACAAAAGGCATTAAATTATTACTGCATAATCATCAAAAATTCTATAATACTGATAAAAGCTACATGAATACACAATGAATACATTTCTCCTACATTTGTACTGACATTCATAGAATAAATACAACATGAATTTTGAAACACATGTACACAAAAAAATTGCGAAAACAAATTGACTTCATTTTTCATTTGAAAATGTAAAGCTCACATTCTGACTTTCAATTCTCATGAACAGTACAATAGGATCGTCCCTATGTCTCCCTTCAGCACATCTTTGCATGACACATCTATTCAACATCAAAAAGAGGGGAGGGGGGATCCAAAGCTGTTGTAGACTAGTTGAGAATGAACAAAGACTAATAGGTCAAGGCAATGTTACATTCCAGCTACAAGAAAAACTGGCCTACAAAAGCACAAGGTATATATTGAGAAGCAACATACTATATAAATAGCACATAATTGAATAAGCTGCTATGACTCTATAATCATTACACAATAACATCTAAATTATTAATTCATGTTTGCAAAGGAATAGGAAATAACATCTTTTATACGAGTCATTTAGGAAGTCTGAAACACATCTTGCGTAGTGCATGAAGTAGAAGAGAGGAAGCACCTATACCATAATACTGCAAGAAATTGCTACCAAAAATCTTATCATACTTGACCTCCAAACAAGTTATCCCTAAATCAAGCAATTTTCATCACATTTCAAAGAATTTTCATTACGAAATGATATTATAAATTTACATCATTCAGTCATGTCATAATTTATTATATAAGATAGCTTAGACAGATACCGAGATGTGATTGGTCCAGAGCTCGTCACGTGATATTGATTGCGAGGATCGTAATTGTTATATTTTCCTGGCCGGTCACTTTCCAGTGTTATATTCACCAGCTGGTGAAATTAACATATTTTTAATCAATGCATGTCGCCCTCTTGAGGACTGTATGTCACCAATTACACAAATTACACCAATACTGAGGATCAATTTTTTTTCCTCGAATTTTTTTTTTCCCCTTGTAATTATTTTTTCCACATTTTTTTCCCCCCCAAAATGCTTGTTTTTATATGAATTTTATAACCACTTGGGAAAATATAACTCCCTTCAGCGGTCCAAAGAATGTTATATTACACCCCCTGCCAGTCAATATCTGTATATTATTCAATAAAAACTGAAAAATTATTGCCATTTCTTAGGTTATCAGCAAAATATCAATTAAACTGTATAAAAATATTTCAATTAACTTCTACTACTTCAGCAAAGTTTTCTCTCTATAGAACAGTCAATTTCTTTCTTTGGAGGATTGCAGTAATGAGCCCACAAGTAGTCGTGAAGATCCAAATGATAGATGACATCAGCGATCCGTTTCAAGATGGCGTTCATACTCGTATCGCTATGCCACGCATCGTAATAGTGACGATACAGCAGCAGCGAGAGAGCCGACATGTCGTAGCGATGCGTGTGGGCCTTTGTACCATTCACATTTGGCTCCACATCACTCCACGCCGAGCCATGAGGCCCGATGCAGCGCCAGTTTGATGCGCAGTTGAGGAGCGGCTTCCATATCTTGGTCTCCGGGACCGTGCCGTTGAGCGCAAGCCACATGTGTTCGAGCAATGAAAGCGTTGGGGTGAGCCTTGGTGAACCGGGCGGGGCTGGTACGGAGGATACCGTAGAGGTCAGGGTGCGTGACCTCTACACTGAGGTTTTGAGGGTTGGTTGTCGCGATGATGCCCTCATGCTTGAGGATGTAGGGGATGATGAAGTTGATAGGAGCACGGAAACGGACTTGAGGGCTTGCATAGAAGAATCCACCGTACTCCTTCAGCACCTCCTGAGATAAAATGGATTAAAAAAGGAATGATATTCAACATTGTCCAGGAAAAGAATATAAATGGTTCGTATTCTTCGTATTTCATTGAAAAACCCAAAAGGACTGAGTCATGTCTGACAAAATGAAAATTTGATTGATTTAGGGCCGAGTTTATATCCTGCAGCAGGTTAAATTTTACGTGCAGTATGGGCCCGTGTCAACCAGTGTAATGCGCCACTTCCACATAACTTACATGTTTAGGGCAAAATGGAGAAACAGAACATGAGAATACAAAAAGAGGAAACAAAGAAAAAGCACAATCATCAAGCTACTGGAAAGCAATTTAGAACAATGAGATCCGAGGAATTTTCTGAAAAAATTATACTTCATACATTGTACATGATTTGTAGCAATCAATTACGCAGATGTAAGGTCACGCACGCACAAATGAGCATCTGCAAGAGTGTTGGAGTGCTATTGGATTAGAATCTGTCATTGTTTTAGGATCAAAACGATAGAACGATGCATCATACACATCACTAAAAGAACTGAACAGTGAACATTTTCATACCAAGAACAGTGAACATATCGAAAATAATATCGCTAGTGATATTCGTTTGTCTCGCAATGTGGTCAAAAAGGAATCTAAAAGATCTCGACGTTTCGTGCGCCGCTGCAACACTTCGTCAGGTGATAAAAACTAATGTAAGCAAGGGTGCTTTATACTCTACGGAGGACCGCGCGACGGTCTATAATTCGATCGATAATCGGAAACAATAATGCACAGGCCTATTGGCCTATCGGCTGAATATGCAAATAGCCTAATGGTCGACGCACACGGTGCTCAACCAATCAGTAGGCCGCTGGTTCGGCTAATTATGCAAATAGCCTAATGGTCGACGACACGGTGCTCGACCAATCAGCAGGCCGCTGGTTCGGCTCGCCTGCTGGGCGGAAGCAATAGGAGCTCAACCAATCAACGGGCCGCTGGTTCGGCCCCTCTGCTGAAAGGAATCGACCGGTGCTGGCCGGCCGGCTGGACGGGAGTGTCATGGCGGCGTATCGTACGCATCAAAATTCGGGATATCGATCCCGTTGTCTCTGTTGAAATTATTGGGATTGAGACGGATATTGATAGCTTCTTTTACCCTCCGTGTGTACCAATGCCGTTCCTGGGAAAGGCACTGAACCCGTCCCAGTCTGGTTGATGCTGGTTATCCCAAGCATGTTCGGCTACGGCTGAGTTGTCAGTTCGGCGGAGCCTGACGTCCCTCTTGTGCTCAGTGATTCTTTCTTTTATCGGACGGGCAGTTTCACCGATATAGGATCTATGATCTATGAGCACAAGAGGGACGTCAGGCTCCGCCGAACTGACAACTCAGCCGTAGCCGAACATGCTTGGGATAACCAGCATCAACCAGACTGGGACGGGGTTCAGTGCCTTTCCCAGGAACGGCATTGGTACACACGGAGGGTAAAAGAAGCTATCAATATCCGTCTCAATCCCAATAATTTCAACAGAGACAACGGGATCGATCCCCGAATTTTGGATGCGTACGATACGCCGCCATGACACCCGTCCAGCCGCCGCCAGCACCGGTCGATTCCTTTCAGCAGAGGGGCCGAACCAGCGGCCGTTGATTGGTTGAGCTCCCTATTGCTTCCGCCCAGCAGGCGAGCCGAACCAGCGGCCTGCTGATTGGTCGAGCACCGTGTGCTATTAGGCTGCATAATTAGCCGAACCAGCGGCCTACTGATTGGTTGAGCACCGTGCGTCCGACCATTAGGCTATTTGCATATTCAGCCGATAGGCCAATAGGCCTTGTGCATTATTGTTTCCGATTATCGATCGAATTATAGACCGTCGCGCCGGTCCTCCCAGAGTATAAAGCACCCTTGCTTACATTAGTTTTTATCACCTGACGAAGTGTTGCAGCGGCGCACGAAACGTCGAGATCTTTTAGATTCCTTTTTGACCACATTGCGAGACAAACGAATATCACTAGCGATATTATTTTCGATACTACATCCGCAATGAGTAATATATTTAGCATTAACAGTGAACATATTCGTACCATACATGTACATGTATCACCTTTTGGAAGCTACAGCCCATACAGGACTTTCTTTTTGTTTTAAGGTAAATGGTCTGATTTACCATCTATGGTACCAAAAAATTAAGGACATCCAAAGCATGCTAAACAGGATCAGAATCACAGTATAATACTAGTATTAGTGGCTCAGTGGTAGAGCAGTGGTCTCGTAACCAGGAAGTCCCTGGTTCGCAACCGAGTCGATGCACTAGTGCCCTTTGGTAAGGCATTAATCTTCATTACTAAGTCCCTTGGAGAGGACTCAAAGCCGTTGATCCCCTGGTTGCTTACATGCTTTCTTAGCAGTCAAGTAAAACAAACAAACAATACTAGTATTGTATCTCACCCTGAGAGCAAATATTTTCCAGGCCTTGTTATCAGTTTTAGCGACATGCTTGGGGTAGTTGGTGAAATTGAACCGTCTAACCTCCACGTTGCACATCTGCTCCATCTGGTGAGGAAGGTTAATAAAAAGGTTATGAGGTCAATTAAAAGGTCATAAGTCAAATCAAAAGGTCAATGGATACACAGAGATGATGAAGACAAGAAAAGGGTAGAGAAAATAATCTTTGATAATGAATGATTGATTAAAATTAATGAGGTTGGTTTAAATCCTCTGAAAAAAAAAAGTCTCATCATAACAATATAACCTATCTACAGTATGAACAACTTTCCAAAGAGCTATATACATTTGAACCTCACTATAAAGAGGTCTGATATAACAAGGTGAGTTTGCTGGTCCCAGCTCTTTATTTTATTTTGGGTTTTTACAACGTTCCTGATAAAACAAGGTAATTGACATGGTCCCAAGGACCTCGTTATAATTTCATTATGAAAGAAACTGTCTACTAGTTATTAGAAGAAAAAAATATTATGTAGTACATAAGAAAAATTGCATAATAGTTGTGAAGTTTTGGAATCATCAAAATGATAACAAATTGAGTTAGTCTTGGTGAAAATCACAAGCAGTTTGACAGAGGGGGCACAAGTCCTAAAAATCTCTAAACATAGAAAAGTAAAAGATTCCTACATTTTCAGGTGCCTGTTATAGGACAAAATCACTGACAAGTGACACAAATGGTATCACAATGTGCAAGTACCCTTTTAGTCTAAGCTTAAGGGGGGGGGGGCAAGATGTGCCCCCCCCCCCTCATAAATCTACATTTGATGAAGTATATTAGAGATGATATCTTACCTGCTTGACTATCTTGGGATGGACTCCTAAGTTGTAGACAATAATTTTCTTGACTGGCATATGAGCTTGAACGGAGGCGATCAATCCTAGACCTACGTAGGCCTTCTTCTGACTAAAGCCTGTTACCACGACAATGTGCTTATCCACCTCCTGAGGAAGAGAATCGGAAAACAGAAAACATGGACAATAGACATAAACATTAGGACTCCAAAAGAGTCCAAACAAAAAAAGAATGAAATCACTTTTGTTTTTAAATAATTATGACAAGTACTGACCAAACCATTGATTCTCTTTGCATTAAAGGGGAATTTACCCTCCAAAAAAAAAATGACAAGTTCTGACTTCATCCATTCTTTTTGCTTTGAACACCCCCAAATCTTAATATTAAGCACAATAAGTAGAAGCAGGAGAATGATTCTTTTGACTATCTAGAACCTCAATCATCAAGATTTACACATTTGAATGTTCATATCAAATGATTTTGAAAATTCTTCCACAGTCGGAACACGGTCAGAGAGTACAAGGAACTTTGGAAATATGTGATACAGTGCACTCTGCTCTGTACATGTCTGTATGTACCTGCCATGCTGGCATCTCTACACTGATGTCAATAGGTTCCCTGCTAACACTGGCTTCATTAGTGATAGGATAGTTGTAATGGATGACTCTGTTGGGATCCCTGGTTACTTGCTGCAGAAGAAGACGCTCACGTCGCGTCAGTTCTCCAGGCACATCGTCATCGACAGCAGCTGTAAAGATTATACAAATATCACATCAAAGTCAATTATGCATTAGGAATCTATAGTTTTTAATCTATCTGAATAATACTGTCACTTTTTACTATTATTTTCATTTTGCATTATCTCTTGATTTAAAATTCAATGAATTAACAAAACTACATGACCAGAAAGAGTGATTTATAGGTTGTCAATATAGCACGGTCACACTGCTAAACCAACTCCAAAAGGATTCAACTGACCAATTCTTGACTATTGGGGTAATGTATTATTTTGTTTGGTCTGTTGACCATCTGGCGTCAGTGCTGCCGGTGTGTCTGTACTCTGTTATAAATTTCTAGATAAACTCACCATGGTAGTTATACAGCAGTGTGATTCCCAAAACTGTGAGCAGGACCAGCAGCAAAACACATTTTGGTTTTACCCTCATAATGTCCTAGAAAGATTAAGACATTCATAAAATGAGATACAAATCCATTCCATGCATTTTGTTGTTGAAGATGAAAGTAACAAATAGACATGACAAATATCACAATGTAACTTTTATGCACATTGTAGGCTGATAATTTGGAGTAGTTTATTCAAACATTCTCAGACCATTATTGGAATATTTTTCATCTGGGATCTCCATACCAATGACCTCATATCCCTAGTTGAGGCACGGTAAAAAGAAGGGCCAGATCTGTCAAGAATGACGACGGCAGGCAAAGTAACGACTTCCATGTTGAAAGCTCTTCACTTTCTGAAAGGAGAATTAGGGTTGCTAGACTAACTACCTTCTTTAAATCTCGTGCAGGGTACCCCCGTTCCAGCCTGAGTGCAAGACCCATCTGCTTGACCCTTTTACTTGTTTAACCATAAGAATAAGATCACATAATAAGATATATACTGAAATTAGTTCAAAAATACTTAGACTCCAGACTGGAATTTTTTACGGCCTTCTCTAGTTAACAGGTTAACATTCAAGATCCCGACGTATCCAAGGCTCATGTGCAATATTATTTTCAATAGAATTATTTTATTATTTCAAGCGCACGCCCAGTCTGATTCGTTTTACGTACTCCACCAGGAGAGTCAGGAAATCTTCATTTCGAGAGGAAATCTTCATTTCGAGAGAAGATGTCATAAAATAAATTCATAGTTTCATACCAACTGATCCGATCGTAGGCCTATATTATTAATATTACTTTGCCTTGCAATTTATGCAATTATCTTAATTCTTACCTTTGAAGGATAAAATTTCGGATAAATCAGCTGTAAACTCTCGACCACAAATCAAGAACTTGTTATTTTCATAACTTTTTCGTCAGCTGTATAGAGCATTCAGGTCCGATGTTGAATTTTGAGATTTTGTTATCGCTAACATTATTTTGACGATAAATTTTCAAACTGCAGCCATTCGGAGCCTACAAATTTTGCTTTCATTTGATAGTTTGGTTTGGGTTACTAAGGTATGCCTATAACAATTATGCACAACTATACTCATTTTCTTGATCCTCTCATTGTCAAGATTAGTGAGGAAAGTTTTCTTTTTCAGCCATTTCCACTAAGCATTGCCCCACATATTCAATATCATGATGACATCGAAAACCAAATGGGCAAAAAGATTAGTCTTCCCATTTTGGCCATTCTGCTATAAGAACTATAAGTATAACTTCGTTTCCTACATTTAAAAAAGGGGATAAAATAATCTACCTCCAAAATATTGATTTAAATTAATTGTTAAAGCAACAACTGAAGTTAAATTAAAGTTCCGAGCTGTATCGAGTTGTTTGCATCTAACAAGTTAGTTTAATAATTTATCTAAGCACTCACCGAAAATGGATTCCACGTAGGCCTACACTGGATGGACACGTCAAAGCTAGCTAAGTCAACACAAAACCGCACAGCATGCACTGCACTGTATGTATACCCGGTACGGTGGTGGCTTTGCGAGGGCCGACGTGCCGTGATGACTCGACGGTGCCTGCGCTGCTCTAGCTCTGTACGTACTCGCACGCTACGCTACAATGGAAGACCTAAGATCAGTAAGCCAGCGGTACGACACGGCCAGATGGCGCCTCACCGAAGCCGCCAAGATACCACTGATAATTATAGCGGTGGTAGGTGGTAAATACAAAGCGCCATATCCTGAGCCATTCCAATCCTACGGAAGAGGAGTTTATCCTATGCCAAATTTTGATTTCGAAAATTCTGAATTTGTTATTTCTTTCTTCGAGAGTAATATTTAAAGCCTCTATCAAGGATTTGTAAGCCCTCAAAACTTATCTCAAAATAATATACATGTATAGCAGCCAGGGGCGGATCAAGGGGGCGTGGGGGCACGCCCCCGGCCCTTTACCATAAAAAAATTGTTCAGTTTACTCATTCAGAAATGCCTCAGAATGGCAATTTCGTTTATTTCACCCCCCTTTGAAAAATCTTGGATCCGCCCCTGGCACAAGATAAGTTTGTAAAAGTATGTGCAAATTAAGATCAAAAGCCTGTGCTTTTTCCTCTATAAGTGAACATTGAAGTCCTCATTGTGTGCACAGCAAGGGTAAATAAAACACTGCCAGTTGCACAATTCAAATTTGAAAAGAAAAATGACTGTAATTTTGCTAATATTGAATATTTTGCCAACACACGTTTAGGAAAGCTGTCAATTATGTTTTTTTCCCCAGTATTTTGGCCCCTTTTACAAGTTTTGAGACTTTCACCGTGCAAAATCCCTGCAAGGCCGCCCTTTAATATAAATTTCTGTATTAAATATTCTTCATCGGCTGCCGTATATTTCATATCTGAATATACATATGGAAAAATTCCAAAAGCAATATGTAGATATCCTTTTATTGTTCCAAGAAAATTTTGTGTATTTTTATGTACGGTTGTCATTCTTGCTACCGTGATCACTCCAATCTCATGCTGACAAAATTCCGATTAAACAATTTGTATTATCAACAAATATGTTTAAAATTTTAAAAATGGGCATGTTAAACATGATCGCAGAAACTAGGCTAGACCTACTGAACAAAATATAAACCTAAAAGAAAAACGGCAATACGAATAGCCTTGTCAAGTATTTTTCACCGTTGCCCAGAAAGTTGAAATGATCTTTATTTACCTCTTTTCATGAAATGATTGTGAAATTATGGTTTATCTTTTATTATAGTTTCTCAAATTGTGTTGATCAATCTCTACGACTCTTTAGATTGATCAATAAAGTTCCGAGAACATCATATACTGAACTTTTTAATCAAATATAAACCATATTGTCAAAATCATTTCAGAAAAGAGATATCAAAGAAATATTTATTCAGACGTTATGGGCAATGGTGTACAAAATGTGGATATGTAATCCAATTGTGATTTCTATAGGATATAAAGTGGGGTATATTGAAATTACCCTTGATTTGATTTATCGAAGGAGTTGAAAGACTTGCTATCGTGTTGTTAGTCAGATTGAGAAAGGCACGTGTTACTTAAAAATATGGTCGATCGGTCTTATCCTATGGATGAATTTAAACAAAGCATTGCTTTTTAATAGGTTCCTCATATTTCACGTTATTGATTATTTACTGCCATCGTTGTTTTTTTGTCATATATGCTTTATCTTGCTGACCTTTAATAATATATATATGTAAACTGTTATTTTGTGAAATGTGAAACAATAAAAACAAAACAAACAAAAACAAAACAACCTTTTTGTAATGAGATATTTGGTGATTCGGATGGAATTCATGCATACTTCAGAATCATGATTTTAATGCAGTATTTGAAAAGCTATTGTTTTGAATATAAAAAGATGTATACAATTATGTTGATTCTAAGAAAGACTTTTCGCAAGCACTGAGAATGATGAGTCAGGAGAAATTTCGGGCCATATTTTTTTCTCAGCTACTTTTCTTCGGATGACCATGGAATGTGTTCAAAAATAAGAACGTGCAGACAATACCGTGACGCATTAGTAAGCTACCACGAGTCAATTTTTAGAAGAAAAGGGGAAGGGGAGGGAATTTTTGTGAGATGATTGCGAAATCCTTACAAAAATAATGCTCTTTGTTCAGCCTAGCTAGTTTAAACCGGGCCGATGGCGTACACCCAATGTTCATGTTGCCTTCAATTGTTATTGTCTATGTGATTTGTGTCAGGTGGTGGGCGTGGTTGGGATAACTGAATATTCATTAGAGGGACCTATGACAATTGATCGTGATATTATGATTGGCTACTAGTCTAGGAAAAGTCGTGAAAATGACAGCCACCATTCTATTTGTATAATAGCAATGCATTTTGGTAATTGATCTGCTTACTCCTCGTTATTACAAAGCCATCGCCAACTCTTTCGACTTCGGAAGAACGCTAGTGCTTCGGAACAGAGATGTCCTGGGTTTAAAACCAGTCCAAGGCGCCACATGGTAAGGTTTTTGTCCTACCACTATTCCATGAATTAGGTCATCCTCAAGTTAAGTAGCGGTCATCCTCAAGTTAAGTAGCCTAACCACGCCTTATTTCTTAGTACCATTCAGCTTATATTTTACTCTAGACCAATTCTTTGGCAGACAGGTGGTAGAAGGCTGTTTCATCGTAAACATTTGTTGACGAGACTGTTTGGAATGCCAAAGTAACATCAATGTAACCCCGATTTCAGCCTGTTTGATGGACATGTGAATTCGAGATCTGAAGTTAAAAAAATCTGTAAGTATTTACTTCTTTGAGAAAAGTAAAGAGTACCGAAGCAAGACGTGGTACTGGCCAAGTTGTCAAGATTGCTGGTTCCAACTAATTTTGTGCTTAACAATAGGGTGGTGATCACACCAGCCCTAAACACTAAATATGCTCTGCTCCAGCCCGTTGCTTCAATGATTTCTGTTGTTTAGAACCAGTAACCTGGACAACGGGCGAATATGACATTAGCACTTCGGCGCTCTATTATTTTAGTTTAGTCTTTTTAGTTTAGGGTATTTGTTTATGATCATTGGGGTCACCCATTTAGGGGCACTCGCATGAAAGAGGAGGAGCTAGGGGAGGGGGGCTATGAAATATTAGAAAGATGAAATGCGAGTAATAGCAAGTGGAGTGTGAATGGCGAGTCGTATCACCTAATTTTGACATTGTATTTCCCCTCCTTTCCCCTCCTTTCTTTGGTAATTTCTCTCCCTTGGGGGCACGTTCCTGTGTCCCCTGTAGCTATGCTACTGTGGTTACGACATTCCGGAAAAGAAACGCTGAACATTGTAATTCTACGTTGAACATTGTGGTGAATATTCTTTTGTACAGGAAAATTATACGTGTGTTAGCGTAATAACGCATTTTACGAAAGAATTTGCCAAATAATATGCCAAGTAATATGCCTTCTTGGTTTTTATGAACATTACTTTTTTTTTCTTCAACGATTACAAACAAAACTGCAAAAACTTTAATCATTGATATGCTATTCTTTTTAACTTAGAAAAGCTGGGTGTTTTTTCTCCGAGAATTACCGATAGGATTACCGATAGGATTACCGATAGGATTACCGAATATCGATAAATAAATTCTTTTAAATGCGTTCATAATTCAACCCGCGCGTTATATTGTTAATGTAAGATTTTGATCTTATAGATTGGTGTATTTCAAATTGTTAAATAATCTGTGCACTACCAAATATGATATGTCGCAGCACTAATGTCCTTGACTAGACAAGTGCGGTAAATAGGTACCTGGCAGGAATTAATTCCTTGAAATACTTGAGCACTGCGATGGCAACCGTGCTAAAAGTCGAGGTAATGATAATGGCGCGCAACATACGACACCTCTGTTATTATCATAACTATTGTCATTATAATGTTTCAGTGGCATTCAGCAAATAAAAACTTTTTGAAATATAATTACGTCAGGGGAATTCCCTTTTTTACTCTGAAAAATAATGTTTATACCGCCAACCCCATTGTGCTGTCAGGACAAACGTGTAATGAAAGAGCGAAGAACAGCAGCATTGAACAAAATTTCAATTGTCCTGATATCAATACAAAGTTGTCAAAATATACAATCGACTGAATGTCGCACAAGACGGCCTGTTAAATGTATATTTCTTACGGTGTGTATAGAGACTATGGAAAAGGTATATGGCTTGTTCCGTTTCATTGGGCATCGCGTCGTGTCACGTTGTCGGATTACACGACCTTGCGTGCAAATATGCCTTCTTTCACCAAAATGCAGGGTATGATATTTATGAAAATAAGCCGATCTCATCGACAAAATGGTTCGGTCCAATTTACCAGATACCTACATTGGCGGATCCAGAGGGGGAGAAAAGGGGCACGTGCCCCGCCCCCAAAAAAAATAGTGCTCACTACCCCCACCCCACTGAGCGAATTTTCAGCCGGCGCGATTTTCAAATTTGCGGGAGAAAAAAAAAATTGTGCCCCCCCCCGTCTAAGAAATCCTGGATCCGCGCCTGATATATTATGTGTACATATATTATGTACATATATATATATATGTACCTATATTATTTACATATGTACATACATATGTTGTGGTCTAGTATACAAATATACACTGTCTTGAGAGGTTCTGGTTAAAACTATGCGCAAGAGGTGACTCCAATAGTACTATTTGCTGAGGGGCGCAGCCCCGAAGCAAATGGTACTTTTGGAGTCACCGAGGCCCATAGTTTTAACCAGTACCTCGAATAGAAGGCATGGTATATTTGTTTTATATCCTGCATCAAAAATTTATTTTATTTAAAAAAAAAAAAAAAAATTTAGAACAAAAAAAATGTCAATTTTTATCTAAAAAGATTTAGAATATTTTGTTTTCATTAAATTAAGATTTGAAGAAAGAAAAAAATTCAATTAAAAAAAAAAAAACATTTTTTGTCAACTCCCAAATAGTACTCCCAAATAGTACTCTCATATAGTACTTTCTAAAAATAGTTCAAATATTTCTGGTCATGTGACAAGCTCTCAACCAAACAAAGCCAACAAATTTTTGATGCAGAATATAATATATTATATATATCTATCCAAGAAAACATTATTACCAATTTTTGAAATGTGAAAATCGCGCCGACCGATATTTCGCTCAGTGGAGGGGGCGGATAGCGAGCACTAAATTTCTTTTCTTCTTTCTTGCCCCCGGTAATGTGAAAATTGCGCTGGCCGTCTGTCTCCCCCACCCCCGGGCCCCATCCCCTAGAAAAAAATCATGTAAAAACACCCTTTTTGTAAAAAAAAGAAGAAGATGGGGTGGTTAATTTTTTTTCAATTTTGGAGGCAAAAAAAAATGCTCACTACCCCCAACTGAGCGGAAAATCGGCCGGCACGGTTTTCAAATTGTCGCACGAAGTGGGCCCTTTACGGCCCCTCCCTTGCCGCCAGCTGGATCCGCCCCTGCCCCCGTGGATCCGCGCCTGTCCTGAGTTGACATTGTCACCTTTTCTATTCAAAATGATTTTTAACAAAATCAATTCGAATATGTCAACAATTGTTTTCAGACTAAAATAACATTGCGAAAGGGCTTTTTACCCACATTCATTGCTTCAACCCAAACCTGGTACAAGGGGATTTTGACAACACTTTTTGGACAGGAAAAAATGATGAAGAAGAGTACTTTCATCATCTTAATCCAACATTTTTTTTTAATTATACATATATAGGTCACACATTTTCTACGTACCTAACGTAAACTACGTCTTTATCAAGTGATCACTTGATATTAGGGTACGTCGACAATTTGTGACCTAATAAAAATGTCGGATATGAAGCATGAAACTTCTCTTCTTTATCATTTTTTGTTTGCGTCATCCTATGCCAACACGTGAAATTAATATCGAATATATATGTTATGTTTTCAAAGTTTTAATTACAATGTAAAGCATCTTCTTTTCTTTCGAATTTCCCTCCACCACATAGTAATCTGAGCGTATCGTTAAAATCTCAAGTCCATCATGACTACTCCAGGCCTGGCCTCATCACAAGGTAAAACTCTGACCAAATAACGTTACTCTATTGCGATAATAATGTAAAGTTGATTGTTGTCTTATTCGTGTAGACAACAGCCTCTTGAGTAGCAATATAACAGCCCGTAGGCTGTAAAGACGTTTCCCTCCGTATCCGTAATGAATATCTTCCCGCTAGCGTTCCTTGTAATGCCGGTAGTATTGACAAGAACCTATAGAGGTGTCGTGGACGAGTGGATATGTCATCGGACTGTGGATCACAAGGTCCGCGGTTCAAGTCCCACTGCGGCACTAATGTCCTTTGGCAAGACATTGATCTACATTTGCCACTCTCCACCCAGGTGTTAAATGGGTACCCGGTAGGATGCGAAAGCTAATGTGCTTAGATTAGCAAGTGTGCGCTTGTAAAAATGACGCCTGGCTGGAATGCTCCCCAGGGAGTGGAGAATGTGCATACATTGTGTGCGGGTAAGCCTGAATCCGATGACCGGGGTAATAATATATATATCTGTAAAGCGCTTTGAGAGGGCCTTCGGTCCTGAAAAGTGCTATATAAGAACTAACTATTATTATTATTATTATTCAGTGGGTAGGACTGGAGGCAGAACACCCTAAGAAAAAGCAATTAAACTGCATTTATAAACATCCGGCAGCATAATGCTTCCTATAAACGCCCCACGCCCCTAAACACACACACAACATTCTAAAGAATGTTCATGCGCTAATGTTGTTGCGCTAATCACAATTCCCATTGATGTTTTCTTGTTTTTATAATTTCGTTAATGAACATTCTGCGTTGTAGGAAGCATCCATACGTAAATAATTATTTGAAACTTATTGAAACTTATTTTAAAGATATTCTTGAGATCCGCGCTAACTCGGCCCTATGGACAATTAGGATTAGGCGAAAATTGTGGCTGAACAACTATTATCCAAGGAAGGTGAATCGATTGCATATACGTTGGTCAATTCCTGCATTAAATATGTCTTTTAGAATATCAAATTCAAGATTAGTTGATAGGAATGTGTCAGATAGTTACTTAAAAACTAATGTTGAAAACTACATGAGGTAAAGTTCACCTAAACATTAAATATATGATTATTCGGGCCTGTAGGTATATAGAGCTTCAACTCTTGGAATTTATCTCCGAGTGATGCATGCCGACTTTGCCCTAGTGTCGCCTGAGCCCAACCTCAGATGTAGATTCTTTCCGTTCATTTAACAAGATTCAATATCGTCATACAGGTCTCAGCGATGATGTTGTGATATCCTTGGCCGATGGGATTGAACAAGAGGTACATGAGGAATCCTTAGGTCGAGCCCTTGGTTTCAGCAACGGCAAACTTATGGATTTCCAAGAGACAAATCACATGACCGGTCGAAAAACCAGGAAGGGAACGACAGATATGCTCTTCGAATGGCGCCAGAAAGTTTCACCCAATAGACAGCATGGTGAGATGAGGAAAGCGCTCCTGAAGGCTGGTCTTCGCTATCTCGCCGACTTGCACTTTGGGACACAGCCGAGTATGTAGTAAAACACATGGTCCACTTTTCAAAGTTATTAATAGGGGCTTCTTTCAAGTTATTGTCAGGAAAAAAATGGATGGGATTAACTGATGTACCGTCCCTAATTCTATATATATTTAGTGTTCAGGATGTTTAATCAGAACATAGAGACAAAATAAGAGCAAATGCATTCCCATGCACCCAAGAGGTGTTTTGATCGCCCTTTCCTCATAGGTTACAAAGTGCTGCACACATTGCTCCACGTGTTTATCACTTCAAACAAAGACCGAATGAGTCAATACAAGTCATTGTCTCTAACAAAATTAATGGGACTTCAGAAGTTTCTTGAAATGTTCAACAGGCTTCATAGAAGTAGGTAGCTGGTTCCACAACTTTGCTGCAACTGATCAAAAATACATTTCTTCTATACTGAGCAAAACTCTTTAAGATTCAAAAGCATTGAATGATGTTGTTTTGCGTTTGAAGTGAAGTTGAATTTAACAAGAAGCCGCATCAAGCTAAGAACAACTTATTTATTATTATATCGTAATTATTTTCCAGATATTCTATACGTTCAGATCACGCCAACCATGAACTTCCAATACTGCATAGACACAGTGAGAAACCATTATAAGACAGTCCTTTGCCAAATACAACGGCGTCCATGGGATCCGAATGACTTCATTAGCTTTGACCGACTGTACACAGAATTGCATCTTCTGCAGTACGACATGTCGACGGGTGAGATGAGGAGCGTACCGTTCAGAGGGACGGTGAACCAAATAATGAGCCTGAAGGTAGATGGAGAATCCTGGAAGCGGTTACTTCTGTTGGCACCAGGTGGATACGGGAAGACGTGCGCCATAGCAAAGCTAGCCTATGACTGGGCCTACGAAGTGGAGGGTTCTCCAATTAAGGACATCCCTGCACTCTTCGCCTTGCAGCTGAGGAAAGTCGACGATGATATGGGATTAGGAGAGGCCATCATATCTCAACTGCTAGGCATCATCCCTGGTGTTACCGCAGAAAAACTCGAGGAAATCATCGGACTTCACGAGAAGGATTGTGCCCTGCTCTGCGATGGATATGATGAATACACCAAGAGCATCAGAGATATGAAGTCTAAGAACAGCCTCGTCCAAACCCTACAGCATAAGCGCCTGAAGAATTGTCAGGTTTTGGTGACCAGTCGCCCATTCCTGGAGGATGATTTTCTGCAAGGAAATCTGTCCAGAGTCTATATCAAGATAGAAGGCAAAGGCTTCACGCCACAACTTGCTCATCAATTCATATGTAGGTACTTTGAGGCGAGGTCCACACCAGAAGAGGCAGAACATCTCATCAGGTTCTTAAGGGCAAACTGCTTTCTTGGGGAACTGATAGCTGTCCCCTTTTTCTGCACCATGATCTGCCACTTGCACGAGGTCAAGGCTTTGTCAGAAGCCAACACAAGGAGCAGCCTCTTCCGAGATCTCAACATATTCTTGTTACATCACGCCAAGGCTAAGGATATGGTAATTCCGGGTGGAGGTCAACACCTCCACAATATCTTGCACGCGCTTGGTCAAGTCGCTTTGTCAGGATTGTTGCAAGAGAGCAGGAAGTTTGTGTTTGAAGAACGAGATTTCAAAGACTGTCCAGATGCGTACAAAAAGGGCTTGATGCTTGGAATCCTGTCAAAGATACCCACCCCTGTGAAGCATGTCGACCATGAAGCTCTGTCAAGGACATCTGTGGAATTTTTCCACATATGGGAACAAGAGTACTGCGCAAGTGAGTTCCTACAGCACCACACTCCTGCAAGAACTCGTTTTTCCACATTGCCGAAGAAAATCAGGAAACCACTGGCCTCATTCCAAAGTGTCAGAAGGAAAACAGATTCTTCTTACCAGGAGCGAATGGAACTTCAGACTCTCCTCAACACAGCGAATTCTCCCAAAAAAACTATCATGTTCGAAAACATGATTCGTCTCTTGGCTGGGAGCAAGAACTTCCAAATATGTCAGGAAATCTTCAGCCATATCAATCGTCTGGACTGGAGATGCGCAGTACAGGATCAGGGTTATACACATTCTGACAAATGCCGTGTAATACTCCATTGTGTCAGTGAAGCAGATGCAGCGTACCTCACCGGAAAGATCGCCCGTGCCATCCGGAACTGCTTCCGAGAAGGTCGACTGTCTTTGGAGAACACTACTGCCAGTATGATCAGAGGTATCCGATCACTTCCCTCGGACACGAAGATGCAGGTAAGATAATCTCCTTATACTGTCGTTCAACATTATTGTGTCTCGAGTTCAACTTTATATTGATACATTTTTATGATTTAGAAGCAGGGTAATCAGAGGCATAATATATAAACTGTATTATTCAAATATTGTCAAGTATTTGGGTCCACCGGATTTATGGGTTTGGATGTGGGATTACTTTTCTTCATAAATTCTCGATTGGTCTTGACACAAATGGAAATCTAATTTCTCCCTTTTCTTATTAATAGCCCCACAAATCACAATACAGCGATTTGACCGTTCAAACTCTTTAAATGTAATGAGTATGAATGTAATGCTAGCGATATGTTTTAAAATCTGTTTTACCTTGACAATCGGCATAAGTTAGGTTTAAATCAAATCAAATTCCTATGGTACTTTCACAGTTCACAACAGCTGAAATCACAAAAAGTTGTCTAACCCCAAGGCTTCTTGATAGTCTGGCATGCTGTGAAGGGCTGTCCAGTTTAGACGTTCGTGACATCGCTTCTGTTGAAGGATCGCCCCAGCAACGTCTTCCACAGTTTTCATCAATCAAGAAATTGTCTGCCTCCTGGGTCGAACCAAAGGTGTTGCGCACATTATCCCGATGTATGCCAGGGGTGGAGGAAGCCGAGATACGCATGCGACTCGACGCTGATGCCGGAGAAGAAGACATGTCCGCCATCATCGAAGCGGTAGGAATGATGGGCGCAACGTTGAAGATTCTGACAATCTTTGCTGCATCGGATCTTGGGAGTGTCTCGACAGAAACAGGTCAGGAGTTCGGACGAATTCTTGTTGATGCCGCGGTTCACATTAAGACACTGATCGTGTGGTTCTTGCATATGTCGGAGACCGGACTCATAGACATCATCAAGTCATGTCAACAGGCAGCTCGGATCGAGGTTGTCAGGTGATTTTCACAGAGACATTACCAGAATATATAGCTTTGTCCCATGGGCACAACTTTCTAAAGTGCAGTGAAATAATTCATTCAACTAATAAATTTATAAATGGGTTGCTGGACATATGTTCTTGCCAAAATCGCTCCTTGGCCCATATCATACACTAACCGATTTCTTAACATCAATCCTGGACTAAACACTAGACCTAACCTTATCCCCACCGTAAACCTTACCTTAAAATTCCCCCAAAGTGGCCCTATAAACCATAAATTTAAAATCATCTTTGACAAAATAAAGCTCGGAGCAGTTGTCTTCGGAGCAAAAGTCGGATCACCAAAAAATATTATTTCAACGTTTTTTTAGAAAATGTAGACCTTAGGATTTCATGTAACTTCTCTCTTCAAGTGAACGTATTTACGAGCAGATTTGAATCGTTGCTTATAACTCGTGCCTGACATACTCTCGAAAGAGATCAATTTTTCTTACTGAACAACTTACCCGCCAAATTATATCAATCAATAAATACTATTTATGTTCTTCCACTATTTATCTTGTCTCTCCTCTCAGATTCTTGGAATGTAGACCAGTAAAACGCAACGGTGACGCGTGCAAGTTCTTGGACGGACTAGCAGGCCAAGGCACACTGACGAGAAAAGCTGCAAGGAGAATCAAAATTCATCTAAATGACGTAAGTCTGGTTTATTTGTTTTATTTTATCGCCGTATAATATATATATATATATATGCTGCCGGAATAAAGAGGCTTTTCTCAAAAAGTTCGTTAAAAAAAATGTGTAACTGTTGCATTATTACGGCCAAACACATTCATAAAATGCAAAGCTTCAACAAAAATGCTGCAATTGCATGGAGGACTAAATTAAGACATCCAATATGGGTGTCCACGTACATTTTTGTTGGTGCCTGTGCCTAAAGCAATTGTATTGAAAGATTTTAGTTTTTCAAGATGATCTTTTTTTCTTGTAGAACGTTTAATGAATTCCCTTCCTCAAAAGAACAGAAAGGGGTCAAGAACCTGCAAAGCCTTTAAAGCCTGTCTGCCCTAGTTTGGCCAGGAGGGATTAGACCTCCCAGCGTGGTCACTGACAGGTGGTTATCTCATCAACTCAGCTCTCAATTAACAAAAGAAAAGGAGGATCATGGGGGACCAACGGGCACCGCTTAGACATTGTTTTCTATAAAGAGGGAGCAAGTAGCTAAAAGTAGTGCAATGGGGCTTTAAAGGTAATAAGATATCAGTGAGTTTGGAGCAAACATCCGTATCTGAAATAAAAATTAAAAACAAATGTTGGTGTAATCTATTTTATTCCCTACTCTCTGTTTTGTTATGACCATAGGAATCCTGGATAATTCCACATGCCCTACAAGCTTCCACCATTTGAAGATCGAATGCAATCTGTAAACACAATATCAGCGGGACCGATGACCATTGAATACTGGATATACCTGAATCGGCTCTGTATGCAGACGGGCCAGGCTACCTGATATTTTATTCTTTGTGTTTTCTAGCGCTTGACATATTATCTATTATGTCCCCAACTTGACCCAAGTACTTTATACATATATGTTATTATCTGGGCCCCGTCTTATAAAGAGTTGCGATCGATCCGAATCAATCGCAAGTTTGCAGTCTCCTATCTCTTATGTACATAATTGCGATTTATGTCAATCGAAAAAAAGTTGCGATTAATCGCAACTGTCTATAAGACGGGGCCCATTGGATTCAGGCTTGCCCAGACACAATGTATGCACATTCTCCATTACCTGGGGAGCATTCCAGCCTGGCATCATTTTACAGACACTCACTATTACGAGCAAATTACAATGACTTTAGGATCGTATGTCGGGTACTCATTTAACACTAGGGTGAATGCAATATAGATAAAATGCCTTGCTTAAGGACATAAGTGCTGTGCCGGGGATCGAACCCACAACCCTCGCATTTCCAGTGAAGTGTTTAAACCTCTCGACCACGACACCTGAACATGTTCTAATATGTCAAATACAATATGGTTATAGCTAGGGATTTATATGTAGGGGTTATAGTTAGGCCTTGGTATATATGAATGATGGTAATAACTCAGTTCAGTATGTAATTATTAGTATTATTAGAAAAAAATTTGTGTTATGAAAACGAAATGAAGACTTGTATTTGTATGGAATTATTTACATTGATTCTTTTTGTAATGATTTATATTGAATGGAATCTCTAATTTAAACAAAAATATGGAGAAAAAAAAAAGAAAAAATATATATGAAGTTAGGAATTCCCTGTGTGAGATATTGACCGCGAAACAATTAACACCGAAGTATGTGTAGCTCTTGTCCAGATTCTGTCCGTTTTATTAAAAATATATTTGTTATTCTTCAATCATCTATATCCTCCTCCTTAACACGCATCCATCCCAGGTCGCGCGACCCCCGAAAATTATTTCACCAGTCGAAAAAATGAGGATGAGAATGAAAGGCAAGGACTGTCTGCGGTTTAACCGTTGAGGGTTTGTTATTTTAGTGGTCAAGTGTAACGTCATCAAAGAACTATTTTTAGAGTTTCCAAATTTGAACTTTATTTTCCGAAAGAGCCTCAAAAAATAATGTCCAAATGTTGAAAACCAATTGAATATGTTAAGTATTAGCTGAGATAATATGACCGTCCGAATGAATAGATTTCAATAGGAAATCACTGTTATTTTGCTCTGGTTCATTGCGAACCAGAGCAAAATAACAGTGATAATATTGAAATCTATTTATTCGGACGGTCATATCTCAGCCCCCCAAAAAAAATGCTTGTGAGCCCCCCACCCCCTCCCCCCGAAAAAAATAATCGGCATGTCTTGTGCTTTGAGCATTAGTACCCGGATGACCGTGCAGTAAATTTTAAATATCTCATGGATGGGTGTGCGCGAACGCGTAAACAGATGTGAATACATGTTGAAATAAGCACAGACTAATACAATGGATGTATGCGTGTAACATTTGCAATATACTTGGGTAAGGATAAAATATGTGGGATGTTTTTCTCTGCATTCGTCAATGACCGGTGTAATAATAATATTGTAAGCGCTTCGGTCGGTTAACTAATACAACATTATGTAGTAGTAGTAGTAGTAGTAGTAGTAGTAGTAGTAGTAGTAGTAGTAGTAGTAGTAGTAGTAGTAGTAGTAGTAGTAGTAGTAGTACATGTAGTAGTAGTAGTAGTAGTAGTAGTAGTAGTAGTAGTAGTAGTTGTAGTAGTAGTAGTATTGTAGTATAGTAGTATTAGTAGTAGTAGTAGTAGTAGTAGTAGTAGTAGTAGTATAGTAGTAGAAGTAGTAGTAGTAATAGTAGTAGTAGTAGTAGTATAGTAGTAGTAGTAGTAGTATCATAATTAATATTATTATTGTTACTACAATTATTTGTTAAACTGTTTATGGTTTATTGCTTGACTAATAACAATATTTTATTATAATGGTATAATGAGTCAAAGTAATAATAATAATAATAATAATGATAGTTACAATGTTATATTGTGTTGGTAATTACTCTAGATATATGATCAAACATTGAATATAATGTAAATTTAGAGAAAATATCTATACAATGTGAATTTTAAAGTGTTATATGTTTTATGTTGTAAGTATCATGTCACTGTAAACAGTCACTTGTCACATGTACATTTCTTTTCTTTCTGTGAATAATGCACATACAATACATTTGAATTGAATTGAATTCAATTCAATTCAATTTATCGTAATCGTGACATATAAATATGCATGACTTGTACTTTATCTCAATGGTGTATATCTAACTTTGCCATGAATTGAATCTATTTCGGTTGAGAATAAAATCCATATCAGGTTACGGTTTATATGTTATGCGCATTTATCTTGTCTTACTACTCATTTTCATTTTATCTTTATTAGATGTGTCATGGAAACAAACAAACAGCAAAACAAATAAACAACACAAAAAATAAAATAAGATCCTTGATTTCGTAGAGATCTTATACTTCAGATTAGTATTTTTGTAAATTCCTTTGAAGTTCACATTCTATTCACACAATTATAGATAGATAGATAGATAATTTATTGGTTTCCACAATATCTAATCGTACAAAGAGTGTAACAACATATTGAAAAATGATTATAATATGCATGTAAATATAATACCGGTACACACTATTCAGAAAATTGTCCTTCAGTTGAACTTAAGAGATATAGTGGCGGAGCCTATGGAAAAGCAGAGCTTGTTGTGGATAGGCCCCTTAAACTACAAATGACATAATTAACTAAAGTTAGGTTTATAAAATACAAATACACGCTAAAACAGGGAAAGGGAGATTACAGGGATACATGTACCGATACTCACAATTAACTACAAGAGACAAGGGAAAGGGAAGGAAATATATCTGCAGCTTATTGAAATAATAGTACAATGTAGTTTGTTCTCAACATAAATGGTATATGTACATAGTTGGCATATGGCCGTATCGTTATTTACTCATTGTAATCAACTAAAGCATACTGCTTGAAGACAAAAATAGTCAGGAATCAGGAATGACAATATGTATTAAAATAATGGCATTTCAATTTTCTTCTGAATACACGAACACTAACAGACCTTTTAATCACAGAATCGAGAGAATTCCAGAACTTGGGACCTGTATATATTAAGGTATTTTGAGCAAATCGTGTTCTTGTTCTAGGAAGGTGATAGGAAAACGCCTGTCGGGTAGGATAGTCGTGAACTTGATTTCTTTTCTTAAACAAATATGATAGTGCCTGGGGCAGTTCGTTGTTATTCAGCTGAAACATGAGGCTGCCTAATTGTAAATTAAAAATATCCTGAACTCTCAGTACTTTAGTATCAAAGAAGAGAGGGCCCGAGTGAGTACGAGCAGGTACATTGCAAATTGTACTTTTTTGAACAACAAGGATTTTGTCCAGTTTGAGTTTCAATGAATTACCCCAGGCTAGAATACCATAGTTCAAGTAGGGCAACATTAAAGTGGAGTACAACATTTGCAATACATATGATGGGAACATAGATTTCAGTTTGTATATCACACCAGCATTTCTTGATAGTAATGAACACAAATAATTTGTATGTATTTTCCATGTCATTCCATCATCAATAAACAGGCCAAGAAACTTGGTCGATTGTACTTTCTTAATTTTGACATTGTTGAAATAGATATCTCCAGGTAAATCGGAGATTGAATTGCTAAAAACATGAAATTAGTTTTTATCAAATTCAGGGATAGTCTATTCGCAAAAATCCACTGTGCAACATTCTTAAGTTCCGAATTGACAGTTTCAACAAGAATTTGAGGATTCTTATGTGAGTAAAATATGCTTGAGTCATCTGCATAAATGACAATAGTCGGGATGAAAATTTGAAGTCATTTATATATGTTATGAATAGTAGTGGCCCTAAGACATGTAAGAGAGACCCCTGAGGAACACCGCACGTAACAGGCTTGACACTCGATGCAATTCCATTTAGTGAAACAAATTGTGTTCGACTACTGAGGTAACTTTTGTACCACTCCAAGGCCTTACCCCTGACACCATAATGCTGAAGCTTTTTAAACAAAATGTTATGATCAATTGTATCAAATGCCTTGGAAAATCCAAGAATAATCCTACAGTATGACAGCGGTCGTCAAGAGCGGACGCAATTTTATTTATAAAAAGGAGTAGAGCATGAGACGTTGAATGTTTCTCTCGAAAACCAAACTGAGAATCCGCCAAAATTCCACAACGTGTGAAAAATTAAATGTTCGATTGTAGATCAATTTTTCAAGAATCTTTGAAAAAGTGGTGAGTAGAGAAATTGGCCTGTAATTACTACGTTCCAGAGGATCACCCTTTTTAAAATCGGTATAACTTTTGCTATCTTCATTTTTCCAGGTACTATGCCATTCAACATAGACAAATTCATAATATGGGTTACAGGTACGTTAATTTCTTTAATGACACTTTTCAGTAACATATTTGTAATATCATCATAACCTGGGGCCTTTTTAACCTTTAAACTGTTCACAATGTCAGTTATTTCTTGTTCATTGGTTGGTACCATGAATAGTGTAGAGGGGTTGGGATTATTCAAAAACAATCAAATGATTTTGCCGACTTTGGTATAGATCGAGCCAAATCTGGTCCAATATTGGTAAAAAGTCATTAAATATTTCGGCAATAGTTTGTTTGTTGTCAGTTGCGGTTCCATGATTCTTAATTTTAGTGATTTTTAGTGAATTTGGTGAACTGTTAAGTACATTCTTTATGGTTCTCCATGTTCCTTTGATGTCTCCACTACAGGAAGTAAACTGATTACAATAATAATCTTTTTTAGCATTCCGAAGCAGGTTTGTCAATGTATTTTTATAATTTGTGTACTTCAAACGATTTTTATTTGTGGGGTTACATTTGTATTTATAGAACAGCCTATTTTTCCTGTTTATTGATTTCAAAAGAGTCGAATTGACCCAAGGCATTCGAGGAGTCTTTTTGTAACTTGAGAGTTTGAGATTCTGTGTCGGGAAAGCTTCATTGTAAAGTTGAATAAAGATATTCAAAATTTCTCATAAGATATATTTACGTCTTCTTCATTTAAGACCATGGTCCAATCAACATTTCCAAGTTTAGCTTTAAAATTATTCACATTTTGGGGGTTAATTTTACGCAGGTTCTTCTTTTGGTGTGGACCGGATTTTTGTTTCTGTGTCAAAGAACAAAAAGCAAATATAGGATAGTGGTCTGAAATATCTGATAGAATAATTCCTGTCTCGGGAAAAGGCTGCATGTTGCAAAATATATTGTCAATGATGGTTTTAGAATGTTCTGCTGCCCTCGTGGGTTTTGTTATGAGCGGTAGTAATGAGAATGAAGCCATGGTACTCACAAAATCCATTACAAAGGCATTTGAATCATATTTTAAAAGATCAGCATTAAAATCTCCCATCAATATGCATGACTTAGATGTGAAAATAGGATGAGACAATATAGTTTGAATTCCAAGAATAAATTCCTCAGTGTGAGATTGCGGAGGTCTGTATACTATGCCAATAACAATATTCTTATTACCAGTAACACATATTTCTATAAATAAGGTTTCCAAGGCATCGGTCATAAAAGTAAGATCATTTTTCATCTCATACTCAAAGTGTGTAGGAATATACAAAGCAACACCGCCTCCTCGTTTGTTTTGTCTACTGTTGGTAATCATAGTATAACCAGAAAGAGAATGCATTGAATGAGGTGAACCAGAGAACCATGTCTCCGTGATACCAATAATAGCACGTTCACATTGAACCTTGTCAAGTAAGATTTTGAGTTTCTCAAAGTTCTTGTTCATACTTCTTATATTCATGTGTAAAATGCACAACTGCTTTGTGTTTTTTTGACGAACATGTTTTCGGTATAATACTGTGAGCCAAGAGGGATGGAAAGATTAGAGTCATCATAAATTTCGAGATTAAAATTTTCTGAATTCTCATTCAAAGTATCGGCAAAAAGTTCCTCAAGGTCAGTGTTTTGTGGATTGCCAGAAGTTTGACAATGTGTTTGAAAAACTGAGTATAAATCTTCATTACTGACTGAGGCAAAAGGAAAAATGTCTCTTAAATTAATAGTTACTAATTTGGCCAAGGTTTTGCACAGACAAAACAGCACAACGTAATATCACACTGCTTACACAAGTATATTGGAACTGGATAACGTAGAGCAAGGTTGATAACACGAGATAAGTATATTCGAGTAAACAAAAACAAAAGTGAACACAGCTGCAGATAGACATGAAAAACAGTAGAACAAACAAATAATCATGTGTGTACATGAAAACAACATAAACACAATGATAACACATAATTATATACACTGAAATAACAGTATATACGAACAATATTCTGCACCTCTCACTGAGTGATTAAAACGTCACTAGAGAAAAGAAAACGGACAATCAAATAACAGTATATAAAGCAATTGCTTGAAAAAAAAAAAAAATGGTTCCATTAGAAAGTGTGACCAGATTACCATCAGCAAAATAATAAATATTTACTTCAACAGCAGCGAACCAATTCGACTGGCATATTCGGGATTCTCCTTAATAATAATAATAATAATCCGCTTTTTTTATATAGCGCCCCATACATCGATCCAACGATGTGCCTAAGCGCTTTACAGATATATTATTACCCCGATCTTCGGATTCAGGCTTACCCGCACACAATGTATGCACATTTTTCACTCCCTGGGGAGCATTCCAGCCAGTCGCCATTTTACAAGCGCACACTTGCTTATCCAACCACATGAACTTTCGCATCCTACCGGGTACCCATTTAACACCTGGGTGGAGAGTAGCAAGTGCAGGTAAATATCTTGCCAAAGGATATTAGTGCCGTGTCGGGATTCGAACCCTCGACCTTCGCCTCTCCAGTCAAGCGCCTTAAACCACTCGACCACTAGTGTGACAAGCTGTGAACAATTATCTTTTTCATTCAACCACAAATGTGTGTCCGCCCATTGGTTTCACCTTTCATTACACTGCAGTCTTCTGAAAAATGAGTTGTCCTTACATCTTCACCGTTTAATCATGTGATCAATCACGTGATTAGACTAGCGCGTAGCTTCGGTTTCAATTTGGTCTCCAATCATTTCAATCCTCCATCCGTCGATCCATGGAACTTCAATTCATCACCTGTCAAGAACATTAAAGATTAAGTGAGCACTATTAGGGGGAAACGTCATGGGCCTTACTTCTGTGGTAGCTATTAATTTTCATGTGTCACTCAAACGTTACCCAAGCAGGTTTAAAAGTGATGGCTTGTCAGTCCTTGTACACTTTTAAAAAGAAACATTTTAAAAATACTATTGAAAAGAAGAAACAATATGTCCTTGTATTTGCATTTGACGAGAATTCGCTATATATAAAAAGAGCCATCAGTTAAGTTCTCCTTTAGAACGCTTCCTCTGGGAAGGATACTCTGTCTCAGGAAACTAGCTTGTGCTGGTCAAAATGGGCGGGAAGAGTTTGTTCGTTGTTAGCGTCTTTTTCTTCGTCATTATAGAATGTACTTGTCAGGATATATACGCACAAGACATAGATGGTAAGTGTTAAATCCCCAACGCTATTTTTATTTCAAGTTTGAATTCAGGGCGACTCCAAGCGTTACAAAATACAATTTCTTCGGAATTTTCAAATTTGACCCCGGAAGAAAAGATCATGTAGACATTTTGATGAAAATCTAAAATATTACTAACATGTTATGTACTTTCACAACATTCGGGTTTCGTGATAACTATTCGTATTATTTACGGAATATTGAATTAGATTTATCTTTGCATGAAAGGTAATGTTGCGGTAAATTCGTAACAAAGCTATATAAAATTCGTTATTTCATAAATGTGATGAATGGTTGTTACTTGATAGGAAACCGAACTGTCTCATATTCGTTTCATCAAAATATATGTGTTTTTAATGAAATTTATTAATATGTCTGTATTTTTTTTTTCTTCTTCTTTTTCATAATCAAAATTTCTCTCGAAATGTCATTCCATATTAGCGCTTGGAATTTCCCTTCCCTGTTCATATACAAGACATAATTACCTTCTCGTAAATAATCAAGTTGGTACGGTATAAATGATTACAGCGTGCAATGATGAATAGTTTCATCTCGTATGTAACAACATGGATGTACCATTTTTCGTATTCTTACATGTTAATATTGATGAATATACTGTTTCATACTATAGGCCTATTAAAATCATAACATTCTTTTGTTTTTCTGAGGTATTCAAAATTTTCTAGGTCGTATTTAGGGGCAGCAACACAAATAATTTTGATCGTCTTGGCTTTCCCAATTTAGCCTTTTTTACCGTTGAAATTGACCAGTTGTTTAAAAAAGTTTGATAATTGAGTATTTATAAATAATGATGTCCCCTCCGAAAACTTTAAATTTTAGAGTAATTCCTTCCTCCTACATAACTCAGGAAAAAAAACTGCCTCAAAAGACTTTCCTTGACATCTTTTGCAAACAAGAAAGATAACTGTATAAATCATCTATATGTTTAATGAATACGTGAAATATCCGAATAGAAATGTTATGTTTTTGTTTGTGATATTTTTTTTTTTCGTTTATCATTTTCCATCAATCAGAGGAAGATTTGGATAACGCCGATATGATGGGCTTAGTAAACGATATGGTCCACAAAGACGAGGACCTCGATTTCGTCGATGATGACGGGGACGATCTGGCCATGGCCATGGGAGTACACCCCGTGGGCAAGAGACGTTGGAAGGACTTCTGGAAGAAGGTGCAGGCGGGAGGAAGGAGACTGGGACACACTCTGTTGAGTGGTGCCAATCACCTAGTCAGTAAGTTTAAAGACACATGGAGGATACAGCACCAATCGGGTATTCAACTGTTAAAGGGAGATGGTAGTCAGTTTCCATGTGTAGTAGGTCATAATTCGCTGACACCAGACTTGGTGGAAGTACCATTAATGAGTGTACAAGTCTCGCACACAGCAAACCCGTGGTCCCATCTAGAAATACCCCCTAGTCTTTCGGAGAGTCTTTGGGTGTGGAAAACGTTAGATAATAACTTAACCATTATGTTGGTGGGCGCAATAGGGAGAGCATTAAATAAGGCCTGGTGGTCATAAAACTGAAGGCTAATCCTTCCTAATAATGATTTTTGCTATATATACTTCTGTAAGGAAAGCTCAAACATCTAAAAACACGAACGCAAAGATTTTCGAAAATCAACCCAAGGGTTAAATCAGTATTCTATTGTACGCATGTCCTTAAAGCCCCACTGCACTACTTGTAGCTACTCGCTCCCTCTACATAGAAAACAATGCCTAAGCGGTGTCCGTTGGTCCCCCATGATCCTCTTTTTCTTATGTTAATTGAGAGCTGAGTTGATGAGATAACCACCTGGGAGGTCTAATCCCTCCTGGCCAAACTAGCGCAGACGGGCTTTAAAACATCATGTTCAGATATCGAAATATGTCATTGTAATGTTCGCACTTTTCAACAGTTGAAGGACTATTGAAATTGCCTGAAGGCGATACTTCGAAGGCCTCTTTGGTCGTGTTAAAATAATGTCTGTAAATCCTGTAATGGCATAGAATTTGACACATTTTGGGTTAACTTGTATCACATCATTCCAAGAATAATTATAATAACGGTAATAAAGTAATTACTTTGCATTTGAAACACCAATTTCTCTCTCTCCCTCACTCTTTCCTACAGGTAAAGTAGCTTCTAAAAACCCACTACTGGGGACTATGTTAGGTTTGGCGCATGGCGTGGATACGAGGTCGAAGAGATACAGACTAGGTAAGAAAAACGAAATACAAAGCAAAACCAAACAAACAAACAATAAATAAACAACAATAATATAATGACCATTCTTCTTGTAAAGCAGCAGTAGGTATTACATTGCTTATAAGTATCGGCTTGCATCCTGACGACGGATAGTCAACCTGTTCGAAACGTCGAGCCACTCTTACCACCTACAGTTCTCCTTAGAACTATAAGCTAAGAAAGATAACCAACAGTCTTTTACAAGACTACACCAACAGTCCTTTTCAGGAGAAAATGATAGAAAGTATGTAAGCATCCAAGTGCACAGTTTCTCTTAGTTTAACATTGGCAGCAGTTGCGAATCAAATATTCACATCTTCCATTTATAATTGCACATCCTTAAAAAAAAAAAAAATTCTATCTGCTGTCCCATAAACATATCACCAACTAATTCGGTATTACATTACATCCTCAGATTTCCAGTAGGACGTCCTGTACCATTAGAATATCAATGAACACATTTTCATTCAAATTTCACCCGAAGATTTTTCTTTTGAGGCCGCAATCCTAGTCAAGCGTCGCATATGATGGCGGTCTCCTGCACTTTTTCCACAGCTAGTTAGGATAAAACTTTTTATTCATAATAGCATATTATAGAAATATTAAGTTCGTTATTATATGTATATTTTTCAATCGCATTTTGACATGAAGTTATTATTGTTTGCATATTTGTATTAATATACCTTACGTTTAATATATGTTCTTTGTTATTTAGTTATTGTATTTGGAAACTGAATGCAGTAATAAAATAAAAAATCAAATACAACGCCTAAGAAAGTATACAACAAATTTTATGTAATTTCTTGCTTTCTGTACCAGGAGGTAATGCAGTTCTGCTAAAGAGGAAACATGAGTGCAAGTAATATGTAAAGAATCATCAACGAGGGATGTCTAACCTTGAACCATCACGCCATCCACTGACTCGGGTACCTTGTGATGGCTAACACAACCGAAAACAACAACACTTAATTCAGCCGGTTGCGCCGTTAAAAGTCTATCACTCCGATTTGGTGCTGGATGCTGGATAAATACCTACTTCACAGACAAATATCTTTGTCAGTCGTAACGTCAGTCTGATAATTTTATGTAATACTAAAGATTACACTTCGTACATGGGACATGGACTCAGGATTCAAGGTTTTGTTGGACACAGCCAAAAAAGTTTATGCTATAGGCTCAGGACTTCATGGATTTGTTAAGTGCTAAATAGATTCACTCTCTGTGGATTATTTCTAATTCAAGAAACATTTTATAAAAATATATTATACCTGTGGCATTGCATTAGAAAAAAGGTGTTCTGATATACATGTAATTAATATGATATATTTTGATATTTCGGTTAAAAAAGCGGATGATCTTAGTAACACACATTTTCACTTGTCGAACATAATTCATGGCGCAAGACTTGTATTCATGGATAAAACATTACCCACTTGGTCATATTAATGTTTTATTGGAAATTATTTAATTTGCAGCCAACTGGCCGACTGGCAGATTTTGTACAAATTAAAAGAACACAGTGATGAATTATTTCTTATTTCTTGTTACTGCAGTCGGTACAAGAAGAAAAAGGTACATTTTGCATTTGATATTGTAATGCAGGGTTTAGATATATATATATACTCTTAGGAATTCTCTTTATCTTTTGTTTCCATTACCGGCTGAAAACAAGTACACAATTTAATATTGAGACATGAATTGTTCACAAATCACCCTTGGAAAATGTGGATATTGAGAAAACTGTGCATAATCTGATTTTTAAACGGAACAAATTTTAATATCAAATATTCCCCGAATTGTATTCAAAAGTATCGTGGGAAAACTTATTTTGTTGTTATAAATACTTGTAGAGATTCTATCAGGCTGCTGAGTTAAGAGGATATCTGGCGTCCATGCAGGTATAGAAAGCAAAGACCAATCGTATTGCTTCAGAGGTTAATATTCATAATGTGGAACTCCTGAATGTTTGGAATTGGCTCAATTTTATAAGGGAAATAAAATTAGCCTTTAAAAAAAAAAATATATATATATGGGGTTTTGTTGAGTAACCAGTGTAATATATAGTTAAATGAATACATTCTTTATTTGTCTAAAATGAGGAGCTTAATAAGCGCGTCTTACGTTACGGCCATCGCAGCCATTGGGCGATGGAAAAACTTCATTTAATTTAATTTAATCTAATTTAATTAAGGAACTTTACATAACTATCTTGATCTAAGGTGACACGAACGAACGTTATATGGTATCATAATGTTACATAACTTACAGTAGTTTGCAAACAACGGGTACGTCATTTCAGCAGGAAATATATATTATTTGATGTAATATCACAAGTTCAGGTGATTCTCGTGGCAATAAACAGATATACAGTGTGCGTCAATAAAAACAAAACCAACTTTAAGCCCCATTATCGTAAGAACGAAGTGGAATTGCGTCAATAGTAACATTCATGATGTAACAATACATTTTCAGATAGATAGGCTTCTCACCGAAATGCAATCGTGTCTGACTGAGCACTAATTGTCACTTTTAAAAAGCATGTCAAAATTATGTTTGCCCAAATTTGGGATAAATAGTCGATAGGAGTTACTTCCAATGTGTGTAAGTGCATTGACGTGGAATGAAGAACGTTTTAATCAAACCTTGGGTTGATTATCCATTTAATTCAAATTATTATTACGTGAATCAGAACAAAAATGTATGCATTCATAATACTCATTCCCTTGACCAGTTTAAGACCTTGCTGAAAACGCACCTTTTTAATTCATGAATGATATTCTACGCGGGCTCAGTTGTGAGTCGGTCAAAGGAGGTGCACACCATCTTATTCCTGGTAGGCCTATGTTTGATCTTATGCTTGATCTCATTTTTATTATTATTATATATGCATGATTTATTGAAAAAAGAACAGATTCATAATTTATGTGTTTATTATAAGTTTTGGTTGGTAATTTGTAGACAGACCTGGTGCGCTTAGAAACAACCGTATTAAGCGCCTAATAAATGTTGTGTATTATTATTATTATTATTATTATTATTATTATTATTATTATTATTATATTTCACCTGTCCATACCCCGATTTCTCTGAGTGAGATGCCAAATTAAAGCAAACATGATAGGCTACAATCAGATGAGTAAATTTTGATATCTTAATAAATGTTTGTATTTATTTCAACGATATTTCGATTTGAATCTGAATTTCCTTTTTGTGACTCATACTGTATACACCATTTTGAGAAATTAATGCCGTCTATGCTAACTATAGAGAAGAGGTATTTGTTCTTCGACATTAGGTGAACGTCAAGATTAATAATAATATAGCACCTATGCAACCGAACCCTCCGTAGATCATGAACACTGTCTCGAGTGATTGTGTGATGTCATAGATTCGTCATGCATGTCGAGTGAGAAGGGGGAGGAAGAGCACTGATGACGGGGGGTCAGAGAAGAGATCGAGGGAGCGATGACAAGAAAGACAGATACACAGAGGTTTGTTGTAAGAAAAATAGTTTAAAAGGGTCATAGAGAAAAGGAGATAGTCAAGGGGAGGAGAGGGAGGGGGGGGGGGTGAGGAGATGGAGCCTGGAATGGAAAAGTAATATCCAAAGCGGTTAGCCGGGTATCCGGGTATAAGGACAGCAAAATAGGGACGTAGAGAGAAAGAGAAAGGAGACACGAGGGTCACAGAGAGAGAGAGAGAGAGAGAGGGAGAGAGAGAGAGAGGAAAGAAATAAGTTAACAGGTTGAGAATTTATCAAATATAAGTTATCCATTTAATAAGTGAAGAAATAACGTACATCGATTATCTTTTTATACATACCTCTGCAAACTACCAATGTAAGAAAAGGGAATCAACATGAAGGAAAAAAACATTCAATGCCCGAATTGCCAAATTCCCTGAATTCATGGGTTAACTGGTCACAAAAGAAGAGAGATTTTCCGATACTCTAATTTTCATCATTCAGTTGTAGTATTTTTATGTCCTGTTGCTAGATTTTGTGTAGCAGTAGGTCAATGTGTATTCACAATAATTTGGGCCTTAGTGACATATGAGTGGACTTGCCCCTATATCTAGTCACCTGCAATGGTGCTGGAAAAGGACACCATTATACCAAAAATACAAAAAGTAGCCGCTTAGATTCCGGGGGAAGGGATCTCCTGACACGCTCACATTTAAAATCGCATAAAATGTTGTATATATCCCAAAGAGTGAGCAAAATATCAAATATGCAAATGATGAACTTAGCTGGTATAAAAACAATCCACCAATATTAAAGCGCAACAAAGAAGAATGCATAGAATTCCAGATTTCTTAGGGGGGGCCAAATTCGAATTATGCGAGCCAAATATAATAATGATAATATTAATCTTTTAAAGTCCACTCCAAATTTTATTAAGTTAAACCGAAAATGGAAATTCTTTTTGCCCAATTGATCGTGAGCCCGGCAGCCACTGAGCAGCGCCACATCGACATTGCTCTATCCCCTTATTGTTGAACGCCAAACGAGGTAGCAGCAACTCCCATCTTTTAACGTCTTTTTGTAAGACGCGGCCGAGGTTCGAACCCACGACCTCCCGGTTGTGAGGCGGACGCCCTACTGACTGAGCCAACACACCGGTCACCAAACGTTTTTGCTCATTACACCACTGCTGGTCACCATTTGGTTTACGATCAGGTAGACCGTAGCGTAAATTGACGTGGGGTCTAGGGGCAAAGCCCCGGCGGGGTCAAGGGGCGGAGCCCCTGGAAGCTCAGGGGGTATTTGCATTTAATTACGATCAGATGAGCATATTTTGATACCTTATTCATAACACTGGCAGGTCACTAATTGGCGTGGGGTCAAGGGGGCTAAGCCCCTGAAACTCAGGGATTTGAGGCATTTTATAACGGTCAGATAAGCATTTAGAGGCTCTTCTTAGGGCCCCTAGGCTCCCTGGAGGGGACGAGGGGGCGGAGGCCCCGGAAGCTCAGGGGTTTTAGGCATTAAATTACGGTCAGATGAGCATATTTTGATACCTTATTTGTGACACTGGCAGGACACTTATTGGCGTGGGTTCCAGGGAGCGGAGCCCCGGAAGCTCAGGGGTTTTAGGCAATAAATTACGGTCAGATGAGCATCCAGGGGCTCGCCTTAGGGTCATTGGTTGGTTCCAGGGGGCAGAGCCCCCGGAAGCTCAGGGGTTTTAGGCGTTTAATTACGGTCAGATGAGCATATTTTGATACCTTATTTGTGACACTGGCAGAACATTAATTGGCGTGGGGTCCAGGGGGCGGAGCCCCCAGAAGCTCAGGGGTTTTAGGCATTTAATAACGGTCAGATAAGCATTTAGAGGCTCTTCTTAGGGCCCCTGGTGGGTTCGGGGGGCGGAGCCCCCGGAGGCTCAGGGGGTTTAGGCATTTAATTACGGTCAGATGAACATATTTTGATACCTTATTTGTCACACGTGGTGGACACTAATTGGCTGCCCCGGAAGCTCAGGGGTTTTAGGCAATAAATTACGGTCAGATGAGCATCCAGTGGCACGCCTTAGGGCCATTGGTTGGGTCCAGGGGGCAGAGCCACCGAAAGTTCAGGGGTTTTAGGCATTTAATTACGGTCAGATGAGCATATTTTGATACCTTATTTGTGACACTGGCAGGTCACTATTCTTTCTTTCTATTTCTCTTTAATATACTTTTTCAAAAAAGTAGGGGGCGGGGGAGCTCGAGGCTCCAAGCCCCGCCGTTCCGCGGGCCCTGACATGTAGGCCTCTAAATAAGCATATTTCTTGCCTGACTGTAAATCTAGGAATTTGTCATTTTCCAACAAACGCATAAAAAAGTATAAATTACTAAAAAGTGAGGAAAAATCTCGGAAAATTATGTCATTTTTCAGCAACATTTGTAAACCAGCGGAAGCGAATTAGAAATAAACCCCGTTTGAATTATATTCGGGGCAACTGCCCCCCGATCTACACCTTGATGGCAGGAAAAATTGCAACTGATCTTCCCTACCTTTCTTCTTTCCCCTTTTTTTTCTTTCCCTTTCTCCTATTTCCATTTCCCTTCCCTTCCTTCTCTCTCTTTAGGTTTGCTGGGGAGGCAAGGGCCTTTCGCCCCCGATCCACACGCTGTTGGCGGGATTAATCGCAACTGATCTCCCCTTCTTTTCACCCTTTTCTTTTCTTCTCCCTCTTCTTTGTTCCCTTTTAGCTCTCCTCTTCCCCTTCCTTCTCTCTTTTTGTTTGCGGGCGGGGGAGGGGGAGGCAAGGGCCTTTTGGCCTCTCCCGATCCACAACTTGTTGGTGGGAAAATTGCAACTGATATCCTCCTTCTTTTATTTTCTTCTTCCTCTTTTTTTCCTTCCCTTTATCTCCTCTTTTCCTTTTTTCTTTCCCTTTTCCTTCTCTCTTATTTTTTTGGTGGGGGCAAGGCCCTTTCGGCCCCCTGGATCCGCGCCTGTATAATCCTATATAGAGCCCTTTCCTGATAACCCTTTAGCAGTACGACGCTCAGACCACGGCTTAAAAAGCCTCCCGCTTCTTAAATCGATTTGATTTTTTTTAATTAGTAAGTTGATGAAATTTGATGAGCTGAATATAACGCATATTATAATTCAAAAAAACAAAACGTGCAACGTAGTAAGTAGGTTTAGAGTCTAAGCATGTCGGCTGACTACCTAGTGCGCCGACGGAGAGGTGTTCATCTACCTATAATATACCCAAGTTAACATCACGGGCAATGGGGCGGGGCGGGGCCGGGGCGTCTCGATTGAATGGGGGCCCTGAGACTAGGGCCCTAGTCTAGGCCTTTGATTTTGTGTGGCTGGCCTTTGCAGGTAATTTGCTCACTGTTATAGATTATTTAATGAGTACGTCTAGATCGCTGAAAGATGAAAAGTAGCATTTATATGAAAGGGGAAGTATTATAAATGAAAAAGGCATTTATCAGAGGTGAAAAGGGGCACTTACAACAAAAGGGAAAGGGGCATTCATTACAAAGGAAAGGGGGGGCTTGTCAAAGTAAAAGGGGCACCTATCAGATCTGAGCCTACATACTGCTTGATCTGCCGCATGTGCACCGTACGTTTTACGTCCGACTGATTGGCTGTGAGCCTTCTTTCCCGTAGGCATTCTTTAATCAGTATTTTGGAGGCATGCTTCTAAAAAAAAAGGCTACAGAGAGAGAGAGAGAATAGAGATTACAGGTGTACCCAAACTTTTGGAAGGCAGTGTGAACAAGTCATATGAACAATCAATCATGCAAATGACTAAGAAAAAAAACCATACAAATCTCAGGAGTCTATAATACACATGACACATTTTATTTCGATGTTCAAATTTCAATCGTTTTCCTATGCATATAACATATATATAAAGCATCACTGTCGTCGGAGAGCCATGTAAAATGACTACGGCACATAAACAAATTTCACACACTGTCTAGCGTTAAAAAGAAGAATGACATACTTTGCTAAACAACATGTTTACACGCGAGAGATCACTTTCTTACAAAACAAAATATCAACCCATTTCATAACTAAAACTATATACTTTTACATACAAGTTGAATAATAAAGGGTCTGTACAGATTTCATATATTAAGTACATGTTTGCCAACATAAAAGGTTTATCTTTGCATTGCTTTATTGATAACAAACGTTTGTCATCATGTTTTGTCTTTACAATAACGATGAAAGGACCGAGTGACTTTACTACATACCAATTAGACCATGAAATTTTCCATCATATAATAACTTAAATTATTCAGAAAGAGTAAAAAACCATTAACTGTAAGTACTGTAAGACCAGAAGCTTTTGCGGCATTCAACTTTTTCGCAAATTAGGGCCCTGTTTCATAAAACTTGTTATCAACAACAAATGCTAGACTTCTGTGACAAATGTGCTCTCAGCCAATCAAATGCCACAATTTCACTAGCTTATAACAGTTATTGGAACTTGTTATTGATAACACGTTTTATGAAACAGGGCCCTGGACTCGTGAAATTCCCGAAAGATTCATGCATGGGAAAATTTTGGGTTCTCGATACAGTCTGTGATCCATAAGTACCCATAAGGATAGGTCTATTATCTATTCAACATTTCTTTACAAAGAAATCATATTTCATCATAAGGTCCACTTTAGACGCAACTACAAATACTCTACAGTATCGACCCCTAGGCAATCTGTAACAATATAATTACAAATACCTGATATTGGCAGCAAATTTCAGTGATTCTTGTTCAACACCATTTTTAAAAACTGCTACTTTGAGGGTTTAAAGGTATGGAGCATGTATAGGTAAGTACAAAAGGTAAACAGAAACACAAGAATTTTCCAACTCTATTAGATTAATGAATTTCTTGCTTTGTACAAACATATGCATGTTGTTTACCTGCAGTAGGACAATTCCACTCAGGATGTAACTACATGTACCGGATGGTCCACTGTTGAGGAGGTACCAAATAATTGCAGCATGAACAAGTAGGTACCTGATATCATATCATTGAGGGTTGTAAAGCACAAAGATATCTTCCAAAATGTCCAAAGACACTGGTGATTTACCGGTAAGTGACACACTAGGAAAAAAAAAAGAAAGAAAAGAAAACACTGTGCCTCATGGCATGGCTTGCAAGAATGTAATTCCACTGTAAGGTACAACATACATGTATTGTATCTCAATGAAGTTCAACTTTAAATGTGATAAATAAAAAGCATGGGTTTCATACAAATGTGTATTTCGTAAACTGTCACTGTCACTACATGGTGTTCATGTGAATGAAGATGTGCTGTAAATTACAAGTACATTGTGATTCGTTAACTATTTAAAAACTTTACTTGAAGACTACAAATATATCTGGGGAGTGTGTCACAAAGACTAAGATCGACTTTAAGTTGGTCTTAACCATGGCAGGCCGTTCATGCCACTAGTTCCTCTAACCATTTCTGACATTGGTCTCTCAAGGGACGTACAAATCATGGTCACAAATCTACAGAATTTACATTTTTTGATAGTTCATTGTTGAAGGAAAAAATGTTATCTAAAGATCATAAATGAGAGACCAATGGTGAGAGCAACCAGTGGCATGAATGTCCAATAGTCTTTGTGAAACAGCCCCTGGTTATGTTGCATACATACATGTGCATAAATGACACAGAACTTGATTGATACCTTGTACTTGTATTCATTAGTAGACTACTGGTGTAAAGTGTACGTGTTCTGTAAACACTATGTTAACTTTATCATCGTTAACCATCAGGTGGGACTAGGCCTCTACTGTGCTTCGTGAAATTCCTCGACCACATACACTGTACAAATTGAACAGAATACTTGCAGCATAAGGTGACCCTTGAGGTATGAATGATCAGTGTTGTACATACAAAGAATGGTTCACAGTTCTGCAGCATATATATGTTAGTTGGCCAAAGAAATGTATTGGCATGAAAAGAAACATCCGGCACACACAAGGTGTCATAGTTGGTGATGTTGGTGTATTATTAAAAGTTCTTTCTAAAACTATCCGAATAGAAGTTAAAGGATTTATTGGACCTCATCAAAGTAGTACAGGGGGGTGTTTCACAAAGACTAAGATCGACTTTAAGTTGGACTTAGGTATAACAGGCCGTTCATGCCACTGTTTGCTCTCACCATTTACTGGCATTTGTCTTTCAAGGGACGTACAAATCGTGGTCTCAAATCTACAGAGTTTACATTTTTTGATAGTTCATTATTGAAGGAAAAAATATTATCTAACGATTATAATTTAAAGACCAATGGCATGAATGGCCGCCATACTTAAGTCCAACTTAAAGTCGATCTTAGTCTTTGTGAAACATCCCCCAGGTATTAACCAACTCAATATCTTGGCAATGTGGTTTACCCTCGGCTCTACTTGATAAGATTCAGATTTTCAGCAATCCTGCATTATGCGTTTCGGACACATCTTTTCTTGCCACTACATTTCGATAAACTTCAGTTAGTGAGGGTATCACGGACAAGGTATCGTTTTGCACAATGTAAGTCACTCTTGAAATATATTGTATGGGTCTATTTCATCTAGTCAGAGGATCGTTTAGTCATTAAGACCACAATATTAGCTAGTCATCTGGTCATCCTACATATTCTCTGCCGACAATACAGGCTTTATTTTGTGAATGGCGTAGGATTAGGGATAGAGTTGCAATAGGGTTTAGGGTATTTTCAGTGTTAAGGTATAATGTTGGATCAAGGGTCGAAGTTGTAGGAACTTTGTTCAGTGCAGGAAAATGAGCGTTGAGCACTTGTTGCAGGATCGTAAGTGGTAGAACCAGTTCAAAGGTCATACATGAATTGATGGTCGTAATTTAAACAAGGTTTAGTCATGAAGTTCCTCAGTCGAGTCCACAGATAAAAAAGTATTAGCTAGTCATAGAAAAGAAAATCTCATTTGCAGACCTTTTACTTTTTATTACATGTATGACTCAAAATTCTCTTCTATAAAATACTGTCTTAATACGCATACTGAATTGAATACGGCCTCAGGTCCTCTGTAGAAACATCTTACACAGCTCACCTATATTGGACCTTACATTTCCTTACGGTACTCCGTCAAAATCTAATATATTTCACGGAGCAATGGAAAAATTGGAAAACAAAGCACCGGCAGATATTTGGCAGGCTGAACTGACAAATCTGATACTTTTCGTTGTTTAAACGCTACCTTAGCTGTTGCAGTCGCAATTCTAGGAATTGAAGTATCATGGTGGGGGTCACCAAATTCAGGATGTTGGCCAACACCTTCTATTTTAATAGAAGGTTTTAAAATTTAAAAAATGCAATCATCGATTAATTTTTTTTTTAATTCAAACACAAAATATGTATTAAAAATACAACACAAAATGTACATACAATGTACTACACTCAGTCTTGGCAAATGAAAACATAATTATATTACAAAATGATTTTTTCCGTAATGTTAACGAGCATGCACATCGGGTGTAATGATCTCTATAGAATAATTACAATCTGTTCACACTGTACAGCGATAAAAAATGGCAGCATATCAGTACTCCAGCATGTTTTAATTCTTCTTACTTTTTAAAATACTGAGATGTGTTCTTGTTCAGGGAAGGATAAAGGGAGAAGATAGTGGTATATCAAATTACATGATAATTATAATCTTTTCTCTGGACAAAAATATTGTCAAATTTTACACCTATGATCTACAGTGGACTAGTCTTAGAAATTCAATCACACACAAAGATGATTCAGAATTCAGAACAGACTGCATTATATTTAAGTTACGTTACTGAATTCAGAAGCTTTTCAGGTAGTTAATATTCAGACAGAATAAGAAAGAAGTAAAGAAAACCAGGATATAATATTTGTACAAAATGGTTAAATGATATCATAATCTTAAATATCTAAATACCCTGTAATGGCATAAGGATATGTTATACAGTAAAGTTCTGACTATACATATACATGTATACAAAAAATGGTTATATAATTACAAAATCAAAAAATGATTTTGAAGGTTACATTACAAAGGACATGTTGCATATTTGTAAGATCGTTGCATTATAATGCCTGACCTTATTTTGCAGCAAATCAAACACTGGTTGTTTTTTTCCGTCTCCTTGAAAACTACAATAAGACAGAGGGGGGAAAGGTGAAATTGTCTTCCTTTTGATATTCAGATATCTTGCATATGGTATCTATAGAATTACACTATGATACCGTCCCAATCTGACAGGCACTACTGTAGAAATAACTAACGTCCTTCGCATTCAGCATGCTATTCAGTGACAAGAACAACACTGCAGGGTTATACAGGTTTTGAAATGAACAAAAAGAACCAGGGATGCATTTACTTCGAGAATGAATTCGGGTGCAATTTACAATCGGAGGGAAATGTATGCGTTGAGAACCTTCCTGATACCTTTCTCCTTTGCTTCATGGACAGTTCTGTATGTGGTACTTTTGCTTTGGATACATTCAACCTCCCTTATGGCAGATCCTCTCAAAATCTGCATTTCAAAAGTTGTCTATAAAGATGTCCCTGCACTCATTGCTCAGTAACATGGTACAGTCAAACCTGCTTTAGTGACCACCCGTCTCCAAAGACCACATTTTGTGTTTCCCTTGAAAAAGGTTTCTCATTGAAACATGTACTAAGGGAACTTGTTCATAAAGACCACTTTTCTTGTCTCCCTTGAGTGGTCTTTATAGACAGGTTTGACTGTACTATCCAAGCGACGGCTTATTGACCCTCAAACTCACGTTGCTTGGTTCAAGATTTCAGACTTAAGTCAAAGGCTAAGAACATTAATACTACTCATACGAAGAACATCATACTGTGTATCGATTTGCACACTCACGCAATCCACTCCTCACACCTACACACACACAATGAAACACACTGCAGTTTGTTTTCTCATAGCTTTATCACAATAACAAACAAAGAAACTAACACTTTCTCTTCTAGCAAGTATACCGATAAACAATCACTTTCGTCTGTACAATTAAAACTTTCAAAACTTTGCTTTCTTTTTTTTTCTTCTTGTGAACTTCAACACTTACATTTGTTTAAGACTAGTTTGGTTCTATATATATATATATATATTTATCTATATATCTTCATATATATATATATCTCTCTCTATTCTTTTCCTTTCTTCTCTAGTTCTTTCTCTCTTCACTTTAGTTATCTGAAAATACAGAATCCTTTCTCTGAAGGGAATTTCATTATTCCCACTAGTATACTCTGAACAAGAAATATATTTCATAATCTAAAATGTTGATATCATTTGTCCTGGTCCAATTGGTAGCTAATATTTCTTGAAAACTATAATTCTCTCTTTGCTTTCTCACTGAGATGCAAGTAGTGCAGACAAAAAGTTCCTTTTCACATCCGTCAAACTATCTAAAAATGACTCCTAGTTTCTCCGCCTACCCAAGTTCAGTTAATTCCACCTGGGCCCCGTCTTACAAAGAGTTATGATTGATCCAAATCAATCGTAAGTCCTCCAATCAATCGCAAGTCTGCAGTCTCCTATCTCTTATGTACATAGTTGCGATTGATATCAACTTTGTTTGGGGCCCTGGTCTCGGTGTTTTTATGAAGACAGTGGTATCTGATATCTTTGACTGTGGACAAACCCGATTTACACAGTGAAATTCTGAACAGTACTAACTTGTCACTCAGTCTTTTTGTAGAATGCAGCATATAGGCCATGTAACTGCCACACAGAAGGCATAATGGCTACAGGATAGCCAAGTCCCATATCCATAGTATAGCCATATGGGGTCCTTCTGGCAGGGCTTTACATCAAAGCGTGACTGCAGGTGAGCAACAGATACATCTAACTCTGTTTTCAGACTTCTATCGGTGTAATTTAATTATATCCAACCTCCTTTCATCTTCATCTCCATGTTCTTACTTTTTCTTGCATGTGTTCATTCCACTGCTTCATTATAAAACAAATAGTAAATGAGAGAGAAAGCTCATGACGGCTTCAAAACGTGTTTACCTACCTCCAACAACGTTGCTTCAAAAACAACATCTTTGGCAAATAGAATGATCTCACATAGAATTATCTCACATCCCTGTACAATATACACAAACCAAAAGAAAGCTTCACCTCAACCTTACGGTAATATAAGGAGCATCAATGGACTTCACCAGGCAAAACAAAATTGCAGCAAACAATTCTTTCTTCAGTATTTTTGGTTTTCAGCCTATTCCAGGACTTTTTAAAAGGGAGATGGTTGTCAGTTTCCATGTGTAGTAGGTCATGGCTTGCTGACACCAGACTTGGTAGAAATACCATTAATGAGTGTACAAGTCTCACACACAGTGAGGGAAGTTTAAGATAATGACTTTTCCATATGGGTCGATTGGTGGAAAATGCAGAGCATTTAATACATAGGGCCTGAAACTGAACTGAAGGCTAATCCTGGTGGCTGACAACACCTGTTATTGGGTAAACACCACCCATTTCGGGAGCCCATGGTGTCATATGACATTTGATAATGAAATGGTCATCAGTTATGTGAGCAATGCTACTTTACCTACCATCTACGGTAAATTAATTGCACGCTCTATGTGTGGTTTGACAGGTTGATGGTTTGTTTTACCCGACTGCTAAGGAAGGATGTTTATGCTTGTAAGTAAACACTCAGGGGATCAATGGCTTTAAGTCCTCTCCAAGGGACTTGGTAATGAAGATTAATGCCTTACCAGGGGCATTAGCGCATCAACTTGGTTTCGAACCTAGGATCTCCTGGTTACGAGACCACTTCTCTACCACTGAGCCATCGCGTGTGCATTCATACAAATTCACCATGTTGAGGTAGATACATGGATGTGACTTTCATACGTGTGCACAGTTTATTATCGAGGAGCCTATAATAGATGTACGTGTGGATGTATATTTGCTGGCACCTTGACACACTTTAAAGGACATTTCAGGCATTTCAAAAAAGCATGCAACTCTTCTCTCTGTGAAAGTTCCCTCCTTCTACTCATACATATAGTGAGTTGTTTCAAACACAATCAATTGCACTAACCATATAGACCTCTCTCATCTACCATCATCAAACAAATTGTACACCAGCAATACAACACATTTTCAACGGATAAACATTCAGACGTTCCTATGCACTGTGGCTGCTCATACATGCAAAAGAATTTTATTTTCTACTTGACACTGATCTGATCTGTAATACCTAACACAGAATCTTCAAATTGGCACCATGACACAACATGTCTTCATTGCATCTTTGCAACATAACTCAGCTCTCAAGGAGAAGGTGTAGCCAGCACGTTTTCACTTGAATGGCCAATCAAAATTACACATGTACTGAAATCAACTACACTACCATTCCTTGAAAACCATTTTAATGTCAAAGTTTTCATCATCTTTCTCATGCACAACGAACTAGTCTCTGAATCGATCTCTACCATTTTCTTTCACATCCCGCATGTAATGTGTCACTACATGTATAAACTCTAATCGTAACCCAGTTAAGTACATGTATATGGACTTCACAATGTGTGTTATGCCATTCCACTCAGCACCTGAAATCATACACACTTTCTCAAATTCATAGACTGCATTCACAACAGTCCATAACCATTGACAAAATGAGATAAAATGTTAAACAAAAGTTGACATGGATCCGAGACGATCTTTTGTACCATCTAACACCTCACAGGCAAGGAGAACAGCTCCATATCTACCACATTAAGACACGTAGGCTTTGTATGACAGTGGTTTAGCAGGTTGCGAGGATGGACAGCCCTTCAAAAACTAGCATGGTGTGGCAGTGATTAGGAAAGGAACAGCTGGCTGCTGGAGTCTAGTGCATGGCAGTGTGATGGGATCCAATCTGGACCGTGTATGCTCCAACAAGCAGGAGAGTCTGTTAAAAACAAAAGAAATCATATATTCTTGATTACATACTCCTGATATTCAATTCAATTAAAACTTATAGCCTGTGTTCACACAATAATAATAATTTTAATAATAGTAAATTAATAATAATAATAATAATAATCATAATGATAATAATAATAACAATAATAATAATGATAATAATAATAATAATAATAATGATAATAATGATAATAATGATAATAATAATCTTGGCACTTCGCTTGGAGACAGCGTGTGTGTAGACTGTAGCATAATATGAACAGAGCTCTCATAGGTTTTACACGTGTGTAGTGCAGGTTACTATTGTGAGAATTTGCATCCCAGGATAGTATCTGAATTATGTTCTACTCCTCATTTGTTTAGGAAGAAAACACTTCCCTGGAAAAAGTTTCACAGCAGCTTAGTATTACTAGTGTCTTCCTATTCGTTATCTAAAATCAAAGAAATCTCATGAAAGGTTTTTGAGGGCTTAATAAAACTGCAGATGACCTTTACCTTTAAGTTTTGGGTTAGGGTTAGGGTAACATATTGAGCTGGATCAAAGATTGAAATTAGGAATTCATCTAGTGCAGGAAATGGTGCGTGGAACGTATGTCACCAGAGCATATGATGTACAACTAACTGTGCATGAACATTCAATTCAATTTAATAATGGTATTTACTTTCGAAAAAATACTTCACAGCTATTGGCTTTTTTGTGCACTCAGACACATAAAATATAATTGAAACCACAAACTGTTTGCAATTATAATCATGCTACATTACATTACAGAACAAATGTTCACATTGCCAATTAAACAGTTCCACAACACTCGTTTAAACATGACAGGACCACTTACATTAGTATATGGATCAGGAACGGTGGAGATAGTGAGAACATTCTGCCCGCTTCTAGGAGTATAGGACAGCACAAAATTGCTTCCCTACAAATCATCAAAATAAACAAAAAACATGCAAATAAATGCTTTATCCCAAATTTTCAGAGCTACAGAAGTACGTTGATGCTGAAATCTGTGTGGGTCTAATTTCATACTGTATCCTGATCGATTTACAACATTGAATTTTGGCAATGAATCATGTCAAAAACATGGCCGTTAACAGCAATTTTGAAAAATTCTATATCACACGTTTGGTTTTCAGAGTAGTGTTAACATGTCACACTGTGATGAATGAATTTTCTGTATACACCAGGGGGGTGTTTCATAAAGATTAAGATCGACTGTAAGTTGGACTTAGCTATGGCAGGCCATTCATGCCATTGATTGCTCTCACCATTATGATCGTTAGAAAATATTTTTTCCTTCAATAATGAATTATAAAAAATGTAAATTCTGTAGATTTGTGACCATGATTTTGTACGTCCCTTGAGAGACCAACGCCAGTAAATGGTGAGAGCAAACAGTGGCATGAACGGCCCGCCATAGTTAAGTCCAACCTAAAGTTGATCTTAGTCTACGTGAAACACCCCCCAGAATGAGTGCAAGATTATGAACAGTTCTCTTTGAGACAAAGAAAATGCATCATGCACCCTAAATCTACTCAGCTCATCCTAGTATGCTCATTCACATTTCATCCAAGTTTGATTTTAAATGCTTAATTGCTTTTCAAGTTATCATGACAACAAGATATTTTCTGGGTGTTTTTAACACTTTAATGACCCTGTGACCTTTGACCTCTTACAACCAATATCTAATCAGTTCATCCTCCCATGCTAATAAATACTCGATCTAAGTTGGGTGAAATCCGTTCAATGGTTCCTGAGTTATTGAGGTAACAAAAACCGGGACGGATGGATGGAAGTACGTACGGACGGAGAGACAACCCGAAAAGATAATTGCCTCTGGCCCCACCTTTGGTGGCGGGCTCATACAAAAATATTTATATCACAGGGACTATTGCAACCCATTATAAACCCAGACAAACCAATGGAGCTCTAAGTTAAGGCTTCATATAGAGAGAGAAGAATAAGATATGCCTACCTGAGTGAGTTGAGGTAGATATCTTCCATTGAGTAGGACTTGTTTGATGTAACTGGAGCCAGAGAGCTTGCAGCTGATGCTCCAGCCCGGGCCCAGTGTGGCTTGGGCAAGAAAGAGTAGCATACCACTACCTACACAAGTCAAATACACACACAGGAAGGCATGTTAGTTGGTTTGTTTGTTTTACCTGACTGATAAGAAAGCATGTGCATGCTTGTAAGTAAGCAACCAGGGGACCGACAGCTTTAAGTCCTCTCCAAGGGACTTGGTAATGACGATTAATGCCTTACCAAAGGGTACTAGCGCATCAAATTCAAGACCACTGCTCTACCACTGAGCCATCACGCCTCATGTTTTGTGTGATATTAATTTTCAAGGAAAATAAGATGATAATGATATTAAATGCATCAGAATGACAATAACATTAATAACATAGTAACAATAGTAATAACAACATTATTGATAGTAATAATATTAATGATGATAACAATAACAATTACAGTGATCAAATTTTACATAATGCCTAATTTACATATTGTTTTTAAGCGCTGTACAGAATAACCTAACAAATTGATTAAAAAAACGAATATGAAGAAAAAACGTTGACAAATTATGGATAATGCAGACAGTTGAGAAAGGGGCATACGGTACCTTGGTAGCAGTAGTAGTTATTGGCGTCAAATGATACAAGAGCCACGTGTTCAGTAGCTTCCCTTAATCTGTAGCAGTGCAGCGGAAAGACCGACTTGAGGATTCGAGCTGTGCCGTACAGGAACTGGCTTGCCATGGCTTCTAACTCACAGCATAACCTGTGGAATGAAATTAGACATGTTTTCCAAGGTTAGATTCATGACATGGCTATTGCACACAGCAAACCTGTAGTCCTATCAAGAAATACCCCATGAGAGCCCACTCCTTTGCGTCTTTAACTGAAGGCTTATTACTGTACCTGGGGAAGCTGTCTCAGAATATCAGACTATGCGACCAGATCGAAGACAAAGTTGTCCAAGAAGGTGATTACCTTTGGGGGTACAGATCTAGAATGCTAGTTGTGACAGAGCATTAACAATTGCTGATCCTAAACTGTGGAATAACCTATGCAGATTTCTTCGCAACCACCAATCCCTCCATATGTTTAAAAATATCTCAAAATCCACCTATTCTGGTAAAATAAATACATTATTATTACTATTATTTTTATTATTATTATCATTATCACATCTTACCTCTGTACATGTGCATGAAGCATGTCCTGTACACTACATTGGTTATGGTGAAGAGCAAAGCCCAACGCCGACGAGCCATCTCGAGCTGTCACCATCCAGTTTGCTCCATACTCCAGTAACAGCCTCACAACGTCTTTATGACCTCTCCGACATGCCTGGGTCAACAAGAAACAGTTCAAAATACAGTCTATCAAACTTGTCTATCAATGCCATGCAAGGGTAACAGAGAAAGTGGCCACTGTCAACAGGTGGCCTTTCTAGACAGGTTCTACAACGCAAACTAGAGACAGGTGGCCACTAAGACAGGTTTCACAATACATGAAATACAGGGAAATACAGAAGATGAAGCAGTTTCCAGCTGTGCATCCTTTTCAAAATTGGTATCTTCTCCTTCTGCTAGTGCCTTTAGTTATCTTTAGACATTTGCCACCAGTTTTTTACTAATAATACGTACAAATGTGTTATGTGTGTACCACTATTTTGAAAATTTGCAGTGACAGTGTTTTGTTTCATTTCATTTCATTTACTCCTCCAATGTACATTTGACAAGGATAACTGTGTTGAAAATCATAACTACAAGTAGTATGACCATCATTATACCATGGTACATAAATTGTGACTTGTTAGCAATTGCCTCGAGAAGCCTAATTTCTTTGGAAAACACACACCTCACGGAGAATCCCTTCACACCTCATTAAGTCTTGTTAACATATAAGTCAGTAATTTGACTACCAAATCAACCTGACAAAATGAAAACCATCGAATAGGAAATGGGGTTGACAAATACGGGAGCCACAGGCAACAAAGGTAAATAATCACCTCTCTGTGCCTTACAAGCTATAAACCTGCATGTATTGTGAAGCAATTTAGTCAACGCACCTGTTCGCACTTGCATAAACGAGCGGAGTTTTCTGTTTTTCTTTGCTTTCTTCATACTCTTTAAGCATTTAAACCGTAGAAAGCAAGGTCAAGTTTTTGAGGTTGATTTGATTTGATTATATTCTACTTGTACACAAACCATATTTTTAAGTGCTTGGATATTTCAGCTATAAGGAAGTGAATGGTTTACCTGCATAAGTGCTGACTCCCCAGCTGGTGTTGTTGAGTTGATGTATGCTCCTGCTTCTAGCAAGATACCGAGGGTAGAGGTGAATCCCTGAAAGCAACAACAGACATCAAACAAACATAGAAATAGCAGTTTTTGTGATACCAGATTGAAACCGTCAAAACCAAACCTAGTAAGAGCGCAAGTGCCACTGGACAAGGCATTATTTCTCAAAAAGCCAGGGCTGGTATTCAATTCAATACTCATGTCAGAAATATGAATATTTTACTCAGATTTTGGCTAGATAAATACTTAGCCAACTTTGGTTCAAGGCTATTCAAGGGAATGAAAAAGTTTGTCTTAATGGGAGAGTGGCATTTATATACAGGGGGATGTCTCACAAAGACTAAGATCGACTTTAAGTTGGACTTAACTATGGCAGGCCATTCATGCCACTGGTTGCTCTCACCATTGGTCTCTCAATTATGATCTTTAGATAATATTTTGTCCTTCAATAATGAACTATCAAAAAGGGGTAAATTCTGTAGATTTGGGACCACGATTTGTACGTCCCTCGAGAGACCAATGCCAGTAAATGGTGAGAGCAAACAGTGGCATGAACAGCCTGCCATAGTTAAGTCCAACTTAAAGTCAATCTTAGTCTTTGTGGAACACCCCCCTGGTATTCAATTCAATACTCATGTCAGATATATGAATATTTTACTCAGATTGTGGCTAGATAAATACTTAGCCAGCTTTGGTTCAAGAAGGCTATTCAAGGGAATGAAAAAGGTTGTCTTAATGGAAGAGTGGCATTTATATACAGGGGGATGTCTCACAAAGACTAAGATTGACTTTAAGTTGGACTTAACTATGGCAGGCCATTCATGCCACTGGTTGCTCTCACCATTGTTCTTTCAATTATGATCTTCAGATAATATTTTTTGCTTCAATAATGAACTATCAAAGAAGGGTAAATTCTGTAGATTTATGACCACGATTTGTATGTCCTGTGACAGACCAATGCCAGTAAATGGTGAGAGCAAACAGTGGCATGAACATCCTGCCATAGTTAAGTCCAACTTAAAGTCGATCTTAGTCTTTGTGAAACACCCCCCAGGTATAATATACAAAATTGAATTGAATAGGACTAAAGGGAATATAGCAATCATCTTACTATTTCAAATAATGAAAAAGTGTTACCTTTTCTGCAGCCATCATGAGAGGCGTCATGCCGTTCTTGTGCGTCTTGTTGACAATGGCCCCGTTGAGGATGAGTGCTTTGACAATATCATCCTGGTTGAGTGAACAGGCTAGCATCAGGGGCGTGGTGCCCATGTTATCCACCTCCTCCACGGCTCTAGGACCGGTCTGCTGCAGCATGTGGACCACAGCCTGGGTGTTGCCTGTCTTGATGGCTTGGCGGAGACCCTCTGGAAATAATAGTTGGATAAAAAACAGAGAAGATTCTTACACATGTTTATGAATCTGTAGGTGAAGGTTCAATGACAGATAGGAAGGGGTGGGAAGTTTGGAGTGTAGCCTCTGCTCCAGACTACATTGAAAGGCTTATAATGCACTGTGGACCAAATCCTGAGTTGCGTGACTTGATGGCTTGGCAGAGACCCTCTGGGAAATAACATCTGGATGAAATACGAGAAGAGTCCTCTGTACACCTACAGATCTGGAGGTGTATGGTCAATGGTAGAGAAGTGGCAGGGTGCAGAAGCGGTTCTAGAATAATAATTTAGAGGGATTTGGGTGGCTTGCATTCATTTTATGTGTGCCTTGTGATAATGTATGTGTGTGTGTGTGTGTGTGAGGCGGGGTCTTGAGTGCCCCCGACCCAATAGAACTGCTACTGGAGGGGTGGCAGTGGAGAGTTTATAGAGTAGGTTCTGCTTGAGACTACACTGAAACGCTTATCATGAACTGTGGTCCACGCCCTGGGTGTTGCTTGCCCTGATGGCTTCACAGAGACCCTCTGGGGAAATACAAACTGGATGAAAATGGATAACTTCTTCAATACCATTATGGATTGGGATTCCACAGTCATGGGGTCAATGGTCAGAGGTTGGGGGCTGTCAAGTGAGGACACTACATCATGAATATATATATCTATATATATATATATATTCCTTATATTTCTGTACACTTGCCTACACAACAAATTCAGCATTATTTAATTAATACTACATTGTTATCAAGATGTATAATAAATAACAACTAAAACAAGGCCAATTTTTACGTACAGTATAGTTATATCTGCATTAGTCGAATCTGTTGGGACTGCAAAAAGTACTTCAACCTATGCAAAATTTGACTTAGGAAGTGTAAATTACACGTTCTGCACAGTTTGGACCAAAAATTGAATTGACTTGGGAAAAATTTGTCTAGTTCGACTTTGAGTTTTAATATGCAGAGTTAACTGTATTTGTAGTGCTTAGGAATGACTTTATAATTTCAGAAATGAATGCTGAAATAGCACTGGAAGGTTAGGGCATTTTCGGGTGGATTCTTGAGTGGTTTTGGTACAACAACATCACAGAATCTTTTCTTACCAAATGTTGCCAAAGATCCCATCCCCTGTGGGGTAATAGATGAGGGAACGCCATTCTGATTTCCAATGATGCCTGCTGGTGTAGATGAAATGAAATGGGAACATATGAGGTGTAACATGTGATTTAAGTGTCCTATACATGTGTATGTTCAACTTTAGTATGAAACAGAAAAGATGACAGAATACGAGTGATGTATTCAGTAAAATGCATTATGGAAATATTATATCAAAGGGAAGCATTACAATCAGGGGTGGTGTTCTGAAAAACGATGTCATCTTTTATGAAGTAAAACAATGTTTAATAATTGTCATAGCAAATCAAAATTAGGACACTTCATTGGTTGATGTCTGTGCAAACGTGGCTGTGTTTGCATAGAGATGAAAGAGACATCTGTGCAAGCACCAATGGTAAGTGTTAGTTTCGCACAAGTTCAGTTTTGTTATGGCAATTTACATCATTTTCCCTAACAAAAAAATGACATTGTTTTCAGAATACGGGCTCAGAGCAACAGACCAGTGAGGTTTAAATGAATTTGGATGCAAAATCAAAAAGTAGAGAATGTTTCAGTGTTGAAATAACTTTACACATAGGAATTTTAAATTGGCACTTTGGGGAAGTCTGTGATACCTGCCTCTTTGATGGTCAGACAACTTACAGTCACATTTGTTCACACACACAAAATGGCTTCAATGCGATTTTCAGAGGTTTGTTTATACATGTACATCTGCTTTTGCTCAAACTGTCACCAGTTTCTTAGATTTTTCAGCTTTCCTGCAAATAACCTCATGTCAGGATTGGACTGCCATTTAGTAGTTGGCAATTAATTGTTTCTATACAGTATGTCCTTCCAAACAACTTGTTAATCAATGTCTACTAAATTTAGTGGAAATAAACACAGTAAAATTCTGTGAAATTAACATGGATGTAGGAAATAGAAAATTAAGATTTTGAGTGCATATTGCACATCTTGAAGAACATCCAAACAGATTCAACATACCCAATAATACTTTTAGAGATTTCAACACCTTAGATTCATGAATCGAAGGCATAAATCACCAACTAAATGAATGAATAAACTAACCCGGTTGTTTCTCAGGTTTTGATAAATCTCTGTCAAGTATTTGAAAATATGATTCCCCTCTGTATGACTTCAATTAAAACAAAATAACAGTCAGGAGTTTTCCACTCAAGTGCTACCTATATGTTTCCAGCTCAGAGTAATCTTTCATACTCTTACTGCCATAGCACTGAAATATTCTACCTTCAATGGAGTCCTGTCTTTGAGGTTCTGGTATCCCACTGTCCTGATTCAAAGCCAACGAGCCAGGCACAGGATGGCTCAACTCCTGCCCCTTCTCCAGAGGCCTATTATCCTCCCTCATCTCTATCCTCTGGATCTGTCTCTCTATCTGAGACAGAGGTTGGGGTTGACCGGCAACCTCTGATGACTTGAAGGTGTTGGCAAGGCCGGTGTCCACACGTAGCTCAGACAACTGTCCTGTCTGCAACCTCTGCAGCTGCTGATCATTACCAATATCACCAATGCCTTTCTCACTGGATAAGCTATCCTCTTTTCTTGATGTCGGTGAAACATATTTACTCAGCTTATCCTTGAGGCTTTGTACTTTGGCACTGTTCCTTCCATGGGCAGAGGTAAGCTGAAATGTCTGGATCTTTTCAAAGGCATTCCTGCCACTGCTTGGACTGGCATTGGGGAATGGAGGGCTCTTCTGGCTTGCCAGGTAGGATTTTGGACTGGGGGTACCCTGAGGCGTAGCCTGGGGTGTGAAGCTTGTGCTGGGGGTGTGTGGTGTAAGTGGGGAGTTCAGGGGGGATTTCAGATCTGGAGTTCTATTTGGGGTTCCCTCACTCAGGGGCATTAGAGGGGAGGGTTTCAGAACAGCCGAAGAAAAGGAGGAGAAAAGCGATGCAGGGGGCGTGGGAGGCTGGAATTGGTTTGATGGAGCAGGTTCCACGTTTCCTTGCATCCCATTCCCTGCTGTTTCTCCTGCTTCTCCTGTACCACCTTTCTTTGAACTGTCCACGTCCATTTGCACATTTCCCGTAGCTGGCTTTAAATTTCCAAACAAGTTCACTTCTTGCACTCTATAATCAACTTTACACTGTTCACTTTGATACATATTATATACATTGCTTTGAGCAGACTGTCCTACTGTACTTGCAGATTGCTGCTGTTTTGCAAGAGCATTTTTAGTTTCATTACCACTTTGTAACATATTGAACATTGACCGATTGTCCACTTCCGGTGGTGTGGGTAGATTGCTCAGAGTCTTATCGTCCACGAGGGGACTTGTATTTGGAAATATCTGCACAAAGTTTTTGGAGTCACTTTCTCCTAATCTATTCAGGACAGCACCATCCTGCAAACTAGCATCACTGGGTAATCCTGATAACCCCCTGTCAACATCGCATGGACTCAAGGGAGTTAGGACAGCATCACAGATCTGCCTATCGGCTTCATCTACCTCCGGGGTGGGCAAGACGTTAGCAAAGTCGTGAAGCTGGCTGGTCTCCTCCTGGATGTCTAGGATTTCTGTTTTGGTCTCTGTCTTACAGAGGTCTCCAAAGAATGCAGAATGTGGATCAGCAGCTTTATCCGATGATGGTGAATCTGGCGTAATGGTCATCTGCAGAGAACAATAGCATTATAGTTATACAAACAATATTGTTCTGCGTTATTAAGGAAGAATTATACTCAGTTCTGGCATAACACATTTATGTAAAAATATGTCTCTTTGCTTTTCCAAAGAGCTTTGGAAAGAAACAAACCAATACAGTCTTCAATTCAATCTCTACCATTCCAAGCAATTTCATACTATACATAAGCTTTTATCTTCGCAAATTTTTGCAATATTTTGCAGGTTCATGAATATAACAAAAGTAAATGAGCTGGCAATTCATGCACAAAGATTCACTGTCAGAAGCCTGGGTTAAAGGTACTATGTCCCATTTGCATGACATGAAACAGGCATCACCTCTTGAGATATCGTGCTGGAACTCGACGAGGAGCTGGAGTCCATGGATTCCAGCTTGCAAGGGGTTGTGCCACCCGAGACGGAGGCTGCCCTCTCCTCTTTGGACTTCTCTTCCAACTGAGCTATGGTCAGTATCTGCTCAGAGGGCACTGTGGACCGGTACATGTTGGCCGAGTTGGCCGAGGTGTCTAGGGCAGAGGGGCTCATCATCAGTGTGCGCTTTGTGGCACTTTCTAATGAGCCGAGCATCTTTTGGGAGGAAATCAACAAGAATTCACAGAAAAGGTCATAAGAGGATAACTTGCACGGCTCTTCATAGTTTATCATTGAATGAATACGTGTTCAGAGCATCATCACATTCAATTATTTAGAGACACTGTGCGAATGAGCCTTAATAAATTATCCAATAAAGTTTACTTCTTCTTCTTCTTCTTCTCCTCCTCCTCCTCCTCCTCCTCCTCCTCCTCCTCCTCCTCCTCCTCCTCCTCCTCCTCCTCCTCCTCCTCCTCCTCCTCCTCCTCCTCCTCCTCCTCCTCCTCCTCCTCCTCCTCCTCCTCCTCCTCCTCCTCCTCCTCCTCCTCCTCCTCCTCCTCCTCCTCCTCCTCCTCCTCCTCCTCCTCCTCCTCCTCCTCTTCTTCTTCTTCTTCTTCTTCTTCTACTACTACTACTACTACTGCTACTACAAATTCTGTTTTTATTATTACTACTTTTACTACATGAATGAAGTCTTATCTATAATTTCAGAGAGAGAGAGAAGATTATTCCAAATTAAATCAAATTCAAAGTTATGGTCAATTTTGGAATAACAAATTGAACACTATTTCACACTCTCTAGTATTAATTTCCACAAGAAAATGGCATGACAAAAATGCCTACCGGTATTTTTTTTCTTTCTCATCCATATCTTTCTGTATAACAATTTTATTGTAAGTCATATTTTCTCCTATTAAGAGACTAAGGAAATCATAAAGTTAACTACAGAAAATGCCACAATGCAGAATCACTCACTTCTAGATCTACCATCTTTTTAGTCTTCTTGTGCTTGTCTTTCTTCCTCTTCTCTTTCTTAGCTTTCTTCTCCTTTTTGTGTTCCTTCTTTTTCTTCTTCTTCTCCTTGCTATGTTCATCTTCCTTCTGCTTGCTCTCTTTCTCCTCCCGCTTGGCATCCAGCACGGCTCTCCTGTTTTTCACCTGTTTATATCAAAGAATTAAAGCTCATGTACAGTTTTGACAGCAAAAACAAAATTGGCACAAAACATGTTTAAAGGCATTACAAGTTTTGGCATGGGGTCATGAATTTGGTTCAAATGAATTTGGTTCAAATGAACATATTGGAAGCATATGCAATTTTACAATATTCAATGATCGTTGTCGCGGTTGAAATCGAGTCTAAAGTGATGAAGTTGTAAATAATAAACTCTTTATGTTGTATAGCCCCCTCTCAAGACTGATATTACTTTAGCTTTTAAACAATGTTTCTTGACTACAATCAACAGATTTGCTATTCCCGTTTGAAAATTATATATCAGAACTGCATATTCTGAGATTTTCATGGTCACAGCTACCATGGAATGGCCTTAGGTGCTATTTGAAATATTTGAAATTTACCGGGAGCACCGGTAAATTTTGATTATTCAATTTGCTCGAAAGCAGAAGTGTTTTAGGGGCTAAAATTTTTAGTGCTTATAATACATCCACAAGGGCATCCAAATATATCAACAATTTAAAGAATTACTATCCATTCAATTTCAGCATTTCCCAAACCTTTGAATGACCTTTAATATAGTCTCACAATGTTCTCCTTGTATAAAAAAAAAGAAAGAAGCTACATGTGCAAGATTATTTGACAAGTCCATCCATGATTTAATCTGTATTTTAGTGTGAATAACTGAAAAGAACACTCGATCACAGTAATATAATACTAGGGCCCAGTGCGCCGGAAGCAGTTTGGGATTGGGGGCAAATATTCCAGGGGCTCACCTTTCAGGCGCAGTGGCGTAATGAGCAAAAACGTTTGGGGGCAAAAGAAAAATCTGCATCACCACCACTCTTACATGTTACATGCAGGCTCCGCGGAACGTTTTTCAAAGTGGAGTATTATCGATCAGGTAGAGCGTAAATTGGCGGGGGTCAAGGCGGAGCCGGAAGCTCAGGGGTTTTAGGCATTAAATTACGGTCAGATAAGCATATTTGGATACGATATTTGTGACACTGGCAGGTCACTAATTAGCGTGGGGTCCAGGGGGCTGAGCCCCCGGAAGCTCAGGGGTTTTAGGCATTTAATTACGGTCAGATGAGCATCCAGGGGGCCCGCCTTAGGGCCCTTGGTGGGGTCCAGGGGGCACAGCTCCCGGAAGCTCAGGGGTTTTAGGTATTTAATTACGGTCAGATGAGCCTTCAGGGGCCCACCTTAGGGCCCTCGGTGGGGTCCAGGGGGCAGAGCCCCCGTAAGCTCAGGGGTTTTAGGCATTTAATTACGGTCAGATGAGCATTCAGGGGCCCACCTTAGGGCCCTCGGTGGGGTCCAGGGGGCGGAGCCCCCCTAAGCTCAGGGGTTTTGGGCATTTGATTACGATCAGATTAGCATATTTTGATACCTCATTATTTTGTGACACTGGCAGGTCACTCATTCTTTCTTTCTCTCTTTCTTTCTTTTTTTCTTTAACACTCTCTTTCAAAAAAGCTGAAAGCTGAATTTTTTTTGGGGGGAGAAGGGCTTTTTGGGCGAAATGCGTTTGCCCCACTTCCGCCGCCTATGCTAGGGCCCTTCCTGCTCAACAGAGTCAGCACTTTCATTGGAGTTGATGTGTGTCGCAAACACATAACCCTCATACATACATGTGGGCTTTACACAATGCGTAGTATGCGTTGACATTATTTTAATTGACCTCCCAGGACAGGTATAATGCATGATTTTTTGTTTTTAAAGATTTCACAGCAGCCTTGTATTGCTAGTATCTTGCTATCTGCTATCTAAAAGCAAAGAAATCTGATGAAAAGTTTTTGGGCTTACCAATTCTGTACATGATCCAGAACCCTATTCTGCCTAGTGGTGGGGGGTCATTAACTTCATTTTCCAAATTCTCTCCCCTTCAACATTCTTTACATGAAAGTGGTGCTCACCTTTGAATACATGTCAGTTTCAAATGAAACTTCTATGAGTCCTTTCTCCAGCTGGTCCCAAAATGGATCCTTCAGCAGTGCTTCCTCGTCCACTTCGTCTACATCCATCTTCTGCTCTGCTTCCCTCTTCTTCTCCTCCTCCCATCTCCTCTCCTCCAACTTTCCCTCCTCCCCTTTTCCCTCCTCCCCCTTCCCCTCCTCTCCTTTCCTCTCCTCCCTTTTCCCCTCCTCCCCCTTTTCCTCCTCCCTCTCTTTTTCATTGAAATCCTTATCTTTTTCTTTTTCTTTCTCTTTCCCTACCTTACTTCGAATGTCCATTCTATTTTTGCTCGACATTCCTGGAGCTTCCAATATCGCACTTTCCTGTTGCTCCTGCTTTATCCCTGTTGGTATGTCTACTTTCGCCCCTTTTTCTCCTCTCTCCTTCACACCTCCCCCCTCTTCACTCCCCTCTCTATCCACATCCATCCCCTCTTCCCCATCACCCTTATCCCCATCCCCCTCCTCATTGCCATCTTTATCTTCCTTCTCATCCCCTTCCTCATCTGTACTGTGACTTTTCTTTCTGTCTCTCCTCTCCTCGGCAGCGGAACTTCCCGCTCGTATCTAGACCGTTTCCGTTTTTTCTTTTTCTTTGGTTGACCTGTGCTTCGCCTCGGAGCATGCCGCTCCTTAGCAGGGGCCTTGGTCTCTTTCTCAGGTGGCTGACCTTTGCCAGATTTCTGAAAAATACACAAAAATCAACAAAAGATTTGAAGAGAATAAATCTTGATCACCTACACACTCAATTAATGTATTTCTTCTAACATTTTTCTTTAGAGCAAATGAAATTTTCAATTCCTTGGTCTTTAGGAACTTGTCTCTAGAGGTCAACTAAGGGTAGGGGTAATATACATGTATCTACTTTTATACTAGAAAAACTTTTATGTTTTAAAATACACTGTACGTGTACCAATAAGGAAATAGAAATACTGAGTCATCTGTCAACTACATGTACTTAGTATGGATTTATTCTGTATTATGGAGATCAGGAGATCAAATTTGAATTCTGGTCATGTGATTATATTTTGAAAGAAGCTGTCAGGAAGCAAATGGGAAAGATCGATTAGGCACATGTGCATGTGGCTTAGCTAAATGTAGTGGCACGAAAAGAGGCGTCCGGAGCGCAAAATGCATAATAGTGAGTGATGTTTGTTAAAGGCCAGGTTCATTGAAATTTGGAAAAAAAGGCAAATCACACCTCTACAGATTGCTGAGAACATTAACAAAATGACTAAAGTACTTTTAAAGCCCTCACTATTGTGAGGAATAAATTAATTGCAATTTTGATACCCTTTCCAAAACCCACTCACAAAGTGAAATGACGGCGTTATTTACATGCGATAAAATGACGTCACATTATGAACAACCTGCAATCACACATTCGGGACAATGTTGGATACCCATTGCAATTTTGAGATATGGGTTAACGTTGTTTGTATATTTACCGCCAGTTGTGATATTTCCTTTATTTTAGGCACTTTGAATGAGATACACTGAATAAATAATACTTTCTACAAATGTGTATTCGATTTTTATGTTATTTACCGTCACATTTGACCATAAAAATCGGGAAAATAATCACATATTCTGAGGGCAGCTCAGCGTGTATGTGTCGGATCTGGGAGTGCCTAAGACATTTTGCATGCTGAACTAACGACTCTTCTGGGGCAAAATATGCGACAAGTTTACATATAATTGTCCAAATATTCATTACGAAAATGTCTGATTAGGCCGATTAGTTTAGATTTTTGATAGATAAATGGGGAAAGTGGAAGTCGAGAGAAGACTTAGATCAGTCCGGTTCGCGATTCACAGCTAGCTCGATCAAGCGCCGGGCCGGCTGGCCTGGCTGTGATATGCGGGCTCATGTAGATACGCAGCGACTGCGGCTGCCCCGACAGCTTGTGCTTGTCCATCGACTTCGCAAAATCTTCCAGATCTTCTTCTAGGTCTAGATCTCCCAAATCTCCATTGTCGTTGTCGTTGTCCGAGGTACTTCCTTCTTCTATCTCCTCAAAACTCAAATCAAGTATGTTTTCGTCCATATCGATATTTTCAGGGTGACTTTGATGAAGGTAAACAACGTTGGGAAGAATGGGTACGGTCCTCAAGAGTCAATGCAATACATGTGAATTGCACGCAAACTGCATCGCGCACCGGTCAGCTGAGCGGCCCATCGTATTAATTGTTCATTGTGCTACGTCACTCAAAAATCAGCTGACTTACGATGTTTTCGGGTCTCGAGTGGGGTGATATTTCGTCAAGTTTAATCAACTTTTATAATTTTCGCACGAATTTACAAGTTACACAAATGTGATAGTTTTACTCAGTGTAATGATCTGATTACAATGATACCAAATTCAGTCGATTTCAAAATCAATGAACCTGGCCTTTAATAAAGTTCTTTTTTGACACATCTGAATGAAAGTGTAGATAACAGTAAGCCTCATTGAGATGGTATATTATGCATTGACCAGCTCCATATTATAGAGATATCGACTGCTACGAGAGGACTGGCTAGTTTTATACGCTCAAGGCGTGCCGACCACCCAGGCGCGCCTCGGGGTGATGGCAGGGGATTCAACTTTCCTGCGAGCCAGTATAGAAACAGCCAGTCCTCGAGTATTAAAGCAGTCGATATGACTTTTATATGCCGATCGTACAAATTAAAACAAAAATCTACCAAGAATTCTTACCTTAGCCTTTTATTGAGTAAAGATTGGTTAAAACATCACAGAAAATCTGAGACACTGTCTGTTAATCTTTGCTAGCAAAATGACTGAAAGTTTCAATCATTTGGGAATCGCAGAAAAAAACCACTGTATGGTGTCTGCGCCGCACAAAGACAATTTGAACACGTAAACCAATGGGGATCTCAGGAGGATGAGGGTACAAAATAATGGATATTCCCTGTGAGCGGGCTACGAGGGCACACATTAATGGATATTCCCTGTGAGTGGGGCATGGCTTAAAATCACGACTCCAATTTTGACCAATCAGATGGCTAGATTTCTAAAGTGAGGTACCGTATATAAAATCCCAATAATGTGGTTCTACAGTACCTCTGTGTGATAAAATTATGATTTTCTACAATTATGCAGCTTGCTTGCCAAGTTATTTTTGCTATGCTTCCTTACATAGTACAGATGAATCGGAGTAAACTGAGGTTTGGGAATCATCACTACGATAAGAAATTGACTCAGCCATGCCTGAAGTCACAATCACTGCACGTACACGTACATGAAAACATGGCATAAAAGTTTGGTCCCAACTTTTACAGCTACATGTAGCTATACAGTGCGTCCCAAAAAATACTATACACTTTTGAAATGGCTGCCGAATAAAAACATATATGATTCTGGGGGAAGAGTTTAATATGTATGGAAAGCTCATAAACTCAACTTTCATATGACACCAAAAAGTCCGAAAATAATTCATGCTTGGGTGAGCACTGCTCACTTTTGTAAAGGGTATGAAAATTAGGTTGCGCAGGAATTAGCCTTCCAATTTGTGAGAGGTAAATCCTTTGGAGCTTAAAAAATTGATGGTGATATGATTCATTCATGATTTGCTGAGTGAATTTCATGGTTTATTAAACCAAACTTGTATGCATGAGTGAACAGGAATTGCATTTTTTATTGTAGCATTGTAACTTTCCCTGGTAAACTCAGTGGTGAGTTCATGGGAGTCAGGATGGGGTGATGGTACATGTTGTAATTTCCATATTACAAACTGTTATTTTTTACATCTGTGACTTTGAATAAAAGCCTTCACCCCACATTTTAGTTATTGTAAGATTAGTTGAACATCCTCATTGATTTACTTAATAACCAGATGGGGATTATGTAAATTGATTATTCAAATATGGTTTGTTGAAAAAAGGAATGTCACAGATGTTGGCTACTTATTATTCAGGTAAATGGGTAACCCTATGTAAAAATAACAGTTTGTAACATGGAAATTACAACATGTACCATCACTCCATCTTGACTCCCATGAACACACCACTGAGTCTACCAGGGAAAGTTACAATGCTACAATAAACAATGCAATTCCTGTTCAATCATGCATAAAAGTTTGGTTTAATTAACCATGAAATTCACTCAGCAAATCATGAATGTATCATATCACCCTCAATGGTGTAAGCTCCAAAGGAGTTACCTCTCACAAATTGGAAGGCTGATTCCTGCGCAACCTAATTTTCATACTTTACAAAAGTGAGCAGTGCTCACCCAAGCATGAATTATTTTCGGACTTTTTGGTGTCATATGAAAGTTGAGCTTATGAGCTTTCCATACATATAAAACTTTCCCCCCAGAATTATATATTTTTTTATTCGGCAGCCATTTCAAAAGTGTATAGTTTTTTTTGGGACGCACTGTAGTACTCATTACATTTTAAATAGAAAATGAGGACATTTGAGGAGCTCTCTACTTCAGGAAACATTTCTTCTACAGTGAAACCTGTATAAGACCGCTCAAGGGAGACATGAAAGTGGTCTTTATAGGTAAGTGGTCTTTATGGACAGATTCATTAAATACATGTTTCAATAAGAAACTACATGTACATTATGTTCAAGGGAAACTGAAAATGTGGTCTTTCAATACAGCCTGCTAAAGCAGGTTTGACTGTATCATACTCTTCCAAATGGACATTAACAGAAAAAGTAGGCAGGCAAACTACTTTTCACCTACATTACAGAACTCACTCCTCTCTTAATTTAAATTATGAAGTTGAATTACCTTTGTGGCCTTTTTCTTTTCTTCCTTGGCGACATACTCGTCTATGAGATCCTCACAGGTGAGCAGGTTGTCTTTGGGTTCCCAGGTGTCGTCTTCAACCCCGTACCCTTTCCATCTCACCTTGTACAACGTCTTATCCTATACAGAGGGAGAGAGAGAGAGAGATAGAGAGTCAGAGAGAGAGAGAGATAGAGAGTCAGAGAGAGAGATAGAGAGTCAGAGAGAGAGAGAGATAAAGAGTAAGATCAAGAGAGAGAGAGAGATCAAGAGAGAGAGAGAGAGAGAGAGTCAGATCGAGAGAGAGAGATAGAGAGTCAGAGAGAGACATAGAGTCAGAGAGAGAGAGAGAGAGAATCAGAGAGAGAGATAGAGAGTCAGAGAGAGACATAGAGTCAGAGAGAGAGAGAGAGAATCAGAGAGAGAGATAGAGAGTCATAGAGAGTCAGAGAGAGAATCAGAGAGAGAGATACAGAGTCATAGAGAGTCAGAGAGAGAGAGAGATAGAGAGATAGAGAGTCAGATCAAGAGAGACATACATGTAGGAGTCAGAGAGTCAGAGAGTCAGAGATAGAGAAAGAAAGGGAGATAGAGAAAGAAAGAGATAGAGAGAAAGAAACAGGGAGGGAGAGACAGATAAATACATTTTTAAATATATAATATATATGTATTAAACCAAGAATGCACATATGAAAGCAGAGTGTGGAGTATAAAAAAGAGCAGCAACAATAAAAGAAATATTCATTCAAACACGAACTGTCTTGAATATCTGACTGTACATTGTTCACAATGCATGAGCGAGAGCACATTTGTAATATGTGCACTAGTGTATATGACAGAGCTTCCATCATTGTAAAGTCAATATACTGGTAGTATCATGTGTGAGCCTTTTTTTTCACACTCAGTGTGAGCGCATTATGCACAGGGCGAGGGCTTTGTGTGTCTTTCCCCATTCAACTTACAAAAGCAGGCATTGAACGGTGGCAAGTGTGTGCACACATCCTACAACACACACACACACACACTGACACACACACATGTAAAATCCCCTTCACAAGGCATTGCATTCAATACACTTTAGCAGCCATTGAGCAGTTCTACCAATAACCAAACAACCTTATTATATATTTTTGCCTATCGCTAAGAGGGAAGCTGTACAAAGCATTTGTGCTCCAATATTGTATCCATAGTCTACTTTTGCTCCATTTCAATCTGCACTCCATCAGATACAGCCATACAGGTAATATAAATAGTTTTATATTAACATAGAATTAGGGGTTGCAGTTGAACACATGAATGTACGTGCAGTTGTACATGAACCATTGAATGTTGTAGTCTGGAGGCTATAAGCTAGGCTGTAGCGTATTATAAGCAACACACACATCTGCCTACGATGCTCGGCTTAATGTCTTCTAGCATGAATTTAGCAATATATGTTAATTACGGCTTTCTCGTTTTGCATTGAAATAATAAAATGAAATCAGTTGAATGGTTAGTTGTATAGTTAGTTGTATAGTTAGTTGAATAGTTGAAATTACATTGTAGTTGAATTACTTGAATAACCTTGTTATTTTCCATTGTAATACTTGACGGCATATTGGACAATATTTCAGACTCTATGGTTACTCAAGTGTCATCAAAGGAAATTATATTTCTCATTTTTCTCAGTTGTCTTTGGCCTCTAAAGGACGTTTAACTTAACCCATGGTTTAAATCCTCATTTACATAACCCATGGTTTAAAAATTAGAACAAAATAAGCGTACCTTGCCTTGCGCGCGTCTAATATTGGACCTCTGACTGTGTCGCGCCTATTTTGCGCTAATTTTAGACCATGGGTTATGTAAATGAAGGTTTAAACCATGTGTTAAATTTAAACCTCCTTTGTGAATTCGGGCCTATACTGTATGTCTGTTTTGCAAAAGGGAAGTAGGCTGAAATTTGAAGTTTCAAAATAATTTTTTTTTCTACTAAAATTTAAATCCTTGTTCTTGGATTGATACAGTGTAACTTGTATAAAACACTTTGCATGCATGCATACAAACTACATTTTATTCAACCGAACGTTCAAATTTGACTGTGTACCCATTACTGTACACGTCCTTTAGATCAAAGGGTGTATTCTGCAAATTATTTTTCATCTTGAATAAAGTGAAATTATTCCAATTTTGTAATTGGGGGCTGGGCCAATTATACCCTCCAAAAAAAAAAAAAAATCACCAAAACATATTTTACTCTGTACACTGTACATGTATGTGAGGGGCTCTACATAATGTACATGTTGAAGTATATCACCAGACAGTGGAACCTCATTATAAAGAACTCTGATATAACAAGGTTTCTGTTATAACAAGGTGTTTTTACTGGTCGTGGCTCTTTATATTCCCTTTTTTTTAAAACCCTGATATAACAAGGTAATTTCCATGGTCCCAAGGACCTTGTTATAACAAGGTTTCACTGGCACTGTATTCAAATGTACGCCTCAAATATTACTTCTGTATTGCAAATTTGAATATAATAACTCTAAAACATACATGTACATGTAAGTATTAAACTTGTGAGAATACTAGTCGATGTACTGGTACCCATGTGTCCTTGCATACACTGCAGGATGGTCCTGTACTACACTCCGCAAATAAAGAAAATGGATACCCTTTAATGTGCAAAATGTTCATACAGACTGTCAATAAAATATACATTAAATTGATAAAAAATCTAAAAATATCAATTAAGATCAAGATTTGAACTTTCACGCTTGGATGGGCATATTCATTTAACCGATTAAGATTTTGAAAATTTCAAAAATAGAGCAAGTAGCCATTCAAAATATGTCAATGAACATATGAATCTGTTAGACATTCTTGTTCAACAATGAAAACAAAGAATGAGAAATAGTGAGGAGGAATGAGCTCTTGATATCAACTTTATTCTCAACACTGCATGGTTTTGACAAGCACGGTCAAGATACCTCACCTTTCCACCCAAGATCGTGGACGAGCCATAGAATACCTCCAATGCTCATCAACATTTGAATGACCAGATGCCCCATTTTTGCAATTTTCTTTCAGAGACTCATTTGTTAAATGGCTATGCTCACTCATGCATCAATTATACATGTACAATTCAAAGTGCATATCATCTTAAAAAAGGATTAATTATTGTTTATTTCGATATATATGAAAGATAAGTTTAATATTAAGGGCCATTCCATGGTAACTCGCGTTACACCTAATGGGTACATTGACACGATAATGTGCCTATATCTTTAGAACTGCTAGGATCTACAAGATACTTTTTTCAAACATGGACAGGGTAGATATAGAACAACTGAATGAAACAAAAAAGAAAATTGAAGAACAAACATTTTTAGATTCTTGGATTATTGAATTTCGGTAACTCGTTACAAAAAAAGGACATGGTCAATTCTATGAGACCCTCTTTTGGCAAAGTCTCCTCATACTAGACAATCTTGACAAAATCTTTCCTACTTTAATTTGATAGTAGGTTGTGACTTACTAGTATAAGATCACAATATTAAAGATAAGAAACAATTAATGGACTAGTAAAATGCAGGAAGCAAATATGTCGGTAATGCAGGAAGCAAATATGTCGGTAACTCACGTTACGGTAACTCGCGTTACATTTTGTCCGGAGGCCATTTTCACCCATATGTAATAGATTAAATATCACAGGACCCCTTAGAATATGGAAATATATTCATCTTTTTCCATTTAGCGAAATTTTCAGGAAAAATATTACAAGAATCCTGTGTAATCTGCAATAAATTGTTTTTTTCATCTACAGTCCCACATGTACGTTTTTGATGATGGTTTGAGATCTTAGGAAATCAACAAAAATGAAAAATAAATTGTATTGAATTTGAAAGGCCCTAATGTTTTATGAACATCCATGGCATAAGGTTAGTACTAATCAAAGAATTAACATAAGAGGTACATTTCTTTTTTTGATGTCATGTCCTTCTTCTCATGGAATGGCCCATTACATATTTATTTTAAAATCGTAACTATAAAGAGTGGACATCCACTCTCTTTCTTTTTTGCTGAGTCTATAAACCCATAAACTCATAAAGTGCCAGGTTAATTTCTTTGACATTGATTTCATACAATCAAGCTGTAAATACTTTTTTTGATATACATGTATATATATATATATCCTTGATATCTGCTATTGCCATCAGGGTCAATTTAAACCCTTTTTGTCCCTTACTCTCTTCCTTCAACTGTAGATCTCCATGAGTCAACAACGTAACATGGACCATGCTTTTAAAGGCACCCGCTTCCTTGGACCCCAGAGAGAATGGAGTTCATCCTCAATGAACTCATCACAAGGCACAACAAGTACAAGACATATGCTAAACTGATAGATGTTTACATTATATTGGCAGAGAAGATAGGAGCCACACCTAGGATAGTGGAGAACTTCATCAAAAACTTGGGACGGGATTACCGAGAATGGATGAAGGTGCATCCAAATTGCGATCGCAATAAGATGAAGCTCCGCGGATCCAACAACGTCTTCAAGATGTTTGAAGAGTACAACAGGATTTATCTTAATGAGGATCCACCAAATTACCCTCTGCCTAAATTAATGGAGTACTCTTTGGATGAGCAGGACAGGCTGGTACACATACCCGAAGGAGACAATGAAGACGACGACAGCCCTCAGTATATAGAGGTCATTGATGCTGACTTTAAGGAAGAGCCTGGGGATCAGGAAGAAGACTCCCTTCAGATAACATCGGTGATGAGTATGTCATCTCAAGCTAGATGTAGCAATACTGACAATGATCCACCATCTCCAACTCCACCACCACCCCCACTGCCGAGAGTTCCAAAGCCACAAGGGCGACGATCTATGGTAACCATACAGGTTACAGCACCGTCTTCATCTTCTGCCTTAAGGCAACATGAACCAGTAGGCCTTCAAGATGTTTTAATGATACCAACGGACAGGGCCCAAGCTGCCCAAGCTGCCCAAGCTGCCCAACTGAAGCATGTCACTCCTCGATCATCTGGCCCTTCAAGCACTATGCATGGCCATGTCCAGTCTCCCGTTGCCACTAATGTACATGCTTCGGTAACAAACCCAGGACTACTATCTACTATCTCCTCGCTTCCTTCTCTACAGCATCCACAGTTTCATCTTCCACAAGGATCAGCTTCATCTCCAGGTATCGGTTCCCACTATATCCCTCTTCATGTCATACAAAATGGGTCCACCCCTCATGCGACGTACACAGCTCAATCGTCCATCCCCTCCGAAGGGATGCCAAGCTCTAATCCTGGGACATCGCATAAGCGTCCGATGAAGACTCCTCATGATGCCCAACAGCATTCCTCCAAAAAGAGCCGTACAAGCAGCGTGCCACTTGTAGCAGAGAACTTGCCAGATGGTATGACTGAATTTGAGAACCGTTATTTACAAGCTTTGGATACACAGAATAAGATGCTCTCAGATATCGGCCGTGAACTGAAGCTTCTTAGGACTGGGTTCTTTGCTATTCACTCAGATGACATAGCTGATATGGTGAATCCAAACATGCGTTAGGAGTCGCCAGAAAAGATGTCAATTTTTCATTTCGTAAAATACTGTGAAAATATTATTACTTCATTTCTTTCATTCTGAAATGATACATGTGAACATTTTACCTGTAAGTATTTTGGAGAAAAAATTTAGAGATACATTTCCACAAGTTTCCCATTATCAATTTCTGACAATAAAATGTACAGTACATACGTTTCTGCACCCTACAATAATTTAAACAAAGGCAAATTCAAAACCAAGTGTCGGGGAAGGATTAAAGTGTACAAATCACCAAGAAAAACATGTATTTTGCTCTGTTCAGTATATTAATGGTTCCATGTCGCTATACTACATGTATATTGATTTTTATATTCAAAATATGAATTTCAAATGTTACTTTAAAAAAAAAAAGAGATATTGCAAATTTGAATGTATACACTCTCACTCTCAACTTGTGAGTAGACTGCCAAAGCACAAATACTTACATGAATTACATGTACCGTATGCTCGCACAGAATCAAGTTCGACTTACATGTACATTTAGGTTTCATGCACGAAATATTATGTTTGTATTCATTTTCTTCATACAATAGTCAACAGTTAATCCATTGAATGCCATTTGAAGTTTTTTGACAGTGAGTTTAAACATTCTACATGTACATGTAGGTGTACACAATTTATGTTGTTAGGTGATTGGTACACTATAATGTTGGATACATGCACATGTACATGTAGTAACTTGTATTTTAGTTAAGATAAACCTTTTTTCTTTGAGTTCATTACAAATGAGTGGACTGACTTTCTCTTAAAATCAATTCAATATGGTTTCTTAAAATACAAAGTAGTAGTCCAGGGACTAACTGCACAATGCTAACAATGTAAAAATTAAAAAATGGTCCTAAAATAGGTCATCAATTAAAACAAAAAAGAAGATTAACACTTCCATACAAGTATAAAGCTTTGGAAACAACACGTTCATCATTATGCAAAACAGGTTTAATAAACAGAACACAAAAAAAAAATCACTTGAATATTTGGCTAAAAATTAGGTGTTGTATCCTTATAATGCAGTATAAAAGATAAATTATTTTATATCAATTATTCCAAGATACATGTACATGTACATGTACATGTATGTAATTACAGGTTTGTGAAACTTTGTATATGTCAAAGTGCAATGTTGGATTTAAAAGAAATGAGACAGAAACTACATGTATTTCTTTTGTGTTAGTATTTCTTGGAATGAAATACAGGAGCATTCACATTCCTGGAGAATTTTCATACCTGAAAGCATTGTACATGTACATGTACTGTACACACCTGACGATGTAAACTTTAAAAAAAAAAAAAAAAATCACAGTGACAAAATAATTTCATGCGTCTACTTACCGGTAGTGTGCTTCACATTTCTTCTATCACATCACTCATGGATTGAAATAAAAACTACTACAATTAGGGACCCTTGCTGGTCAAATCTACTTCTTCTTTTATTCACTCCCACTTCACTTTTATCATGCAACACCTGTACATGTACAGTGTGAGTCAAAAAAAAGTTTACACCTAGAAAATTGCTAATTATTTAATAAATCATCTATAGTAAACTATTACCGGTATACATCCTATGAAAGAGTGTTTTATCCCGAATCATTTGGTATCATTTTTGTGTGGTATGTGTTCACACTTGGATGAACATGAGGCATTGTTTGCGAGAGTGCAAACATCGACTTGCGCCAAAGTTGCTTACAGTATGTGATGTTTGAATAAAACAATTGGGATTTGGGTATTAATTCGGTCATTGCAGATCCAAATAACATCCCTAACAAAATCAATCATGCCACACATATCAAATATCAAATATCAACGAACATTTGTGCGCGCGTGTGTGTTACTTTGCTTCTGCAAAAAGCATGTATGCAATGCATCTCATTTGATACATTCAATTCATTCTCTCACTTTAATCCCAACATATCACATACTGTAGGCATCACTTTGGCGCAAGTCGATTTTTGCACTCTCGCAAACAATGCCTCCTGTTCATCCAAGCGTGAACACATATTACACAAAAATGATACCAAATGATTTGGGATAAAACGCTCTTTCATAGGATGTATAGGCCTACTAATTTACTGTTCATAGATGATTTTTAAAATAATTAGCAATTTTCTAGGTGTAAACTTTTTTTTGACTCACACGGTAGATGTACATTGCTAGTAGAATGGTTGTATTTTACCACAGCATTCTAAAGGTACTACATGTATGTTCCATGGCATTTGCAGGCCAAAAAAATGAAAAGGTTAAATTCCAATGGCATTTTGAAAGACAATAGGCCTACTAATTTAGAACTTTCCTCAAAACGAAAGGGCCTGAAAATGGATTTTAGTGGGAAAATAACGACCATTGGTTGTCGAATCGACTTAAGTGATTGCAATCACCTAAGTAAAGTCTGATTTTCAGACCCTTTTACCGAATGGTCATACGTTTTGTGCTGCACAAAGTTTCAATCAGTTTAATTTTGGCCATTACAAGTAGTGCGTTATTGATGTAGACAAATGCTTATGTACTGTACCTGTTACAGCTCATTTTATTTATGTTATTACCAAAGAAAAAAAGATGTCAGTCAGTCACTCAATAGTGTCTGACAGTGGAGTCTAGAAGGTAAACGGGTTTCCTTGCATAATTTGAATACTAAGCCACTGCTAATGTTCAAATTTCACAGGTCTATAGGACATACATGGCATATTCATAATTGCTGCAAAGTTCTACAAAATTTGATGTTGGCTGCAAAAGGGACATACTGTACATGTAGTAGCTTTAAAGGCAGTTAGTCGTTGAACAGTGTCATGTCCATATTGTACATGTACATGTAGAATACAAATCTTTCACAGCACTCAATTTAATAAACACAACAACAAAATGTTGTGTGAGGCTGTAGGCTTAGTTATATGTACATGTAGTAATTAAATTTAGGAAAGGAGAATGAATAATGTATTGTACAAGTGTACATGTACATTACATTTCCCTATACCGGATCAAAGTCCACATCCCTTTAATAATACAAAATAACACAGTACAGCATTGTTCCATATGCTCTGAAAAAGAATACTGGAATTAACAATATGGTCCACTGTTTATTCAAAACTTTTGGCATTCTATTTCTCTTATTTTCTGCCTTCAAACAAATAAACTTACATACAACATGTACTTCAAAGGTTGGATTGCCTGCAGTGTCCTGTTAAGCAATCTTTGTGCATACATTGTACTTCCCGAAGATAATAAAGGGCAAATTTTGTACTTTTATATATCCTACTCAAGAGTTTGGTCTCTTTCTTGAGTTTCTTCATATGTTTAATTGTTTATTCATCCAAACTAGACAGGGACTGCACCACCAAGCTTCATGCTTTCACAAGGTTCATATACATGTATGAAGACCAACACTGCAAATCATTTGTTATCACTTTATTGGAATAGTTTTGTTCTTTGTATTTAGTCTTGTAAGATGACGATGCGTACAATCGATTGTGGAAACAAAATAAAGTCAAATAATTTATTCAATTTGTGTGGTTGATAACATGTTTGATGATTCGCGAATGAGATTCATGTTCACAACCTTTAAAACTATGGATAGTACACAGGGCTCGAATTAAGTTTTTATCCACGGGGGCTCTTCCAAAAAAAAAAAGAGCCCCTGTGAGCCTTCTCACGGGGGCTCTTTCAGTACTGACGGGGGCTCTTTTTTAATACAAGTTTCCATTGAATTGGTACCCATGATACTCCTAAATTCTTTGCTATTTCATCATTGTCATTTAATTAAGTCAGCATTTTCCCTCTTACAACTTTACAAGTTACATGCAGCTAATGGTCAGACCTCCTCCCTCTGTACGAAATGTATGGTCCAAGCCCGTACAGTCGCCTCCTTGCCAACAGGTTTCCTTTTACTAATTTTAGCTTTCGGTTGATTTACTGGTCGAGGTTTATTATTTGCTGGTCTTTTGGAATCACCAGATTTCAGAGAATTCACACTTTTCACAACGAAAAACTTCTCCATGTTTCTCCATGGTCCTTGCGCGATCGCCTCTAGCTCCAGCAGATATGGGGTGGCAGCGTGCACACCTGTACTACCGGCGCAGCTACATGTGTACATGTAGTATAGCCACTGCTGCGGCCGCACTGCACTGCGAGCTTCCGTTGTTTGTAGTGGAGATGGGAAATATAGCGCCATCTTGCGGCGAATAAGCCTACACTTGTTTACAATATGGCAGCCTCTAGACACCGAAAAATTCGAGCGAGAAATCCTGCACGCTAATCTAACGTCCATAATTCCATTTCATTGGTTTAAGGTTTGAAAGTTGAAATTCAATATTGTGTGAAAGTTATAACAGAAAAGATAATCTTTATCTTATAATTCCACTGGGGTGATTCTTAATTTTGCAATCGCCCCTGTGAGCAAGCTGACGGAGGCGATTATGTAGCTCACGGGGGCGAATCGCCCCTGTGTATTTTGAGCCTTGATAGTACTGTACATACATGTATGTAAATGTACACTATGAAATTACAGAACTACATTGTACACATACAGTACAGGTCATGTCCAAAGTTACATGTGAGAATGTGTACTGAAGCAGGAAGTTGAAAGAAAGGGTCACATCCTTTCCTATTTTACACATTTAATACTAACACACATACGTGTGAATACTGTACATGTACAAACAGTGTTTTCCATGTGGGGTTTTAATATGCATGTACATGTACATGTACATGTAAGTCCAACATGTTTGTGATTTCCTCCCGTGACATGTTCTAAAATCCCCAACATGTTTCAATATAGTCCGACAGGTTTGAAATCAAGTGTGGTAACCAATATAGTGACATACATACATGTATGAAGAGCCCTCTGAATACATTGTACATACAATGGACAGAGCAAAATACATTTTGGTGATTGGTACCCTTTAAATTGGGGTGGTTATAATTGGCCCAGCCCTCCCTCCCAAGATACTTAAAGAGTTACTCAAATAAATAATCCTACAGCGTCAATTTCAGGTGCCGTTGCATGGTAGTTGACATTTTTATTTCCAACGACTTTCTCGTTCACAACGTAGCTGGCACTAGGCCACTGACTCAACTTCAGATACCACATCACACATGACATACAATGTACTGTACATGTACAGTAGCCTACATGTGTCATGTACAGACAAAGAAATGGGCAGAATGCAAGACAATCGAGTGAATTGACTCATAATAAAACCTTTACAACATTCAAACAAACCCTCAAAAGCTATACAGTTACAATCATTTACAGGCAAGACACCACCATCTATAGTAATGTACATGTATGCATCCACCTCACATCACACATAATAATCCGGCCAGAAACCCCGGCTGCACACGACTTTGTGTTCATGATGTGTGTAATGCGCACATTCACATGCTTACATTTTCATTTGTGGAGAACCCTGCAAGGGCATGAATACAAACAAATCTTTGTAGATCCTAATTTTTCAAACTGACTTTCAAGATCTGATACTCCATACAGCTTAAAACAGGCATGCGATCAAATTATCTAGGTAGAATTTAAAATCAGACTTTTTGCTTGCATAGAGGGATACACTTACATTATGATTTTCAAAATTGTAATCGTTACTATTTCTCTTGAATATATTATACACATAAAACTGTATAAAGTTATACTGCACTTTTTTGACTACTGTACATGTATAGTACATGTAACTTACCCAGGGCTTAAATTAATCCAAGGCCACCAAGGCCATGGCCGTGGATGCCCTGTTGATTGGCCTCAATGCCCCTCTCATTGGCCTTGGAGATTTTTTGTGCCCTTTCCAATTCTTTCTATTGTGTTGTAATATAGGAATGTGCCCTACAGAAAAGTAGCCTTGCCCTAAAAATATTGAAATTTAAGGCCTGCTTACCTGTAGTCTCTCTTTGACTGAATACTACCAAAACTCAGTCAGTTTTTCCCCATATATACATGTATGTACAACAGAAAAACAAAACCAACTGAAAAGACTTGAAACAATGCCAACTGTTTGTTGTACTATATACATGTACAGTACATGTACATGTACATTATGGTGTGTACACGTACTACGATATATCCAGAATAATACAACATACCGTTATTACCGTAAGTTTAATACACAAAAGAACCTGAATTTTGCACACACTCAAGGTACACTGTACATGTATATGAAGTGAATATTTTATGCCATTCTGTCTTCTAAATTTCTAAATATCTTGAAGGTTTGCTCGTCTCAACACCCTTTTGCATCACACAGAATGTATACTCTTCACCTGAGCACATCTTGTACAGAGGATAGAAATACTGTTTAGAGTTGTATTCACTTGTCCCATACATGTACAGTGTCCAGTTACCAACTCAGAGGTCAATGTTTTTCCAATGTAAATCACGTTATTCACATACACCTGTAGCAGTTTATAATTTCATTCACCAATGTCAAAGTGTGTTGCGCAAGACTAAAATTTATTAGAATCCTTCAGCGTACACCAAAGGTAGTTTGCAAGGTTAGTCATGTGCGGGAACGTGTGATTACATACACATAGGTGTTTTTGTTTACATGGCTCTCCACATACATGTAGGCAGGTGCATGCCAAGTAAGGCTTGGTAATATCAATCTTCAATGCCATATTTCATAAATCACCAAGCCCATACATGTAACTTGCATCCCCTTTCCCATACGAAAGTTAGATCTAATGTTAGCAGTCTCAGCGCTAGACAGAAATAACCGTCTGGTACGGATAATTCTTTAATAAAACTGGCATTTGTCAACCTTCCCCATACACAGACGTTACCCTTATGGCTCGCACAAGGGGATACTAGCAATTTTGGCTCGTCTCGTATGTACATGTACATGACCGGGGTAATAGTCTGTAAAGCGCTTAGAGACATCATAGACGTATTAAGCGTTATATAAAAGCGGAATATTATTATTATGTACATGTAGCTATTGGATGTTCGAAAACTTTTTAATGAATATTCATTATACTCAAAGTCAAATCAAGATGGCTGACAAGTGACATGTTGACAACAAATCTTTCTCGAATCAAAAATTAATTTAGGATCTAAATAAATGAGCAAGCTATGGTGTACCCCGGTAAGTCAAAGTACATATTTCAGTTTTTGCTATTTTTTACATTAAGTTTAACATTTAAACATGGAGTGTAATATTGCAGCAAAAGTGGATATGATGAAAACATAAAGAGTGAAAAAACTTGTAGCGTCTCATTCATCTCGGTCCGGCCGATCCGAACCGACCCATTCCTTCCAATTACACTGACTACCCAAAGCCCAATTAGTATGCCAGCCCATAATTGATAATTCTACATGTATACTATGTACTTCAGTCTCTGTATAGAGGCGGTCAGTGGAGCCAGATGTAGTCTCAGCAGAACAACCGTCGATATCAGAGACGGAAGCTTTCGGTCTATCTTAGCGCTAGTCTACTTTCGCACTGCCACCGGGCCGGACGTGCTTCATTTCGTCACATCCTCACTCTAGATCTAGACTAAACTAAACAGTATAGTAAAAGTAACAACTAACATACAAGTTGCATCATGCATGTGATTGAATTTGAATCACTGAATGAAGCTTTTGAATTTGAAGTTGAAGTTTGAAGAACATTGAACTTGAAGCACGCCTGGTGCGAAAGTGACTAGACTCTAGACATCTACTAAGTACTATCTAGTGCTGTTGTCTCAATACTCTCAACATTACACAAACTAATCACTCAAGTCTCAAAAAAATAATTAATCCACATCATCACATTCACAGTCAGGTCAGCTCAGAGCTGCAGAGCCGGGCCTGGCCCTGGCTCGGGCTCAGCTGGCTGCTAGCTGCCCATATTCTCACACAGCTCAGTCGCGCAGGATTCATTGATGAGCCAATTTCACACACACACGTACACACGCAAAACTCATTCAATCCAAGCAGTCCGACTCCGACTGTGACACACACTGCCGCGACAACCGGTCAATAATGCCTGCTTAACATCGTTTTCCATGAATTCTCAAAATCTTACCCCATCTTTTGATATTCCAACGATTTTCTCCACTTCATATATACTCTCCTGGTCTTCAAGTTCTGATTCTTCGTCCGACATTTTACTGTTTTCTTCGTCATGTTTACAATCTTCACCGGCTCCAGATTCGGCCATTATGCTCACTCAGTCAGTTCAGGTCAACATGAGGTCACAATTAGTCTTTTTCAGGCCGTCTGTCTCATTTTGTCTGACGAGGAGTAATTTTTTAGTATATAAAACCGAGTCGAGAAAATATTAGATTCTGTATTGTAAAACGTACAGACTGGATCCATGATTCCCACTTGCAAAATGTGTCAATAAACTCTAGAAAGCGAAGGGCTGAGAAGTTCAAGGGGGTAGACTAGCCATAAAAGAGCAACAAAGCCAAATGGGGTGGGGAGGGGGTGTTGTAATATGGTGTGTGTGTGTGTGTTTTTTTTGGGGCGGGGGCTGATTTTGTTTTCCTTCCTGGTGCATCAAATAGTAAAGCTATGGCTATCATTTTCTTCTTGGAAATCACTTTTACTTTATTATCACACCTCTCAATACTGGAATGGCGATAGAGAAAAGTTAGCTAGCATGATCGAGGCTATATATTTCTTAAGTTTCTGACAGAAATGGGGGTGTGCTTGGACGGAGGCTGCTCTCCTATGACACTAGTATAGGTACAGTTCAATACTGTTTTCTCGATGATAAACTACAGAACTACAGTTCTGTGTGATAAACCTTAGAAATTTCATCATTTTACAGGTCCTTGCGATCGCCTTTTTGTATTGATTTTTTCTTCTTATCTATCTTTTTCTTTCTTTCTCTTTTTTTGTTGATATTCATTTGTGTATTATTTGTTTATTTATTTATTTATTTATCTATTTCTGATACAATTTAGACATGGTGACTTTTTCACCAATAATGGTGGTCTTCCCTGAGGCCCTGTTAAACATAATAAGAAACAATACTTACCAAAATTATATATATATATATATATATAATAATAACAAAATCATGAACATAAACTCATAACGGCAACAAAGAATGAGTAAGAACATGTATAAACATAATTATGTACAAAGTATTTGGTATAATGGTTTGTTTGTTTTGTTTTGCTTTGCTTTTTTTATATTCATTCATTCATTCATTCATTTCCTAAATTCTCTTCTTTCTTTTTTTCTTTCACTCTATTTCTTGATTTTAATTATTAAGCCAATGTACGAGTAATGATGCTCTCATAGATATAGAGATGGAACAAAAACTGAGGTTGACCGCGGCCCACTTTCACTGGCATATGCCTTTTAATCAGTTATAATTACAGACGCGTGTTTCGAAAAACAGCCACAACGTACCATATTGGCCTATAACACTAACCCGTAGCCCTAACCCTAACCCTACATGGCGCATGCGGCATACACGGTACTGTATGCAACCAATGCAAATCAGATACCTTTAGCTTAGCTACATAGTACGTTGTGGCTATATTTCAGAAACATGCCTTTTCAACTGATTAAATAATGCTTACCACTTTCATTTAGGTATTGAGGGGTACGCAGCTCCAATGTTGTCTAGCTGACAAGAAAGAAAAAGAAAACATAGTTCCTTGCATTTTTTCGCCGATTTGATTCACCTTTATAGTGCGAAAAGGGGAAATACAAAATAAGTCCTGGTTTCTTGTCAAAAGATGGCTTAGGATGGGGGTCTCCTGCATTTGTTTCAATTTTGAAATGATTTGTCAACTACGTGTTTTTTAAAGGTATATTTAAAGGATTTCTATTATGATATTATTATAAAATATGTGTTTTAACTTACCTAGTTTGTATATTACTTGTTATCATGTTGAAAATGCAGAAATACAAGCATTTTGAGCAAATTGGAACATAATGAGGGTTAGGTGGGTTGAGATACTCAAATATTCGGGCTCTAGGACAATAACCCCTAGGCAATCACCCCCAGTAAAATTACCCACCGAAAAACTACCCCCCCCCCCAAGGAGAATTAACCCCGAAAATTACCCCCGAGGACAATTACCTCCCGAGGACAAGTACCCCCCCCCCGGAAAATTACCCCTAGGAAAATTACCCCCTGTGGACAATTTATTAACCCCCGAGGATAATAATATTACCCACGAAAAAAAATCTGCTTTTATTAACCAACTTATTATCAGGTTAGACTTCCCCTTTAACGAAAAGGGCGGGGTGCGATTTTCGGGGGGGGGTAATTGTCCTCGGGGGTGGTTGTCCTTGGTTGTCCTGGGGGCGGGGGTAATTGTCCTAGGGGTTATTTTCAGGGGTGGGGGTAACATTCCCCGGGGGTAATTGTCCTCGGGGGGTAATTTTCTGGGGGTTAATATTGTCCTGGGGGTAATTGTCCTTGGGGGTAGTTTTCCGGGGGGTGATTGCCCAGTGGGTAATTGTCCTGATCAGGGGCGGCGGAGCGACTTACAAAGTGGAGGGGCACCAACAAAAAATGGGACTTTCTGAAGAAAAAAGGGCACCTACAAAGAGAAATCTCATAGCGAAAATATACAATTTTCTTAGACATTGGTATATACCCCTACATTGTGATTACATTATCAGGGATGATTTCAATATTTTTTTCTCTTTATAAATCATACAAGATACATGTATTGCTTAAGCATCATACTTTGCAGTTGGGTGTGATGGTCTGAATATTCTTATGCGAGTGAGCGAAGCAAGCGAGGACAAAATTTAAGATTGTGAGGTTGCAGTGCGAAAAATTACATCTTATAAAGAGGAAAAACCCAATCCTGATGGGGTTATCAACACATTCTCATAACGGACGACTGAAAAGGCCTTTGATAAGTAACATTATTATATCATCTATAAATGCGAGCGAGCGTAGCGAGCGACCTTTGGTGGAAATTGGTCTTAGTCGCTTTAAATTTGGGGCACGTGTAATGATGAGAGGAAAAGGGGACACTTATCGAAAGGGATAGAGACACTTATTAGAAAATAAAAGGAGCACGTGTCAAAGTACAAAGGGTAATTATCAGAGGTGAAAATGGGGCACTTCTTACACCTGAAAAGGGTCATTTACCAGAAATGAGAAGGGGCGCTTATGAAAATGAAAAGGGACACTTTTCATAGGTGAAAAGGGGCATTTATGAGAAGGGAAATGGGCTCTTTTTTTTAAACGGGGGCACTTTTTATAAGGAAAAGGGGCACTTTTTAGAAAGGAAAAGGGACACATGAGGAAATAAAAGTTGCGCTTATCCAAGTTAACAAAGGGTAGTTATTAAAAGGGAAAAGGGCACTTCTTACAAAGGAAAAGGGGCACTTGTCAAAGTACAAGAGGCACCTCTGAGATTTGAATAGGGAAATTATCAGAGGTGAATGGGGCACTTATCAAAAGTGAGAAGGGGCACTTCTCGTACCTGAAAAGGGGCACTTACTAGAGATTAAAAAGGGCATTTATGAGAATGGAATATGGACACTTATTGCAAAGGGGAAGGAGCACTTTAAAAAAGTAATAGGGGCACTAGTCAAAGTAAAAGGGGCACTTTTCCTATGTAAAAGAGCACTTCTTACAAAGTAAAAGGGGCACTTTGGGGGTACTTGAAAAAGTGGGGGCTCTGTGCCCTCCCTGCCCCCAGGAGCGCCGCCTCTGGTCCTGATACGCAATTAGAGGGTGAGACAATAATGGAGGTAAAGTCGAAAACTTGGAAGAAGTAAATCGATGAGGAGAACGAAGAAAGCAAAAGACCCTGAGCATCGATGCTTAAAATGAGAAATTTATGACAAGCGGTATCAATACAAATGAAAAAAACACACACATTCGTTTGATCATTGACAAATATATTCTGACAAGAAACAAAAAAGACAAAATAATTGTAATCGTCGGATGATCATGTATCAAAAGATCCTGTTAGTAAAATTACCGAGTATAATTTAGCTATAGCAATGTATATCAGCCTATACTGTCTACAAAATGTCGCTTTCCTTGCTAGTCGCCTATACTAAAAATGAAACAAGTCCTCAAAAAATATAGTTGACGTCCGAAAGTTCGATATAGGCCTATTCTTCATTTCGAAGACATTTTGTCACTTTGAAAGGTAAATGCATAGTTTCGTCTCTGTATAATGCCTACTACATGTATAAAGTGCAAGATACCCCTAACCCCCCTCGATCCCCATGCACCGTCCGCCTCGGGATCGGCCAATCAAAGCCGACGTCCCACGTGATCAGATGCAATCAAGTACTTGGCATTATGCAGATTTATCGCACGGTGTATATAATATACCCCGCGCGCGTTAGCGAGTATTCCATCGAGTACTACTCGAAAATCTGCTTTCATATATTTCATCAATATGGCGAGTAGAAAAAGACCTCGGGAGAGATATTTGAGTTACAAGGTTCCACAGGTGATAGAGTTCAATTTCTACAACTATGCTTGCAGCATGAAAAGACGTACGGCAGTATGTCTATCTTGCGATAAAGGGATCTCAGATGCCCCGAATACAACGTCCAATTTTGTGAAGCACTTGAAACAGCACGCAGAACGGTAAGTCTATGACTATATACTCGAAATACACGTTCTTTGTGTGGCGAGTACATTTTTGTCGTCTCTTCTGCATAGCTTATTACTTGCAAGTATCCGCAGCATTGTCTATATACTAGCGCACGGGTCATCGGATGCGGCGTGTAGTCTGCACTCAACGTGACAATAATTTGTTTGCTTATTCCAATCCTCGAACACAATTCAATTCGAACGTTGTTGATACCTTGATCTGGAGCTTGGGATGGAAAAATCTAATACTATATTGAAGCTAGGTTATATAAATGGTCATGACCGTGTCCGTGGGCCTATTATATTATAATGCAGTAGTACCACAGCCTCAACCTCTAAGTTATGTTCGTTTGTTTTTCTTGCATTTCTCTCCGACGGCCTTCGTCCTTTTCCCATTTACTTCTTCCTTGTGTTCACTTTTCTATTTTACCATGTAGGCCCATCATTTTCGTCCATCTCTTATCAAATCTCATTCTGCTCTCCTTCAATTATGTTTCTTCGTTGTATGCTCCTTTTATCCCCCTCCTAAGTGTACTCCCTTTCTCCTTCTTTTATGTTGTAATTTTTTAATGTTTTCCCGTTATTCAGTTTTTTGTTTTCCTAGTATTTTTTGCATGCATGGTTTTCCCTTTCTTTATTTTTGTATTTATTAGCACATTTTCTCCATTCATTTCATGTTCTCTTTCTTGTTTTCATCTTTTCTGATTACCTTCTCTTTCTTTTATTTCTATCTGCCTATCTTTCTGTGTGTGTGTCTCTCTCTTTTAATTATGATCTTGCATTTTCTTTCTTCTTCATTTGTGTTCTTCCTCCTCCCTTGCTCTTATTATAAGACACCCGCGGAGCTTACTCACTAGCGAATTCGCTCCTCCTAACTGGGATTAGAACAAAATAATTGAATAATTATTTTCATAAATGTTTGACTCCTTCTTGGTTTGAATATGTCAAAGTGGGCGAGGTTCAGGAAACCTAGTTGAAGCAGGTTGAACCAGGGAGGTGGAAAATTCCACCTCCCTGGTTGAACCTACCAGGATAAACGTTGTACTTCATGAGTAGGCGTGGCATCGCGACGGCTTATACAAATTAGCTCGCTACATGGAATGGGAGGGGGCGTGTCGGGAGACTTGCTGTATTGTCATAGCAAATTACGAAATTCTGAAACAACATATGCGAGGGAGCTAAGCGACCTATAAGAATTATAATGCAAATATAGCATTGGGGAGCAATATAATCCTTAGTACATGTATTATCATGACCTGTCTTCCTTTTGTCCCCTTTCTCCCTTTTCTCCCCCTCTCTCTCTCTCTCTGATCTCTCTCTCTCTCTCTCTTGCGCCGTCTTGCGCCCCCCTCTTTCGCGTTTTTGATTCCCTACAAGTGTCGCCCGGGGCCGGGCACGTGCCTCCTCTGCCCCGGCCCACCAATAACAATGATAATTACGGTAATAAAGATGGTTATTATACTTTCATTTTCATTATTATGATGATTACAGTTATCATTATTATATACAATTATCATCATGATTTATTATATTTCTTTAAGTTAATAATTTTAAAAGTAATTTGGGCGGGAGAAAATCAAAATATGTTAAGCGGGAGAAACTGCAGCTCAACGGGAGAGAAATCAAACTCAAGCGGTCGAATGGGAGATGAAAGTTGGAGTGTTGGAGTCTCAGTATATCTGTCAATAATAATTATTAGCCTACTGTTGTTTTGCGTGTACGCTGTCATGATTGTCTGTCATTATTGTATCATTAACTTTGTTGTTTTTTGTATTCATAGTCATGACATAGTCCTATGTCATGTTGTATGTTAATTTATTGTGTAAAGAGTATCCAGCATGTCAGGCTGAGAGGGTAAATTACAAAGACAGTAACCATAGTACAACAAAATAATTTTACACGTATGTTTGTTCAATTTGTCTTGTATGCTTTATAAATGTTCCTTGGATAATAATGTTGCATCTTGCCAATGACTTAATAACTTATTATATATTGATTGCACTTTGTCATGGACCTGATTTTTAAACATTTACTTCCTTGTTCAGTTCATGTTTCAACTATACTATTTTAATGAAGATGACACATTATACAGTCATGTATAGTACAGATTGTCAATGATATGGAAAAGGTGAGAGAGGTGGGAGAGAGAGGGGGCAGCAAAAAGAGAAAAAACAAGGATGAAGAAGAAGCATGCAGAAGAAGAAGAAGAAGAAGGAGAAGAAGAAGAAGAAGAAGAAGAAGAAGAAGAAGAAGAAGAAGAAAAAAAGGAAGAGGAGGAAGAAGAAGGAGAAGAATACGGATAAAATCATGCAATATTCACACCCACATAAGACTGTTTGAAAAGTCAGAGAAGCAAACGGAGGGGTATAGAAAGGCATATAAGGATACAAAGAGGGGCATATAATAGGGTTAGGGTGAAGAGTAAGATAAACCGGAAGAGAGAGAGAGAGAGAGAAAGAGAGAGAAAGAGAGAGAGAGAGAGAGAGAGAAAGGGGGGGGGGGTATGAGGCAAACAGAAACAGTGCTGTACAACCTTAAATTATAACTCCTAGGTATGCAACATCCACAACAAAAATAGTGAGAAACTATATTTTGCTAATAATCATAATGATGACACAACGCTTAAGTTTACATAAAACGTTCATAAATGCAAATCATGCGAACATGAAGTGTTGTATACTGAGAGAACATGAAACAACAGAGAAATATTGTATTACATATGTATAGGAAGAGAACAAAATGATCGACAAGCAGGAAGATACAGGAAAGGGTATATAAATAGAGAGCGAAACGAAAGAGGTTTAGAGAGATGGAAAACTGCTCTTCCTTTTTACTTCTTCCCCCCTCCTCCCTCTTCTTCTCCTTCTTCTTCTTCTTCTTCTTCTTATTCTTCTTCTTCTTCTTCTTCTTCTTCTTCTTCTTCTTCTTCTTCTTCTCCTCCTCCTCCTCCTCCTTCTTCTATTTCTTCTTATTTTTCTTCGTCACATTCCTCTTCATCAACTTCGGTCTACCCCGGTTGTTCCATGTTCTCGTATATTCTTCTTTGTTTTTCAAGTTAAGCGTTCTTTCTTTCAAAACATCTCTCCACAGCTACGAAGCATACCTCGCGAGCAAGTCACAGAAGCCCCCACCTCCCCGACCTGTACCGCCACCACTTCCTCCACCCCAAGAAATCGACTACGCCGCAATGTTCCGCGAGGCACAGCCGGTACCAGTATCACGATCGACGACCATGGAACGACCCTCTACGATGACGATAGAGAGACCGAGAGAGTTAACGGCCGAGAGCATCGCCTATGCCTTTCCAATGGTCGAGGCGGATGATGATAACGATAACTTCTCTCTTGCATCTTCAGATGACTGCATCATACAGGTTGGTTAAGTGGAGACAGTTCAGGGGCGGATCCAGGGGGCGTGAGGGCGCACGCCCCCTTTTTACCTTAACAAAAAAAAATATTAACATAAATGTTCTGTTTATTCATTCAGAAATTCCACAGAATGAACCATTATAGAGCGACCCCACGCCGTAAAAGCTTCGCGCTCGCAATTTCGTACATTTCACGCCCCCCCCCCCCTTGTAAAATCCTGGATCCGCCCCTGGAGTTGATATTGTCTTTGGTAGACATAACATTATCCGCCGACTTGGAGATGTTTTTTTTATTTATTTATTTTGTATTTGTTGTAGTGATAAAACGTTGTATGAAACTGGGTCCTGGGTCCCGTAACACAAAGCTGAGCAATAAGTCGTACGAATGAATGTATTGGTCACTATGTGCAATCAATCGCAAAAAAATAAATCGTATGATCAATAATATTGTCAAGTTTTGTTTTACGGGGCCCAGACCAACAATTTTTATCAAACAAACAATTAAATAAACGAACGAAAGTACATAACACGGCAACGGCCAATATTTTGTAGGTCCGGATCTGACGACAACAAACTGCAAATTTAAATTTAAATTTTGAAATAAAATAATGACGTAGTAGGATTATCATTAAAAGAAAAACAACAACAAAAAAACAAATGCTAAATAGAAACAAAAACCTCAACAAAACAAAGACAAAATATATCAAACAAAACAATTATCACAAACGTAACAGAAGACAATAGCACATTTTTTCGAAACGATCCGGAAGCCTTGACTATTAAAACACAAAAACAAAGGCAGAGTATATTAAAACAAAATTGTACCTATATCGGATAATTATACTCTCTCAATTTTTTTTTTCTCGAGCAGATGTAAAAGCAAAAGAGAACTTGTATACGTCCATGTAATTTGTAACGTTGATGAGGGTGATTTAATGCATTAATGGGGATGATTGTTAGTTAAATATCTTGAATTTTGTTCACAAACCCTTTTGCAAGTTCATCCTGATGAGATGTTTATTTTTAGTCGAAGCGAAGACGCGAGATCAGATGACGTTTTTGCAAAGCCCAACCCATGACACACCTCCAGTTTTGACCAATTGCGAAGAGGAAACATAGATGGCGCGCGCATAATTGGCTCGTGTACACGTACACTTACAAGGATCTACTCGTATGTAAAAAAAAAAATTGATTGCTAGCTCCATCGGATTCGAGATGGATTCGCAGGCCCGCGCACGCCGGGCGGCCGGGGCGACGCGATTTGTGTGGCATATGCATATCTCATACAGTCAACGTCAAAGAGCTAGATCTGAGTGGCAGAGCTGTGACGGATCGTCCTGACAGAGCTTCCAGAAGTAGCTTTATTATCGAAATAAAGAAAATAGCTGTCAATTTCAATAACCGAAAGACACTGAAACTGGAAGCCATGGCTGAGCCTGAGGCGTTAAAGGTAACATTTAGGTTGACCATAACAGGGTGATAATTAATTGATTCTAAAGCTTTTTCTTTTTGTGTCGTCTCCTACGATCTACTGCGCTATTAGTATTAGTACAATTCACCGTCTGTTTCGCACTCGCAGTTACTATCAAGTATCATGACTTGTTACGATTAAATTACCTTGATCTTCTACAACATGTATAACTATAAGTGAGCCTGCTAGTGTTAGTGTCAGCAAAGCTATGGTTAGACAGAAAAGCAGTCTGCTTGAAGGATTTTTTCCTTCTTTTTAACATATTTTGTTTTAGTTTTGAGTTTGACGCTTTCCACCAATACCAATGGCAACAGTGCAGTATTTGGTGGTTCCAGACGTCTCAGAGGAACATATCCCTAAACGAAAATGAAAGAGGCTGATTTTTCGTCTGCCGTGATACAAAATGAAAACAAAGCTTGAAATTTCCACTATGATCATGATCTAGTCCTAAGTTCTAGTAATCTTCAAAAGGCTAATACGTACAGCCTGTCAAGAAGATGAACCACGGATTGCAAGGCTTGGCTCGGGGCTTGGTTATTTTTATGACATGTGATATTGATCGACATTACCAAGCCTTAATTGGCTCCCATACCCCTGGTGATGAGGGAGGTAAACAAAGCCCAAAATGCATTTGTATTTATCCCTTCCTGCACCCGATGAACATTGCAAAATACCTTTGGAGTTTGTTAGTGGACTCTTTTTCCTTCTCATTGCACACAAAGCACTTCAAAATCGGTAAAGAATTTAACAAAAAAATGTGTAAATTTGTTACCAGAGTGATAGCACTTTGCTTAACGTGTTTCTGTAGATAATTTAGCCAACAGTAACATGCGATTTCCATTAATACAAAACGTTGACCTCTGACAAAAGTTTGCAATGTTGGTTCTGCCGTGAACACAAATACATGTGGTGTATGCGAAAATGCTGGTTTTCTTGTTGCCAACTTGCATCCTTAATTTACAACTGATAACTTTTTAAAGGCACACATACTGTAGGAAGTAAGCTGTTTTACTTTTAGCACACTCCATGCGTTCGCCTTGGTACACTAAACTAATCGTTATTATCGTAAAGTATTTCTATTATTATAGTTTTTGTCTCGCCTGCGTAGCAAAAAGCGAGACAGGCGCCGCTTTTCCGGTGGCGGCGGCGTCAACATCAAAACTTAACCTAAGGTTAAGTTTTTGAATTGTTAATATAATTTTGAAAGTATAAGGTCCTATTAAATGAAACTTAGACTAAAGGGTTATCAAGTATCCCCAATCATGTGAGTAGAATTTCAGCCCACTAGGTCAAGGTCAAAGGTCATTTCAGGTCAACAAACTTAGACTATGTTGTGGCATCATCATCAAAAACTTAACCTGAGGTTAAGTTTTTGAATTTGTAATATAATTTTGAAAGTATAAGTTCTTATTCAATGAAACTTAGACTAAAGGTTATCAAGTATCCCCAATCATGTGAGTAGAATTTCAGCCCACTAGGTCAAGGTCAAAGGTCATTTCAGGTCAACAAACTTAACTATGTTGTGGCATCAGGCTAAGATGTTTTTAATTGTTATCATAATTTTGAAAGTATACATTCCTATTCCATGAAACTTGAACATAAGGGTTATCAAGTATCACCAATCATGTTATTAGTCTTTTAGGTGACAAAGTAAAGGTCAAATGTCATTTCAGGTCTGGAAACTTAGACTTTGTTGTGGCATCAACATCAAGATTTTGAAATTTTAGCATAATTTCAAAAGTGTTTGTTCAAATTCCATGAAACTTGTACCCAAGGGCTATCAAGTATCACAAATCATGTGACACAAATTCCAGGTCACAAAGTCAAGGTCAAAGGTCATTTTAGGTCAGTAGACTTGGATTATGTTCTCAAAATTTAATATGAGAATTAATAAATAAATTGTTGTTATTTGTTCATATTTCATGAAAGTAAATATTCAAATCATTCAAGTACTTTCCCATGAATATTCTAATAGTAATTTTAGTATTCGATCCCAGGCCTAGTATGTACATGATCAGTTACAGCTAGGTGACAATATTGATGTTTCGATAATATATATTGGAGTATATCTCATAATAATGTTCTCATTATGCTAATGAGACGTGATGTGATGTAGATGGGCTCTACCTTCCAATTGTTTTTACACAAAATGCTGAAAAATCCTCTTTTCTTAAAAAGTTTATTAGATAACTTTATTTGTAAATTACTGACAAGCATTGAAACATTTATAGTCTTACCCATACACTAAATCTCATTATATTGTATTCTTATGATACAGTAAATAATTATTCTGATGATTGATAATCAATATTCACTTCAAAATGCTTATTATATTCAGAGGATTTCATTTTCGGGGGTCTGCAAATGGGCCACCCTGCCTATAAAAATAATGTCCCAACCTCAATTTTTCATCATATCGAATTGCGTAATGCCGAATTGCGTAATGCAGGCGAGACCGCCGAGAGCGTTTCACTTGTTTAAATATTATTACTATTGTTGTTTCTATTATTAGGCGAAGTTTTTAATGAAAAAACATGAAAAACATACTGCTAAAATAGTGAAATTATCTTTTTCAGAATTTTTGGAATAAAACATAAAAGCTGGCTGCCATCTTTAAAAATAGCCTGACCGGACGTCTTGGAAAATGTGCCGGCGGCCATTTTGAAAGACAAAAGAGGGCCTCAGGACTCCTTCCTAAACATGTTTTTTTTGTTTTTGGGCCTTAATTAGTAGTACTTAATGTATACATTTTTACAAGAAATTTATTTATTTAATCATATCTTGTTTGTTTGTTTCTATTTATTTATTTATCTTTTTTTTTTTTTTACAAGAACAGTTTGTAAACAGCAGCAGTTTGTATGTTTCTTTTTTCTTTCTGTATTTAGAAAACTGTACAATGAAGGTAACATATCATATTCTACGAGAATATCAATTGCTTAGTAATGCAGTGGAATTTTAACCCTCATATTTTACTTCCGACATCTTTAAGTGCTGGTACTGCACAGTGAAATGGTTGGGGGAGGGGAGGTATACTTCTTCATGAGTCTATCCTCTACACATTGGTCATAGGAGATCCCTACCATGTACTACAGTATAAGCCAGTTCAGAGATACTACACGTATGTATCTGTGCATGGGCAGATAATGATCATTTAAATGTAGAATTGTATACCTCAACGAGACAAATACTGGATATGTGCTCATGAAAGTTATTGTTCAATGATGCAGCGGCAGTACATTCTATGATACAAAGGTGGAAGTATTCTTTTCAAGAATGAAGAGGGCAAAATATATCCAACCAATAACAAGAAAGTTATGAGTGTTTTGAATATGAGATCACTAAAGCTACATGTATGCGAACCTCATGTCGGCAATGTTGGTAATGGATTGTGACGTAGTCGCAGATAACTCGTTTGTCGTGTACACAAATATCATAAATTTCTGTTTTTTCATAAGTGCCTTCTCCATTGGGGCACCAGTTTTCACAATACATTAGGGCAAATTTGTAAGAATTTCGAAAATAAATGTTTAGATATCCTGATAGTAGGCCTACACAGTTTAATTCTCTCCAATAGCCCAGGCATAGGGTGAGGGTTAAAAAAAAAATCTTCATTTTTTGTTATTGTTGCGAGATGTGTGAATTGAAATTTGAATGCATATGTACTCGATTTCCTTTGTGTTTCAAAGAATGAGGGTTTTTTAAAATAATTTTGGTTAATGAGTAGTCTTATAAACAGGTTTCACTGAAGAAATTTAGTTGGCAATTCATGAAAACCATTATGATATGACCCATTGTATTCTTGTCACCCACTGCAGTATATGAGCGGTTTTGGCAATGAGTTTGCGACAGAAGACCCACGTTGTCCAGGAGCCCTTCCAGAGGGTCAGGTAGGTCTGTCTGTTTAGCTCTATGTAGCTCCTACAAACTAGTCTGCACTCTGCAGGCACACACTCTAATTTGACCACTTTACCATACTTCCTAAAGCCTTTTAAAGCAAAGCCTAGCTACATGTATGTCAGTCTCTGGCTGTGTCCAGCTAGGGCACGTCTTTCTGTTTATTCCTTAACTTGAAATAGGCCATATTGGATTTTGCTAGAAGTTGCCCTGATTTTGTGATTAACTATGATGAAAAATTATCCCAAATTCCCAAATGATAATGTCAACTCGTGAACTTGTATTGAATTTAATTAATTAAAAAAAACTTCTCCTTTGTCCAAAAGTGTTAAATAAAAAATCATTACTTGATATTTCAAACCCCAATTTTCAAGTAGGTTGTGGAAAGGATTTTAAAATCTGTATTATTTGTCCAATGAGCATACCTACATTTTAGATGAAAGTGATAATTGTGAGAGACAGTTAGCTCTGCATGAGTCAAATCAGCATTTTTGCACCAAACTATACAAAACGTGTTATTTACACTTCCCAAGTCAAATTTTGAATAAGTCGAAAAATTTTGTTGCGGACCTAACAGGTTCGGCTTATCTTCAGAACAACCTTCAGAAATGCCCACTATGCAAAACGTGTTATTTACACTTCCCAAGTCAAATTTTTAACAAGCCAAACCATTTTTTGCGGTCCCAACAGGTTCGACTTATGCATAGTTAACTGTGTTTACAAATTTATAAAGGATATAATTCACTTATATCCTTTCTTTATCTTGTTATTTATCTTTAGAACAATCCTCAGAAATGCCCGTATGACATGTACGCTGAGCAGCTGAGTGGAACGGCCTTCACTGCTCCCCGGGCCCACAACAAGAGATCCTGGCTCTATCGCATCCGTCCATCCGTTCTCCACACCCCATTCAAACCCATCAGTAATGGGAACATGACCAATAATTGGGATAGCTGGCCACCAAATCCTAACCAGGTACAGTCAAGATGGTATAGATATCATCGTGAAAAAAAAAGAAAAGAGTCTTACTAGTTTTCCATAGATCACCTACGCTGACAGAGAGGGGTGATTGTATGTACTGGTACATGTAGATTATTTCTCGCTCAGCCCAAACTGCACTGGCCTATTTTAAGCTTCTCTGTAGAGGGGGGCCCCAAAGGCCCCCTCCCCAGAAATGCAGTTTTCCATATTATTTTACAACAGACTAATAGCATGACCAACTTCGCATACAAAAATGTGGAAGATTTAAGAAGAACAGTTAGAAAATATAATGACTTGAACAAATTGAAACCCTTATACCCTAATCCTGACCCTGTATTTTTCATGACATATAGCCTGGAACATTTGTTGCCAGATAATATGTCATTTTTTCTATTCCATGATATGTCACTTCCATGTTAATTTCTCCTTCCTCATGTTTACAATGACTTTCATGTTTTGAACTAACATTTCTTCAGCTGCGCTGGCGTCCATTTGACATGCCTAGTGAAGGCTCAGAAGAAGTTGATTTTGTTCAGGTAAGTTTTTGCAATTTTATTTTGTAAAAAAGTAATAGAAATGTTTTTTTATGGAGAAAGGAAGAGCAATAATTGTCAATTTTTACAATAATGTGAGAGCATCATGGTTTTGTCTGCTGAGGGTCTGGGAATATTTCCTAGGAATTCTAGGACTACTACTCTGACTCTCCACAGACAATGCGATTTAGAAAAGCAAAATTAATTTGTAAATAGATTTGATTAATAAGTAAGTGAATAAATAAATATATTAAAATAATAAATAATTGATTAAAATAACAAATACATAATTGTAGAATAGTTTCATTCTTGTAACACAGAAACACTGTAAGCAAAGTGCTTGATTAACAAAGAGAACAGCAAGCAATAAGCATAGACAGATTTACATTGTAGTGTACCAATCACCTGAAAAAATAATTGGTGTATAGCTAGAATGTATCGAATCAACTTTAAAATAATTTACCCGACATTCTATAGGTAAATGGTTAAGGAGTGTGAAGAAAAAGAATACCATAAAACCATGTGTATAGGATTAAGGACTTGGGTTCCGTGCACGCCCTATTCTATGTGAGTGCTTGCATTATGTAGTCTATTCAACAAGACGTTTTACAGTCCACTGGCAGTTTATTAAAACTACAAGATACAAAATGCAAATACATGTATTATGTTCTTTGATATACAGTCAAACTTTTATATAAAGGCCACCCAAGGGAAACAGGAAAACTAGCCACTGTAGACAGGTGGCCTTTCTAGACAGGTTCTGCAACAACTGTTTTTTCCTAGAGGAGACAATATAGGTGACCACTGTAGACAGAGGTAACCTTTATAGAGAGGTGGCCGCTATTAAGACAGGTTTGACTGTATTTAAAACCTTTTCATTTTGTTTATGTTGTGATGTTTAGGGGCTGAGTACGGTTTGCGGAGCAGGGGACGCTCGGAGTAGACATGGTGCTGCTATACACATCTATGCGTGCAACACATCCATGTCAGAAAAGTAAGGAATTCTACACTTGACCAAGCAAGGGATCCACTCTAACTTTCTATGAAGAGAGTCACTTTTGAGAGCCTATATGCACAAGTCCTATGTTAAAATTTGAATTTCAGAGGTTCTGGACTTTAACTTTGGGCTCCCATACATGTGTATGTCCTGTGTGCTTGTTAGGCTGGAGCCCTGGGCCGGTATTCAATTCAATACTTAGAATAAGTAAGAAATTTACCAAGTAAATTAGTAAGCTAAGAACTTTACTTATCTCGTTGTCAAATTGCACTTTAGACTTTTACATACGTAAGACAAAATCTAAGTAAAATACTTACTAATGCGCAAATTAATGCGTTGCAATAAATGCGCGCTAATATAATTGTGCGCAGGTTATGATACTGCGTTAGAAAACCATATGCCTGCCAATCAAGGCCTCCAATTAATTGGCTTAAGTCTTGTTGGGAGCTGTCTTAAATTTAGGGTAAAATACTTAGCCAAAAGTTTGAACTGAATACCAAAATTGGTTGGTATTTTATTTAAGATGAGGACTAAGTAAAATACTCATTTTTCAAACTTAAGTATTGCATTGAATACCGGCCCAGGCTCCCTGACTAAGCACAATAATCCATACTGTAAATTGAATTTTGTTGAAAATTCTTTTCTATTTATCCACTTTATCAGTATTTTATTTATCAGTAATGATAATAATTTGTAGACTCCTTGAGCATCCCCTGAAATGGGTACAATATAAATGTAGCTATTGTTCTTATTACTATTATTCCTTTACAGAATGTACCCTAAATTGTTGTCCAACAATGGTAGATAATCTTGAACATGTTGGTGTAAAATTGATTTGATAAAATTTAATTTTGATTAGTTGGTACATGCATGTAAATTCTTTCTGTATTCTTTTTAAAGAGTATTTGGTTAACAAATGTCATTAAGCAGAACCATTAGGCCTAAAAAAAAAGATGTTGTATTGCCCTTTAGGTGCCAAAACATTAAAAAGCCAATCGTAGATTTCAAGATTTTTGGGTCGGTCTCAAAGGGCAATGCAACATTTTTTTTTTAACGCCTTAATGCCAAATTAGTAAAATAATATGATTATCATTTTTTGTTTGCCCTATATGTTTCTCTTAGACATTTAATTGTATATTTTATCCTGAAGATTGATGAAAATCATTAAATGATACATTTATAAAGTCATGTAATACCATGTCCACTCTTCTTGTTTGTAGGAGTTTCTACAACTCTGATGGGGACTTTCTCATAGGTAAGTAATATTATTAATTAACTCTTTCCGTATGTACCACTCTTTCTCTTTAAACAGGTGAACAAAATCTCACCTGACCCCTTTATGAATCTGCATTTGTTTTCCTTTCACCTAAGTATCCCGTGCTTAATCCAGCATTTTAAAACTCTTTATTACCAATTGCACTCAGTGAAAAAGGAAAGTGCATGGTCACTCTTTATTGTTAAAATCTTGATATTAACCATCAATAAAATATAATGAAATATATATCAAGTGAAAGAAAAATTGATACTCTACCAACATCACTTCAGATCAAGTTTTGAACTTTCATGCTTGGATGGGCACATTCATTTAACCATTCGAAGGTCTGATTAAGAAAATTGCAAAAATAGAGCAACTAGCCATTCATATGGCAATGAACATGTGCATCTGTAAGACTTGAGGATGATTGAGCTCTGGATGTCAACTGTAGTTTCATAACTGCATGAATTTGACAAGCACGATCAAGATGCTGTAGGATACCTTCATTGCTTATCATCATTTGAATGGCCAGATGGCCCATTTCTGCAATTTATACTAAATATTTTGTTTGAAAATATTAACTTTAAAATAGTGTCCACTTTCTTTTCTTTCTTTGTATATGTAATGGAGGTTTATCCAGGCAAGATTTTTAATTCCAATAGCATATCAAACATTTAAAATGTTTTGTTACTTTGTCTTTATTCTCTCCTAGTCCCTCAGCAAGGAGAGCTCCTCATCTATACCGAATTTGGAAAGATGATGGTCAATCCTAATGAAATCTGCGTTATTCAGGTGAATATCAGCTGGTGAGAGCCCGAAGGGCATTAGAGGTGTTGTGGACTAGTGAATACGTTGCCGGACTGTGAATCGCATGGTTCGTGGTTAGAGTCCTGCTGCGGCACCTGTGTCCTTTGTCAAGACGTTAAGCTCCACTAGCCACTCTCCACCCTGGTGTTAAATGGGTACCTGTTGGAACGCAAACGTTAATGTGGTTGTAGTAGCATGAGTGCGCTTGTATAATGGCACCTGGCCGGAATACTCCCCATGCATGGAGCAGAACGTGTGCACTATCATGTGCGCATTGAATCCAATAAATGGGGTAGTGGTTATTACAATGTAAAGCACTTAAAAACGTAGTATTAAGCACTATGCAAACGTGATTATTATTATTAACCTTTCACCCTTTTATACATACTTTATTGCCCTTGTAGTGTTCAGCAAATAAATTCATTGTTTTAGCATGAAAAGTAAACAAAGTAACAAAAAAGAAATATAAAATTTACTTTTTGATGCTTTATTTCCATGTATCGTAAATTCTCATATTCAAGAAACTTTGAAATTAAATTTTATGTAAAGCCTAATACACTGCATATCTTCAAATTTCTTACACAAGTTTGCATAATTGTAGTTTCTTTGTGGGTATAAATTCACTATCATAGTAAACTTTAATTTCATTTATTTTCAAAATGAAATTATTTGCTGTTCTCATTATTTTCTGTTTTCAGCAAGGAATGAAGTTCAGTGTGTTTGTAAATGGACCTTCCAGAGGCTATATTCTTGAAGTCTTTGATGGCCACTTTATCCTACCTGACCTTGGTCCCATAGGTAAGCATTGGTGTTGCGCATGGTATCCCCTGTCTCTATTGTGTTTTTGGCTAAACCTGATATCTGTAATCCAATCCAGAATTATTACATGTACTGTAAGTCTAGTCAAACTAAGTGTTATTCAATGTTTTGATTGAATACTAAAGTATATGTTTTTAGTATACAAAAAGTAATCAGGATATTGTGAGACTGATAAGTTCTCAAAACACTAATGCTAGCCTTTGTTTCCATATCATTCCACTGGAACCAAAAGCAAGGAGTAACCTAGAAATTGTCCTATATTTATTTGATTTAACAAAATAGCACCATGGTGTACTGTACATGAATATGTACGGGTAGTTCCATGCGTCGTCCCATTTGTACATTGATTGTCACCTTCAAGTAAAAATAGGAAACTATCTTGCCTAAAGAACTTGTTTTTAATATTAAATTCTGCAAGATATAGTGTTAAGGGAAAAGTAGCATGGGCGCTAGTAGAGGCACATACAGTCTACCTGGGACCTGTAGCATAAAACTAACCATTGATGGTAACTTTGATATAAATGGTAACTTCCATGGTAAACTTGATTTGATTGGCTATTGAGTGATGTTGCCATGGTAGTTAATATTGATGGCATAGTTACCATCAGTGGTAAGTGTTATGCAACATGGCCCAGTACCATACAAAAATCCATCTTAATTTCTGTATTTGTACTTTCCAGTGTAGGTAATTTTCTACAGTTTTGTGCCAAATATAGTTTCTTTTCCTTGTACTAGAATTAGTTACTAGCGATTGCTTCATCCTTTATTTTGTAGGAGCGAACGGACTTGCCAACCCCCGTGATTTCCTGACCCCGATGGCCTGGTTTGAGGATCGTCCCAGCGAGTACACCATGATCAGTAAGTTTCAGGGCAAGCTCTTTGCTGCTGGTCAGAGTCATTCACCCTACGACGTTGCAGCCTGGCACGGCAACTACCACCCCTACAAGTATGACTTGGAGAAGTTCATGGTGATCAATGCAGTTGCCTTTGATCATGCAGTAAGTACAATATACTTTTTTCCTTGTTATGTTGTGTTGTGTTGTGTTTTCTGGTCTTGTCTATTTTGTCCAGTTTTTTAGTGACTACATGTCTGATTTTAGTATGTCTGATTTCTGCATCAAGTAAATAGCCATACTAGAGCTTAGATCAGATCAAATAAGAAGAGAAATTACACATTTTATGTCAGTTTATATTGTAAACTTCTCACTACTTGTTAATGTATTGGACATCAGCTGACCATACCATGTACTTGGCTTAATAAAACATTGATCAGACAGTAGACTGTTGTAGGATCCTCCATAATACCAGAAAGGTACAACCAATAGTAGATTTAAAGAGAATTTGCTACAAGATTTACACAGTTGAGAAAAGATATAAAGTAATGTATCCGGGCACCTCATGCTGAATGTACATGAATAAATGAATAAATATCAAATATTCGGTCATGTCCTTGATACACAAATATGAGGATATTCTGGCATCTCGTTGCCCAGATTTATCCTGTTTCTAAATGTTATGAGCATGATAAAAAAAATGTAATTTCAATGGTTTAAAAGATATAAGATATATTCGGGCACCTTGCTGTCAAGTATGGCAATATTCAGTCACTTGAAATCTGAAATCATCCTGTCTCTACATGTTGCCAGTGAGTGAAGTAAGCAAGGAAGAAAGACACTTTATTATCTTTAAAGCCTGTCTGCGCTAGCTTGGCCAGGAGGGATTAGACCACCCTGCTGGACACTGGCAGGTGGTTATCTCATCAAATCAGCTCTCAATTAACATAAGAAAAAGGGGACCATGGGGGATCAACGGTCACCACTTAGGCATTGTTGGCTATATAGAGGCGCAAGTAGCTACAAGTAGTGCAGACAGGCTTTAAAATATTATTTCCTCATGAAATTACATGCTCTAGCGATTCCAATTTAAAAAAAAATGAAATCAACGGTATTCCAAAGTACATTGTTGTATATTTTATTTAACAAATTTCTCTTGCGGCACCCTGGTTAAATAAAGCTGACCTTGAGCTTTCGGCTATCTTCATTTGCTTAGCTTGTAACCCTACCTGTAATCATCATTTCTTTGATATTTATTTCAGGATCCTTCTATCTTCACTGTCTTAACCTGCCAATCTAACAAACCAGGTACTGCCATCGCTGACTTTGTCATCTTCCCCCCTCGTTGGTCTGTTCAGGAGCGTACCTTCCGCCCACCTTACTACCACAGTAAGTAGATCATGCTGGTGACGATTGTACAGGTTGTAGCATTTTGCAGGTTTTGGTGTCATTTTAGTGATATGAATGGTGGAGCATCATACAAATTTGTGATTTATCCAGCGTAACCTGAAGCCAGCAATTGCAATTTATTTATTTATTGTTAATTTGTTTCTAATCTATATAATTGTCATCATTTTATAGTTAACTGTGCATAACTCAAGGTCACACAAGATGATCAAATTTTCCCCAAGTTGAATCAATTTGTTTGGAACCAAACTATGCCAAATTTGTTATTTACACTTCCTCAGTCGAAACTTGCATAAAGCCGATCTCTTTTTTTGTGGTCCCAACAGATTTTACTGATGCAGAGTAAACTGTAGTGTGTTTTTATAAAACTTGAGTTCTTTACCTCTCTTGCTCATCATATGTATTTATATGTACATGTATAGCATTATTTCATATATTTTAAAATATTTTTTATAGCATTTCCAATGCATCTTTCTTAGGTGTATAGTTTGTATGTCTCTTTATGTATCATTATACCCTGCACCGCCCGTCGCATATTCATTCATGATGACGAAGAGTCAACCTGTTTGGAACGTTGACTGGTTCACCAGTCCATTTTGGGACTCCACTCATGAAAGAATACCTCTCTTAATTTCACTCTACCTCTCTCCTTACAATACCAAGTAGTCCTCCATAGGACGAAACTGAGAGAATACCTCTCTCTCACCCTCTTATCTTTTCTATCCCCTCTCAAGCGCAAAAGTCCTTTTCAGGACTACCCACATGGTGAAACCAAAAACTTATGAATTTATCGACAGACTTCCTGATTAACGGCCATTGGCTGAAGCAAGTGTTTATAATGGAATGCAATGGGAATAGGAGTAGGATAGAATGGGAGGGGGGATGAGAATGGTGTGATAATGATATCATAATCTTTCTTTATGTTTATGTCTCCCTTTATAGGAAACTGCATGAGTGAATTCATGGGTCTCATCAAAGGAAAATATGAGGCAAAGGTAAGATGAAGCAAATTCAACATCATTCTTCTCATTATGTTTGGAGACTAGATGTGGGATCAAATATTTGATGGGGTTTAGGGATGTGTGCTCCTCACACACCGAAGTACATGTATAACTGGATATTAATAGACTATCATACTCTAGGATTTTAAATAAGCTTTTCCACTGCCAGGGCTATTTACACCACAGTCCTATCTTTGTATCGTGATTTTGGTTGTCAAAATATAAGAACCTAATGGCCTTTTTTTTACCTTATGAAGACCATACTGTTTTGCTGCAAATTTGGCTTGTGTGAAATAAGTAACAAAATCAAAGTTAATAATATGCCATTGATATTCATGGCTCCGATTATCTTGATCTTGGACTTTGTTTACGTCAAAGGAGCAAGGAGCTTAAAAGACTTTATGAAGATTATTTTGGGAAGTTGGCCATGAAACTTCCTCAACACCTAGCAACCGTGCTAGTATTGACGTTTTTGTTTTCATTGACTTTTGGTTTACAGGAGGAAGGTTTTCAACCAGGCGGTGCTTCCCTGCATAGTATGATGACTCCTCATGGTCCAGATGCTACATGCTTTGAGAATGCTTCTAATGCTCCTCTGAAAGCAGAACGGATCGCTGATGGAACCATGGTGAGTTGAAAAAAGATCTTGTTGAATACTTATCATTGCTTTGTAGAAGCAACTGTCTCACAGTAACTGGGAAGGTTGATTATGCTGTACATCAGAATTTATATATACTGTGAGGTTTCTGAATAATCAAAATGATCAGAAATGGATTCGGTTCTGACACAAAAGCATGTATACGGGACTACCAACATATATGGCATTGTATTTTGTGTGTACGCACTGTTTTGAGGGGCAAGTGGGGATGAAAATCAGTGGCTGTATGCAACAGTAGTCCAATGTATTTTCAATATCTGTGTGTTATAGGATAGAGAAATGTGTAGCATATAACGTCATTATACATCATCATCAGAAGAAAAAATGCTGCAGTTTGATCACCACACCACATATGGACAGGTCTTAGTGGGTATACCCAGAAGTTGTGTGTCCGGACAGGTTGTGTATCCAGACATTTGATTTAAAACAGCAATTTAACAGAAGAGTTTAACAAGCAATATTTTACAAATCTTCTAAGATTTAAGTTGGACAATATTATACAGGACAAATATTGATAATGGTTCGTGCTATTTGATGAATATTTTTCATTAAATCCAAAGGCAAGAGAGAAGGCTTTATGTTTGTTAAGTGTCCAGACACCTGCACGTACCCATCATATAGTTTATATGTAAATACAGTTTTTTTAATATTATTACCTTGTGATTATATAACTAAATGTTGCTCTGGAAATTACCATGAAAATAACGACCAAACCCAAAGACTAGCTGTGGCATTCATTTGTGACTATATCCTCATTAATTTCTTTTTGTCTAGGCGTTCATGTTTGAGTCGTGTCTGAGCTTAGCCCTGACGGAGTGGGGAGACAAAACATGCCAGAAAGTGGACCCTAGCTATTATGAGGTTTGGCAACCGCTTCAGAAACGTTTCAAGGCAGAAGATGGCCAAGCGATGGCGTAAAACAGGTCCAAATCCTAGATTCGTCAGCAATATTGATTCTGTTGCAGCTTCTCTCTTGCAGTCACATGGCAGCTTACATCATTCTTTTCCCGATTTGAAAGGCTTTAAAGTGTACTAATCACCAAAAAGTATATTTTGCTCTGTAAGTTAAAGGTACTATGTCCCATTTGCAGGCCAAAAAATGAAAAGGTTAGATTCCAACGGCATTTGAAAGACAATACTAATTTAGAACTTCCCCCCCCCCCAAAAAAGGGGGCTTGAAAATGTCTTTAAGTGGGAAAATAACGACTATTAGTTGTCGAATCGACTTAGGAGCTATAGAGCCAGTAAGTAATAGTCTGATTTTTCAGACCATTGTACCGAATGGACGTACATTTTATGCTGCGCAAAGATTAAATCAGTTTAATTTTGGCCATTACAAGAAGTGGGTTATTGATGTAGACAAATGCTCATGTACCCTTTACAGCTCATTTTATGTAACTGGGCAGGTCCAAGCTATTTGGATTGTGACGTACGGGACATTCAGAGACTTTAAACAAGAAATAACAACAGATGAAATTATTTATATGGCTATCTTTTGGTATGAGTCTGTGGCTATTATGGGCTAGTTCATTTGTTCAAAGTTTTAGTTCTGACCAATTCTTTAATTAATTTTTAATGTAATTAATGTGCTGCGTGACGTATGGGACGCTGCAGTCCCGTACGTCACGCAGCACATTAATTAAAGTAAAAATTTTCCACAAATGAACTAGCCCATAATAGCCACAGACTCATACCAAAAGATAGCCATATAAATAATTTCATCTGTTGTTATTTCTTGTTTAAAGTCTCTGAATGTCCCGTACATCACAATCCAAATAGCTTGGACCTGCCCAACTATGTTATTACCATTGATGAAAAAAGCCAGTCAGTCACTCAATAGTGTCTGACAGTGAAGTCTAGCAAGTAAACAGGTTTCCTTGCATAATTTGAATATTAGGACACTGTTAAAGTAGACACCCGAAGAACATTCATGACAACTGATGATTATGGACAAATTATATATGGATGGAAAGATTTTCTCTTGAAAAACATGAATAATTGGCTGAAAAATCATATAGATATCATGGAAAGGCGTGAAATGCAATTTTGAAAGACCCTTCTCAGACCCCTTAACGCCCCTGAACGTAAGCCAAACACACAAGCGTAGCGAGCTCTGAAAAGTGACGTCACATACTGGACAAACACACAGCCAGCTAAGGTAGCTTGCTAGCTGTGTCCCGCATGTGACGTCACAAATTTTGACGCTCTACGGAGGACCGCTGAAGGCAGAAAATCTGGATCTCAAAATTAACATTTTTGAGAGATGACTACTGCGGGCCCCAAACATATTTTGAAGAGGGAAGTTGTTATATTTGATCAGTAAGGCTTCCCCTTCGCAATGATATGAATTTTGCATCAATTAAAAACACTTTTGATTCTTCGGGTGTCTCTTTTAATGTTTAAATTTCACAGATAGGACATATATGACATATTCATAATTCCTACAAAGTTCTACAGAATTTGATAATGGCTGCAAAAGGGACATAGTATCTTTAAGGGTTTTTCATCGCTACACTACATGTACATGTATATTCAAGATATGCGCTCCAAATATTATTTGTATAGAGTGATATTGCAAGTTTAATACACTTTTAATCAACATAAAAGTGACTCGTGAGTAGACTAATCGATGCACCTGTAGGCCTACAGGCTCACATAGAGTAATTAAGACCTGCCGGACTGAACCCAAGTGTGACTTGGATTACATGCACTATATAGGATTTATGTCCATACTCCGTAACCTTTGACCTATAGAATGTCAGGTCAGGTTTATTAGGTTCATTTTACTTATTCTCACTGTGCATAAAAATTGGTACCCTTAAAGGTAGATCTGTTATGGTATTATGGGTAGTCTTCTAGTAATTGTCCCATATGATGAGTTTCATGTCGGTGACCGGGAATTAATTAAAAACTGATTGAATTCTTGTTCATCATCAAAGTAAGGTTTTTTTTTAAAACTATAACAGTCTTATCTTACATGACTTGTACATGCACCTACAAAAGAATTTTCTGGTACCGGTATTTCATATAACCTTTAGAAATGTCTTTTTGAAAAAAGTCTCAAAGATGACCACTTTGAAAATGAAATAAGAATAATTAAATTGTTGTATTGATATTGTATTGGTTGTTTATGCAAATAGGACATAATAAACATACCAGTAGTCCCAAATATATTCATATTATTTTTTTTCCCCACAAGCTTAGTCCGAGTTCTTGAGGTGAACGTGTGGTCATGATCGATATTGCCCACTTGTTTTGTTGTTGCTGTTGTAGATTTATTCATACACATATATTATGATTTTGCTTTTGTTTTGTTGGTTTTTCTTTGCCCCGAGTCTAGTGCTGCAGGTACATGGTCATAATGGTCATAATTTTTGCTGCATCAAATGATCAGGAATGTTTTGTTTTTATCAAGCATATACTTTTAAGATTGATTATTTACAATCATGATGTGAGGGTTTTAGTGCTAAAAGTGCATTGTTAAATCATGCAGGCCTACATGTACACTGATTATTCACAACTTTTAAGAGCAAAAATTTAGTAAACCAAGATATTTCCCACGATTTAATACTGTAATTTGGCTTTGATAGACAATGAATACCTATCAATGGTATTGTTGAAAGCCACAAGAGTGTTAACTCTGTGTGTTAGTATACGAGCTAACACATTTCTGGTTCTTAAAAGACTATATACAGTGGAAACTCATTATAACAAGGTCCTAATTGGGACCATGGAAATTACCTTGTTATATCAGGTTAAACAACCAAAGAATATAAAGAGCTGGGACCAGGAATATTACATTGTTATAACAGATACCGGTATCTCATTATATCAGAGCTCTTTATAATGAGGTTCCACTGTATGTAGAAATTTCTGAGCAACTTGTGCAATATTAAGTATTTTCATATTGAATGCCTTTTTGCACTCATCATTCAGTTTTGTGTTATCTTTTATATACAGTCTTCTCATGTACTCTGCAGTTACCCCTTCGATAGGCTCAAATGTAGTAATAAGTGTGGTTTTCTCTTTATTTTTGTTAATTAAGAAGAGGGTGTACGATGTAGTTGCAAATTTATCCCTATTTTATTTTTTAACTTCGTATCATGTTCATGTACAGAGTCCTGAGAAAATGTCCTTATGATACAATCATAAGGACCACCTTTGTGTTCAGTGGTTTGACTTCTTACTAACCAAGAGAAGAAAAAATGTTTATAGATAAGAAGCCTTTTTAAAAAGTTTCTGGCAATTCTGTTTTTAAAGTCTTTGGGGGTAAAGTGGCCTAAGACCCCCTTTTCACTGACATCTTTCTAATTGCTCCATGCTATTGAAACAGAAGAGAAGGCCAAGCAGTCTACTAGATATTCGTTTGGCATTTTTAAAGTGCAGAAAATAATTTTATCTTTCAGATGATTATATACAGTTCCTTCTTTTTTCTTTTTCTTAAATATTCTGAAGAAAGAGCCCATTTTTGTATTCTGTTTTTAGTTCTTTTCTTGCAGTATTGATATTGATATTTTTTATTGTGTAATGATACAATACACATGATTGTAGTGAGTATGCCCTGAAATATTAAGTGTGGTATTGGTTCCTCGCTCTGATAGCATACATGTATGTGACATTAGTATAAAGGAAGGAAGGAAGGAAGTACAAATTATCCTGTAAGTAGGGACTGAGACAAAAAGCATATGTCTCAATGTGCTTTGAACAGAACAATTAATTTGATTTTAAATACCATAGAAAACAATTGTGTGGTTATCAATGAGATGTACAATCTTAAAAAGTTGTACATCACCAAGCATTACTCGGCGTGACATACTCTGTGTGTTGAATGAAGATGATTCACAGCATTTATATGGCGCCATGTTTCTGTTTAAAAAACAGAGGCTCAGGCTCCACCAATAGACCAGTTCATAATTAGCATGAGGTTGAAATGACCCTGAATAACCACGGATCTTTTAAACAATTAAAATGGAGACGTCCCACTTCGTGCATTTTAGAATAATCACTGCCAAAGTGATGGAGGAGCTTCATGAATACCTTTTGTTTACCCTCTTGAGGAGAATACTTCCATGAGTACATATGTCTCAGTGGGTATTACATTTTAATAGATTTTTTTTTTTTTAAAGAAAACTTGCAAAGATGCACGGCTTTAATTAAAAGTGCCAAATTGCAGTTTATACTATTTTGAGAGAACATATTGTCTCATTTTATGATGAAGTTGTGCTATCATGTGTTATACACAAACAATTCAAGAGAGCCTATTGTATAGTCGTGAAATAAAGAAAGTATCTCATTCAAAACTAAATGATTCTTCTTTGTGTACCGTAGTACTTTTGTGTTGCAGTGAAAGGTGTACTGCGTATAAAGCCATTATTTTCATGACCATGACTTTAACAACTCGCAAAAATGAGCAGGGAAAAAAATAGTGCAAATATGAATTGTAAGTAGCTTGTAATATTTATCACAAAAAAAAACAACGGCAAAAATGTATGTTCCCCTGTCATCCACATAAAAACTTGTATTGAAAAATATCAGCTTACTGGTACAAAGTTTAAATAGCTTGTACAGTGGAACCTAAAGTAAAAGAAGAAAAAAACACTCTTCTATCAAACTCTAAAACTTTTGATGAGAAAAAAAACCCCACAAATATTAGGACATGGTCATTATGCCAGTCGCATTTCAAAAGGTTTCAGGGTAAACAAGTTGATTCCCTTGGTGCCAAAGAGGTTAAAAAGACGATTTAAGCTCTATACTTGACTTGCATGTTATGAGACAGATAATGAGCAAACGAGTCACTCAACATTTTATAACCATCACAATTGCATGTTTCAACCAATCTTATCATAGGCATCAGATTTAATAACTATAAGAGACATTTCCGTGTACTATTCAATTCTCACAGGTCATCATACAAGTATTTTTTACAATGCTTGAACAAATATTGGAGTTGTGCCAAATAATTTTTTTATAAAAACATATTTCTCAACCCTTATGAAAAACTGACAGAAGAATGGTCAAATTACAATTTTCCAAGATTCTGTTTTTGTCTTCAATTGAAGCTGATGTAATTGTAAATTGGTACCTTGAGGCCCCATCAACCTACATGCATGAGAGAAGATGATATAATAGAGTGTAATGTTCAATATATAGGTAAGCTATTTGCATAAAAACAGAGTTTGAAAGAAGACAAAAGATGCAAGAACTATTGTTTCAATTTCATATAAATTTTAATTTCAATGACGTACATTACACACTTCACAATTTCTTTTAGTACAGAGGGAGCAGTGTGGCCCAAGCAATCCTTCAAAGATTACCCTCTGCACAACAAGAGAGTAGAATCTACATTGAAAGGTACAGGACTAGACAGCCATACATATCTGCCAAGAGCCAGAAAGGCATTTACTCTATGATACAAGTTAAAGGGGAAGTCCATCCTGATATTAAGTTGGTTTTAATAGGAGCAGAAAAATGAGAGAAACAGGTCAGTGAAAGTTTGAGCAAAAACCGTACTAACTTTTTCAAAATTTCAATCATACATTCACCCTAAATATAATTATTGTAAATATCTTTCAGTACAACCCCTGTATGAAACAAGTATATTCTTTCATCAATAGGCCTACCTAAGAAAATGAAAGTTTATGTCATTTTCTGTACACAGCAAATCGTAGAGGAGCTCGAAAGATACAGCACAGTGTTGCCAATTTATCCTTCACTGATGACAACTTCAAAAATTCATATCTCTCCTTTTTTTAATCGGATAAAGCTCAAACTTTCACTAACTTGTTCTTCTAATTTTTCTGCTTTATTAAAACCAAGATAATATCAGGGTGGACTTTCCCTTTAAAGCCTATCTGGCTTTTACCAGATATAATGAGTAATGACTACTGATCTTTTTTTTTACAGGAGTTTGACATCTTGCTTATATCACTCATTGCACATGACAAGTTTCTGTAAACATCAACAATTCTTGTTATAAAGCTTTTGAATGAACTCAATTTTTAAAGCGGATCCTTTTTTCTCTTTGATCTGAAAGTGAAAACCATCTCTGGTCATTAACCTGTTGACTACTGTATCCTTTTATTCCCATAGGCTTAATACAGGGTCCACCCAGTTCCTGCTGGCAATGAGTCTTAAATGGCAATCACACGTTAATACCGTAAGCCAATCAAAGTTCACAGGAACTGTTCTAGTTTTATCATTCTGCAATGCAATCGTAGATCTTGAAGTTAGGACTCGGCCATTCTCTCTCTCTGCAAAGATTCCTTCATACCAGCAATGCGAGGCAACATGAACAAATTCTGTGAATACCTTCCTCTGCATAATTGAAGAATGAAATACAATCGGCTCATGAATGAGTAAGATCCAAGATTCCCACTTGTCCCGAGTAGAGACCCATACACCTATAATGTACACGATGCAGGCCTATATGTTCTGTGCAATATGGAGCCTGAAAAAGCATTGGAAAGTCTGAAAGTTGAGGTGTCAAGGTGTGAATCCGGGCCAAAGCTTGGAAACCAGTAACCCTATAAGATGTGCTCCACTGTTGTCGAATTTGGAATTCACATTGCTGCCTATTTCCTTTAGAGAGTACATTTCCGCGTAGCATATTACAGAGATAGTGGTGACCCTGCGGACCTGTATTCAACTCTGCTGCCCTCATATTGAGGAACAGAACAGGAGAGTATCTTAATCTTCAAGATCATGGTAAGTTCTTCAACATCCAAAGGCAACAGCTACCTTTTCTTCCAGGTGAACTTCTTTCTGGCTCCAGCTTGCCCTGGCTTCTTCCTCTCTCTGAGCCTAGGATCTAATGTGAGCAGTCCCGCTGTAAGAGAGAGAAAGAGAGTGAGAGTAAGAATGAGAGCGAGAGGGATAGAGAGAGTAAGAGAGAGGGGGATAGAGAAGCAGAGGGAGACAGAGAAAAAGACAGAGAAAGAGAGAGAAAAAAAAAATTGCACGGTTATCCAGGTACCTTACTCAGACCACAAAATGTACCTGTTTTCCTGTTCAGTTTAAAACCCTTCACGCAAATAATAATTAGTTATATCAAGAAATGATGTCAATGGATGGTAAAGAACAGAAAAGTGCATCTTTCTCACCTTGTCTCATCTGCTCGATCTTCTGCTGATCCACAAAGCTACACAGCGCCCTCGATATAGCAAGTCGGACAGCCCCAGCCTGACTAGTCCTGCCCCCTTCCACGACCTCACACTCCACATCAAATCGTCCCAAGGTCCCGGTGAAGTTGAAAGGAAACAGAATTTGTTCTCTGTTGAGAGAGAGGGAGAAGGACAAGAAATTTTAAACTTGACCTAAGTCTATCAACTGCATTATTTTCTTATCCAATCCCTGACATAAATTTAACATTTAAAGGTAGATATGAGTTCAAGTTGTAGCTAAACCAACAAACAAAGGCACACACCAAGAGTTCAGTTATACAAATAAAATGTATTCAACAATCAAATTTGATTGAAAATTAACTAATGAACAAATGAAAGAGGAGAGAAAGAGTAACATGCCCCTCTATTTCAATTCCGAAGAATAGCTTTAATAACTCTACTGAGAAGAAGGAGAAGTAGGAGGAGGAGAAGGAGAAGAAGGAGAAGAAGAAGAAGAAGAAGAAGAAGAAGAAGAAGAAGAAGAAGAAGAAGAAGAAGAAGAAGAAGAAGAAGAAGAAAGGGGAGAAGGAGAAAGAGAAGAAGCAGAAAGAGAAGGAAAAGAAGAAGCAGAAGAGAAGAAGGAGAAAGAGAAGGAGAAGGAGATGGAGAAGAAGAAAAGGGAGAAGGAGAAAGAGAAGAAAAGGCGGAAGGAGAAGGAGAAGAAGAAGGAGATGGAGAAGAAGAAGCAGAAGAAGAAAGGGGAGAAGGAGAAGGAAAAGGAGAAAGAGAAGGAGAAGAAGAAGAAGCAGAAGAGGAGGAAGAAGGAGAAAGAGAAGGAGATGGAGAAAAAGTAAGGGGAGGAGAAGGAGAAAGAGACGGAGGAGAAGAAGAAGGAGAAGAAGAAGAAGAAGGAGAAGAAGAACAATGGTGTAGCACTCTGTCACACTGTCACACTTGACACTTTTGGTGCTCCATTGTTATTACCCCAGCTTTAGCATGGCTGTTATTACAACGCTCTAGCATTTCAAGGAATTAATTCCTGCCAGGTACCAATTTACTTCACTGGATTGAGTACAGCAAACCTCATACCTTGTGACTTGTAGTCCAGTGACTTATCCACTAGAACACAACAACTCTACTATGAAGATGGACCTACCTTACTCGCACCCACGTGAAATACTTGAGAAACTCCATTCCATTGACGGTAACTTGACCTTTCCCATGATCCTTCAGTGTGACCCAGGCCTTAGCTGTCTTCCTCCAGGCATCTCCCTTGCTGTATGGTTGACCATTCTCGTCTTCTTGAATCTAAACAAAAACATTTTCAAAAAATTATGAAACTAGCATCATTCAAGATTTTAAAATGTACCAATCACCAAAAAAAAAAATCATTTGTGTATTGCTAGAATATACATAACCAACTTCAACAAAATTTACCTGGCTTTCTATAGGCTAACGGATAGGGAGTTAAGAAAAATAAAGAATAACATATAACAGCGCACCTGACTTGGGTTCCGTGTGAGTCCTACTTTAAAGGTACTATGTCCCTTTTGCAGCCAACATCAAATTCTGTAGAACTTTGCAGGAATTATGAATATGTCATGTATGTCCTATCTGTGATATTTAAACGTTAGCAGTGTCCTAATATTCAAATTATGCAAGGAAACCCGTTTACTTGCTAGACTTCACTGTCAGACACTATTGAGTGACTGACTGGCTTTTTCATCTTTGGTAATAACATACATAAAATGAGCTGTAAAGGGTACATGAGCATTTGTCTATATCAATAACCCACTTCTTGTAATGGCCCAAATTAAACTGATTGAATCTTTGCGCAGCATAAACGTACGACCATTCGGTACAGTGGTCTGAAAATCAGACCACTCTATAGCTCCTAAGTCGATTCGACAACTAATAGTCGTTATTTTCCCACTTAAAGACATTTTCAAGCCCCCTTCTTTTAGGGAAGTTCTAAATTAGTATTGTCTTTCAAATGCCGTTGGAATTTAACCTTTTCATTTTTTTGGCCTGCAAATGGGACATAGTACCTTCAATCTAAAGTGTATTTTAAATTGCGAAATCTGTTTTCAGAAGTAATATTTGACGCTCATATTTTTAATATAGTATTATGACATGGGACTACTACTATACAAAACAAATTATTTTTGGGGTCATTGGTACACTTTAAAGTATCAAAGTGATCAAACCCCTTAGAAAAGCTCCCTCTATCAGTCCTTTTTAATATTCTCAAAATGTTAGCATTTCAGGTACATGTACACTATATATGATTTTATGTCAAACATGATTTGAAATTTGTATCCACCAACAGATGAATAGTGCATATAAACATACAGTGTAGGTCATTGTTACAAAATAATGTTTTTCACAGGTATATATATGTTTGAGCAAGTAAATATATAGTCGAATTACAGTCCTGCTGTGAAAATCTGGTCCTAATGAAGAACAAAAAGAAATCTATCTTGATGGGAAAAAAATGAATTCTCTAAAATTCATACACATGTAGATAAACATATCTCGCCATATACCCAGTGCAAATTAGTACAGAATAATGACCATGTCATTGTTTGAAACCTCTTGTTATGGATGCTGAAGAAGCTAGAAGAGAATGCTTACTGGACTAATAACTTCCTTGCTGAGCTCGGCGACTAGTTCTCGTCTAAACTTGTGGATATAATCGCTGACCTCACTGCATACGGTAGCTGCAGTATCCTCTCCAACAGACTAATAAAATTTAAATACTGTAGGTAAAAGATGAATGGAAAATGATAAATGTTATATAACCCATTATCTTTTTGAATTCTTCTTGTTGATCTTAAAAATGAGGTTAAAGGTAAAGACCAGTTTTGGAAACGCCCCTCTCTCAAAAAATTGAAAAATAGCTCTCATTACCAATCATGTGAAAGAATATGTTTTGACTAATACGTGATGATACAAATTTTGCCGGGAAATTCGGGAAACCGCCTACTAATTGATATATTTGGTAAATTATTATATCTATTGGGACCAAATAGATATCGCGCGCGTGGTCGCGTAGTCCCATATACATCTTTCTGTGTACAGTGCTTGTAACTTTACCAAGACTGGGCCAAATTTCTTATCATTTTGATGATTCCAGAACCTTGCAGTACACACCAATACTGCTAAATGATCAACCTTTTCAGGTCGAATCCACAACGTTTCTTTCACAATGCAATCGCAAGACCTTTATCTTTAAGAGTAAATACTGACATTGGTTCATTTTGACCGATGGACAACTAAACCCTAGACCACTTGTCCAGGACAACTACCGTGGCAAAATCCTTCCTAGGACAGATACTCCTTGGACAACAACCTCCCCTGATAACTAAGACAAGAAGATATAATTGAGGGGTAAATGACTGAGGGAATGTTCTCCATGTAGAAACAGTAAGACCTTACAAGCAAATGTTGATTGACCATGTACTCTGTGTACTTCAGTTTAAAAATTACAGTTCTGTTCGCAGGGGCTCCTTTAGGAAATGTTGTAAAAGTGTGATTTTTTTGACTTCACAGCGATATTTATGTATTTTTTTGTTTTTTACCAGGGCTCTTTTTCACTTTAGCAGAGCTCTTTTGGAGCTTTCAAAAGCTAAGTCGCTCCCCAAGCTAGGGGGTGTTTCACAAAGACTAAGGTCAACTTATATGCTAGATGATCAACCTTTTCTGATCGATTCCACAACGTTTCTTTCACAATGCAATCGCATGACCAGAACTCAACTTTATCTTTAAATATTGTCCACTTTCTTTTCTTCTTTTGTATATGTAATGGAGGTTTATCCAGGCAAGATTTTTAATTCCAATAGCATATCAAACATTTAAAATGTTTTGTTACTTTGTCTTTATTCTCTCCTAGTCCCTCAGCAAGGAGAGCTCCTCATCTATACCGAATTTGGAAAGATGATGGTCAACCCTAATGAAATCTGCGTTATTCAGGTGAATATCAGCTGGTGAGAGCCTGAAGGGCCTTAGAGGTGTTGTGGACTAGTGAAATCCAAATTTCTTATCATATTGATGATTCCAAAACCTTGCAGTACACACCAATACTTATATGCTAGATGATCAACCTTTTCTGATCGATTCCACAACGTTTCTTTCACAATGCAATCGCATGACCAGAACTGGTCTATATCTTTGAATCTCAATCTGTACTGTGGATAAGTAATCAGACTTTTTTAGTTTTAGGTGCCTACATGTATTACAAGGAATTCATGAATTGAAATGATTTGTTCTAACATATGTGAGGTATAGATGGATAATAAATCTAAATTAACACTGTGAAATGACTTGTGACAGTTTGTGGGTGGATTGGAGATGCTTTGTGTTAAATATTTTTCAAATACACAAGCGGTTCCATGATAACCTCATTTGAGATCACTGAGTACAGTCATCTAAAAATACCATTTGAATGAATTTCATATTACCCAAACTTAGTGGGACCTCAACTATAACTGTGTACTACCTCAATAATAATAACAACAACAATGACAATAATAATGATAATAAAATTTATCTATCACTTAAAGGGAAATCCAACCCTAATAGCAAATAACTCTAAAAGAAAGCAGAAAAATCAGCAAAGCAGACTGGCCAAAGTTTGAACAAAATCTGGCAAAAAATAAGAAAGTTATAACACTTTAAATAATAATAATAATAATTGTCAGTTCTTGTATAGCACATAATACTTAGTCTCTATGCGCTTCCAAAGAGCTTCGGAAATTTAAAGTTGTAATCACCATACGTTCTCATTTGTTCCAATACACAAAATGACTAAAATGCTTTTTTTCTTCAACATTCATGAATCGGGATGGACTTTTTTTTCAGAGGACCTGTAATAATATACTCTCCATAATATATTTGGTGTAGTGCCCCAAGGGTGAAGGCACTTGGGAGAAAAACAGATAATTAGAAATATTTTTGTACAAGACAGACAGAAGATTTATCTACGACTATGTAACAATCCACTGACTAAATTGCCAATGTGAGATTCGCATAGATGTAGTGATCTCATATTTCAAACATTCATAACTTTCTTATTATTGGTCAGATTCATTTCAAACTTTACCATTCTGGATTCTCTGATATTTCTGCTTTCATTCAAATGACCTTATTACAAGAATTGTATTGCCCTTGAATACTAATGTTTCTAAGCGCTGTACCATTATTACCTACTGTAGGCATTTGCAGAGCTACCCTGATAAGGCGCTCTGTGTTTCAAGAAATTGTTCTTCCTACCAGGTACCCATTTACATCACCTGGGTAGAGAGTGGCAAATGCAGATTACACCACCCTCCATCACCACATCCCCTCCCCCCCAAAAAACAAAAAGAAGAGAAAGAAATAGATATCATAAAAATGATACCAATAAAAACAAACCTCTTTGTCGGACAGTACTTCTACCACTATTCTCTCAACAGACGCCTTGTCTATCCATTCACTTCTTGCAAGATTCCTGCATTCAAATTCAAATGAAATTAAAGTAATAGTCATCTTTTGAAAAATAAAATATATTAGAAAGTATACATCCACTACTAAAGAGACAATTTCTCCCCCACAGAAGGGTGGAATAATTGTCCAGGGGCAGAACTCCAGGGGGATGTTTCACAAAGACTAAGATCGACTTTAAATTGGACTTAACTATGGCAGGCCGTTCATGCCACTGTTTGCTCTCACCATTATGATCTTTAGATAATATTTTTTCCTTCAATGATGAATTATCAAAAAATTTAAATTCTGTAGATTTGTGACCATGATTTGTAAGAGACCAATGCCAGTAAACGGTGAGAGCAAACAGTGGCATTAATGGCCTGCTAGTTAAGTCCAACTTAAAGTTGACCTTAGTCTTTGTGAAACACCCCCTAGCTTGGGGAGCGACTTAGCTTTTGAAAGCTCCAAAAGAGCTCTGCTAAAGTGAAAAAGAGCCCTGGTAAAAAACAAAAAAATACATAAATATCGCTGTGAAGTCAAAAAAATCACACTTTTACAACATTTCCTAAAGGAGCCCCGTGAACAGAACTGTAATTTTTAAACTGAAGTACACAGAGTACATGGTCAATCAACATTTGCTTGTAAGGTCTTACTGTTTCTACATGGAGAACATTCCCTCAGTCATTTACCCCTCAATTATATCTTCTTGTCTTAGTTATCAGGGGAGGTTGTTGTCCAAGGAGTATCTGTCCTAGGAAGGATTTTGCCACGGTAGTTGTCCTGGACAAGTGGTCTAGGGTTTAGTTGTCCATCGGTCAAAATGAACCAATGTCAGTATTTACTCTTAAAGATAAAGGTCTTGCGATTGCATTGTGAAAGAAACGTTGTGGATTCGACCTGAAAAGGTTGATCATTTAGCAGTATTGGTGTGTACTGCAAGGTTCTGGAATCATCAAAATGATAAGAAATTTGACCCAGTCTTGGTAAAGTTACAAGCACTGTACACAGAAAGATGTATATGGGACTACGACCACGCGATATCTATTTGGTCCCAATAGATATAATAATTTACCAAATATATCAATTAGTAGGCGGTTTCCGACTTTCCCGGCAAAATTTGTATCATCACGTATTAGTCAAAACATATTCTTTCACATGATTGGTAATGAGAGCTATTTTTCAATTTTTTGAGAGAGGGGCGTTTCCAAAACTGGTCTATACCTTTAAGGTATACTACATTCAACCTGATTTTGTGACCCCCCTGTCTGTAAACACCACATCTTTTCTCAAAATATTGTTTCCTTTGAATAGTATTTCTCATGTATGAAAGAAACCTGTATAATATAAAAACCATCTTCCTATATGGATCAGCCTTCCATAAGCTGTCAGTATATAGAGGTTTTATAGTACTTACACAGGATGAGATTCATGTATGAGGATTCCTTTTCTTATCATCTCATCCTCCTTAGCCATGACTTTATTCGTTTCATTCACTGTATCCTGCAGACAATAGGTAAAATATTTGTGAATACAAATTCACAGATGTAAAGAGAAAGTTAGGTGACAATATCAATTGCACATGGTGTAGAACTTATTGCATCAAGTCTCCCATTCTCTCCCCCCCCCCCCACAACTCTTCTCTCTCTTTCTCTCTCTCTATTTCTTCCTCTGATCTTTCCTGCTTTCTGTCATTATACACCCCTGCCTGTTTGCATGTTTTCCCCTTCCGTCTATCTACGTTGCTAAAATCTATCCCTATATCTTTTTATGTTCATCTGTTTCAGTAAATGTCAGCTTATATCTCTTTCTGTCTCTACAATTCTCCTTGCCATAAACTGCTTCTCTTAAACTCATTCCGCATTCAACCCTTTTAAAATATCCTCCAAATCTATTTCAGCATGTTATTTTGAGATGAACAAAGTCTTAGCCAAAAGAATGCCCCACAAACACACATAATTAAAAATCGATTCACACACTTGACACAAGCATTTGAGAAACATACTTCCATCTATTTAACTCACATGCATTAGATTGTAGTAGTTTGGTTTGCCGGTGTAGAACAAGGCATCAAACGGTCTACCATCTGGTCCAAACTGGGCTGCCTTCTGGGGTGGGTAGTAGTCTCCTGGAGGCTTCATCATTGGCCTGGCCTTCTTGTCGAATAGACCCGATGGGAAGAGGTACTCAATGGCCCTCTGATAGGTAAAAGAGAACAAGCAATAACTTCATATTAATGATGATGATATTTTGTTATTGTACAGCACACATATCACTGTGATATCTTTTTGGAGCCAGAAGGGCTTGACCTCATATCATTTTACACAGAGTTAATGCCCTTCTGGTTCTAAACGAAAACTTAATATCAATTACATCAATATTCTGTTTTTGTATAGTGTATATCACTGTGATACTGTCTGTTTGCACCCATCCAGAAGGCATTAATTCATATAATTTTACACCGACTTCATGCTCCTCGCGTCTATGAAACAGGGGAGGGGCACATTAACACACAATGCAGACTTTAGTCATCCGTCTGGGTTAGATTTGAACCTACAATCTTGGGTTCGACAGGCAGGCGCTTTATCGCCTGAGCCAACTCGCCTCCTATACAAGAGCAGAATATTGCGACTGAAAAATGCAACTTGATTTTTCATTTTTTTTACAATACCTAGGCTATGGTGCTTGAAGGTTAAGTCTATGCATCAATAACAAACAACCTACCGGTAGGCCAATTTGACTAATCTTTGTTGAACAAAATTCATCTAAACAGTCTCAATATTCAGGATTTGAAAGAAATCGCAGTTCAAAGAGAAAGACCAGTTCTGGGCATGCGATTGCATTGTGAAAGAAACGTTGTGGAACCGATCAGAAAAGGTTGATCATCTAGCATATAAGTATTGGTGTGTACTGCAAGGTTCTGGAATCATCAAAATGATAAGAAATTTGGCCCAGTCTTGGTAAAGTTACAAGCACTGTACACAGAAAGATGTATATGGGACTACGCGACCACGTGCGCGATATCTATTTGGTCCCAATAGATATAATAATTTACCAAATATATCAATAAGTAGGCGGTTTCCCGACTTTCCCGGCAAAATTTGTATCATCACGTATTAGTCTAAACACATTCTTTCACATAATGAGAGCTTCCATTTCACTTTTTTGAGAGAGGGGCGTTTCCAAAACTGGTCTTTACCTTTAACTGCCTTAAAACAATGCAACCACCTAAATGCAAGTCATGTAACAGTTACATTTTGTAGTATTTAATTTTTTACTTTTTTTATTTGCGGTTTTAAATTTTCCTTTCCATACGATTGATATCTCATTTACACCTCATTTTACATTTCAGCTCATGACTTCCGTTCCCCTCTCCACCTTCACACATCACTCCCATTGCCATACCTGGTCTTCTCCATTTCATTTCCACCTCACATGCTACCATTTCCATTCCATGTCCACTTCACATGGTTCTGTTGTGTAGTTCTCACTTATATTAAATACCGGTACACCTCATGATCACCCTTCCACAACGTCTATTGGTTCTTCCTTCTCCCTGGGTCCTTCCATTACGTTGTACTATTCCAATTTTATGTGTAATCTGATTGGTTCTGTATTCATGATGTGACTTATGTTATAATTGAGTTTCTCCAAGTAAAGTCAGTGCAACACAGGATCTGGTCTCATCAAGACATTTCTTAATTTTGCCTCCTTTCATTAGAATTGAGTTGTATTATTCAGGCGACCAAGAGTTTATAAGTTGATAGCAGAAATACAGTATTTGAGCAGAGTCTGCGAGAAGAAAATAAGAAGTTTACACTTACATCTACATCTTCTTGTTTAAAGTTCTCTGGATCCTCCCCCATCATGTTGGCAAGGTGGCGGCGCCCTCGCTCATAAGATAACTCCTCTTGTTGAATCAAGGTATCTGAAACAAATCAAATTATAACACAAAACATTTCTGTTAAAGTATTTCGTTTGTACTTCAAGTCTAAAAGGCTTTATATATCCATTATCGATGATTACAGTGTACATGCCATGTCTCCACAAAATTCCTATGGCCTAAATCTAGCGGTTCATCTCAAAGAATGTCAGCCATGACACATTCAGATTTCTTCAAGAAGCTGTGAATGCATACAAATTATTGTTGACATTTGAACTTTGATGAAGAGGGCATATTGTTTCTTTGATTTACTTTTGACAAGCATATACTTGTGCCCAAAGTGATGCCTTGGGGAATGTACTGAGGAGGGCCACTAGGTTTTTTCCTTCATTGAAAGGACTTGGCTATGAAAAGAGACTATGTAGGCTGAAGGTGCCTATGCTGGCTTATAGACGAGCTCGTGGTGATATGATTGAGACTTTCCAAATGCTCAAAATGTATGATTCTAATGTGAATCCTCACTTTGAGCTCAGTACCACTAGCACTAGGGGTAACACAGATTTAAACTGACTAAGTGCAGAGCACACAAAAGTATTTGTAGTAGTGTCTTCTCTATGAGAATAGTTAGTATGTGGAACAGTCTTCTAAACCATGTTGTGGTGACTGTTTTTTATTCAGCTTGAAAATAGGCTGGATAAGCTTTGGCAAACTGCTGAATTTAGGTACAACTACAGAGCAGTCCCCCTAGATTGCGCCCATACTGCTGGAGTACTACCAATTAACCAGGATCTAGACAAAGAGGAATCTCAACCTGCGTCCGGGGCCCCATTTCACAAAACTTGTCATCAGTGACAAATTACTTTTTTTGTTACAAGATAGTGAAATCCTTGCTTCTGATTATTGGTTATCAGCAGATTTGTCACTGATTTTTCTCATTTGTCATTGAAAAAAGGCTTTGTGATACGGGTCGTTTGAAGAAATGCTTGTTCTGCAAAACGACTCTTACCATAAGCTGTTCTTCTGTCTTGGGCAGCAGCAATCATGGCAGCTACAGAATCTTTCTGTTTCTTCTCTTTTTTCGGCTGGGCATCTGTGGACATGAGGTTCCATTGTCGGGTGTCCGTAACCTACATTTCGATGACAAATAGACAACAACAAAACATGGTTTAACTGTATGACACTCAGAGACCCATAGCCATGGAGAGCAAAGGAGAACATTTACTTGTGTACTAGTATTAAAGAAGAAACAATTATACATGTTACATGTATCAATGTAGTCTACATGTAGGTAAGTTTGAACTTAATTACAATCGTCAAAGTCTTTTCGAATATACTCTGCTACAAAATCTACACCCCCCCCTTGTGCAAGTAGTAAGGGGTACCATCTGTGTGTGGGGAAGATTGACAAATGTCAGTTTTATTAAAGAATTCCCAATAGTCCATACCACACAATTATTTTTGTCCGATTATCACTTAGCCCTTAAGACAATTAAGCCAGGCTTAAGGCCTTAAGGGCCAAGGCTACTAAGTACTAGGCTAGGCTTGCCTTAATGACAATGACATGAGCATGATTGATCAGCGTTCACCATGATCATGCTCATCGTTGCTGCTCATCTTCATTTTACTGTCAGTGCAAGAAGTAATCTCTGTGATTCTAGATTTTTTGGCACTAGTTCAGAGCTGTATCCATACTTTGGACCCGTCACTTCGGCGCTGAGATGCCCTACTACATGTATAACATACCAAAAATCAACTAAATCTTCAACAATTGTTAAAATAATTGCGGGCAGCTGCCCGCCTGCGTAAAGTTAACGACCATAATGAGGATCTGAGACGGAAGATATTAGTTGCCAATTTGAGTATATCGAAAATGTATTAAAATGGAATGGTCTTGATTATAGAGTGGTGTTACTCGTTATAATTATGTTATTATTGTGTTGGTGGGGGGATCTTTATTAAAAAAAGAGAAAAAAAAAACTAACAGGCAAGAAGCTCAGCAATGAGAAGCAAACACCTCCATTCTAATCTCTCTGAATTAAATTTTGTGTCAGCCAGACACCTCATTCAGATCCAGAGAAAACAAAAGAAAAGCGCCATCCTCCCACCACCAAACCACTCGCCTGTATTGAGCGAGTCCCCCACCCATCTTTCCCCCTTGGCTACGCCAATCACGTTTCCAGGACCCTACTCTTTCTCGACTATGATACGTCTGACTGAAATTATAGTTTTGTTTTCTCTTTATTTAATACAGAGCCTGTATTAAAGCAAGCCCCTCCCCCTTCCCCCTGTGGCTATGCCAATCACATTTCTTACTCTTTCTCGACTATGATGATACGTCCGACTGAAATTATATTTTTGTTCTCTCTTTATTTAATACAGAGCTTGGGCTGTATTAAGCGATATGTTATGCCTGTATGTAAAATGGTATGTTGATATCGTTATACTCTGATGGGTATTTCTACGCCGGAGTCACGGGTCCAAAGTTAAAAGTATGGATACAGTTCTGAACTAGCAAGCGCCCATTTTCTTTAGCTGCACATAGTTCCTTGTAGTTGCACACCTAAGTTTTATTGAGACACCGTATAGAATATTACTAGGGTGTCTGAACGAAAATCAATTTTCCCTTTTGGATTGTTTTTCACCATTATGGTTGGATAATTGAAAAAATCATTAACTCAGAATAATACATTTCAAATTTCAAGACCCACCGATGTTTCTATCAAAAGTTACAGCCCCTTCAATTCCCTACAATATTCATCCATTTTTTGTAAGAATCGACGAAAAAGACGTACACGCAGAGTTATGTTGTTTTGCTAAATTTAGCACAACAGCTGAATTGCGCAATATACAAGCGTACACATACGCGTGCAAGCGTACGCGTGTTGCTTAAATGATCGCAACTCAAAGCGATCGGCAATCCATTGTCTTCAATGGGCATCCACTTCCGGGTTCGTAAACATGCGGTCTGATGTTTATTCATGTGCAGATTTTACGCGCTATCACCATGGGCATGGGTTCGGCCGGCGCGGAGCTCACGCCTCCCTGCTTAGCTGATCCAAAAATGTGGGAAGGGTATTTTCAAACTGTAATTGTTTGTGATCCCTGGGGCTAGCGAAAAATAAGCGTAGGGATATTTTCCTTACGACTAGACTGGGACTACTTATCGCCAGGGGCGTCATATCTCATAAGTGGCAAATTTCGGAGTTAGCCAGGAAACAATGTTTAAATTGCTGTTTTGACCAAGATATTTTTAGAATTTCAAGATGACGCCCTTCTGGAAATATTGGAATTAATCTGCTCTTTCATATGACACCTCATTTATTGAGTATCACCTTCAGGATCACAAAGAATAAAGGTTTGAATCTCGACTTAATAATAAAAACTTTGACCAATTTTGCATGATCGCGTAATGCACATAGACTGCATAGGGCTGCGTGCAATCTCTAGACTATGCCTATGGGAAGGATTTTAGCGTGCACACAACATCGGGTGCGCGATCAGACACCCTAATATTACAATTAATAGTATATTCTACACCTGCACACTGCACAGCACCTATCAGTATCACTATTCAGTACGAGAATTCACCCGACGGTGGCATGTACTAAGAAGAACTGGGTTCACACTTCAGAGCTCCGCTGCTCCGCTGCGCTCATCCCGATATTATGCACGAGTTAGCTTTCGATTCACTGATCCCCGGCCCCGTACCCACGGCCCACTGGGGTGGCGCGTCCTCCATATCCGCTGCAACTACTGCTGATGTACGACGATGGATGTGGATGGCGTGGGCCATGGAGCACTCTACTCGATGTTTCAATCGGTTTCGTGATAAATTGTCCATACTTAACATAACAGATAAAATCATACATGTGATATTTTTCGAAAATATTCACCAATACTAACCTGCAAAGCACGACTATGGTGTGATATTCGAAATAACCTGCCACCGAAAACTCGGAAAAGTCGCCCACCGTGCGCTGCCATCTTTAATCTGCAAGAACACTTTAGATTTTCAATAAAATTTTTTATCAAGCTTTCAATAGAATGATAAATTTCGCTATCAAAATATTTTATTTTCATCAAAAATATTAATATTTAAATAACTGTATGGTATTTATTCTTCATTACATATTGTTGAATAATAAATTAATATATGAACCTTTATTTATATAAATCACAAAATTAGCAAAACTATTCCATACCCAGATAGATCTATGGATTATACGACCGGCTTAACCTTGGGACTACGTGCAAAAATGAGCATCGAATCGTTTTATGCCCACTACATTTTTGACAAATCATTTAATGATTTAATGTTTTAAATCAGTCGCAGATTTGGGCTTTGGTGGTGTACACACACAGTTTTGAAGGTGAAATTTCATAGTACAGACGATCCAAATTGTATCTCTAACTTCTAAGTTTCTAACTTTATCTTTGAGTTGGAGTTTGATTCTGAATTTCCAATTCGTCAGCAGACGACGAGTTCATTTCAGCTTTTGAAAGCCTTTACTCATTAGACGTTCTAACTTCTACTACTGAGTAGTAGCATTCTTCACGAAAGATAACCATTGCTGTGTATGTATAGATAGATGCTTAACAACATATTCTGCAAAGTGAGTTGAGAAGTATTGCAATTTGTTTTCACAAGACATTGTCATTGAGAAGAGAAAGAGTATAGCAACAAGAATGCAAGTCAGCCGTACAGGCAGCAGAGCAGTCATGGCACTGTTTCATAGAGGGATCAACATGTCCAACCAAAACATAAAGATGTTCAGGAAAATGGCAACATCACCCAGAAAAAGCCTCCTCAATTCAAGCGGATCTAGTGTCGTAACACAGATGGGATGTGCCTCACAATTATCTACTGGCAGACAACTTCTTCTCAGGAGTGAGCTTTCTTCTCAGCAAATTGGCAGAAGGTGGTTTTGTGATAAAACCAACAGAGTTGTTGAAGTGAATGGAAAAACAAGCAAAACCCCTGAGAAAGTACAGCAAGGTGATTTTTATTTTCATTTATGTTTGAATAAATATACTTTTATTTTGTTCTGTTCTGTTTTTTTTTTTTGTGTGTGTTCATGATCATCAGACCAAAAAATCTCATTTTTAGTTTTTAATTTTATGTATTTCACAACATACATATCTATAGGAGAAAGATATTTTTTACCTTAGAAAATGTGCGATTAATTCACATAATTCTCTTGCACTCTACGAAAAATACACAGATACAATATAGATCTAGATCTAGTCTAGACTACCTGTCTTTTGTAAATCCACATCAGCCCACATGTATGATTTGTAGGCCCTATAATAAATAGACTCATAAGGATATTTTAATATTGCAATATTGAATATTCTATTAGAGAAGCAAATTTTCAAATTAAATTTGTTAGCTGTGCTGTAAACTGTGTTCTAACTATAGACTAAATCATTTTGTTTCATAATTGTATGTTGACTTTTTCTTTTCTTTCTTGTATTTTCATGATCTGAACACAGTTGCCAGCAATCAACAGCACGAACACTTCAGTGCAAGAGCTGCATCTGGTTTTGATAAGCGTCTCCTAGTGTTCTTTGGAAAATTCAAGAGTAAAGAGGAAGTGCCTGAACTGGTCTCGTACGTATCATGATTAACAATAAACGATGACATTAGTCATTCTTGTGCCCGGGAAGCTATATATTTGATGAATATTGCTGGAGGCATTTAACAAACAAAAATGTTCCTCAGGCAATTAAATAACCCCCTCCCCCCTCCCACACACACACACACGCACCCTTCTTCATGGACAAATTGAAATTAAACTACCCTTTTGGGATAGGTGTCCATGATAATTGTCATTCAGTTCTTGAGAGAAGTTCTTCCAGAAAGGGGGTGGGGAAGGGTAAAACTCCCCCAGTGACCAGTCAAAACTCTTCTTTGGAGTATTTAGGAGGAATTGAATCCAAGATCCAATGTAAGGGGGAGGAAGAGGTATGATTGTCCTTTGAGTAGCTACAGGACCGTTGTACAAGGGTGGCATAGATGCTAGGACTACAGTAGGCCTACATGTACATGTACATTGTACATGTAGGTACCCTAGGAGGCTACGAGTCAACAATGCATGGTCATAGTGCAGAAAACTTTGTAGTAGTACTTTCATCTAATTTCTTTCATCATCCTCACAACTTCCTGGAAGAACTAGACTACTTTTTCTAGAATTTTTTTTTTTTTTTGGGGGTTGTGGGATAGGTGTCCTCTGATAATTGTCAATTTGTCAAACTAATGCAGGTTATTGTCCTTTGAAGGAGTTCTTTTTTTTTGGTGGGGGGTGGTGGTGGATAGGTCTCTAAGTATAATGCAGGTGATTCTTTTGGTAGTTCTTTCAGAAAGGGGGTGGATAGGTGCACTAAGAAAATTGCTGCCATACAGGTAATTGTCCGTATAGACTCTGTCGTCGCATTTGTATAGCGCTTAATACTACGGTTCTACATTTTAATTATCACCCTGGTCATTGGATTCAATTGCTATTACACAGATGATAATGCACCAGTCCCGCTTCCTGGGGAGTATTCCAGCCACGCGCCGTGTTACATGCGTACATATGCCAATCCAACTACATTAAAGGGGGAGTCCACCCTGATATTACCTTTTAATAGAAGCAGAAAAATGAGAGTAAGAGGTCAGTGAAAGTTTAAGCAAAATCCTAGTAAAAATAAGAAAGTTATGAAGGTTTAAAGTTGTGATCAATCAGACTCAAATTGGCAACTTTTTGACGTATCTTGCGAGGTCCCTGCTCATTTGCTCCGTGCTAAAACAATCTGAAATTTCTATTTTTGTCATAATATAGAAAATTTCCAATCATACATGCACCCTAAATATAATTATTACAAATATGTTTTGAAAAAAATCTATTCTGTCATAAATAACTAAGGAAATGAAAGTTGATGAGATTTTCTGTACAGAGCAAATTGGAGAGGAGTTCGCAAGATCGTCAGTGTTGCCAATTTGTGTTTCACTGATGAAAACTTCAAATATTGATAACTTTCCTATTTTTAATCGGATATTGCTCCAAAATGTCACTAATGTGTTTCTCTTGTTTTTCTGCTTTTATAAATACAAGCTAATTATCAGGGTGGACTTCCCCATTTAACTTCAAATATCCGATCGGATATCCATTTAACACCTTGGTGGAGAGTGGCAAATGTAGATCAATGCTTGCCAAAGGACACTAGTGCTATGACAGGACTTGAACCGCAAACCATGTCATCCATAGTTGGTGACGTATCCACTAGGCCATACCTCTCTTTGGGAGTACTTTCAGAAACTGGGGGACAGGGTGGGGGTGTCCTAGTGTAAGACTCACACAAGACAAAACTAGTCTTACATGATTGTTGACTTGAGCTGCACTGCTATATTTTTAATACATATCCAAAATGGCTGCCAAGATGGCTGACATGCAGTCCATAGAACAATAACAACCAATCACAAGAAAGCCTAAGGAGAGATAACCAATAGAAAGCCTAAGGAAAAATAGAGTGCCATGTGCCTATAGTGAGCTGGGGTGAATAGCCAATAGATATGAAGAGTGTGTGAGTGTGTGTGGTGCTATGGCAGGTAATGTGAATGAGGATGAATGAATAGGGACAGAACAATAGAAGCCAGACATCAGACAATGAATGTAGGTCAGGAGTGTGCTGAAGCATAACAGAGTGCTGAGAGTGGAAAGCTAAATGTAAAATAAACATGTAACCATTTGGATCATTAAAATTTAAACCTTACATAATATTCCATCTTTACAGAAAAATGTCCTCATTTTTGAAAATACTTTGTATGAACATGCATTAAATTCCTAAGAAAATGAGTCCCATAAAATTTGTTTGAAATACCTGATCAAATCAAATCATGTAATTTTCCTTCTGTAAAAATCCTTTTTTTTTTTTTTAAAGAAACACATCAAATCAAATTAGGGAAAAGTAAACCGTCTAAAATGAAAGGTCACATGTATAGCAAATACAAAAAAAACTGGTATGCTTTCATCAATGAATATCCTTCAAACAACTTCCTAACTTCAATGGGTTCTATCTTCTTTCTTTTTCCATCCTGAAAATTCCAGTCTGATGATCTGTAAACATAAACACAATTTCCTCTTTCTTTTTGTTCCTCATAATGACAAAATATCAAAAATATCATACCCAATTTGGCAATTTTTCGTAACCAAAATACATGGCAATGTCTTCCTCTAAAAAAAAAAATATCACTGTTAGAAAACTTTGGAATATGTTAGCCAAATCTATAATTAAATACAATGTACACAGAGAATTTGCATCCTGACATAAATCTTCCAAAACTGTTTTAGATTTAAGGAGACATTATAAAAATACAGTGTCTATGGTCGACACAATCTGAATACAAATGATTAATGTAATAAAAATAATAAAAAAACATAACTTATGAATTCATGTATCGAGAATCTGTTTTAAATCCAAATATCTAAAAAAACATAAAAATGGGTCAAATGACACGAACTAGTGTTCAGAAAGCAATGTACACACGTACATGTACATAAGTTGACTAATTACATGAATTCTTTGACACATTTATACAGTCCTCTTTGTAAAATAATTCAGGTCAACCCTGTGATTCTGTGACCAATACAATCTGAATCTTATATTCTTTTTTCTTTTCATCTTAAAGTTCAGCATAATTGCAGAATTTGCAATCAAATTTTTGACATTTGAGTCTTTTTTCTGTAAAATAATAAACGGGCACATTAACTAGTTCACCCAATTGACAAAATGTTCGAAAGCTTTTTTTTTTTCTTCTTTTTCTGTCTCAACGCTAAAAAAAAATGACAAATTGATCTCACAAATCCTACGAAAAATGTCCAAAAGTTCCATAATACCATAAATCTTTCAAAACGTTCACAATTCAAGAATCCACTTAATAACATATTGTCGCAAACAATGTGGCGATACAAGGTAAGACGGAGAAAAGTTCAAATCAGCATGTCTTTCAATTATCTATCAATTTTTGAAACGTTAGTTCTCTAAAGTCTTTATAGTTTGTAGTGTTCATAGTTTGTAATCCTGAAACTTGGCGGGTACTTTAACTCGTCGACCATATCTCGAATGAGTGTCACGATTCTGATCTGAAGCATCTTCTGGTAGGCGTTCACCACTATGTAATAATTGTTCATTGTCCTTAACATTTCGATCTGAAGCATCTTCTAGTAGGCGTTCACCACTATGTAATAATTGTTCATTGTCCTTAACATTTTGTCGCTGTTGTTCTAAACCGTGTTCTGGCTGATTAGTGGATGACCTCAGATTATAGTGGGATCTGAGTTGGCGTTGGTCAGCTAGTGAGGACGGCTGAGGTTGGCGTTGGTCAGCTGATGAGGACGGCTGAGGTTGGCGTTGGTCAGCTGATGAGGACGGCTGAGGTTGGGGTTGGTCAGCTGATGAAGATGGCCCAAGCTGGGATTGGTTAGTCGTCGACCTCAGTTGATATTGGGGTCTGAGTTGTAGTTGGTCAACCGGCGAGGACAGCCTCAGTTGGGGTTGGCCAGTCGGCGAGGAATACCTGGGTTGAGTTTGGCCAGTTGGTAGGGATGGCCTAGGTTGTTGCTGGAGTGGGGCTGACTCACTTAGCCTGGATTGGTGGCTAGAGTTGGTTGGCTGGTTTGAAGCTTGATGCCGAACAGACAAACTTGACCGTGGCTGTTGGTCATGGTCTGACTGCCGGTGATGGAGGATGCGATCTGGTGGTCGAGATGACCACATGATATAGGCTGGGCCATGGCTAGTAGGCTGATGTGACTGCACCTTTCTCTGGTTTCTCCTATCTTCTGCTGGGGGACCTGAAGGGTACCATGTGGTGGTACTCTCATTCCCATGTATTGATGTAGGCTGTGTGGTTGGTGGGGATGGTGGAGTTGACATCGCTTGTGGGGCTCTGGCTCGATGTGGTTTCAAACGATTATGATGAACACGTCGCTTGATCCTTTCATCATGGACGTCAACTATGTCATAATTTAGTCCATCATCTGATGAGGAAGATACTTTAAAAGGACCTTTCCAGTTTGGTTCTAGTTTGTTCCTGATGTTGGTTGGGTCATGTAACCAAACAAAGTCACCTGTGTCGTACTTGGAAATGCGTTTCTTCACGTCGTACTGCCGTTTCTGTTGTTGTTGCTGCTGTCTTGTATTCTGTATGGTGTACTCCCATGCTTTTCTCAATCGCTCAGACAGGTTGGTTGTGTATTCGAGGAGTGTGTTGCCAGATGACGATGGAGGAGGAGTTGAACAGGTGATGTTTGCAGGTGTACGGGCTTCCCTGCCATGCATGATGTAGTATGGCGTCAAACCTGTTGAGGCATGAGTACTTGTGTTGTACGCCAACTGGACTTGATTGATGTGAGTGTCCCATTCTCCTCCTTGATGAGAAATGTACTTCGCAAGTTGATCTTTGATGGTGCGATTACATCGTTCGACTATGCCAGCTCCTTGGGGATGATAGGGTGTCGATCTAGACTTTTTGATGCCCAATTTGCTGCATAGTTCTTGCACTAATCTCGATTCGAACTGTCGACCTTGGTCCGTGTGCAAAGTCTCTGGAATACCATGTTCTTTCACATATTCTTCAAACAGATGTTTGGCGATGGTTGGAGCAGTCTGATCTTTCATTGGGAAGATATTGACATATTTGCTGAAATGATCGGTCACTACGAGTATGTAGCGAAATCCTCGTCTTGTAATTGGAAGCTCAGCAATGTCAGCAAAGACCATCTCCAAAGGGCGAGTAGTGGTAATGGGATGTAAGGGTGCTTGGTGCTTAGGGGTTGGTAACCGGAAGGACTCACAAGCTGGGCATGTGTTGCAGAAATCAATGATTTCCTTGTTCATGAAGGGCCAATAGCACATCGACTCTGCTCTCTGTATCGTGCGATGTGCGCCGAAATGTCCGGATGATGGGTCACCGTGTAATTCCTGGAGTACCCTTGGAATAAGTGAGTTTGGTACCACGAGTTGGAGTGAGAGATTACCAAGCTTGTCTTTCTTCTTCCTATAGAGTATACCGTCTTGGAGGATGAACTTGGGATACTGCCACAAGAGACGTCTAATCCGGGGGTTGTGTCTACGGATCTGTCGAATGGTTGGTCGCTCACCATTGTTGACGCATTCGATGACTGTACTGATGTCTTGATCCCGTTGCTGTTCATGTTGTACATCTACATCACTGTCAAGGATTACACCACGGTAAGGATGAGGGACGTTTGGTGCAGACTGCCTTGTTGAATCATCGGGAGTAGATGTCTTTGTTGATGGTCGAGATTTCGATGAGCGAGTCTCGACTGCATTGCAGAGTGGTTGGGTTACCGTGTGCTTGAGTAGCTGATCCGTCAATCTTGGAGTGACTTGGCTCTCTACTGGGCGTCTAGATAATGCATCTGCATTTCTGTGTGATTGTCCTTTCTTGTGAGTAAGGCTGAAAGTGTAGTTCCGATTAGGGCTTGGAGATCTGCGTCTTGCATATTGATCTGGAGATCTGTGTCTTGCGTATTGATCTGGAGATCTGTGTCTTGCATACTGATCTGGAGATCTGTGTCTTGGATATTGATCTGGAGATCTGTAACTCTGATAGTCACGGGTTGGTGATGGAGAACCCCGACGTCCCATGTTTCTTCCATCATGGCCACGTCCTGATGGGCTGCCACCACGTTGCTGAGATCCGCTAGGCCTATTAGCTGTCTCAAACTTCAAGGACATCCTGTCGAGTTTCCTTTCTAACTCGTTGAGTCTTGGCAGAAGCAGTTGTAAGACTGATGACTCTGCAGCTTGTGTCTTGTCCTTAACCTGATCATCTACTGCTGCTCCTATACCAAAATCGTGTGCCTGGTGTGCTCTTTCCACACGTAGTGCAATCTTCAACGCCTCATCGAAATCAAAGCCTCCGAGCTCGTGGATCTTTACTTGAAGCGGTTTGTCTACCCCGGCAACAAATCGTCGAAATCTCTCACCACCTTTCGCATTGTCATCATAAGATGGGAAAGCTTCTTCCACTAAGGAAGCAATGGCCGATGCAAACACTTCCAAAGGCTCACCTGGTTGGCGAGTCCGGGCCGTAATACAAGACTTGAATGTGTCAATAAACTGTGTCCGGCCGAAAACCTGGGAGAGTTTCTCTTTCATCTTCTTGAAATCCTTCTTGTCCGAAGCAGACAAGCTCTCCCAAACGATGAAGGCCGATCCCGCAAGTCTTGCCGGAAGGAGGGAATGTAAGTTAATAGAAGTGTCCGAAAATGCCTCTGCAGCAACTTCAAATCGGCGTATCCATTGACAGAAGTCCTTGCCATCCTCTCCTGTAAACACTTCTGGCAATTCCATGCGAAAAGACGGCATATTGTACAGCAAAACTTCCCAAATGAGTGTGAAGGAAGGGGGGTCACTCTGAGTGCAGATGAAAAAAAATGCAAACTTGACAGTTGAAATATCTGTGGTGAGCGGCTATAATGGAATAAGGGTGAATTCTACAACTGGTTATGTTGCTACGCCAAAACTGTAGAATATGCAGGTTGATACGGCAGAATGCTGTAATGTACGGCAGCCAAAGGAGACTGTACATGCAATCTGACTGTGATAAGTTGCTGGAAAAAAATACTGCAGTTCTGTATGAAGGGTGAAAAAATACCTCACTCACTGATAAAGGATGAATGCAGGAATTCACAAAAATACAGCTTCAGTACGAAGAAGGGTACAAAATCTCACTCACTGATGAAGGATAAATGCAGGAATTCACACAATTACTGATGTAGGAAAAAATCAAGGCTCAAAAACTCAAGATAAATCTTCAGTAATTAATGAAGGAGGGTGAATGCACACAAACACTAACTAATCAGTGAGAAGAAGGGTGATTCATGCTCTCTACCATTCACATTCACAGTTAAAGATGGAGGGAGAATTTCACTTTGCAACTTAATTACCACCTGTAAAAAACTGCAGAAATTTCTACATGAAGGAAGGCTGCAATTACAGTTTAGTGCAGAAAAACCACTGCTGCCACCAGTTGTAAGACTCACACAAGACAAAACTAGTCTTACATGATTGTTGACTTGAGCTGGACTGCTATATTTTTAATACATATCCAAAATGGCTGCCAAGATGGCTGACATGCAGTCCATAGAACAATAACAACCAATCACAAGAAAGCCTAAGGAGAGATAACCAATAGAAAGCCTAAGGAAAAATAGAGTGCCATGTGCCTATAGTGAGCTGGGGTGAATAGCCAATAGATATGAAGAGTGTGTGAGTGTGTGTGGTGCTATGGCAGGTAATGTGAATGAGGATGAATGAATAGGGACAGAACAATAGAAGCCAGACATCAGACAATGAATGTAGGTCAGGAGTGTGCTGAAGCATAACAGAGTGCTGAGAGTGGAAAGCTAAATGTAAAATAAACATGTAACCATTTGGATCATTAAAATTTAAACCTTACACTAGGTTTATTGTCATAATGCTGTTATTAAATCCTTGATGTAGTTTTTTTCACAAGGTTGGGGGGGGGGTGGTAATGTTGTAATAGCTTCAATCTTTTTTATTGAATGCGTTTTGTACTGCAGAACAAGAACCAAAGATATCACCATTCTTCATCGGTAATTTCAAAGGAATTTCATGGCTTCTAAAGTTGTTTGTTTCCATGAGCGTTTGGACTTGTTTTTCAATATTACATTTTTATTTTAGCTGAATAGTACATGAGAGTATTTTATAGTGTACTACTGGTTCAAATTTAGATGATGTTATTTGAATTTAAGATATATGATTTGAATTTCACTTCATTATTTTAGTCAAATCAATTTAAGGCTCACTTGTAATGAAACATTTTAGAACACTGTAAAATAAATAGCTGTAATGCGTTTACAGTATGTCAATTAAACACAAGTGAATTGAGGATTCTTTGACTTAAACGTACACTTTAATACTTGCATTTTATGTATATGCTGATAAGCGTAATTCATAAAAAACTTCTTTTTTTTCTTCATATGTTAGGGTGCACCTGTTGAATGCAACAAGGAACAAGTTTCGTGTGTATACCAACATCTTCATTGGGTTCCTGACCATGTTTGGCTGTGGGGTCATGATCTATCGAGGCCACCAGAGGGCGGGCTCTGGCGAAACCATATCTGACCACAACATGCGTCGCCACCCGCAGCACTATAAGCAACCGGAGCAGAAAGACTGAGTATATTAAGAGAGGTAAAACTGCATATATGTATGTGAGCACTTGCCCAATTACTGTATGTGGGCAAATGAGCAAATGTTTGAAACAAACATTGCCGTTGAGTTGCCCATACAAGGAAATGGCAGGCACAGCATGATTTGACAGCTGATTACAAATTGTGACACAAATTAAGATAATAAGTTGTTAACAAAATTCATTTGGGATCCAAAATCATTGAAATTCTTAGCATAATCAGCTTCATTCTGAGGCCAAATCAGTTTGGGAGCAGAAGTTTGAAATAGGTTTTCTCTAGTAGGTAGTGTGATGGTTTATCATTTATGGAGAGCAGATTTTTAAGTTGGACCAGCAAATAATAATTGTAATTTTACTTTGTAATATATGTATTTGCCCAAATAGACCAATAAGAATTATAGTACTTGTACTTTGCCATTTGCAATGGGGTAAAAGATACTGGTATTTACCCTGGCCATAGCAAAGTGGTATTATGGCAATCAAAGCATCAACCAGGACCCCATTTACTACACCTGGGTTGAAAGAGGCAAATGTAGGTAAAATGCATTGTCAAAAACACAAGCACTGGGCTAGGATTTGAAGCTATTAACCTTAAGGTTGAAAAAAAAAAACGTAACTAACTGCATTTCTACAATAACAGATTACACAACACATCCTACTTTTACGACAAAATTTTATTTTTACCTACTTAATTAAAATTTATTTAGTAGTGCAGTTTTGTTGTCCATTATGTGTAACATGTTCAGAACCATTTAATACTGTTTTTCAACAAGATTATTCAAATACTTTATGGATTTTCAATTTTTTCATTTAAAAAGAAATGTATCTTGCTGTTTTCTTTGTAGCTAATCTGAGTTCAGATAACACACTGGACACAACATTGAGAATCTTGCCTGGAGTGTTTCTGTTCACTGTAGCATGCATTGTTTAGGTTTCTTTACTTGTTATTAAACCAGCAAACTGTAAATAAACTGCCAAAATACTGGCTGTAATTATATTTACTTAAAAGCACAACACTTGCATGTAAATTATGCACATATGGGACTAGACGTTCTAGTGCGTGATGGCTGGTACTTGGTCAGGACTATTAGCTGAATTTCCTTCCAATTCCTTTCTCTGTTCATCACTTAGCTTTATTAATTTTTCTATGAGAACTGTTTAGCAGGCATATATTTGTAGTCCAGAGAATGTATGTATATGTTGGGGCAAGCCTTGATATATACATGTAAGTGCTATTAAGCCTATTATTAATCCAGATCATTATTATTAAGCATTCAGTGTGAGTTTTATTCTATGACTGTAGATATCCTTTAACCAGCATATGTTTGAAATTGTAGCTCTTCAAGTTTCTGAAAACCAAACCAAACCAAAACCAAAACCAAAACCTGTCTTTGGTACTATACATGTATCATCTTTGTAAAATGAGAATCTCAGAGAAAATTTTAAGTTGATGTACTGTACATGTATTTCATCAGAAATATATCAAATAAACATATTATTGTAAAGGTTCAATTAAAATGCCATTATTGGCACTTTCCAGATGTAAGTGAATATTTCTTGACATAGAGCTTTTTTCCAGGTGCCTTCTATGATCAATAAAATGTAAATGCATGAATGAATATATTCCTTGACCAAGGGTACTGGGCATGTACCAATATCAGATTATTTTATTCTAGTTTTCTTTTCATTTAACCCCCTCTTCACAAGTTAAAAATTACTGTTGCCACGTTGTGTGTAAAAGCCCCCCTCCCCTCTGGTCTTGATGCAGGCTTGGGTTCAGAGGAAAACACTCTGTTCCTCAGACAGAACATTATTAATTGGAGGCCCTGTGTATAGCAGAGTCATACCCTATGCTGGGTAACATGCTACACTTCTCGCAAAGAGTAGGGTGTAAACCTGGGGGGTGTTTCACAAAGACTAAGATCGACTTTAAGTTGGACTTAAGTATAACAAGCCGTTCATGCCATTGTTTGCTATCCCAATTGGTCTCTAAATTATAATCTTTAGATAATATTTTTCCTTCAATAATGAATTATCAAAAAATGTAAGTTTTGTAGATTTTTTACCATGATTTGTACATCCCTTGAGAGACCAATGCCAGTAAATAATGATAGCAAACAATGGCATGAACGGCCTGTTATACTAAGTCCAACTTAAAGTCGATCTTAGTCTTTGTGAAACACCCCCCTGGTGTTTAGTGTGCCTGTATACTGGTAATCTACTTACACTTAGATCTTCGTGATAGGCTGCATAGCCCTTTGAAGATTAATTAACAGAAGAGGAAGAAGAAGAATATCTTAGACGTGGTCGGTATCATAAAAGTGACAAAATAGCTTGGACTATGCATGGACACATTTCGTGTGGAAAAGAATCACATTATAATACTTCCAGACAAAACAAAATTAGTAGATTTACATCATCCAATCAACTATTGATTTTTAATGGTGGTTATTTTACCTGACTGCTAAGAAAGCATAAATGCTTGTTAGTAAGCAACCAGTAAGCATTTTCAATGCACGATGACACTGAAAAGACAAAGTCCACTTTACCAAACATATAGGTAAATAGAATGATAACAATATTAAAACGACAGCAGATTGTTACGTGCAGTCGCATAAAAATGGCCAAGTATTAAGTAAACATACCAATTATTATGTACACAGTAACCAGGATGGAAATGATAGCATGTCTCGTAAAGTATTACAGTGGAGCATGTACCCATAAAATCAGAAAAGGTAGAAATTTAAAAAGCAGTAAAATGATTTTGGTAGTAACATGCAGATCATTTCAAGCTTATATGCCAAATACATGTACATGTATATGCTTTTGGGCAAGTGTTTTACATTCATTTGATTGTATACATGTATTTTAATCGAAATCATTCTTCTCTTCTCTTCTCATCCTTTCACTTTCTTTCTCTTTCTCCCCCCCCCCCTTTTTTAAACATGAAATTCATTGGGGAAGGGGCTAACCCCCCTGTCACTATTCCAATTAATGGGTCCCACAGTGAGTGTTTGAGGGGTTATGTCTGTAAGGTAACATTAACCTAAATCTAAGTACCTCTACCCTATAAAACCTCCATGTAATCCTAACCCTGACCCTCTCCTAGCTCACATTGTAGTGTGGAGAATCAGTATGTTGAAAGAACCAATGAATAGTCATCACCATTTTGTGATACAACATAAAGGGACAGCAAGAATTCCTTGTGCACCCAGACGTTGTGTGTCTGGACAGGTTGTGTATTTGGACAGTTGCTTTAAAACAGCAATTTGAAGAACTTTACAAGCATTGTTTTCATAAATCTTATAAGACTTATGTTGGGCTATATCATATAGGACAAATATTCATGATGGTTACCGGTAGTCAATGGTGCTATTTGAAAAACATTTTTTGTTAAATTCGAAGGGATAAGAGAAGGATGTATGTTTGTCAGGACACCCGACTCCCCATCATACATTGTACATTGAAAACATACACAACTTGAATTTCATATCAGGCTGATTTTATTCCAAGATGAATTCTGGAAGAAATCTCTCTCTCTCTCTCTGCTGAAAGAATCCAGGGTCATACAATAGGAATTTGTGTCTATGTTGAAATAATCATTACTCATGTCATCGTCCTGTTGATTACCTGTTTGATTTAAAAGTATGTTTATTTTTAAAAGATGTAACATTATTTCACCATGTTCACAAGAAATAGTAAATTTTTCTTGATAATTTATCAATTGTTGGAGCCAGGAGGGCATTTTATTGTGTTATAATATACAGAGTTAGTGCCTTTCTGGATTCAGCAGATGGTATATCAGTTAAACCTTTCACAATTTATCAATGGGTCATTGCAGGGGGTATGCTTTAATTGTGCTTGTGTGATCAAATGTACTGTTGAAGATTTTGGCATGGTAATAAAAGAAGTCCATTGCGTATTTGGCCAAGACTATATTAAGAATGATATTCTTCAAATTTCCTAGAAGGCCAAGCTAGACTATATAAACTAAGAAAAATATTCTAAGAAGTTCTTAAGAAAAATGACAAATGCATATATGTAGTGATAGTAAAATCATTGTCTATTTTCATTAGGCCTTATCGCACAATACAAATACTGTAACTGTAAAGTATAGGTATTTTCTTAAATTGTGTAATTTCGTAGGTATTATTGTGGCCACCCGTCAGCCTTTATGTCGATTTATCAACATGTATTTTCTGAAGTTAGATGATTTTAAAAATCTCCTTCTCTGAATAACAGGCATGCTATCTGTGACATTTCTATCTTAATTTCTTCAGAAAAATAATCATATCACTTGATTTTCATTGGTCAATACTTGTATTTACAATTGAAATGTGCAGTACCTCCAGGCCATCATTATAATGATGAAAATTATACTTGTATTCTATGAAACAAGCCTATATAGACAACAAGTACCTGCATTAGTGTACCGGCCGGTATGTCCAATGACTATGATCAGCAGTATCTGAGCTAGTATCTCAGCTAGTATTTTCCAAAGATGAACATTTGCTGTGAATCCTTTTATTTGTTTTTTTGTGCAGTTTCTCTGATTCAAGTATGTTCAATTATTCATAAAATGGTATGATCACATAAAAGTCTTCAAGACAATTTTAATGAAAGTTACATTTTGCTCCAATTTCTGTCAGAGTTGGTGATGTGGTGATTTGTGTCGGCCTAGCATTGGAAATTAGAGGTGTTCGTATAAAGTATGTGTATTTTAGATGAGGGTACTTATTTTTTTCTTCTTTTTTCTGGCAACTAGAAATGTTATAATTAAACTGAATGAAAGAAAATTTAAACTAAATGTTTAAAAGGATCGACCGAAGGTTCTGAAAGAGTCTCGTGGAACCTCGACACGACTTGTTCATTCTGACCGCTAGCTAGCTTTATATTACAGTTAGAACTACTGATATGAATCCTTAATTGAATATCAGAGCTAAAACGACAGAATAGTTTGAAGTTTGAAGTTGTTGAAATTGAAGTCTGTTGTTCTACATTTATGTTGATCCTCTGAAAGTGTAAATGAAGTTCAAGTTCAAGCATCGCGTCGTCCTACATCTAACGTCTGTCCATCGGGCACATGGAGTCAGCGCAGAAATTTGCGCCTGTGGGGGGGGGGCTGACGTACGTTACTCAATCCAAATATTACATTTCTTGCTTCTACATTTTGAGAGCGAGCAAGGGAAATAAGAGAAAATAGTGGATTTTTTTTTCTTCATCTAAATACACTACCCATATAGGCCTATATAAATGCTAGAGCGCATTAATGGTAGCCATGCTAGAGCAGGGGTATATAAACAGTGAGGAGTGCCAGGTCTATCAATTCTGACAGACATGAGCTCTATACAAGAACCCACAATTATTACTACTATTATATCAATTGTTTTAAAAAATAGATCACCTCTGCCTAAATCGATGACGGTTCCCAAAATATCAGTAATTTCACTTTTGGGCTACCCCTCCCCACTGCCTCGTAGGCCTACGCCTATATTTAGGCGATATAATACGGCCTACCCAACACATAACATGAATAAGCCTACAAAGTATTAAAGGGGGTAAAATAACATTCTGATTCTGTTCACTTGCTATGAAGATTTTAACGATTACACACTTTCTAGTAATTCACTGATCGGGAGGGAAGGGGATGTAAAATTCAAATGCTCATAGGGAGGAAAAATCGTCCGTGGATGGCCCAATATTTAGTGGCCCGCAAGGAATTTATTTTTAGATAATGAATTTAAATCTAGAACCCCTGATTTAGCATATCAATCAATGACAATCATTGATTATATCCCTGTCGGAGAGAGAAAAAATGGGGAGAGCATTCATGGGTGGCGGAGGGGCGGAGCGTCTTTCAAAGTGGGGGAGGGGTACCTACAAAGGGTAACCTCAGAGCGAAACATTTCAATTTTTAGACATTGTTTCATATATGTATATATACCCTAAATTGTAATCAATACATTATCAGGGATGATTTTTCAAAAATGTCTCTATACATGGTCCAAGATACTGCTTCAGCACTATACTTTGCTTTTGTGTATATTGGTCTAGATATTTATTTGCGAGAGAACGAGCAAACATTTTGAGATCTTTTAGGTCATATTGCGACCGTTTAGTTCTCATTATTAGATGAAATCACAAATCCTGACGGGGTTTTGAGTACAATCACATAATGAAAGAATTAATAAGACCTTCAATATGCTACTTGATAAGAAAAACTGTAAATGCGAGCGAGTTATGGAGGAAATTTGAGAAAAATTGCTCTCATTCTCTATAAATTTGGGCACAAGTTAATTAGGGTGCTATGAAAAATCTATTGTTTCTGGGGAGATGAGGGGGGTAACAATATCATTTATCACCTATACAATTATTTTGTCTCAGTCTGTTTAACATGAATGAATTTTGGTGATGTAAATGCAGTTGCCTTCATTTTGAAAACCACTACACTGACACTGTCTAAAACATAATATTCTTGAACAAAAGGAAATTGAATACCGTAGCCTAGAGAATGGAAGTTTAATAGCTTTGAAAACGAGCACGATTATATTTATAAAAAAGTCACAGTTCGTTTTTATGAAATTTTGGGAATTGTGCACCCTGCCCCTTCCCAGCTTCACTGCCTTTCATTGTAGTGGTAGAAAAGGGGTTCCTGGTTTTACATAAAGCTGCTCCGATTCTTTGATACCAGATATGGCACTAGATGACAGCAAAAGGGCATTTATCAGACGTGAAAAGGGGAATTTATAAGAAGGAGAAGGTGCACTTATTATAAAGGGGGAAATGGGCACTTATCAGAAGGGGTAAGGGCACTTATTAAAAAGGAAAAAGGCACCTGTCAAAGTAAAAAGGGGCACTTATCAGAGGTGAAAAGTGGCATTTCTCATACCTGAACAGGGGCACTCATTAGAGATGAAGGAGACACTTCTTAGAAAGATAAATGCACTTATTACAACAAACAAGATTTTAAAAATAAATAAAAATGGGGGAAAGGGCACTAATTACAAAAGGGAGCGGGGCATTTATCAGAAAACAAATGGCACTTATTAGAAAGGAAAAGGGGCAATTTTAAAGTAAAAGGGGCACTTATCATATGTGAAAAAGGGCATGTATTTCTCATATCTAAAAAAAGGGGCAGATCATCAGAGATGAAAGGAGCATTTATAACCAAAAAAAAAAAAAAGGAAAAGGGGAACTTATTAGAAGAAAACGGGCACTACTTAGAAAGGAAAAGGAGCATGTGTTAAAGAGGCACTTATCAGAGGTAAAAATGGTTACTTCTCACACCTGAAAAGACGCATTTATTAAGGAGGGGAAAGGGGCGTTTATTACAAAGGCAATGGTGCACTTGTCAAGGTAAAAGGGGCACCTATCAGATTAGAATAGGGGCATTTATCATAATGGGTTTTTAGCACAGGACAGTAGGGTTAGGGTTAGGTATATGATATCATTGGGTCCAAGGTGAAGTTAGGAATTTGGGTATTAGGATTTTGACCGCGGGGCAATTTTCGCCGGATCATGTCACGTACCGACCTCTACGAAAATCGCGACGACAGTCATTGGGAAAACCCGCTATCGGTGGGAAAACCAAGTTTAATGATAATAATGACAATCACATGACACGATACTCTATTTTTAGCACCATATCTGTATATTCTCTCCGCCCTGGCCTTTGCCTCTACCTTATAAGTGATTTCGTCTTGGTTATCATAAATGCGTGTGTTTGCAGACTGTATAGGTTGCCACTGTATAGTTCGAAAAAGCTAATCAATACATGTTACGGTTTGATAATTGGAACATTTGCTTCCTGCATTTCGAAACATCCATATGCTTCCTGCAGAATACGGCCATCTTTGGTAAGTCGGTAATCTCAGAACAATCCCATACGCATTATTACTATGATTGAATTTAATAGTGTTTATCTTAATATATAGGCACTGTTTATCTTCTTTAAAAAAACAAATTGATTAGAAAAAAACAATAAAAGAGGAGTTGAAAGCAAGATTATTATGATGGAACACCTAGTTATGATGATATTTATGATTTCGTAGCGCGAGACAATCAAATATATTTTTGTATTCTTATCTTGACATGGAGAGCGTGACAACTGAATTTGTTGCTATGTTCAAAATGGATAGCTTTAAATTGCGTAGGGCGGTATAAATCACCAACACCACCACCACATCAATGATAATCTTCGAATGGAACAAACCTCAACCGCACCTCAATTTGTGCCTCATTAATTTTGTTTCATCTATGTAATATATATTATATTACGTCTATGTAGATCTAGTGTTGTTTTTGTTGATTGTTTTTTGGGAGGGCATAAATGAGTTTCTTTTACTGTAATTATACCTGCATGCTACTAGTAAGTGTTTTAATATTGAACATTATTGTGTATGTACGATAGCAACTACTTCGTAAAATCAACCTAAGGCTATTTCACCTATTCATGTGAGAATATGAAAATGACTATTAGGTAATCCGAATATAATGTCTATAACTAGGGTATTGAAATTGCCTATGAGTCGATTTTTCGAAAATAGTAGCGATCGTACATTGACCAAACTGGTATAAAAATCATAAAAAATAAACTATATTATGTGTGTGTTTGTGAATGTTTCTGAAGCGCATTTAGAAATTGAGGATAAAGAAAGACAAAATGTTAATATAAAGGTCAAGTAGTACCATACCCTTGTTAAATTGGCAAATACGTATCCCCTTTCCTTTTCACCTTCTTGTTAAATGTACTATGTCCCATTTGCAGGTCAAAAAAATGAAGAACTTCTCTCAAAACGAAAGGGTTTGAAAATGGCTTTTTGTGGGAAAATAACGACCATTAGTTGTCGAATCGACATTAGTGATTGCAATCACCTAAGTAATAGTTTGATTTGCAGACCCTTGTACCGAATGGTCGTACGTTTTGTGCTGCACAAAGATTCAATCAGTTTAATTTTGGCCATTACAAGTAGTGGGTTATTGATGTAGACAAATGCTCATGTACCTGTTACAGCTCATTCTATGTATGTTATTACCAAAGATGAAAAGATGTCAGTCAGTCACCCAACTAGTGTCTGACAGGGAAGTCTAGAAAGTAAACGGGTTTCTTTGCATGCATAATTTGAATACTATAGGACACTGCTAACGTTTAAATTTCACAGATAGGACATACATGACATATTCATAATTCCTGAGTGCAAAGTTCTGCATAATTTGATGTTGGCTGCAAAAGAGACAGTATCTTTAAGGGTTATCCGTCAAAAATAAATACTAGACTGATTAGATCAATTGTGAACTTGCTTCCTAACATACAATCTACACACTCTTAAAAATTTGGGGAACTTAAGTTGGGCAACTACTGGTGTGTTTTTTAAATTACAAGGTCGAGCATGGACTCGTTATTCACTGGGTGCAAGCCGAAATTTCTTTACAAATTGAAATTACTCCACAGAAGCCTAACATTCAAATTTAAACACTGGTTGACTCAAAATTACCCATTTCAAAGCTATTTTAACCCAGTTCTGCTAAAGAGACCTTGATCACTTTGTGGCAATTATCTATACCCAATAATTGGGTATATATATGTACCAGTACTACTCGATAAACTAGGGTCGGGAAAGGGTTGCCTACACTCCAACAAATGTTGGGCAAAAGGTTGCCCAATTCTTACCCAACATGAGAGCAATTATGTGTCCGACCAACTATTGGGTAAATTAAAGATTTTGCATGATTTACCCAGTGTTGGATAAAAAGAAAATACCCAACTTTTAACCGACAAAATTTACCCAATCAGAAATTTACCCAATTCTCACCATAATGTGTAGCATATTAGACACTAGTTGAGCAAATAAGTTGGATAAAATATTTCATAATTGGTAGAAAATAAATGGTTGGACAAAAATGGCCCAACTTGAATTTGCCCAATAACATTACCCAATTATTTCATCGATAACTACATGGTTGACAGAAAATCACCTAATTGTTGGACAACATTTGCCCAACATCGATTTGCCAAGTAACACCTACCCAACCTATTTTTTTTTACCTTTCATTAGGTAACTTCAATAATCCAATTATTGGACAAAATTTGCCCAACTTGATTTGCCCAGTAACATCTGCCCAACTTTTTTTTACAGTGTAATACTCTATTTCTTTTTTGTTAAGTTGGGTAAAGTTTGTTGGGTAAGTAATAATTGGTCAAAATATACCAGTTGAAGAAGGTGACATTTCATCCAAGATATTGCAAGGTTAAACTCTACCCAAACATTGGATAATATTCGATGTTGGTCGGTCGATATCAGTGGTAATTGTTTAGCAATATGCACATTGCCCAATGTTTTACCGGGTAAATCAATGCTGGTCGAATCTTGCTCAACAGTTTGTGGGTTATCATCCCAAACCATGTAGCCATCCAATAGGTAAAACGTGGCTAAATTGAAGTTAAGCATTACAGAAAAGAAGATTCTCCAAATTCTGGGCTACAAAAACTGGGCAAATGTGCATCGGATGTATTGAACCAATGGTTGGGTAGTTGGGGGTAATGAGCACTTTTTTTTTTTTTACTCAACACCCCCCACCCCTTTGTGGTTACTATCTTTTCTTTTAACTTTTTTTTGTTGTTGCCAGGGGTGGGGGCCCGTCTTTTTTTTTTTAAAGGTAAAATTGTGGTTACCATCTTTGTTTTTACTGCTTTTTTTGCCAGGGGTGGGGGCATGTGCCCCCCTGGCCCCCACCCTGGATCCGCCACTGGCACTCAAAAGCACACCAGGTAGAGATATTTTACAAATTTGAATGGATAAGCGGGAGAAAAGGACAGAAAAAAATGGGCAGAATTCGCCCATAGAAGATAGCATTTGATTATCGTATATCTGTACGATGAATTTCGGTAGTCTGAACGTAGGGTGAGGGAGAAGTCTGACTTTCTGAATGTAAAGGAGTTGAAATCCGTTACGTTTAATGAGCGATATTAGGAATCGTAATGCCTCGCCCTTTGTTAGGCTTTATATATGATCATCATGCCTTTTCTTTCTACAGGTGAAACACCAGAATGGCGGCTCGAATTAACGACTTGCTTGCACAGAACCTTCAGTGCCCCATATGCCTGAACATCTACAAGGAACCAACGCTACTTGCCTGCTCGCACACCTTCTGCAAGGGATGCCTTTCTCGACTTTTTAAGTCTCAGCAAGAAAGCGCTAAAATCTCCTGCCCAGTCTGTCGCAAGTCCACGACTGTTCCAAGTAGAGATGTCAGCAACCTTCAGATCAATATTCCTATACAGGCTATGGTCGAGGATATCAAGAACCAGAGTCAAATCTGCACCATCTGCAAGGACAAGCCCCTAGCTGCCACCTACTGCCAAGAGTGCGACGACTTCATGTGCGTGGACTGCTACAAGACCCACGCCAAGTGGGACAAGTTCGCCGGTCACGATGTGGTCAAGGTGGATGACATCATCTCGGGCAAGATCACGACGAAACATCGACGCAAGTGCAAGAAGCATCGGTCGGAGGTCGAAGAATGTTTCTGCGTCGAATGTAAGAAGTATGTCTGCTTCCGATGCGGGATGATGGAGCACACTAAGGCTGGCCACAACATCCTGGAGGGAATGGAACATGAAGATCAGCAGAAGGAGAAGATCCGTGACTTACAAAACAAGGTTGATGTCAAGAAAGGCAAGGTGGACGACTACACCAGCTTCATTGAGAAACAACAAGCAAAGCTTCATGTCGTCCAGGAGCAGCTGACCGACGAAATCAGCCAGACGTGCGAGGAATCGATCCAGCAATTGAAAGAGAGGAGGGACATCCTCATCGAGGATTGTAAGAGCCGTTTGAATGGAATGAACAAAGAACTTCAGGGCATGAAAGATGAGAAAAAGTTAGAGATGGGTCAGATTGAAGATGTGGGTGATTTGGTTGGGAATGGAGTGAAGGTACCTCTCGAAGGTGAGGCTCTTGCTGCCCATGAAACCCTCTGCCAGGATCTGGAAGAGATCCTTGCTAAGGGTGATCCTGATTACAGCAAGCCTAAGGATACTACCAAGCAAGGCCATAAGGTGACCTTTCAGCGTGTACGCTGTCAACAAGCAGGCCAAAACGAGCTTGATCTGGGCAAGATTGAAGAAGCTGAATGGAGTCTAAAGAAGTCAACTGACTTTCCTGTTAAGGATGCGATCAACTGCATGGCATCTATGCCAGATGGTAGAATAGCTGTTGGTTCCCGCTTTGGTGGACTTGTTCTGGTATCTCCGACTGGCTGCATGCAGTCGACTGTCCTGAAGGATGTTGCCATTAGACGAGTCGTATTTTTCCCAGATGGGAATGTCGTTGTAAGGGATATCCACAACAAGATCTCCATGTACTCGAAGTCTTTCGTAAAGCTCGATGTATCTTTTGGCCAGAGTTTCAGTAGTGATGTCGGTGGGTTTGGTGGTCTGGAGGTTGATACGAAAGACAGCACCCTCCTCTGCAGCTTCACTAAGGTGAAAAAGTTGTTCATGTACAAGCCGATGGGTGGAAATCCAGTAAATAAGATTCAATACAACTTTGAGCCTCATCAGATCTTCACTCTGCGTTCAGGAAGAGTCTTGGTAATGATCAACGATTTCACTGTTGGCGTTCTTGATGCAACAAAAAGCACTATCGAACATCGGGTGACCAAGGACGGGAGCTACGTGAGCCCCGCCGTGTGCTTGGATGGGTCTGTTATCATTGCCTGGGTTGATCATACCAAGGGGTTTGTTTCCATCGAGCAGTACTCACGTGAACTCCATCAGATTCGGTCCTTGATAAGAAATATCAAGATTGCAGTTCCTCAGCATCCTTGGTATCATCTTCGGGAGTTCTTGACAGGGGAACTTGCCTTCTGCACTCCTGATCATATGTACATTTTCAAAAAGACCGTTTCGGCTTGATTTCGCAGTGGCTTGATCTGATTCATTCCAGAGAGACCACTGATCAGGCCCCTTTTGAATACTAGTGCGATCTACCACAGATACATTCCCCTCTATAATTATTATGCTTTCTCTGTGATGCGTTGTCTTATGTTGAAAGATTGCTGTTCTTTTCTATAGAATTGAACCTCGTCTCCTCTGCAAACACAAAACCATACCGTGTCCATTAGGCCTACTTCTTTCGTCTCCTTTTTCAAGGTACCGGTTTGAAATCACTTTCAGAAAATGTTTCCTGTCTATCATTGGCAGGGGAATTCGGTTCTCTCTTGTGCGTTCAGCAATGTCTATTTCTTTTGATATGGAAAGAAATCATTTGGAAAGATTTGTATCCCTCAAAGAATGTCTATCTGTCTATGATTATCGCAAATTTGTCGTGCCGAGTCAGAGGTCAGCAAATATTTCTTCTCCTGTGATCTTGGTAACCAGTAAGCACCCGCGATGCTGACGGTTGTCTTTAGAAGAGCCCATCAGATTATGTATTTCGCGTGGTAGATCTGGGGGTCATGGGGGTCTTGAAAACCTACCCCCCCCCTTTTTACGAGTGTCAGAGATTCTTAGCCTTAGGGTGTATAATCAACATTATAATATTATGTGCATCCTGTTTTCAAGTCCCGCATCAAAATTGTCTAAGCTATCCTACTCGGGTGAAATTGAATCTATCTTTATCATTTTTTTCATTTATATGTTATCTTCTATCTTTTATATTTTTATCGTTTATCTTTTATTTTTATTTTTATCTTTATCTCATAACTTTCTTTTTTTTAGTCCGATATATTTAAAAATTGCGACATTCTCTTACTTTTTCCGTTTTCATACAAATGAATTTATTACAAAGGTTAGGGAATGTTAAAGATGTAAAGGCTATTCATTTTGCTTGCTGTCGAATATGTTTCCAAAATACATCTGTCTCTAAACAAAAATTGCTAACTTGTAAATTCACTGAAAGAGTATAGATTTTTTATTTTGTTTTCATTGTGATAAACGTTAATAATTTTGATGGCCCTTGAATTTGAATCATAATTAATCACGAGATAACAATGTCTGTCTCTAATCAACAATTGCTAACTTGTAAATTCATTGAAAGAGTATCAATATTAATATCTTATCAATATGTTAAGCAGTTGTAGGTGTACCGAATACAAATAGTGGTTGTAGTTAATGATTAATTGACAGATCATCAATCATAGCTTTGTAATGCACCTATATATGTATTTCAAGTACAGATTAAGAGAGCTTCAATTTGCCTACTCCACGTTGGTGAAAAAGATGTTTCTGCCTAATAGAATGAATAATCAACGGTAACTATAATGAAGCGATTGATTTGATTTGATATATTTCCGTTTCAATATGAACATATTCAAACATGTACAAAGCCAAAGTACCTATACATTCAATAATGACATAAAACAATGTATTGAATAACATTGTATAAAAGACGAAATTCGATAGAAATGCTGAACAATTGAAAATGATAACGGAACATTATTGACCTAAAAGTATACAATAAAAGGGAGGGGCATGCTAAAGAAACAATGATTATGTGGCGCAAGCACATAAAACTTAGTTGCATAATATTAATAGAGAGTTTGGGTCAAAATAGTTTTAACAGTATGATTATTGTTTTTAAAGCAAAAATTACGAACAAATTACGGTATGCCTAAGTCAATTTATGATAAAATAGAGAGGGAGAGAACTGTACAGTGAGAGAAAGGAACGTGAACTTGAAATTGTCTATAATTGTCATAATTAATCACGAGATAACAATGTCTGTCTCTAATCAACAATTGCTAACTTGTAAATTCATTGAAAGAGTATCAATATTAATATCTTATCAATATGTTAAGCAGTTGTAGATGTACCGAATACAAATAGTGGTTGTAGTTAATGATTAATTGACAGATCATCAATCATAGCTTTGTAATGCACCTATATATGTATTTCAAGTACAGATTAAGAGAGCTTCAATTTGCCTACTCCACGTTGGTGAAAAAGATGTTTCTGCCTAATAGAATGAATAATCAACGGTAACTATAATGAAGTGATTGATTTGATTTGATATATTTCCGTTTCAATATGAACATATTCAAACATGTACAAAGCCAAAGTACCTATACATTCAATAATGACATAAAACAATGTATTGAATAACATTGTATAAAAGACGAAATTCGATAGAAATGCTGAACAATTGAAAATGATAACGGAACATTATTGACCTAAAAGTATACAATAAAAGGGAGGGGCATGCTAAAGAAACAATGATTATGTGGCGCAAGCACATAAAACTTAGTTGCATAATATTAATAGAGAGTTTGGGTCAAAATAGTTTTAACAGTATGATTATTGTTTTTAAAGCGAAAATTACGAACAAATTACGGTATGCCTAAGTCAATTTATGATAAAATGGAGAGGGAGAGAACTGTACAGTGAGAGAAAGGAACGTGAACTTGAAATTGTCTATAATTATAATTGTATAAAGTTGTATACAAATAGATTTATGAATATTAAAGCATTCAGCGTGAAACTTAAGCAAACGAATTAAGTTGAATTATGGTCTATTTTAGTTTCGTGTATATGTTAGTTGTGTATTTGCATGATAGCTCATGAAAACATAGATAAGGATACATTGTACACTACATTATTAATGTATATCACATTTATACTGGTATAGTTTGCACGAGCAATCATATGGGATTTTATATTTACCGAATATGAAGAAGGGAGTTTCTCAGATAAGGGAAATATTAGTGAATCAATTTATTGGTACCCAAAGAATTTATAATTTGTAATTAAACAATTATAAGAATTGTTTGTTTCCGCTTTTATTGGTATGGGCAGATGGGTTATCTAAATGATGAAAGCTAAGAGAAATCAGTCACTGATTATAATTATGTAATGTATTGTAACATTGAGTAGTTGGAATATATTATGTATATTATTGATGTAATATGAGGACTATTGCATTTTGTATTTTGATTGCATTTATTTAATCACAGTAAACCCTGCTTACAGCTAGAAGCTGCTTTTCAGCAATGCCGTGAACAGTAGCTCAAACATAACGATACATGAATACAAAATTATACAAATTAAAAAGTAAATCACAAATAACACAAAATTAACAAGATTAAAAATTTAAAATGAATAAAATTAAATATTTGTGTTTTAAAGAAAGAAAATCTTAGGAGATGATATTCAGGCAAAAGGCGTCAATATACGATATATATATATATATATGATACATATACATTGTTTGAATAGTTTTATAATGTCGGTTGTCACTTAACAGTACTTTCATTTGTGTCGTTGAAAATTGTAACTCTTAAATGAATTTGCTATTGCTCTAATTTACAAAGTGTAGATTTTTCATTAATTAAAGTGAAAGCATAATGATTAGACATTAAAACTTGAAAAGAAAAAAAGAAAAAGAAAGACTGAGGTGATGATATTTAGGCAAAAGGCGTCAGCCCCCCAAAATAAATTGTCCCCTTACGCCTTTGAATTAAAATGTTGTCTGATTTAGCTGATTCTATTTGAGAATATACGAGATATATAGATATATGATATATATACATTGTTTGATAGTTTTAGCATCTCGGTTGTCACTTAGCAGTACTTTCATTTGTGCCATTGAAAATTGTAACCCTTATATAAGTACTTGTAATGAATTTGCTATTGCTCAAAATTTACAAAGTGTAGATTTTCATTCATTAAAGTGTAAGCATCATGATTAGACATTAACATTGAAAAATGTGTGTAAATTTATTTCGTATGTAGCAATGTATTGTTTAATTTAATAAGATAAGGGGGGCGCGGGAAATAAATAGATGAGATTGGAAACTTACGCCTGGTAGTAATTATGAAATGATGATAAAGGGCAATGATGTGATTCAATGATGGTGTGTATGTTTGATGGGGAGTTCTCAATCATACTGTTAGTGGGTTTTTTTATAAGTCATTTTATTTATTAATATTTATTGGGGGGTTAAAGAACACAACGATTACTTCGAAAGGGAAGCAAAGTACAGAGTTGTGATGGGAGTGTGGTTGTGTGTTGAAAGAGAGAGAGAGAGAGTATATTATGAAAGGAATTGGATCACATTTTTGTAAAAAGGATATGGTAGGATAACTTTGAAAAGGGGCACATGGCAGAATGGAAAAGGGGCACTTATGAGACGAAAATGGTGGCAAGTACACTATGCACTTGAACAAAAAGTGAAAAGAGACACATTACATGACGGAAAAGTGCACTTCATATAAATAAGGGGTATTTATCAGATGTTTAAAAAAAGGTACTCTTCAGGACAAAACAGGACACTTTTAATACTTGATAATATGGGTCATTGTGCCCCCCCCCCCACCCGGTGTGCCGCCTCTGATATAGATCATGCTTGAACAAATATATAGGCCTATATAAAAAAATGAAGAGTAAAAATAACTCTGGCATTTTTACCTGTGCTATTTTACCTCTGCAATTTTTAACTCTGCCAAATGGGCACTTATCAGATGTGAAAAGGGGCACTTATCATAATTTAAAAGGGGCACTCATAATATGAGATGAAAGGGGCATTTTTTAGAAAGAAAAAATGCACTTATTACAAAGGAAGAAGGGCAGTTGTCAAAGTACAAAGAGGCACCTATCGAACTTGGATAGGGACACTTCAAAGAGTAGAAAAGGAGCATTTATAACAAAACAAAAAGAAGAAAAAGGGCACTTATCAGAAGGAAAAGGGTACAACTTAATAGAAAGGAAAAGGAGCATTTGTTGAAGTAAAAAGGGGCACTAATCAGTGGTAAAAATGGCTACTATCTTTGTGTCTATATCTATTTATAATATATAAGAATTGTATTCACAAGTCATGCATTGCTATTTATACTTTTATGTTTGTTTGTACTCTCAAACCCCGAGAGGGTGTCAAATAATAATAATAATAATAATAATAGGCATTTCTATAGCGCCGTCTATCTAGAAATTCTATTCCGAGGCGCATTTATTATTACCCCGGCTTCAGCCTAGCTGCCATTACAGCGCTCCAGCATTTCAAGGAATTAATTCCTGCCAGGTACCCACTTACATCACCTGGGTTGAGTGTGGCAGATGTAGATCAATGTCTTGCGAAAGGACATTAGTCAAAGAGTCAATACAATTCTACAGATAGAATTCTACAAAAATTACAAGGGAAATGGGGCACTTGTCAAAGTAAAAAGGGCACCTATCAGATTACAAAAGGGGAATTTATCATAATGGGTTTAAGCTCAGGGTAGAAGGTTAAGGTTTGGTATATTTTTGGGTCCAAGACTCCAAGGTGAAGTTAGGTATTCGGTAATTAGGATTTTCACCGCGGGGCGATTATCGCCGGATCAGGTCGCGTACCAACACCTACGACAATCGAGACTACAGTCATTGGGAAAAAAAACCCGCTATCGGTGGAAAAACCCAGTTTTAATGATAATAATGAAAATCACATGACACGATATTCTATTTTTATCACCGTATCTGCTTATTATCACCGCCCTGGCCTTTGCCTTTGCCTTATAAATGATTTCGTCTATGTTATCATAAATGCGCGTGTTTTGCAGACTGAAGTTTGCCACTGTATATTTCGGAAAAAAGCTAATCAATGTATGTTACGGTTTGATAATTGGCACATTCGCTTCCTGCATTTCGAAACATCTACATGCTTCCTGCAGAATACGGCCATCTTTGGTAAGTAGATTATCTCAGAACAATCCGATATGCATTGTTACTATTTAATTTAATAGTGTTGATCTTATATAGGCACTGTTTATCTTTAAAAAAAAAATTGATTCGAAAAACCAATAACAAAGGAGTTGAAAGCAAAATTATTATGATGGGACACTTATAGTTATGTTGATACATATGATTTCGTAGCGCGAGACGATCTAATAGATTTTTAAATTCTTATCTTGACATGGATAGCGTGACAACTTAACTTGTTGCCATGTTTAAAATGGATGAGCTTTAATTTACGTAAAGCCGTATAAAATCACCACCATCACCACCACCACAACAATGACAATCTTCGAATGGAACATATTTCAAACGTACTTCAATTTGTGCCTCATTCGTGTCATTTATGTAATATATATATATGATATTAATTACGTGTATGTAGATCTAGTTTTGTTGGTGTTTTTTTGTGGGGGGCATGTAATTATACCTGCATGCTACTAGTAAATGTTTTAATATTGAACATTATTGTGTATGTACGATGGTAACTACTTCGTAACATCAACCAAAGGCTATTTCAAAACCCTTGTCCGTCACTTTTCGAAATGTGCGAATATGAAAATGACGTATAGGGTATTGAAATTGCCTTTGAGTCGATTTTCGAGCATAGTAGCGATCGTACATTGACCAAACTATGGTATATAAATCTTCTTGTTATGGGTTATCAGTCAAAAATAAATACTAGACTAATTAGATCAATTGTGAACTTGCTTCCTAACCTAAAATGGCGAAATTAAGTTGGGCAACCACTGGTGTCTTTTTTTTATTACAAGATCGAGCATGTGATCTTTATTCATTGGGTGCAAGCCGAAATTTTTTTACAATTTTAAATTACGCCAAGGAAGCCTAACATTCAAATCTAAACACTTGTTAGTTAAAAATTACCGATTTAAAAGCTATTTTTAACCCAGTTCTGCTAAAGAGACCTTGATCAATTTGTGGCAATTATCTATACCTAATCATTGGGTATATATATATTATCCGATAGTACTCGATGCAGTAGGGTTGGGGAAGGGTTGCCTAATACTTCTATTTCTTTTTATCAAGTTGGGTAAAGTTGGTTGGGCAAGTAAAAATTGGTCAAAAAATATCAGTGACAATTTATCCAATCTATTGCAAGGTTAAACTTTACCCAAACATTGGATAAAAATAATATTCGATGTTGGTCAGTCGATATCAGTGGTAATTGTCCAAAAGTGCCCCGTTTTACATAGGAAAAGTGCCCTTTTAACTTTGTAAAAGTGCCCCTTTTTACATAGGAAAAGTGCCCCTTTTACTTTGACAAGTGCCCCTATTAATTTTTAAAAGTGCCCCTTCCCCTTTCCACCTCTGATAAGTGCCCTTTTATTTTGACACTTACCCCTTTTCCTTCAACAAGTTCCCATTTTCCTTTGCAATAAGTGTCCATTTTCTATTCTCATAAGTGCCCTTTTAATCTCTAGTAAGTGCCCCTTTTCAGATACGAGAAGCGCCCTTTTTCACTTTTGATAAGCGCCCCCTTCACCTCTGATAACTGTCCTATTCAAATCTGAGATGTGCCCCTTTTGCTTTGTAAGAGGTGCCCCTTTCCCTTTTAATAACTACCCCTTTTTAACTCGGATAAACGCACCTTATATTTTCACATGTGCCCCCTTTCCTTATGATAAGTGCCCCCATTAAAACAGAGCCCCATCTCATAAATGCCCCTTTACCTATGAAAATAGTTCCTTTTCATTCTCATAAGTGCCCCTTTTCATCTCTTGTAAATGACCCTATTCAATTCTAAGAGATACTCGTCTTACTTTGACAAGTGCCCCTTCCCCTCCTGATAAGTGCTCTTTTCATCTCTAATAAATGCAACTTTTATTTTGACACGTTCCCCTTTTCCTTCCTAATAAAAGCTCTTTTTCATCTCTAATAAGTGCCCCGTTTATTTTAGCATGTGCCTATTTTTCTTTTTATTAAGAGCCACTTCCCCCTTCTAATAAAAGTCCCCCTTTCACCTCCGATAAATGTCCCTATTAAAATCTGATCGGTGCCCCTTTTTATAACAAATGCACATTTCCCTTTATTATTAGTGCCCATTTTTCATTCTCATAAGTGCCTCTTTTCATATATGGTCAGTGCCCCTTTTCAGATGCAATAAGTGCACCTTTTCACCTCTGATAATTACCATTTTAACAATGATATGTGCCCCTTTTTTCTTTCTAATAAGGAGCCTATCCCTTTTCATAAATGCCCCTTTTCACTTCTTATAAAAGCCCCTATCAAAATCTGATGGGTGCCTCTTTTCCGTCGACAAATGCCCATTTCCCATTCTCATAAGTGCCTCTTTGTTTAGGTGTAAGAAGTGCTCATTTTTCACCTCTGGTAATTAGCCTTTGTACTTTGACACGTGCTGCTTTTCTTTTCTAAAAAGTGTCTTATTCCTTTTGGTAAGTGTCCCCTTCTCCTCTCATCATTAAACGTGCCCCTAATTTCAAGCGACTGAGAGCAATTTCCCCCAAAGCTCGCTCGCTACGCTCGCTCGCATTTATAGATGTTATAATTATGTTACTTATCAAAGGTATTTTCAGTCTTCCTTTGTGAGAATGTGCTCTTAATCCACTCATGATAGGGTTTTCCTCTTTATAAGATGTAAGTTTTCGCGCTGCGACCTCACAAATCTTAAAAAATTTCCTCTCTCGCTTTGCTCGCTCGCAAATGAATTTTCAGACCATCGCACCCAACTGCAAAGTATGATGCTTAACCAATATCTTATATGAGGTATAAAGAGAAACAAATATTAAAATCATCCCTGATAATGTAATCACAATATAGGGGTATATACCAATGTCTAAAAACTTGTATATTTTCGCTTTGAGATTTCCCTTTGAAGGTGCCCTTTTTCCAGAAAGTGCCCTTTTTTGTTGGTCCCCCCCCCACTTTGGAAGTCGCTCCGCCGCCTCTGAATTGGGTATATATTTACCAATACTACTCGATAAACTAGGGTCGGGAAAGGGTTGCCTAATACTTCCATTTCTTTTTATCAAGTTGGGTAAAGTTTGTTTGGCACGTAATAGTTGGTCAAAAAATACCAGCTGATTGAGGTGACATGTTATCCAATCTATTGCAACATTAAACTCCACCCAGACATTGGATAAAGATAATATTCGATGTTGGTCGGTCGATATCAGTGGTAATTGTTTAGCAATATGCACATTGCCCAATTTTTTACCGGGTAAAACAATGCTGGTCAAATCTTGCTCAACAGTTTGTGGGTTATCATCCCAAACCATGTAGCCATCCAATAGGTAAAACGTGGCTAAATTGAAATTAAACATTAAAGAAAAGAAGATTCTCCAAGTACTGGGGATAAATAACTGGGCAAATGTGCATCGGATGGATTGAACCAATGGTTGGGTAAAATTTGCCAAAGGGTTGGCGACGAACAAAACTATGAATATTTGTGCATTTTTAGTAGTACGGTTTGGGGTTGGTCAAGTAACTGTGCTATCACTAAACACATCGTAAATTCTAAAGGGCATACATGACTGTATAATAGCTTTTATTTCATATGAATGGCTGTATAGGATAGTATAGTAAGATTTAGAATGTGATAGTTTAGGTTAGCATAAGAAAGGTTAGGTACGTTAGCAATCATAAGCACAACTGGGAGAGATATTTTACCGATTTGAATGGATAAGTGGGAGAAAACTATACTATACTTTTTAACTATGCAGGTCAGGGAAAGAACAGAAAAAATGGGCAAAATTTGCCCATAGAAAATAGCATTTTGATTACTCAACATAATACTAAAATATTCTAATTACTTATCGTATATCTGTATGATGAATTTCGGTAGTCTGAAAGTAGGGTGAGGGAGAAATCTGACTTTCTGAATGTAGAGGAGTTGAAATCCGTTACGTTTAATGAGCGATATTAGGAATCGCCTCGTTTCTAGTTGAATCCATTCCAAAACTTTAGTGGCTAAACAACTCATTTGAGAGTGAAGTTCATAATTTTTAGTGTGGATTTTCACCACACCTCTACGTTTAAAGAGTACAGAGGGGATAACAGCCAATGCATTCCGGCAATCAGCAATTTTATCCAGAGATTTGCCAGGATCTATCTGAAATTGAAAAACTTGCATTTTGTTTTAATTAATATTCCTTTAACTCGAGCCATTACTTTATTGGCCTTTTTATGTTGTACTGCCTCGCCCTTTCTTAGGCTTTATGTTTATCATGCCTTTTCTTTCTACAGGTGAAACACCAGAATGGCGGCTCGAATCACGGACTTGCTTTCACAGAATCTTCAGTGCCCCATATGCCTGAACATCTACAAGGAACCAACGCTGCTGGCCTGCTCGCACACCTTCTGTAAGGGATGCATTTCTCGACTTTTCAAGTCTCAGCAAGAAAGCGCTAAGATCTCCTGCCCAGTCTGTCACAAGTCCACAAGTAGAGATGTCAGCAACCTTCAGATCAATATTCCTATAAAGGCTATGGTCGAGGATATCAAGAGCCAGAGTCAAATTTGCACCATCTGCAAGGACAAGCCCCTAGCTGCCACCTACTGCCAAGAGTGCGACGACTTCATGTGCATCGACTGCTACAAGACCCACGCCAAGTGGGACAAGTTCGCCGGTCACGATGTGGTCAAGGTGGATGACATCATCTCGGGCAAAATCACGACGAAACATCGACGCAAGTGCAAGAAGCATCGGTCGGAGGTCGAGGAATGTTTCTGCGTCGAATGTAAAAAGTATGTCTGCTTCCGATGCGGGATGATGGAGCACACTAAAGCTGGCCACAACATCCTGGAGGGAATGGAACATGAAGATCAGCAGAAGGAGAAGATCCGTGAATTACAAAACAAGGTTGATGTCAAGAAAGGCAAGGTGGACGAATACATCAGCTTCATTGAGAAACAACAATCAAAGCTTAATGTTGTCCAAGAGCAGCTGACCGACGAAATCAGCCAGACGTGCGAGGAATCGATCCAGCAACTGAAAGAGAGGAGGGACATCCTCATCGACGATTGTAAGAGCCGTTTGAATGGAATGAACAAAGAACTTCAGGACATGAAAGATGAGAACAAGTTAGAGATAGGTCAGATTGAAGATGTGGGTGATTTGGTTGGGAATGGAGTGAAGTTACCTCTCGAAGGTGAGGCTCTAGCTGCCCATGAAACCCTCTGCCAGAACCTGGAAGAGATCCTTGCTAAGTGTGATCCTGATTACAGCAAGCCTAAGGATACTACCAAGCAAGGGCGTAAGGTGACCTTTCAGCGTGTACGCTGTCAACAAGTAGGCCAAAACGAGCTTGATCTGGGCAATATTGAAGAAGCTGAATGGAGTCTAAAGAAGTCAACTGAATTTCCTGTCAAGGATGCGATCAACTGCATGGCATCTATGCCAGATGGTAGAATAGCTGTAGGTTCCCGCTTTGGTGGACTTGTTCTGGTATCGCCAACTGGCTGCATGCAGTCGACTGTCCTGAAGGATGTTGCCATTAGACGAGTCGTATTTTTTCCAGATGGGAATGTCGTTGTCAGGGATATCCACAACAAGATCTCCATGTACTCGAAGTCTTTCGTAAAGCTCGATGTATCTTTTGGCCAGAGTTTCAGTAGTGATGTCGGTGGGTTTGGTGGTCTGGAGGTTGATACGAAAGACAACACCCTCCTCTGCAGCTTCACTAAAGTGAAGAAGTTGTTAATGTACAAGCCGACGGGTGGGAATCCAGTGATTAAAATTCAATACAACTTTGAGCCCCATCAGATCTTCACTCTGCGTTCAGGAAGAGTCCTGGAAATGCTCGACGATTTCACTGTTGGCGTTCTTGATGCAACTAAATGCACCGTCGAAAAACTGGAGACCAAGCCTGGGAGCTACGCGAGCCCCGCTGTGTGCTTGGATGGGTCTGTTCTCATTGCCTGGGTCGATCATACCAAGGGGTTCGTTTCCATAGAGCGGTACTCACGTGAACTCCATCGGATTCGGTCCTTGATAAGAAATGTCAAGATTGCAGTTCCTCAGCACCCTTGGTACCATCTTCGGGAGTTCTTGACAGGGGAACTTGCCTTCTGCACTCCTGATCATTTGTACATTTTCGAAAAGACCGTTTCGGCTTGATATCGCAGTGGCTCGATCTGATTCATACCAGAGAGACCACTGATTAGGCCCTTTTTGAAGCCTAGTGCTATTGGCGAAGCATTATCTACCATGGATATATTTCCCCCTTTTCGCTTTTTCTGTGATGCGTTTGCTTCTGTTGAAAACCATTCTTTATATTTTCACAGAATTAAACCTCGTCTCCTCTCCAAACACAAAACTCTACCCTGTCAATAATTTGAGGCCTACTTCTTTTGTATACTTTTTCTTTGTACCGATTTGAAATCACATTCAGAAAATGTTTCCTGTCTGTCATTGGCAGGGGAATTTGGTTCTCTCCTGTGTGTTCAGCAGTGTCTATTTCTTTTGATATGGGAAAAATCACATGGAAAGACGTACTTGTACCTATCCCTTAAAGAATGTCTATCTTTTTATGGTTATAGCAAATTTGTTGTGACTAGTCAGAGGTCAGCAAATATTTCTTCTCCTGTAATCTCGGTGACCAGTAAGCACCCGCTAAGCTGACGGTTGTCTTGAGAAGAGCCCGCCAGATTATTTTTTTCGTGTGGCAGATCCGGGGGTCATGGGGGTCTTGAAAACCTGCCCCCTTTTTAGAGTGTCAGAGATTCTTAGGGTGTATAATCAAAATTATACTATTATTTGCATCCTGCTCTCAAGTCCCGCATCACAATTGTCACAGCTATCCTATACTCGGGTGATACCGTATCTACTCCAAGCGTTTTTACGTCCTCTAAACTGCCAAGGCGTCCATTTGGCTGGATTGGATTTGTATTTTTAAATATAATCATGATTATTATACCACCCTGTCGGGAACTTTGCCTTGTATTCTAAATCAAATTCTTAGAGTGGAAATAATAGCATGTAGCACGAGGGTTGCCAACATCAATGTCGGTACTGTATACTTGCTGCCAATTCGAAGTTTTATATTGCATACAATTATGCAGCTTACTTTATGTAACGATCTTCATCTTTATCTTTATTAGTATCTTTGTATGTATCTTTTTCTTTCTCTTTATCTCTATTTTCATCTTTTATATCTATCTTTTATCTTTTGTCTTTTTTTAATATATTTTTTTTAGTTTTTAATCTTTATCTTTATCTATATCTTTATCTCATACCTTTCTTATTATTAGTCCGATTTATTTCAAAATGTTGATATTCAGTTTTTCTTTTTTTTCCGCGTTAACTTCATAGAAATTAGTGCACTGCAGAGGTGGATCCAGGGGGGGGGCCCGGCCTCCTGGCAAAAAGGTAAAACACCCTTTTGTTAAAAAGAAGAAGACGGCCCCCTCCTGGAGCTCAAGGGGTGTATGTTGACTATAAAAAAAATCACTATGCTTCCCGTTGAGCCAAAAACCCTGCTCCCTAACCCCCCCCCCTCCCGCTTATTCACCGGCTGGCTGAGTCGCCGCTAATTATTTTCTCACATATTGGGCAACAAAAAAAAAAAGTGCTCACGCCCACGTGATGTCAATGTCAATTGACCAATCTGATTGCTTAGATTATAAAACCCGTCTTATAATATAATAGAAGCAATATAATAAGTAACATTTCATACAAAAATTACGCAGGTTTTTTTTATCAACCTTCAACAATGTTACCGATTCACTTTAAAGATGTAAAGGCTATTCATTTTGCTTCTTTTCGAATATGTAATACTATCCACAGAACATAAAGTTCTGTCTCTTCTCTTCTGCAGATAAAGGAAATATTAGTGGATCAATTGGTACCCATAGAATTTATAATTTGTAATTAAACAATTATATTATAAGTATTGTTTGTTTCCGCTTTTATTGGTATGGGCAGATGGGTTATCTAACTGATGAAAGCTAAGAGAAATCAGTCACTGATTATAATTATATAATGTATTGTTACAATGAGTAGGTAGAATATATTATGTATATTATATTGATGTAGTAGTAGTAGCTGTCTGTCGCGAAGCGACAATGACCGCCTTCACTTTCATGAAGGCTGCTTGCAAAGGTGGGCTAGTACCGGTAGCTCTTGTAAGTTACTAACGGCACTCTCTCGGCGAACTGGTGGCAGTTTCACACCGGCGAGGACAAGCCAGGACGGGTGTGAACCACTAGATCCTGCAGTGACTGGTCAAAGGATGTCTGGAGTTCCGTATCGTCAATTGACCTCAATGCTGTCATGGTGGCATGGTTTTCTGTTAGGGTTTGCTCTCTTAGCCTTAGATTCTAAAGAGAAGCTGAACCACAAGGCAGTGGTTACAACTATGCATGGCAATAATAATTAACATTTTATTAAAAGGATGAGACGATTCAAATTACTCTTATGTTGCGTTAAGTTATGAGTACTAAATGAGCACAACGAAATACTACTTTTAAGTACTTTATTGATTATTTCTGTTGATGTAACGTGAGGACTTTTGTATTTGTATTGCATTTATTTAATCATGGTTTAACGGTTTAAACCTGCTCTCAGCTAGAAGCTGCTTTTCAGCAAGGCCGTGAACAGTAGCTCAAATATAACGATATCTGAATACAAAATTGTATGTAAGGAAATCACAGATAATAATACAAAAATAACAAAATTAAAATGAATAAACTTAAAGATTTGTTTTTTAAAGATAGAAAATCTAAGGAGATGATATTTAGGCAAAAGGCGTCAGCCCCCCTTAGACCCTTGCAAAAATAAATTGTCCCCTTACGCCTTTGAATTAAAATATTGTCTGTTTTGTCTGATTTTATTTGAGAATATACGAGATACATGATATACGAAATATACATTGTTTGAGAGTTTTAGGATCTCGGTTGTCACTCAGCAGTACTTTTATTTGTGCCATTGAAAATTGTAACTCTTAAATGAATTTGCTATTGCTCAAAATTTACAAAGTGTAGATTTTCATTCAATAAAGTGTAAGCATAATGATTAGACATTAAAGCTTGAAAAATGTGTGTAAATTCATGTTTGTATATAACAATGTACTCTTTGTCATTTAATAAGATAAGGGGCGGGAATGAATAAATGAGATTATAAACTTCAAACTTACGCCTGGTAGTAATTATGAAATGATGATAAAGGGCAATGATGTGATTTAATGATGGTGTGTAGGTTTGATGCGGAGTTTTTAAATATACTGTTAGTGTTTTTTTTATAAGTCATTTTATTTATTAATATTTATGGGGGGGGGGGTGAAAGAACAAAACGATTTTTTTAATTTTTTTTTAAGGGAAGCAAGTTACCGAGTTGTAATGGGAGTGTGGTTGTGTGTTGAAAAAGAGAGAGAGAGTATATGAAAGGAATTGGATCTCATTTTTGTAAAAGGATATGGTAGGAAAAATATAGAAAAAGGGGCACATGGCAGAATGGAAAAGGGGCACTTATGAGACGAATATGGTGGCAAGTATACTATGCACTTGAACAAAAACTGAAAAGGGGCACATTACATGAAGGAAAAGTGCACTTCATATAATTAAAAAGGGGTACTTATCAGATGTTTAAAAAAAGGCACTCTTCAAGAAAAAACAGGACACTTTTAAGTACTTTAAAATATGGGCCATTGTGCCCCCCGGAGTGCCGCCTCTGATATTGATCATGCCTGAAAAAAAAATTTTAATGAAAAAGAATAAATAACTCTGGCATTTTTACCTCGGCCATTTCACCTCTGGCATTTTTCACGTCTGGCATTTTACCTCTTTAATTTTTAACTCTGCCAAATGGGCACTTATCAGATGTGAAAATGAGAACTTCTTATATTTATTGATATTGATGAAAGGGGCATTTCTTAGAAAGAAAAATGCTCTTATTACAATGGAAGAAGGGCAGTTGTCAAAATAAAAATGGCACTACTTAGAAAGGAAAAGGAGCATGTGTTAAAGTAAAAAGGGGCACTAATTTATCAGTGGTAAAAAATGGGTACTTCTCACACCTGAAAAGACGCGCATATTAAAGAGGGGAAAGGGGCATTTATTACAAAGGAAATGGGGCATTTTTAAAGGTAAAATGGGTACCTTTCAGATTAGAATAGGGGCATTTATCATAATGGGTTTTAGCTCAGAATAGTAGGGTTAGGGTTACGTATATCATTGGTTCCAAGGTGAAGTTGGGAATTCGGTAATTAGGATTTTGACCGCGGGGAAATTATCGCCGGATCATGTCTCGTACCGTCCTCTACGACAATCGCGACGACAGTCATAGGAAAAAACACGCTGTCATCCGGAAAACCCAGTTTTGATGATAATAATGAAAATCGCATGACACAATATTCAGATTTTTATTAGCGTATCTGTTTATTTTCTCTGCCCTTTGCCTTAAAAGTGATTTCGCCCTCGTTGTTATAAATGCGTGTGTTTTGCCCTCATATTTCGGAAAAGCTAATCAATGTATACAGTTTGGGTAGTGAGCACAATTTTTCCTTTTTTTGCTCAACGGGGGGTGGGTGCTATTTTTTCAACCACCACCACCCCCCCCCCCTTGAGCGCAAGGGGAGGGGGCCCATCTTCTTTTTTTAACAAAAAAGGCTGTTTTTACCTATTTTATTTTCTAGGGGTGTGGGCCCGGGCCCCCCCCCCCTGGATCTGCCACTGCACTGTCCTTCAGTCATGCGGTCCACACCGGCTCACCCCTTTTCTTTTGTATAATCTTGTCCAGGTAGTTCATAATTCTACCCTTGTGCTTCCACATTGCGTCTTATATGTTGATACCTGTTTTCTTCAGTAGCCTCCGTAGACACAACACTTGTTTTAATTTATTTATTATTCATTTGATAATTTGTTATAACATTATTTGTTTTATTTGCACACTCTGCAAGCCAAGCATTTTAGTGGATCCCTCCATTTTCACGTGACATTTGAACATACGGCAACATTTAAATTTTACTTCTTGATTTAGATTTTATGTTATGATTATTTCATAATTCCTTGTCTCTTAATTAAGAATAATATAAATAATGGTTTTTACTATGCAAAAACAACAACACCATGTACACTTGTATAATTACTTTTGTATACTTTGTAAAATGTTGTTTGGAATTTATTTATTGTATATAATTTGTATTTTTCTGGTTGAAAATGGAAATACAAATTTGAACTTTGAACTTTGAACACCTTTGTTAAATTGGCAAATACGTATTCCCCTTCTCTTCCCCCTTCTTGTTAAGGGTTATCAGCCAAAGATAAATACTAGACTGATTAAATCAATTGTGTACTTGCTCTTAACCTACACACTACACATTCTTTAAATATTTGGGAAGTTAAGTTAGACAATCACGGGTGTTGTTTTTTTAATTACAAGATTGACCATGGGATCTTTATTCACTGGGTGAAAGCCGAAATTTCTTTACAAATTGAAATTAAGCCAAGAAAGCCTAACATTCACATCTAAACACTGGTTGGTTGAAAATTAACTAGTTCTACCTCGTTCCCAATACGTCCAAACCCATTCTAACTAGTTCGCAACTTGTTCTCACTAGTTTGTAAACCGACCACCCCGTTCGGAAACAGTCCAACTCGTCTTCATTTCGTTCTTAGTGCGTTCAAACGCGCTCCTGGCTCGAGGGCTATCAAAACCCAGCGCGTTCTTGCCATTCCTCATTCTACTGTTGATTATGCAGATACTCTTTCGGAAGGCCCAACAGCACCACCCCTTGTCAGTGATAATCCTCCTCAGTCATCTCCAGTGCCAGATACCAAGCAGTTTGCTCAAGCCCTAGCAGACAAAATGTATCGAAATCGGCTGCCAGTTTCAGTGCTGCATACCTTAAGTGGTAATCTCCTATGAGTTCGTAGATTTCGAGAGGAGCTTCAAGACACTCATTGGAGATAGAATACCGCCTGCAGAAAAACTGTACTACCTTGGACAATATGTTACAGGACAGGCAAGAGAGGCATTCGAATGATTTTTCTACGGCAGCTCAGAGGATGCATTAGGCAGAGGTATGGCCCCCGTTTCAGGTACAACGGGTATTCCGGGAAAAGCTAAACAATTGGCCGAAGATTGCGTCAAGAGATGGGAAGGCGCTACAAAGGTTTGCAGACTTCCTGAAGAGCTGCATGGACGCTATGCCATACGTGCCAGGTTTGGAGGTGCTAAACGACTGTCTAGAAAACCAAAGAGTGCTCGGTAAGCTGCCTGAATGGCTTGCTGCCAGCTGGAATAGGCAGGTTACTAATGCCATCCAGAATAGGGGGTGTACCCGCAAATCAAGGTATTTGTGGAATTCATGCTCAAGGAGGCACAGACCGCAAACAATCCGAAGAGCAGTGATTCCTCAAGCCCAAGGAAGGACAAGATTCCCACAAAGAAAGGCTCTACACTGGCTGTAAAAAGCAAAGAGGAGCGGACGAAGCACCACAAGTACCTGAATGAAACCAAGAAACGTGCCAATGACTGCGGCCTGTGCGTGTCGACAGACCATCTCTTTTCAAGGCGAAAATCCATAGGTGAACACAAAGACATATAAGGAAATTAAGACAGAAAGAATGATAAAAACAAAGAATAACATAAGAGAAGGTGATAGAAGGAAGAAACAAAGAATAACATAAATGTCATGAAAGGAATTTTTTCCAGGCGAGAAGGGAATTATTTTGTTTAAGCACTGGTAGGAAATGTACTACTCAAAGGTCAGTTAGAGGTAGCCAAGCGTAAGATGCATTATTGCATACATTTGCATTTAAGACACACAGTATATGGGGTTTTGGTTATGCATGATTTTGAGTTGGCTATTGAATGTAAATATAAATAGAAATAGCTTGCATACCTAGGAGGTTTTGAATGTTAAGGACCTGGCAAAGAAAGGGTAAAGGGAAGTTGCTTTAGAATAATGGGCAGAACACTTCAAGTCAGTGCTACGGTGCAGACAGGCGCGGATCCAGGATTTCTTAGGGGGCCCAAATTTGAAATTGTGCGAGCCAAATATTGGTACGTAATGGTGACCACTAAAGCAGTGGCGTAATGAGCAAAATCGTTTAGAGGGGAAGAAAAAAGATCCGCATCACCACAACTCTTACATGCAGGCCCTGCTGAACGTTTTTCAAAGTGGGTGGGGGGAGGCTAGAGTATTTACGATCAGGTAGAGCGTAGCGTAAATTGGCGTGGGGTCTAGGGGCAAAGTCCCGGCGGGGGTCAAGGGGCGGAGCCCCCAGAAGCTCAGGGCGTATGGGCATTAAATTACCGTTAGATGAGCATCCATGGGCCCGCCTTAGGGCCGTAGGTGGGGTCCAGGGGACAGAGCCCCCGGAAACTCAGGGGTTTTAAGCATTAAATAACGGTCAGATAAACATGTTTTTGATACCTTATGTATCACTGGCAGGTCACTAATTGACGTAGGGTCCAGGGGGCGGAGCCCCCCTCAGGGTTTTAAGCATTAAAACGGTCAGATAAACATATTTTTATACCTTATTTGTGACACTGGCAGGACACTAATTGGCGTTGGGTCCAGGGTGGAGCCCCAGAAGCTCAGGGCTTTTAGGCATTAAATTACAGTTAGATTAGCATCCAGGGCCCGCCTTAGCGCCCTAGGTGGAATCCAGGGGGCAGAGCCCTCTTAAGCTCAGGGGTTTTAGGTATTAAATCACGGTCAGATGAGCATATTTTGATACCTCACTATTTTGTGACACTGGCAGGTCACTATTCTTTCTTTTTTCTCTCTTTCTTTCTATTTCTCTTTCTCTGACATGTAGGCCTCTAAATAAGCGTATTTCTTGCCTGACTCTAATTTTAGGAATTTGTCATTTTCAGCAAAATGTGTAAATCAGTAGTATCGAATTAGAAATAAACCATGCACCTGAAATTGCATCATGCGCATTATAAGTTCCAAACGCTTTCTTTCATATACAAATACTCAAAATAGTTCCGAAAGCTTGAATGCATACTATTTCACAAAATGTAACAAAACAATATAAATAATAATAATGATACACTTACATGCAAATGCATGATCATTTTTGCGTTTCTTCCTACCTAAATAGTCCTTCCTTCTCTCTTTTTTAAGTTTGCTGGGGGCAAGGGCCTTTCGGTTCCCCGATCCACACGTTGTTGGCCGAATTCTCCCCTTGTTTTCATCCTTTTCCTTTCTTTTTGTTCTCTTTTAGCTCCCCTCTTTCCCTTTCCCTCCCCCCCCCTTTTTGGCGGGGGGGGGGAGGTAAGGGCTTTTTGGCCCACCCGATTTATAACTTGTTGGCGGGAGCTTCGCAACTGATATACCCCTTCTTTTCTTTTCTTCTTCATCTTTATTTCATTCCCTTTATCTACTCTTTTCATTTTTTTTCTTTCCCTTTCCTTCCTTCTCTCTTTTTTTTTTGCTGGGGAGGGGGGAGGCAACAGCCTGGGAGGGAAGGCCCTTTCGCCCCTGATCTCCTTCTTTCCCCCTTTTCTTTTCTGCTTCCTCTTCTTTCTTTCCCTTTCTCTCCTCTTTCCCTTTCCCTTCTTTTCCTTCTCTCTCTCTCTCTCTTTTTTTTTGGCGGGGGGGCAAGGCCCAGGGGAGTCATCGACAGAGATAGAGATGAGCTGCCAAGTCGACAGGTTATCTACGCAGTCTAGAGACTGGCCAAGCGATCAGGAGCTGGGACCAGGGAGGGACTCACGAGATGGAAGCTGTCCTGTAGTAAAGTTATGTACTAGTGAATTGTTTATGTTCTGTTGATTTTTGACGCCACGATTTGTAGGCTGAAGATTAAAATTTCATTATACCTTTATACAATTGTGTTCTGTTGTGGTTTCTGATGAGGTAGCAGTTTAAATAATTAAAAAAAAGTCACTCACGTGACAATAAGGAAAGACAGAGAGAGACAGTGATAAAATGATAAAAACATAGAATAACATTAGAGAAGGTGATAGAAGGAAGAAACAAAGAATAACATAAGGAAAGACAAAAAGAGAAAGTGATAGAAGGAAGAAACAAAGAAAATCATAAGGAAATTAAGACAGAAAAAATGATAGATTATGATAACAACAGGGATACCGAGGAAACTGCACCCACGTTGCCGTTTTCACGACGACGGGGATTCACGGAAATTGCCCCCGACTCCCGTCGTGTGATTTGGAAGGGAACGTGGGCCCAGTGCGCACATGCGCAGTTGATAAATATGAAGTCACGCGTCGTAGCCCACGTCGGGTGCCTAAATCGAAAGCTCGCTAATAATATTATTATCCACCATGACATCATCATCAACCATCCAGTGCGATGCAGTGTCCAATCTGGTAGTGAGAGGCATGACATCTCCCACTAAGGTGAAGATCACAAAATGCTATACTGGAGAGTTTATTCCAGCTGACCGCGAGTATATTCCAACGAGGGATACCGCCGACAAGTGGCCCCACCTTTAATATATTGCTCGGGATATGTCTGCTCTCCAAGGGGTAACCCGACACATGCTCCGCCGACAATTGCTCCGCCGACATTTACTCCGCAAAACGCGACAATTGCTCCGCGACATTTGCTCCGCGACATTTGCTCCGCCGACAATTGCTCCGCCGACATTTGCTCCGCCGACAATTGCTCCGCCGACATTTGCTCCGCCGACATTTGCTCCGCCGACATTTGCTCCGCCGACAATTGCTCCTCCGACAATTGCTCCGCGACATTTGCTCCGCCGACAATTACTCCGCATGAAGTGATAAATGCTCCGGCGACAAATGCTCCTCGAACGACAGTTGCTCCGACGACAATTGCTCCGCCGACATTTGCTCCGATTCCAATTGCTCCTCCGACAATTGCTCCGCCGACAATTGCTCCTCCGACAATTGCTCCGCATGAAGCGACAATTGCTCCGCCGACATTTGCTCCGCCGACAATTGCTCCTCCGACAATTGCTCCGCCGACAATTGCTCCTCCGACAATTGCTCCGCATGAAGCGACAATTGCTCCGCCGACGTATCAGGAGTGCCTCGTTAAAGACAAATGTTTCGCCGACAATAAAATTGCTCTCTGATCCAAAAGTGCCTCGTGGAAGACATGAATGCTCCTCTGGCAATTAGTGCAATAAATTGCTCTGCCGTCATTTGTCCTGCCTAAAAGTGCCTTACAGAAGACCAGGCCCGTAGCCCCAAAAAAAAAAAAAATCAATTACATGTATGTGCATCAAACTCTGGCTACGGCCCTGCAGAAGACAAATGCTCAGCCGTTTATTGCTCTTCCCCATGTTTGATTTAAATTTAAACAAAATCAAGTTATAGCTCCTTATGCAAGTTCTTCACCGAAAGATAATTACTCCGCTCAAAATCTGTTTCATGTATTGCACATTAGCTGATCCAAAGCTCAAAACAAACTCTCTCACTCTCTTTCTCTTTCTTGCTCCTCCTTTTCCTTTTACACCATTATCTTGTCTTCCTAGCTCTTGTCTTTCCTCTCATGCTATTAGTCTTCTTTCATTTTCCTCACTTCTTCCCTTCTCCCCCTCTCGAGTTCAATTTCTCTCATGAAATTGTAACCTAATGTACATGTAGTACATTCTTGTTTAGAATAGTATTTTAAATAATATCCAGTCCGTTTTCTATAGGTTTCTTTCCTTCAGTTAAGTGTATGTAGCTTTACTATATATATTAGTGTGTAAAGCACCCTGTCTCATTCGAGTACTCTGTTTTCACTAGGGACTTTTAGATTTGCAACGTGTGACGTCCTTATAAGGCACTGTGATGTCCTTTTAAGGCACTGCCGGGCACGGCCCAGTGCATCACCACAATGTCACACGTGGCAGTCCACGTTCTCGTCGTGCAAATCTAAAAGTCCCTACTGACTTTAAGTGACACAAGGAGCCATCGGAAGAAGAGCAATTGGCTGATCATGAAGAATTAACATCAAACTGCAACAAAATGATTTGTGAAAATGGGAATAAGCAGAAAGGTTGAGAACTAAACCATAAAGCTAATAAAATAACAGTGTTATTCATTTTCTTTATTCTTACCTTTTCAAATAACAATTACAAAAAATTACATCACATATTCAACCAAACAATTTCCATGATGCAGGTATGTTATATTTTATCAAATGTTACCATCCTTTTCTAAAAGAACTGTTATCACAATTATCTTCATATTGTTTCAATCTAATTATTTTACAAACTGTATAGGCTTAATTTCCATGATCCTAACATCATTTTCTACTCGGTTTATCTTCTTCTTATCTCAATTCCAATCAAATTTTTATTGGAGTTCTGGTCATCAAATTACATTTCGAAATAAACAGTTTCAAAGCATTGTGAAATTAGATTAGGTGTACATAAACAATATTTAGCGATTATCGAATCGATAAATTTGCACACGAAAGTCCCCCTCAGGCACGTGCGCTGCATGCAGAAACGAGTTATGGGACCAAACTCTATTTATTCTGGCATGAATGTTCAGCCCGAACACTTTAGCTACTTCTTGTCATTACTAATATCAATTATAAACTAAGGCATTTGACGAGCAACCCCTTTCAGGGAACCTTTTAAAGAAGTTATAGTATTCTTCCTAACTGAGAGGGGGGAATGGGAAAACACACACACAAAAAAAAACTTTCCCCAGAACTTACGGTTGTCTTTAACCAGATTTTGGATATGCATAGTTATGCAAGTACAAAGTAGGCCTATTCGTACGTCATTCCGAATTGTTTCAAAAACTAGGCAACACACACACACAAAACAGACATCCGAGATATTGATCAAAGAATCTTTTAAAAACCAAACTCAAAAACAAGAGGATTGAGCACCATGTAATTATTAACATATCAAAGAATCTATGCTGATATTGCAAAATATGTATAACAAGGATTGGAAACCACTCTCTTACTCCTGCTAACCGAACAATAGCCCAAACTCTCAAATGGTGTTGCAACATGGAGCATTATAACATAAAAATGATCCTACATATCAATTGTTGGATGGTAAATATCCTGAATAATTTAACAATAACAATCTAGAAATCAATTACAGCTCAAACAGGAAACGTATGTTACATGTGTCAAACTGCTCTGAAATGGAAAGATTGCAAAATAAGCTTTTAAAATAAATAGGCACCGTTAAACAGGGTGGATGAGAAAACAAATTGAAAGATGTTTTGGGTAATTTGTTTACAAAGTAAGAATGCAGAGGGAAGGGCTCAAGGGCAAGGTGGGCAGGGATATAATTAACCAAAGAAGGGGTAGATGGTGTATTACACTAAAGCGGGCAAGGAGCACAAAATTCCACGGAGGGGTACAGTCCACGGGGCAGGGTGTACTATCCCGCAAAGAGGGGCAGAAGGTGACAAGTGGATGGGGATAAGGATTAGGTATTCAGAGTAACCTCACTATTCATAGCGACCATAATTCATAAGGACCATCATTCATAAGGGCCGCTATTCATAACATGAGATGAGGGTCGCTATTCATAATTCAAATTGAGGGATATTACTCATAAGGAACGCTTCCCATAATATGACAATAAATTAGGTATAGAATTATGAATACCAACACTCTTTTCTTGCTTTATGATTAGTGATCGTTATGATTAACGACCCCGATTTTGTATTATGAATAGCGACCCTCCACTCATGCTATGAATAGCGGTCCTTAGAAATAGTCCTTATGAATAACGATGAGACCCCAGGTAGTCATAGTGTTCTGATTATCCAAATGAATCACGGCAACAAGCACTACTGTTGCTCTAAATTGAATTCAATAGATGCTATTGCTATGTGGGGCAAAGTAAATGATTGAGTAGCCTTGCAATAGGATGGTACAAGGATGGAGAGATTGGTGCTTATCATGTTAGATACTTTTATTATGAACAGCTAATAACATATACGAGTCTATTAAGCATTCAAATGTTTTCTTGCAAAAGCCCCATATCCCTGTTTTCTTGCAAAAGTCCCGATATAAAAATATATATATATTTAAAAGGAAATTATATAAAATACAAGATTTCAGCAAGATCTTTCAAACGGTCATTTTATTACCTCTTATGGTAACTCTTCAAGATATTAGAAGGACTTATGGTGTATAAAATAAAAACCTTGATTTACTCCAAAATAGCTAAAGTGAATGTAGATCCTTTGCAAGAAAACTCTTCATATTCTTGGGGTATAACATACCTACATCAAGGGATTATACAGCATCACACTACTAGGTACAATTATATTGATATTGCAAATGGCTATATGGAGGTATTAAGCCGGAGAACATTTACTCAACGGCATCTCCAGAACAGACATTTTCAGGCACTTTAAGAAAGCTTAAATAATATCCGGCACACCTCGGCAAACAATATTTCATATATTCTCTTACAAAATTAATTCAAAGAGAGTATTATATGAGCATGTTCTAGTAAAGGAATTCAATTACATGCAGCTATAATCAAATAGGAATATTCACTTAAGATGCTTAAAATAAATTAGAATTCAGTTACACCTAGCACATCCTAACTAAAATATATTCTCCAAAATTAACAACATATTGAACAGCATATACAAATGCAAAACAAAACAATGAAAAGTATTATAGGCATGTTCTAGGAATGTCCAGTGATGCACGGGATGTAAACTCACTTAAGATGCTAAAATCAGAATTCTTGTTTACCGAGCCCTTCCCCACTGTTTACTGCCAAATTGTGAACAACGTAGATGTTTGCAATGCAAAATTTTGTAATCAAGTAGCTCTGAAGCCACAGCAGAGCGTGTAAAAACAAGAACAACAACAATAAAAAAGTAACATGAGCATACACTCCACTTTCATCCACAAGAAATTCCAGTATAGATGAATAGTGATTTTCTGAAGGTCACATTTATGGGTTGGGTACAAACTATGGTGCCTGCTCATCACGATGCCAGGCTTTATTTATCTAATGGATGGCCCAATAGCTCTGAGGAACGCTTCCATATCTCCATCCGCATCGTATCGCTGGCAAAGAACCTTCAGCCTGCGTTGGTGTGCCACATAGCTTCTCCTTTTCCTTCCTTTTACTGGAATTCCCAGTGCAGATTGTTGTAGTTGAGTATCTGTCAATGCCCAATCCTTTCTCAGGGCCGAGAGGAAGGACCAAAAGGGAGGATGAACACGCCCTTAAAAGGAAATAAATACCAAGCATTATACCGTCTGAATAAACAAAGCAAAACATAAACACCCCAACAAAAATAAAAGTTGATTAAACGATCGTAAAGACTTTGTTTATATCTCCATTTTTGAGCTACCTTTTGAAATGTGCAAACGTCAAATAAAATGATATAACTTCATCTGGACATGATTTCTATAAGCAATATAATAGGGGACTGAAATCACTCTCGACCTTTTACACTCTTCATGCACTTGGCGTACAGTAATCTAATCTCGCTGTGTGATTAAATAATACATGTATTATGAATGCTTATTGAGGTGATCCCGATCAATACCTGTATGATATAGTGACCATATTTTGCTCACAATTTAAGTTTCTAAAGAAAGCAATGTTTAATCCATTATTTCTAAATAATAAAGTTCGATGTCGTATCGCGCTACAACTAAAACAAATGTATACTAGAACGAGTCCAAACTTCGCGCACGTCAGCTTATAATTACAAATAATTTATCAAAATATAGAGATCCAATAAAGGTAAGGCAACTGCATGAATATCAAGGCAAAATACCATAGACTTATTTGATTTTTTTTTCTTACAAGTTTGATGACATCTTCTCTCAAAAATAAGCTTTCTAGATCCCCTTTTTCGAACGTACTAGCAAAATATGCCGATCTTTTGTCAACATGTTCATAATGTCTTTCCCATTGTCGAAGAAAATTTCGTCATGAGGTAATTTTGCGTTCCTCTATCCATTGGTGCTATTTGGTTTTTGAAATAATTTCTAGGTTTTGAGATATACCTTGTGCATGGATATTTATCTATTTGACATGTTGTAATGTGCATTGCATAGAATTTTAATTTAGGGAAATAACGTTACATACCAATTAGATTACCGAAGGCATTATTCCAACCTTCACATACATTGTTCGTTCGATCCCCATCGTGAAGAGTAATTTGATGGACGTTCCAGTCTTCTGGAGGAAGCGTGGAGGTGTAACGTGTCCATCTGCTCGCACGGTTCCGTTCACATAGGTACGGTCGAAAGAATCAACCACTGGCTGAAGAGCAGGGGTGGGCATTATGCGCCTTATGAATGCCATTCCTCGAAGCACGTCTTGAGGAGGGAGAAAAGCCAAGCCGTCCATCATGCCTAGGTAGGTGCGGACTTCCTCATCTGTTGACAAGATATGAACGAACATTTCTCATTTATAAGCAACTGCTTTGTGACTTGCATTTAGAAGATAATCCAATATTTTGTACTCATCGAGTTGATTTGTCTTCAAGCTGAAAAAGCGGAGGGAATGGTAAAGGTTGTAAGGAATTTGATAAATTACAAGAAAGTTTGGAATACTTGAAAGGTTCAGACATAAAAACTATGATAATATACAATGTTTTTTAATTTAGTTTCTTAATTGTGATATGTAAAGTATGTCCGAGATCCCAGTTGTTATACATGTACACTAAACATGTATCCTTTATCTTAAGATTCTTTTCCCAAGAGTCGGAACTAAAACTACATCATTGATAACACATTGTAACTAATAGACCTTTATTTTGAAACAAAATACAAAAAGTAGTATTGGGCCTACCTTTTCACATAATTTCTAAGAGGGAACTTTTTGTTATAGTTTTGATCTGCAGGTGCATAGCTGGTGGCGGCAAAAAAATCCCCCACCTCCCAAACAGGTGAGAGCACATGGTAAGAGAAGGAGCAGTTAAGGAACGTTGACAACCCGAAACATGACAAGAAACGTCGAAGCTTCACCTCCAAAAACCTCCTTTTACAATATCGGACGCTTAATATCGCGCTCGATAATTCGCTTGACTTTGCGTGCTCATCACTACCCCTCCTCCACGAAATCCTTGCTACGATCTTTTAGACATGGCACTGAATCAATCACAGCTTTGTGAACGTTTCTGCTGTGAATGTGAATGTTTACCTTGCACATATAAGCCTCTGAGGCCATTGTCGGTTACCCTCGACCATGTTCTCTGGGTTAGGTGGAAAAAACATCCGTGGAGTTGTACAGCATTCCCCAGACAAAAGAGGACTGCACTCCTAGCGGCCTCTTCAAAATCTGTCACAATGGTCCTACGTGCGTGTGCATCATACCCTCTATCAATGAGGGCTTCCATCAGAGCGTTGAAGAGGGTGATATAAAGAGCCCGAGTCTTTCCTGACATCAGTGCATAAACACAAGATACTGCACCTTCGTCAACTTCTGCTCTGATGCAGTATACCTGCAATTTCAATGAAAATGGACTTCAATTATAAACAATACATGAACATGGAGTTGACGAATACTTATGAGAAAACTAGTGAACATGACACAGATTTTAAGAATTTACTTTTGACAATAAATATTGGTGTTCCTATATGTACAGGCGCGCGAACAGGGTCCTAGCTGGAGGGAGAGGGGCCAAACATTCCTGGAGACCACCTCAAATGATTACTGCCAGCATACAACCCTATCCCTATATATTAGCGAGGACATAAGATCAAGTTCAACTTTGTCTAGATTTAAAGTTTTGTGCAAAACAAGCGCGTAGCCAGGATTTTATTTTAGGGGGGCGGTAGTTCGCCCGCTCGAATCACTTACACCCTAGGGGTGGGTGCAGGGAGGGGGGAGTTTCCCCCCGCGCGAAGCGAAGCTTTGCATTTTCATTAAGTTATTAAAGTAAGAAGACGATTCGTAACCGTTCTCGACGCTTAAGAGTCCTTGTCTGAGTTCAGTTTGACGTTTCCTTAAATTAGTAGAGAAAGAAGACGCGATTCGGTGTACTGTTCTCGACTCTTAATCCTTGTCTGAATTCAATTCTCTCTCCCTCCCCCTCCCCTCACCGCGCGAAGCGCGGAAGCTTTGCATTTTCATTAAGTTATTAGAGTAAGAAGACGATTCGTTGTACCGTTCTCGACGCTCATTTAAGAGTCCTTGTCTGAGTTCAGTTTGACGTTTCATTAAATTAGTAGAGAAAGAAGACGATTCGTTGTACCGTACTCGAATCTCAATCTTAATTGTCTGAATTCAGTCCCCTCTCCGCGCAAAACGCGGAAGCTTTGCCGTTTCATTAAGTTATTAAAGAAAGAAGACGATTCGTTGTACCGTTCTCGAAACTTAATCTTAATTGTCTGAATTCAGTTTCCCCCTTCCGCGCGAAGCGCGGAAGCTTTGACGTTTCATTAATTAGAGAAAGAAGACGACTTGTTGTACCGTTCGCGACTCTAAATCCTGAATTGTCTGAATTCAGTTTCCCTGCTTCCGCGCGAAGCGCGGAAGCTTTGACGTTTCATTAAATTATTATGTCTGAATTTCCCTTTTCTTCCTACGTCCTCTTCCTTTTTTCTCTCTTTTTTCTCTTCTCTTCCTCTTTTTTTTTTGGGGGGCGTTTTTTTTGGGACGACCGCCCGGTGCAAAAGGGAACTATTTATTAATTTGTAAAACTGGGTACTGGGACTATAAGTTTTCATCTCATGTTTCGCATTTTCCATATGCATCCTCTTCTTTCTTTTTCTTTTTAATATTCTAGTCTCTTCTACTCTCTTCTTCTTCTCTCTCTTTCTCTCTTATAATATGCTTTAAAGTGCATTGCATTGTGTGTGAATGAGTGAGTATGGTTGAATGTGTTTGCAAGATATTTGTAATTGTTTTGTAATAAGTATGAATATACAAAATGTCTCTTTTTTGGTTTTGTTATAATATGTTGTTATTATATTTTATATAATTGTATGTTAATGGGCCCCATTTACAAGCTTTGCTTCTCAGGGGTCCATGGCCTGTCATCATATTATAATTGTACCATTACCAGTGTGATTGTAAACTGTTTTTAATGATTGGCTGAATAAATTGAATTGAATTGAATCCCCCTCCGAACAAGCACATTTCTTCCCTTCTTTATATGTCATAAGTGCAAGGTCTAGAATTTTCTTTATGTAAATACAAAAAAGGAAAGTAACTTCACTAAGCAAAGTAGCCTATTAACACTCCACATAACAAATTACAATACTAACACGTACGAGGGGTATGATAATAGCAAGGAATGAAGAACAAAATTGGAAGAGTTTTTCATTCTTTCTTCATTTTTCCCCCATTCTCTTCCGTCCCCATCATGTCTCCCCTTTTGTCTTTTAGCCCCGCTTCATGTGGTCTTTATTCACTATCGTGTGAAGTATGTATCACATGAATGACATCAAAATAAAAGAGGATCCAAGAGGATCCAAGCTTTGCAAATATGTGTCATTTATTAATCATAATTGTGATTAAAATATGATTCAACATCGATAAATCTCGGTCAGCTGGGTACAACTAATGTGACTAGTCGTAATTCTAATCAGAAATGACTGGGTTCTAGTCAAAATACGACTAGAATCAGTAAAGAATAGTAGAATAATAGTTGCGCCCAGGTGAGGTAGACCCTTTCGGTCTAGTCAAATTTAACGAGTTTGTTTTAAAGCCCCACTGCATTACGTATAGCTACTTGCGCCCTCTATACAGCCAACAATGCCTAAGCGGTACCCGTTGATCCCCATGATGCCCTTTTTCTTATGTTAATTGAGAGCTGATCTGATGAGATAACCACCTGCCAGTGACCTTGCAGGGAGGTCTAATCCCTCCATGATAAACTAGTGCAGAGAGGATTTAAGAGTGTACGCTTAAATAAAACAGGGGACTCGTTAGGAGCGTTCGAGGTCGGGGACCGACAACTTTTTTTTGGGGTGACTATAGAAAGAGTCATGTCTTTGCTCCTTTACTACATCCATGCATACCTGTTTGAAAATAGCGGGTGCCCTGGAAAAAGTGCCATCCATGTACCACGTGCTAGCAATGGCGAGACGTCGTAGTTGGGAATCAGTGGCAAACAATATCAGCCTGTCTTGCCCTGGCCCGGAATCGTAGAGGAGAAAGCGCTGTCCTTCTACATCACCGGTAAGTGTCCATTCGTCAGGAATCTCCAAAGTTTCTTTTGATTCGGGTTCTGCTGGGTATGCAGCTCGTCTGGAAAAAAGTAAAAAATGAACAGATCAACAATTAAAATTTCAGTCATTTCGCTGGGTGTTTCTAATTCTAGCTGTAAATCAAAATGAGAGAAGGGGAGATTCAGGTGCGGATCCAGGATTTTTAGGGGGCAAATTTGAAATTATGCGAGCCAAATATTGGTACGTAATGGTGACCAGCAGTGACGTAATGAGCAAAACAAGTTTTTGGTGGGGGGCAGAAACAATTTCCGCATCACCACCACTCGTACATGTCACATGCAGGGCCCGCGAAACGTTTTTCAAAGTGGGGGGTGGGAGGTGATAACGAATTTACGATCGGGTACAGCGAAGCTCATGGCTTTTAGGCATATTTAATTACGGTCAGATGAGCATATTTTGATACCTTATTTGTGACACTTGGAGGTCATTAATAATTGGAGTGGGTCCAGGGGCGGAGTCCCCAGAAGCTCAGGGGTTTTAGGCATTAAATTACGATCAGATGAGCATCAAGGAGCCCGCCTTAGGGCCCTTGGTGTGGTCCAGGTGGCGGAGCCCCCGGAAACTCAGGAAAAATCATGCCATTTCAGCAACATTTGTAAATCACTGGTATCGAATTAGAATTACGCCAGGTGGGAAGCATATTTCCACATCGCGGACGAAATAAATAAATATCAAATATACACCTTGGTGGAGGAAAAATCGCAACTGATCTCCCTACCTTTATTCCTTCTCTCTTTTTCTTCTTTCCTTTCATTTCCCTTACTTCTCTCTCTCTTAGGGTTACTGGGGGCAAGGCCCTTTGGCTCCCGCTCTCCTTCTTTTCCCTTTTTCTTTTCTTCTTCCTCTTCTTTCTGTCCCAGGCCTTTCTCTCCTCTTTCCCTTTTCCTTCTTTCTCTCTCTCTCTCTCTTTTTGCGGGGGGGGGGCCAAGCCCGCTCGGCCCCTCCCTGGATCCTTGCTGGATCATTGTTTTAAAAACTGATTACCTTAAATAAAAATACAAAAGTTCTATCTAAATATCATATCCTAGTTTCTAAACACCTCTGTAGCGCCGCCCCTGACACTCAATGAACGGCACAAAAAACTACATTATACGTAGGCTCCCTGCTAAATAGGCCTGCTAAAGGTACCTGAAAGGGATGGGCGGGGTATCCCTCCCAGCATGACTTCGTCAAAGTAAATTGATATATAAAACTAACACATTGATTCGACCTATAATGTGCTTTTGTAATGTAAATAATGATAATTCTCCTCAAAGTGTCAACATTTGTGATCGCTTCAATAATATTTTTAAAAACTTTTCGTTGAAGAGAGATTTTAAAGAGTGTTTTAAGGACGGTGTGTGGTTATCCATCGCCCGAAATGGTAGGGGTGGCGAGTTTAGATGAAGCAGATACAATTATTTTATTCATACCTGTGTCGTTGAACGTCCCTCCTAAGGGCTGACAGCTGCCCCAACTGCCCTCGAATCTCAGGATGAGCTTCCATGAGGGCGTTGGCGACAATTTCCGTTGTCGGGCCGCTGTTCACATCCCTTGCTGTTCTCTTGAGGCCTGTCCGAGCTGCCACAACCCGCGTTCTATTCTCATCTGGTTCATGGTTGTGGGGCGTCGCCGCCATTACTTCGCCATATTGAGGGGGGCCGTTACTTGTTATTGCCCCACTGCATGATTCGGAGCGCTGTCGCTCACATTGCCATCTTATCCTCCCGTCTGAATGTGTTCTCTTTTAACGTATAAATGTCTCTCAAAGCTGACTTTGATGCCCCCTGTTATTTTCCAAAACTTCCATGATGAATGCTTTACTGAATGCTGAATGATGAATGCTATACCTATGCTGCATGTGCTTGCTTGCATTGAGGTCATTCCAGGTCTTACATATTGATAAGCTGTTTGAAATTAACGAGGAGGTATGCGCGTATTGGGGAATTTGGCTCGCTGCTCTACTTTTTTTCTTTCTTCTTTTTTTAAACTTCCCATGACATGTAATGATTGCTTAGTGTACATTATCTGGGACGTACAGTGATAGATGAAGAGTTATTTCAGCATATTCGACATGACTTTTAGGTAACTCCTTTTTCTCCCACATCATTAACATTCATTCAATTCATTTCATCTACATTATTTCATGAAATGCATTCAGAAAACGAAACAAACTAAAACATAACACATGAAGAAAAATATTGTCGGCGAAGTATTTGTCGTAGTACTAGTAGCATTTGTATTTTACGGGGCACTTTTTGGGCGGAGCAAATGTCGGAGGAGCAATTGTCGGGGGAGCAAATGTCGGCGGAGCAATTGTCGCTTCATGCGGAGCAATTGTCGGAGGAGCAATTGTCGGGGGAGCAAATGTCGGCGGAGCAATTGTCGCTTCATGCGGAGCAATTGTCGGCGGAGCAAATGTCGGAGGAGCAATTGTCGGCGGAGCAAATGTCGGAGGAGCATTTGTCGGGGAAGCAAAGGTCGGCGGAGCAATTGTCGGAGGAGCAACTGTCGTTCGAGGAGCATTTGTCACCGGAGCATTTATCACTTCATGCGGAGTAATTGTCGGCGGAGCAATTGTCGCGGAGCAATTGTCGGAGGAGCAATTGTCGGCGGAGCAAATGTCGGCGGAGCAAATGTCGGCGGAGCAAATGTCGGCGGAGCAATTGTCGGCGGAGCAAATGTCGGCGGAGCAATTGTCGGCGGAGCAAATGTCGCGGAGCAAATGTCGCGGAGCAATTGTCGCGTTTTGCGGAGTAAATGTCGCCGGAGCAATTGTCGGCGGAGCATGTGTCATGGATTCCTCCAAGGATGTGAAGTTGGATTGTTGATAGGATATAACTGCCCTAAAGCTCTAGTTCCTAGACAGGTTGTCACGGACACCGATGCTGAGCCATACGCCATTCGAACAGACTTGGGATGAAGTGTCATCGGCGCAACAAACACTCAAGAAGGTAGCATCGAATCCAGTCGGTGCGGCAGAGTGGCTACACGGAAGTTGCCAGAAATTACACCCAAGGATGTGCTGAGGGCCCTTGTAGCCGATTTCACAGAGAACTTCTACAAAGACACAGCTTACTCACAAGATGAGGTTGATGGAACTACATGGAAGCTAACGTTTCGCAGTGCCAGGATGGTCACATGGAGATGCCTTTGCCCTTCAAGAAAAGGCCTGAAATGCCAAACAATAGAAGACTAGCTGAAGCAAGTCTTAAGCACCTCAACAGGAAGATGGACAAGGACGAAATGTACCAGAACCATTACAAGTCCTCCATGGCAGAGACTGTCAAGAAGGGGTTCGCAGAAAAGGCACAAGAAGCAGGTCCACAAGGTTCGACAAACTACATTCCGCATTATGGTGTTTACCACCCCAAGAAGAACAAGATCAGGGTAGTCTTTGACTGTTCTGCAAATTTCGGCGGAACAATTTGAACGACCACCTGCTAAAAGGTCCTGATCTTTCAAATGCATTGGTGGGAGTTCTGCTTAGATTCAAGCAGCACGATGTGGCCATCATGTTCGACATTGACAAAAATGTTCTTCCAGTTTCGTGTTCCAGAAGAAGACCAGGATTTCCCACGTTTCCTATGGTGGGAGAACAATAACACTAAGGGCAAATCGGTGGACTAGCGTATGAAAGTACACCTTTTCGGTGCGGCATCCTCTCCAGGATGTGCCAACTATGGCCTGAAGCACCTCACAAAGGAACACAAAGATGAGTTTCCCATGGTTTCACGTTCATAACCAGAAATTTCTACGTGGAAGATGGTATTACAAGTCTACCAAGTCCAGGAGAGGCCATTGAGTAGGCAAAGGAAGCTAGGGATCTCTGCCAGAAAGGAGGTATACGCCTTCACAAGTTTGTGTCTAATATTAAGGCTGTCATAACAAGTATTCCAGAGTCGGAGCGCTCCGTTGGTGTCACTAGACTGGATCTTCACTTCGAGGAACCAATGGAAAGAGCGTTAGGGATTTGGTGGAACACAGCAAATGACCAGTTCTGCTTCAAGATTTCTCTCAACAAGAAGCCAAGCTCCAGACGAGGCATTCTCTCGACTGTAGCATCACTGTACGACCCTCTGAGTTTTTTGGCTCCTGTAATGTTGAAAGGAAAGAGAATCCTTCAATAGATGTGCCGCAGTGGAATTAGATGGGACGATCCAATCCCTGAAACTCTGCATCCAGCATGGGAGCAATGGCTTGTAGAAATTCCACAACTAGAAGAGCTCCGGATACCTCGATGCAATCATGCGACCCCTGGATTCGGTCGACCAGCAGTGGTACAACTCCTCCACTTCTCGGATGCCAGCACATGGGGCTACGGACAATGTTCATATGTGAGTGTCGTGAACAAAGAAGGAGAAGTTCATTGCAACCTAATTTGTGCCAAATCTAGAGTTGCACCATCCAAGGTAGTTACCATACCCAGGCTGGAGCTAACAGCCGCTGTGGTGTCGGCAAAGGTCACCATGCTGAAGGACGAATTGAAACTTCATGATATACAGGAGTTCTATTGGACTGACCCTCGGGTAGTCCTAGGATACATAAACAATAGAGCTCGAAGGTTCCATACGTTCGTTACCAACAGAGTTCAGCTCATCAGAGACAGAACTCGGCCTGAGCAGTGGCACTATGACTTGTATCTACAGAGGAAAATCCCGCAGACGTGAGATTCAAAGACATCCCCCCTCAAGTAACCTTTGGAGACCCTGAGGTCAGAGTGGAAACCTTTGCAACGAATCTTAGTTCTGATCAACCAGATTTGCTGCAGCGTCTAGCTAGAGTCTCTGACTGGTCTTTGATGGCTAGAGTTTTGTGCCGGCTCAGAATGGCCTCAAAGAAAGCTGATGAACGAGCCTCACTTGCTCAAGAAAGAAACACGACTAAGGCTTACATCCTTCAGCTAGTCCAAAGAGAGACTTACTCTCAAGACATGAAGGGCTTGACTCAGAAGAAAACTGTGAAGGACGCAAGCAGTATCCATGATCTGGATCCATACCTAGACAAGGACGGAACCCTACGAGTTAGAGGCAGGCTAAAGGACTTGCCCCATCCTGTAATCCTTCCAAAGAACAGCCAGATCACCAGAGTAATCGTATAGCACTTACATCAGAAAGTCTGTCACCAAGGTAGAGGCATCACTCAGAACGAGATACGAGCCAATGGATACGGGATCGTGAAGGGATCTAGATTGGTAGCGCAGTGATTAAGAATTGTGTGAGGTGCATACGCCTGCGCAAAACCCGGGAAGAGCAACAGATGGCCAACCATCCCAAGGATAGGGTAGAGCCCTCTTACCCTTTAAAGTGAAGCGATATGGGTTGCTCTTCACTTGTCTGTTTTCTAGAGGTGGGTCATTGAGATGATTGATGACATGTCTACATAATCATTCATTAATGCTCTACGTGACGTGGATGATCGAATTTCAAAGGCTTGTGAATACTGTTATACTGTTATTATCTTTCGACTTTTCGATTCGCAAAGTGAAATATTACCGTAGAAACGCCAGATTAATTTGGAGGCTGATGTACTACTGTTATTTGTGTTTTCTTACACAATTTGTGATCTTGTGAACCTGGCGCACATAGACAGTTTGATGCCTGACCAGAGTCTCGGTCCCACCTGTGACATTATATGACGGGTGAGCTTATATATATGCATGTATATTGTGATCACTGTATTTTCTTAAGAGACTTTTAGTGAGAGACTTTTATTGAGAGACTTGTATGTACTTGTTTATGATCACTGTTTGACGCAATGACACAATTAAAGTCGAATACCCACTCCGGCAATCCAGGAGATGAGAGTTTTCGTTACAAACTTCCGAAATATATAACTACTGCTGGTCTACGTATAGCCATACAACATCTTCACATTTTATACGAACGCTATGGAAAACACGATGGAGAAAACCGTATAGACTATGTTACGGACTTATTGTGTCATATTTTACCCCATCTTGACAAGTTTATCTGTGAGCATTTTGTTACCATATATGACTACCCAGTTCTAAGTGATACACAGGCCCAAGATGGCGCGGACTACCCCAAATTTCCCGCCATTGCGTCCCAAACAAATCTACACAAAGAGAAGAAGGGAGGATTGAAGATGATCAAAACGAAAACAATTGCAAGACCTGTGGTACAATTGCAACTACTTTGGAATCTGTTCAAAACCAACTTCAGGTTTTGAATGAAACCGTCAATGGTATCCTCTCATCAACAAAGGGCTCTAAATCAGCTGAGCAGATGACAACAGATACAGCTCAAGTCGATTCCGACGCAAGCAGAGAGAAAGATCTGCATTTTAATGAGCCTAATAGTCTTACAATAGATGATCAATTACGTGACTATAGAGCAAGACATCAGCTCATGAGAGCATCAATGGTCACTCGGAATTCCAATTCAACCGATGTTTTGATTGTTGGTGACATCAACCCTTCGAGGCTATCAAGAAGGCCCGGTAAGTGCAAAACTTACAGAGGCGCTCGGATTGGAGATGTTTGCGACATTGTTTGTGAGCAAGCTATTCAGCAAAATGCTAAAGAAGTAATCCTTCATTTGGGTTCGAATGATATCACTTCACACGACGCAGATGAAATTGTTGCAAAAATTGAGTCCCTGGCAGAACAAATTGTCGAACTGACACCAGCCAAGAAAATAAGTGTCTCGACAATAATCCATCGTCGCGGTGAATCAGCATCCATCGTCGCGGTGAATCAGCAAGCGATTTCGAGAAAGTGAGCAGTGTAAATGAGGTCTTGAAACTTCTAGCCAATCGCCGCAGCTGGGGAGTCGTGGACAATGACAACATCACGCCTGAAACACATCTCGCCGCTGATGCCGCTGATGACGGCTACGAAGTACGTGTATTGGCACAGAATATCATCGCATATCTTCGCGGATCCCGCCCTGTGTTTCATCGTGACCAGCTTCCATCAACTACGGTTTCTGATCCGGCTAGATTGGATAACAAACATTTCCAATCTCAATATCCTGACGCTTCGTCTTTTCAGACGACGAACAAATCGAAATTCCGCAAGAAAGCGTCCGACCGTGTTTTCCCACGAGACTGGCTAGATTGTCTACACACAGCCCGGAGACTCCTCAACAGTCACAGGGATTAAACAATAGTCATGAAGACATTGATTTAGTAAATGGATGTATTCCAGTTATTTCAGAAATTGGGATCCGATTAGGTCATTTGAATATAAACTCTCTTCCTGCTAAAATAGATCAATTGAGATTCATGGTAAAGAAATGTCCCTTTGATATTATTACGATATCAGAGTCACACTGTGACATGACGATATTGGACAATGACATTCATATCGATGGCTTTGATATGATATGCAAAGACCGTACAAGACATGGCAGTGGCGGATCCAGTGTGGCCACGGATAAAGGAGAATAATAAGAAGGATGATGGTGGCGGAGTGGTTATATACATTAAAAATACTATTCACTATTCTCAATGTTTAGATTTGGAGACAGAAATTGAATGTTTGTGGATACGGATGAAATGCAATTTCCTTACTACACCAGTTTTATTGTGTACTTTGTATAGGCCGCCAAATTCACCTCTTGAATTTTTTGACAGGCTTGATGACATGTTGAATAACGCAATCAATCGAAGTAAAGAAATCATTATACTTGGTGATTTTAATTGTGATTTACTATCTTCGAATTGTGACTCATCTACTCAAAGATTAAAGTCAGCTATGACAGGATTTCTCATGCACCAAATCATTAAGTCACCAACACGTATTACTTTGGTAACGCAAAATTTGATAAACCATATTTACACGAGCTTTCCGGAAGAACATGTTAAAAGTGGTATTATAAAAACCCATCTCAGTGACCACTTTATGGTGTATACAGTGATTGGCAGTAATAAACATAATGAAAGTAGAACGAATGTGATAAAAATATCTTAGTTATGCTACCTTTAACAAAGATGATTTCCTCAGTTCGTTGTCTATAATGCCTTTTCAAAATATTTTGTCCATGACTGATGTAACGGAGGCCTGGAACAAATGGTACGCTATGTTTATGGCAAGCTGTTAATATGCATGCCCCAATAAAACAGAAACGGATGAGATCTAACCCTTGTCCCTGGGTTACAGGTGACATTATCGAACTAATGAAAAGACGTGATTCATACTATAGACAAGCTATAAGAAGTGGTAGTAATTCTATGTGGAACAAATATAAACAAGTCAAAAATATTATTACTAAACATAAGATTGGCAAGGTTTGAGCATATAAATAGTTTATTGCAAAATAAATTTGGTAACACAAATGCACTTTGGAGCACCTTGAAGGTCATTACCAAAGCAAGAACGAGAAATGAAATCAGTCTAGAAATTGATGGTGACACTGTTTCAAATCCACTAAATGTAGCAAACTGCTTGAATGATTATTTTATCGAATCCATCAAATATTTGACTACTAATGAAGTAGATGGTATATAAGGCATTGGAGAAGTAAGAAGAAATGAGAGTCAGAATTTGTGTAATGATTCAAATGCAGAACATGATGGCGATGATCTATTTCATCTCCCATACATTACATCTGAGTTTGTTTTTAATGCATTATCTAAAATGTCGTCTAAGAAAGCAACAGGCCCTGACGGTATGCCAACCAAACTACTTAAATTTATATGTGAGGTCCCGATATTGATTGAAAGCCTGACTTACATATTTAATCTATCTTTATCAACTCAGTCCGTGCCCGAATCCCGGAAATTAGCTCAAATTCAGCCCGTCCATAAATCTGGGATAAAAAGTAAAGTTGAAAATTATAGACCGATATCTCTACTCTCTGTAGTATCAAAGGTACTAGAAACGGCTGTCCACAAGCATCTGTACCAGTATTTATTACAGAATAATAAACTTTGTGGAAACCAATTCGGGTTTCGACCAGGTCATTCATGTGAAACGGCACTGTTATGCATGATCGATCATTGGGCCAGCAATGTAGATAAGGGAATTGTTAATGGTCTTGCTTTTATTGATTTTCGAAAAGCTTTCAAGACAGTAAATCACTCATTTCTGCTACACAAACTTGCTCAATATGGTTGTTCTAAACAGAGCATACGTTGGTTCAAGTCCTATTTAGCAAATCGAAAGCAATTCGTTCAAATTCAAGATAAATCCTCGGTTGAAAGGGATGTTCGCTCAGGCGTGCCTCAGGGCTCGGTATTAGGGCCGCTTCTATTTATTATTCTGATTAATGATCTACCCCAGTATCTAAGTTCATGTAGTGTGTATATGTATGCAGACGATGCAACACTGTAAGTGGAACATCTATCCAAGAGATTCAAAATAAACTGAATTACACAATGTGTAACCTCCATGAATGGACTTTGATGAACAAAGTGATTTTAAACACAGGCAAGACTAAAGTTATGTTGGTGGGTTCACACCAAAGGATTAGTACTTATGATGACGCGACCTTAAAGGTTGATGTAAATGGTAAGCGACTGGAATGTGTCTCAGCCTATAAATGTCTGGGTGTTACCATTGACGTAAATCTCACATTTAGTAAACATGTTGAAAACATTTCCCTCTTAATTAAACAGAAACTTGGAATTGTACGCAGGCTCCGTGAATCTTTAACTCAATATCAACTGAAAAAAATTGAACTGGGGATATGTATTACCGCATGCTCTTTATTTTTGCACTGTGTGGTCTAGCCGATTTAAATATAATGTTGATATGCTAAATAAACTTCATAAAAGAGCAGCTTATATTATTTCTAGACAGTCTTGGCACATTCCATCACGACAGGTCTTGGATGGCCTAAAATGGCCAACTCTAAATGAATTGTTCGACAAGGCCACTTGTTGTCTGGTTTTTAAATGCATTAATAATTTAGCTCCTCCAGCTTTGTCTGATATGTTTGTACTACGAGATGATATTATGCAACGCACAACTCGAAATAGTAACAAGAATTTGTTGAAACCTTCTAAGTGCAATACAGAATTTTATTCTAACACTTTTGTTAATTATGGCGTTAAAGTGTGGAACAAGCTAACAGTGGAAGCCCGACTTTGTTTAACTCTCAATGTATTTAAACGAATGATATCAGAGAAGTAACATGTTTTTTTTAAACTTTCTCAAACTCATCTTAAACTTTAATCTACTGAATTGGATCTAGGAGATTTATTTAGGTTCTCAGTCAATTTTATCGTGAATCCTCTATCTTATAGAACATTGTAAAATCTGACCTTTCTTGCTTTTTACAATATTATATGAGCGGTGTCTCATTTACGGCTGTTTTTAATACAAAGGTCATTTTAACTTCTTATATTGTATCATTATTTACTTTAATATGATCTTACCTTTACTATATTTGTTGTCGTATTTGATGTTATACTCTATTTTTTTCTCTCTCTCACTTTATTATGTATGGAAGCATTTGGTATATCTATTTGTATTTTTACAAAGCGGGGCAACATGAAAGATCAGTTTTATCGTAATTTATTTCATATTGTTAGTTTTACTTGCTTTATCATTGTGCTTTGATGTTATTCTTTATTTATTTAATTGTTGCCTTTTTCTTCCTACTGTGATTGAATGATTTTGTTTTGTGAAATTTGTATATATGTGTATTTTTAATGAGACAGGGCCTTATGGAAGACCAGTTTTTAATCTGAATGAGATACCCTGTATAAATATGTGAAATAAATTTTTAAAAAATGAATAAATTATAATCAGAGGAGCAGTCCGGCGAATCAGGTGCCACCAAGGCACAATTTCGTGGGAGCTAGGAATGAATTTCAGGTAGCCCTGAAGGAAATGGATGCATGCTGTCAAGGTCGAAGTGTATCTCGCAGACCAGCCGTGTGAATTTGTTTTCAATGCTCTCATTCAATTTATGCCGGAGGGGTTTGGGAGCGGTAGATCTGAGGGCCACTGTTGACTAAATATGTAATGCCAAGTCTCCACATGAATATATTTTTGAAAATTTGATATGTCCCTAAATTACCATGATAACATAATTCTTTAATAGTTATATTGTTGTTTATTAATTATGTTATTAAATCTTATTTTAATTTAGTGACAGATCAAATTATTCAAAACGTATTCATATGGACACTTGGCATTCCATACTTAGTTGGAGGATTAAACCATGGACTAAAGTTAGTCCGCTTTCGAGAATACCACCCTATATAGTTTTGTTCCACATTGATTCGCGTGTCAATTATGATAATTTTTTCCGTGGAATTAGTACTTGCCATAGAGAATGCCTATGTAGAATACATTGAGACGTAAACCGTGACTTCAAAATAGGGGCTAGGCCTATATAACAAGGAATAACATTGCGTTGAGTAGAAATAAACATATATAAGAACGCTAATGATAAATTGGATAAGTCCTAATGAAAAGAAATGAAAATACTAATATATATCTTGTTCATATAAATAAAGACAAATGTCATTCCTGTCATTCCTTTTATATTGGTTAAGTATTATGATGATGATGATGTTTATGATGATAATTACTATCATCATTATCATTATTATTAGTATCATTACTACTATTATTACTACTACTACTAATATTGATATCATTATTATCATCATCACCATCATTATTTTTGGTGTTGTTGTTTTTGATGATTTTTTTGTTGTTTATTAACATCATAACCATCAATTTTAATATCATTATCGTCATCATCATCATTATGATTATGATTTCATTCTAATTTGTACTATAATAACAACAATTACTCTTGTTACTATTATTATTTTTTATGAATATTTTAATTATTATTGTTATTATTATAGAATTATTATCAACATGATTATTATCATCAATATCATCATTAACATTATTATTGCAATTGTTGTAGTGGTGGTGGTTACGATTATTATTTGTGAAATTGTGTTAAATTACAATTTTATTGTTGATTATTAAGATCAACAAAATCATGAGGTTCTATCATATTATACATAACAAGTAGGGTCGTCACTTCTACTTTCTAAAACTAGTCTATTTCTAACCCCAACCAGAAATATATAGGATTTTTTTGCAAGTTTGCAGATTGCATTACTATAATATATAGCAATCCTATCCTACCTTACTGTTGTTGTTGTTGTTGTTTTCGTTTGTTTGTTTGCTTTACTTAATTTTTAGAGAATCTTCAAGCAAAACTACCGCTCCTAAAGATCCCCCACGCCCCCCTCCCCGAAATCCATCGATACGCCACAGCTACCTCACTAAATAGACAATAATAATTTCCAATAATAACAACAGTATGGTAGGATAGGATTGCTATATATTATAGTAATGCATTCTCCAAACCTGCAAGAAATCCTATATATTTTTGGGCCTGTAATAAGGCTGATCCAGTCGAATTCTGACTTTTTGGGGGTGGGGTACTTGGTACACTGGGCGAACATCCTAACGTGGTCCACGCATCTCGGTAAAAGCCCTGCCTACTGACCCCTAACCCTCATATACACACGCACCAAAACAGACACACTATGTATGATACGTGCACATTATTGCATGCTGTATAGTATGCATCTTATCGCTGATTTTTCTAAAACTACCACCAGATGGCAGCAAATAGCCACCTCCAAATGATCCAGCATGTCCAGCAGAGTATACATCATTATAGGTTCGAGACCAGGTTGGAGTCTGGACTACATTTCTGTTTGTGTGGAGATAGGGGAAGGAAGTACCGGAAAGTTTCATTATTATACGTGCTTGTACGTGTCACGAATAACAGATATGAAGCTAAGGTAAGGAACTTTTCTCTCCATATATTCTCTTTTTTTCTTTTCTTCTTCATATTCCAATCTTCTTCATTTTTTGTAATTCGTATGCGATCAGGGTACGGTGCCAATGGGTGTGCATTTGGGGTAATAAATCATAATAGGCCATTTTCGTAAATTCATCAAATTTAATGCATAAATCTTTGTTAAAGATACTATGTCCCTTTACAGCCAACATCAAATTCCGTAGAACTTTGCAGGAATTATGAATATGTCATGTATGTCCAATCTGTGAAATTTAAACGTTAGCAGTGTCCTAATATTCAAAGTATGCAAGGAAACCGTATACTTGCTAGACTTCACTGTCAGACACTATTGAGTGACTGACTGACTTCATTTTTTCTTTGGTAATAACACACATGAAATGAGCTTCAAATGGTACATGAGCATGTGTCTACATCGATAACCCACTTTTTGTGGCCAAAATTAAACTGATTGAATCTTTGCGCAGCACAATATAGGTAGAACATGACGGGTAGAGCATTTTAATGAAATAAGATGAAATTGTGAAAATGCATTCTTTGTTATGTCAATTAGGTTTGAAGGTGTAACTCGTTATTGTACAGGGTCATTGGTCATATTGTCTCAATCTATCTTCCATACATCCATAATGATCAATATGCTACACTGTTGAAACTTGACATATGGATAGACCATAATGGGAGGAACATTTTAAAAGATCATATGATATCGTGAAAATGCTTTCTTCATTATGTAAATTAAAATACCTATCACCTAATTTGTCAAGTGACAAATTCAAGTCTACTTTGTTTTTGTTATTGATCTGAAGTGCAATGTCGAGAAGAAAATTTTGATTGAAATGTGGACACGAACAAATACGTGTACTCACTTTTGTAAGCGACAATGAAAAACACGTGTGGTTTGCTTTTTTAGTATTTTTATTTCCTTGCTGTGTGTTTTTTTCCCAAGCTCACGCACAAAGGATTGCTAGCCTCCAAGCAACAAAGGGTTCTCACCCAGATGTCTATATTATCGGGTACTTGGGTGTTTTCCATTATTCATCGTGTGAAGATGGACGCGGTTTATTGGTTCCATATGGTGATATAGATAATCTTTGACTCTATTCTGAGTGAGGGGCATTTCGAGCTTCCCCCGCATTGTACATAATCCACAACTGCCGCGAACCTGCTTTTAACAGAACGTGATTTGCCTATTCGTTACTTTTTCCTTTTAAGTTTGCAAATTTGACAATCCTTTGCGAAGTCCCACAACATTTCCTAGTCACATGTTGGGCCAAATTATTTTGGCATTTTGCATACATATGTTTACAAAATACTTATTTTCCTAAATTGCTCTATAACACTGCCAATCTTTGATTGACTTTTTCTTGATCTTGTATGTCTTGAAATTTATCAAGATACATTTCTGAAACACAACAAATCAATCTGAAAAGAATGAGGAAAAACGGAACATTAAAATAGAAGGTAATTCCAATTTCTAATCCCATGAGATGAGATTGTTATCAACAGTTTGATAAATTTTAAAAAATCAATTAAATACATGTAGTAGTAGGCCTATAGTAGTGGTATCATTCTGATCGTCGTTATTCTGATTATCTTTTGCAATACGTCATGTGCCCAGGATTTATTGCTATACTACATCCTAGATGTCTACCAAAACTCTCAATTCGTTGCTGAAATATTATCAAGAGAAAATAAGAAAAATTTTAATATATATATTTTTAATAAAGTAAAATATAAAGAAGAAATAAGTAGAGAATACATTCATGACAATAAACGATTTGACATAATATATATTTTTTAAAGTTTACCCTTATTTGCATCTTGCATGAGTTTTGCTTGGTTATTTAGTACTCGAGGATTAATATGAAAAAATGAACTTGTTTACATGATCGTCTTATTCATTCTAGTTCTAATGTTTTCTGACTGTTTACAAGACAGTATCATTTTGTCGGTCAAAGTTCTATCTAGCTTTATGTCTCATGGTAAGTTGTAGGGAATCTAATCAACGATTGCTGAATTTTAGCGACAATCGTTCGCGTCCAGGCGTCTTTTCGGGCCGTTTTTAGGCCTTTCTTTCGGCCTACCTATCTCCACTTTCCGAGACGCTATAGACTTAACAAATTGCTCTGGATAGTCCGCTCTTTTGTCTGTCACGGGCGTCAATGCATGCATATCGTTCTAATACGATTGCTGTTTTAGTTGCATTGACGACTTTTCGTCAATGTCTTGTTTCCGTTCGCGTTCTGCATTTCTTATTCTTCTTTGCATTGACGACTTTCGTCAATGCCTTGTTCTTGTTCTCATTCTTCCTCTTCTTCTTCTCTTCTTCTTGATCTTCTTCCCTAAAATCCTATTCGTTTTGCAAGCACTGCTTGTTATTCCTATCTAGGTTCCTTCCTCTAGCCCGATTTCTTTCAAATTTCGTAGGCGTAATGTCTGTCATGCAATCTAGGTCACCTTTTTCTTATTTTTCCGAAACCACTCATGCGTGACCGTCCAGGCGCCATTTTGTCCATTTCTGGTCCTCTTTCTAGCTTTTTTTCTACCTGCTTGATGTTATTTTGTGCGCTTAGAAACAGTATATGGTGGGTTCCCACTGATCAAACCAACCCGACCAAGCCCGATCAAGCTACTTTGGCCTGGTCGGGCTCGGTCGGCAAGGGCGATCGGGGTCGGTCTACCTTGATCGGTATCGATCTGGCTTCCCACACGACAATTTTTGGCATGTCAAAAAGTATCGTGTAGGGGTCGAGAAGGCAAGCGATCGCACAGCGATCGTGTATTGGTCGAGTAGAGGTCGAGCTGATCGGGAATCGATCGTATAGAGGTCTAGTTTGGTCGGGATGGATTTTTTCCGCCGATCACTACCCGATCATCTCGATTTAAACACAACTTCTACACGATTGGTTCCCGATCAACTCGATCAACAACTCAACCGCTTGACGATCGATACATGTCTGCCCTAAACAGTCACTCGACCGAACTCGCTCACTTCTCGACTGCTTCTCGATCACATCCCGAGCACTTCTCGACCGCACTCGATCGTTCCGATCGCAATTAAACTCAATAGGAATAATACAGAAGGAAATCCAGTAGCACTTGGGGGTGACTTCAATGTTATTAGAGACACGAATCTAGATTATTTTGGACAAGTATAAAAAAACAGACAAAATTTAGTAAAAAAATTGGAAGAGTTCATGGATAGTTATAGATTACGTGATGTATGGAGAAGTAAAAATAAAGATAAAAAGCAATACACGTATAAACAACGAAATCCTTTTATGTAAATTTGCTTAGATTATTGGATCATATCAGAGAATTTAGAGCAAATAACATCCAAATGTGACATTGTTCCCTCTATAGCCCCTGACCATTCAGCAGTTAATCTGGTAATCCATAATAGGTCATCGACAAAAATAAAGATAAAAGATCTTATTGGAAATTTAATAATAGTCTATTAAGTGACAAGGAATACGTTAAGAAGATGAGAGAAGAAATACAGACTTTAAAAGAGAAACTGTTGAAATTAAAGATAAGAGAGTACTATGGGATTTCATGAAAATGGAAATACGTAAGTTTACAATTAAACTATCAACAAAAAAGGGCGGAGGAAAGGAAAGAAGAAAAAAAATCGGAAAATTTGAAAAAATGATTAAAGACTTAGAAGAGGATTTATTGTCGATTGGCAATGAACATCACAAAGATATTTTTGAAAATTTGAAAACTAAGAAACAACAACTAAGTTTACTCCACGATTACATCAATGAAGGTTTGAAAGTACGGTCAAGATCCTCACGGTATGAATGTGGAGAAAAGAATACAGCATTCTTCAAACAGTTAATGGAATCAAATAGAAAAAAGGTATAATAAAGAAATTAAATGGAAATGGAAATACCACTTCTAACGAAAAAGAAATTATTGAAGGAATAAAATCATTTTATGGGCAGCTATATAGCAAAATAAATTCTATACAAGATGACACTTTGGACTTCTTTCCTAATAACCTACGATCGTAGAAAGGGAATGCATAAAAATACTAAAAGATATGAAACTTAACAAATCTCCAGGAAATGATGGTTTAAGTGCAGAATTTTATCAGAAATTTTGGCCAGTAATTGGAGATCTAGTTCTTGCATATTTTAATGAAGCTCTTCAACAAGGGAATTATCAGGCTCTCAAAGGCAAGCAGTTATTATCTTGATACATAAAGATGGCAAAGATCCGGAGCTTATTAAGAATTACAGACCGATTTCGTTGTTAAACGTAGATTATAAAATCCTATCTAAGATACTTTCAAAGAGAATACAAGAAGTTTTACCTGAAATTGTTGGTTTTGATCAGTTGGGATATGTTAAGGATAGGAACATTCGAGAAGCAATACGAATAATAGACGACATGATCTGTCATACTTCTTTTTACAGAAAACACGCTTTTTTGGTGGCCATTGATTTTGAAAAAGCATTTTATTCTGTTTCACATTTATTTTTATATAAGGTTTTACAATCATTTAATACTAAAGCAGAAAGTTGTGTTATAAATGGATATACACCAACAGGTTATTTCAAGGTTGAAAGAGGAGTCAGGCAGGAGATCCTCTCTCCATATTTATTTGTTCTGTGTATTGAAATTTTAGCTCATATGATAAGAAATAATCATCAGATAAAAGGAATCAGTTTTGGAAATACAGAAATAAAGCAAGTTCTGTACGCAGACGATATAACGCTTTTCATTAAAGATTCGAATTCATTTAAGGAAATTAAACATATTTTTGAATGTTTTATAAAATATCAGGCTTAAAGTTAAACAAGGACAAGACATTCATTTTGCCCTTAGGTCCACAATTATCCACTCATAAATTTCCGTTTGGGAAGCAAGTAGACATTGTTAAAATACTGGGAATTTATTTTTCAATACAGGAAGATATCAAAGAACAAATGAATTATAAAGAAATATTGAGCAAGATTAACAAACGTTTTACGTGGTGGAAGCAGCGTGATTTAACATTAATGGGGAAAATTCAATTAATGAAAGTATATGGCTATTCTAAATTTATATATTTATCATCATTGATGCCAGTTCCAAAATGGGTGTATAGCGAAATTGAAGAAATATGTTTTAATTTTTTGTGGAGAAGTAAAGGCAAAATTAAAAAGAGCATCATGTTTTTAGACTATCCGCAGGGTGGGCTCAAAATGATGAATTTCCGACTGTTTGTAAAGGCACAGAGCATAATGTGGATAAAAAGGCTTGTAACAGGAACTCAAGCTATCAAATGGAAACAATACTTTAAATATTTAATGAGACCAATGGGTGGGAATTTAATATTTTATTGCAACTATTGGAGAGATACAGTGAAACTCATGTTACCTTCTTTTTATCAGAATCTTCTGGAAACATGGATAGATATGAAAGAATATGTTAGAACAAAAGAGAGATACAGAGGGAATGAAATATTGTATAATAATAATTTTATTCAACTAGAAAGTCAAACTTTATTTGAGGAAAATTTGTTTTAAAAAAATATATATCGACTTTGTCACATATGTGATGAACAAGGGTTATTAAAAAAAGATGCATATTTTATTGCCATTGGTTTAAGTAAGGAAGAAATTACAAAAGTTAACAAAATCTATTCAATAATTCCTCACGAATGGAAACAGAATGTTCAGCCTGCAAGAAAGTCCATTTACTGTGGCCTTAGTTTAGAATTAATATTTGCAAAGAAGGTTTTTAAAATTGAAGAAATAACTGCAGAGCTGGTGTATAAAAGTCAAATAAAAAAGAATGCAGAAATAAGCTCAGCATTTCATAATTTAATGGAACTTTATAATATTACAACTAAAGAAGTGGAAAAGATCTTTATTCAACCAAGGTTGTGCACATTAAACAGTAAACTGAGAGAATTTCAGTTTAAACTTTTGCATAGAATAGTTTATACAAACCATCATTTGCATAGATTTAAATTTCGTACAAACGGTATGTGTTCGTATTGCAATATTTTGGAGGAAACCTATCAACATGTATTTTTTTAATGTAATATAATAAAAAGATTCTGGGAAAAATGTGCTGATAAACTCAATTTACCAATTCTAAAGAAACTGTCGTGGAAAGAAATTCATAATGGAATAAATGGAAGTAATATGAAACGGAGCAATTACTAAACCACATTCTGATTTTGATTAAATTGATGATTTTTAATAGTAGAGAGAAGGGGAAGCCTCCAAATGTAGATGAAGTAAAAGATAAAATTCTCGAAAATAGGAAAGAGGAAAAAAAAACTTGCAATGGAAAGGGATACTCTTTCAATTCACTTTTAAAAAAGGGAAGACCTTGGAAGTTTTGTGTAATATAAATTATCTTTAAAAAAAGCAACTTCCCAACCCTCTATTCCAGCAGTATTTCTTTGCTTTATGTTTATATTTGTTTGTTTGTTTGTTTTTGTTTTTGGTTGTTTTGGTTTTTTTAAATCTTTATCTCTCTCTTTGGGGCAGTTTGTCTCTTTTCAGAGGTAGTACTTTTTAAACAATATTTTGACAGACTGTAATATTTCATGTACAAGCATTTATTCATTTTTGTTTAATTCAACAGATATTCGTTTTTCTTTCAAAGAAGCACAAAATGAACATGAAATGACCAAGTATTTTATCATTATTATTACTATTATTGTTTTAAACGAATAAGGAAATGTATGAAAGAGTTGTTTTCTTTAGCAATTGATGTTAAGAATAATACTTTTGAATTGTATTTTGATTATTTTGAGTTGTATTTTGATTGTTCTGAGTATGATGTAAATTTCATGATTTCGATTATATATATTGCCTCTGGTATTGAGAAAATAAAACACCTTATAAATATTTTAAAAACCAAGGACACAATTACGTGGTGATCTAATCACATTTTTTTCGTACCGGTATATTAATACTAATTAAGTTAATCGCTTCTAGAATTGGTAGTAACATGTAACTGCGACACGTGCAGCTCTTGACAGTCTGTTTGAAAAGGCAAATACAATTAATGTTTTAAGTATCATGTGCAATACAGTACTTTGGCAAATGACACTGGGTCTGCAGGGGGAAGTTAAAGAAATGCGGAATGCATTGACTTCGAAATAAGCCTTTTAGCCTTCTTGAGTGTCTGAGATGAACTGAACGCTGATCAAAAATGAGTACTGTACCATCAGCTGACGATAACATTTTGTGCAACCACTCAATTCACGAGTCATCTTGGATCTCTGTTCGAACAGGTCGATCCGCTCGGGTCGAGATTGTGTAGAGATCGTGTGTACGTCTAGTTGGTCTAGTAGGGATCGCGTTGGGATTGTATGTAGATCGGAATGATCGAGAAGAGATCGAAGTTGTGGTCGACTATACGTCGTGTAGGAGTCGTGAATGGTCGAATGTGGGTCGTCAATGGTCGAATAGCGGTCGGGAAGAGCTTGTGTTTAGGCATGTGGTCGGGATTGGTCGGTGAAAAATGGGTGATCGGGCTTGATTGGGCTTGGCCGGGTTGGTTTGATCGGCAGTAGGAACCCACCACATGTATGACAGTATCTGCTGCTTAAATTTCTATTCTACTGCAACGAACTTACCATTAAAATAATTAATGCTCTCTTACGTCTTTTCTTAATTTCAAAGTCACTATTGATACTAGGCCTTATTATCAACATGTAAAAAGTTACAGTATGTTTGTATTCGCAGTAGGATACGAGTAAAACCGTGTGGTATACTGAAGTACAAAAGAAAACTTCAAACGGTTTGTGAATTAAAAGCTAGAGCTATTTTTTCCATAATTTGTAATTTTTCATTATACCTTATCATTACTACCAACATTTCCTGTCTTACTTATCGTGACCTCAAATGGCTCAGTTAACATTGCAATCAAACTGGAAGCTCAAATACTTTGATTAAGATGCTTTCATTTGTCTTCAGGTTGTTCAATTACAAATATGTGGTTTTTATAAAATTCAGTTTTATCTTGATGTGTAACCGATCATTAACCATGGTAACGGCCACGGTGGTCACATCCACCACCAACTTTATGACAAAACGAGCAGATTATGATAGCTTATGGTGGGTTCCCACTGCCGATCAAACCAACCCGACCAAGCCCGATCAAGCTAATTTGGCCTGGTCGGGCTCGGTCGGCAAGGGTGATCGGGGTCGGTCTACCTTGATCGGGGTCGGTCTACCTTGATCGGTATCGATCTGGCTTCCTACACGACAATTTTTGGCATGTCAAAAAATATCGTGTAGGGGTCGAGAAGGCAAGCGATCGTACAGCGATCGTGTATTGGTCGAGTAGAGGTCGAGCTGATCGGGAATCGATCGTATAGAGGTCTAGTTTGGTCGCGGTGGATTTTTTCCGCCGATCACTACCCGATCATCTCGATGTATACACAACTTCTACACGATTGGTTCCCGATCAACTCGATCAACAACTCAACCGCTTGACGATCGGTACATGTCTGCCCTAAACAGTCACTCGACCGAACTCGCTCACTTCTCGACTGCTTCTCGATGACATCCCGAGCACTTCTCGACCACTTCTCGACCGCACTCGATCTTTCCGATCGCAACTCAACTCAATAGGAATAATACAGAAGGAAATCCAGTAGCACTTGGGGGTGACTTCAATGTTATTAGAGACACGAATCTAGATTATTTGGACAAGTATCAAAGAAGCAAACAAAATTTAGTTTAAAAAAATGAAGAATTCATGGATAGTTATAGATTACGTGATGTATGGAGAAGTAAAAATGAAGATAAAAAGCAATACACGTATAAACAACGAAATCCTTTTATGCAAAGTCGCTTAGATTATTGGATCATATCAGAGAATTTAGAGCAAATAACATCCAAATGTGACCCTCTATAGCCCCTGACCATTCAGCAGTTAATCTGGTAATCCATAATATGTCATCGACAAAAAATAAAAATAAAAGATCTTATTGGAAGTTTAATGATAGTCTATTAAGTGACGAGGAATACGTTAAGAAGATTAGAGAAGAAATAAAGACTTTAAAAGAGAAACTGTCTGTTGAAATTAAAGATAAGAGAGTACTATGGGATTTCATGAAAATGGAAATATGGAAGTTTACAATTAAACTATCAAGAAAAAGGGCGGAGGAAAGGAAAGAAAAAAATCGGAAAATTGGTAAAAGAGATTAAAGACTTAGAAGAGGATTTATTGTCGATTGGCAATGGACATCACAAAGATGTTTCTGAAAATGTGAAAACTAAGAAACAACAACTAAGTTTACTCCACGATTACATCAATGAAGGTTTAAAAGTACGGTCAAGATCCTCATGGTATGAATGTGGAGAAAAGAATACAGGATTCTTCAAACAGTTAATGGAATCAAATAGAAAAAAAGTATAATAAAGAAATTAAATGGAAATGGAAATACCACTTCTAACGAAAAAAATTAATTGAAGGAATAAAATCATTTTATGGGCAGTTATATAGCAAATAAATTCTATACAAGATGACACTTTGGACTTCTTTCCTAATAACCTGCCAAAATGGAATAATATATCACGAGATTTATGTGAGGAAACAATCGTAGAAAGGGAATGCATAGAAATACTAAAAGATATGGAACTTAACAACTCTCCAGGAAATGATGGTTTAAGTGCAGAATTTTGGCCAGTAATTGGAGATCTTTTAATGAAGCTCTTCAACAAGGGGAATTATCAGGCTCTCAAAGGCAAGCAGTTATTATCTTGATTCATAAAGATGGCAAAAATCCGGAGCTTATTAAGAATTACAGACCGATTTCGTTGCTAAACGTAGATTATAAAATCCTATCTAAGATACTTTTAAAGAGAATACAAGAAGTTTTACCTGAAATTGTTAGTTTTGATCAGTTGGGATATGTTAAGGATAGGAACATTGGAGAAGCAATACGAATAATAGACGACATGATCTTTCATACTTCTTTTTACAGAGAACACGCTTTTTTGGTGGCCATTGATTTTGAAAAAGCATTTGATTCTGTTTCACATTTATTTTTATATAAGGTTTTACAATCATTTAATTTTGGACCAGGGTTTTGTAAATGGGTTAATTAATTTTTATGCTAAAGCAGAAAGTTGTGTTATAAATGGATATACATCAACAGGTTATTTCAAGGTTGAAAGAGGAGTAAGGCAGGGAGATCCTCTCTCTCTCTCTCTCTGTACGCAGACGATATAACGCTTTTCATTAAAGATTCGAATTCATTTAAGGAAATTAAACATATTTTTGAATGTTTTTATAAAATATCAGGCTTAAAGTTAAACAAGGACAAGACATTCATTTTGCCCTTAGGTCCACAATTATCCACTCATACATTTCCGTTTGGGAAGCAAGTAGACATTGTTAAAATACTAGGAATTTATTTTTCAATACACGAAGATATCAAAGAACAAATGAATTATAAAGAAATATTGAGCAAGATTAAAAAACGTTTTACGTGGTGGAAGCAGCGTGATTTAACATTAATGGGGAAAATTCAATTAATGAAAGTATATGGCTATTCTAAATTTATATATTTATCAACATTGATGCCGGTTCCAGAATGGGTGTATAGCGAAATTGAAGAAATATGTTTTGATTTTTTTGTGAAGAAGTAAAGGCAAAATTAATAAAAGCATCATGTTTTTAGACTATCCGCAGGGTGGGCTCAAAATGATGAATTTCCGACTGTTTGTAAAGGCACAGAGAAAATGTGGATAAAAGGCTTGTAACAGGAACTCAAGCTATCAAATGGAAACATTACTTTAAATATTTAATGAGACCAATGGGCGGGAATTTAATATTTTATTGCAACTATTGGAGAGATACAGTAAAACTCATGTTACCTTCTTTTTATCAGAATCTTCTGAAAGCATGGATAGATATGAAAGAATATGTTAAAACAGAAGAGAGATACAGAGGCAATGAAATATTGTATAATAATAATTTTATTCAACTAGAAGGTCAAACTTTATTTGAGGAAAAAAAAATTTGTTTAAATATATATCGACTTCATCACATATGCGATGAACAAGGGTTATTAAAAAAAGATGCATATTTTATTACCATTGGTTTAAGTAAGGAAGAAATTACAAAAGTTAACAAAATCTATTCAATAATTCCTCACGAATGGAAACAGAATGTTCAGCCTGCAAGAAAGTCCATCCACTGTGGCCTTAGTTTAGAATTAATATTTGCAAAGAAGGTTTTTAAATTTGAAGAAATAACTGCAGAGATGGTGTATAAAAGTCAAATCAAGAAGAATGCAGAAATCAGCTCAGCATTTCATAACTTAATGGAACTTTATAATATTACAACTAAAGAAGTGGATTTTTTTGTTCAACCAAAGTTGTGCACATTAAACAGTAAACTGAGAGAATTTCACTTTAAACTTTTGCATAGAATAGTTTATACAAACCATCATTTGCATAGATATAAATCTCGTACAAACGGTTTGTGTTCGTATTGCAATATTTGGAGGAAACCTATCAACATGTATTTTTAATGTAATATAATAAAAAGATTCTGGGAAAATGTGCTGATAAACTCAATTTACCAATTCTAAGGAAACTGTCGTGGAAAGAAATTCATATTGGAATAGATGGGAGTAATATGAAATCGGAGCAATTACTAAACCACATTCTGATTTTGATTAAATTGATGATTTTTAATAGCAGAGAGAAGGGAAGCCTCCAAATGTAGATGAAGTAAAAGATAAAATTTTCGAAAATAGGAAAGAGGAAAAAAACTTGCAATGGAAAGGGATACTCTTTCAATTCACTTAAAAAAATGAGAGACCTTGGAAAGTTTTGTGTAATATTAATTAACTTTTAAAAAAGCAACTTCCCAACCCTCTATCCCAGCAGTATTTTATCTTTATCTCTCTCTTTGGGGGAGTTTGTCTCTTTTGAGAGGTAGTACTTCTTAAACAATATTTTTACAGACTGTAATATTTCATGTACAAGCATTTTTTTTTTTTTAATTCAACAGATATTCGTTTTTTCTTCAAAGAAGCACAAAATGAACATGAAATGACCACGGAGATGTGACTAAGTATTTTATCATTATTATTATTACTATTATTGTTTTAAACGAATAAGGAAATGTATGAAAGAGTTGTTTTGTTTAGCAATTGATGTTCAGAATAATACTTTTGAATTGTATTTTGATTATTCTGAGTTGTATTTTGATTGTTCTGAGTATGATGTAAATTTCATGATTTCGGTTATATGTATTGCCTCTGGTATTGAATAAATAAAACACCTTATAAATATTTTAAAAACAAGAACACAATTACGTGCTGATCTAATCACATTTTCTTCGTACCGGTATATTGATACTAATTAAGTTAATCGCTTCTAGAATTGGTAGTAACATGTGACTGCGACACGTGCAGCTCTTGACAGTCTGTTTGAAAAGGCAAATAAAATTAATGTTTTAAGTATCATGTGCAATACAGTACTTTGGCAAATGGCACTGGGTCTGCAGGGGAAGTTTAAAGAAATGTGGGAAATAAGCCTTTAGCCTTCTTGAGTGTCTGAGATGAACTGAACGCTGATCAAAAATGAGTACTGTACCATCAGCTGACGATAATATTTTGTGCAACCACTCAATTCACGAGTCATCTTGGATCCCTGTTCGAACAGGTCGATCTGCTCGGGCCGAGATTGTGTAGAGATCGTGTGTACGTCTAGTTGGTCTAGTAGGGATCGCGTTGGGATTGTATGTAGATCGGAATGATCGAGAAGAGATCGAAGTTGTGGTCGACTATACGTCGTGCAGGAGTCGTGAATGGTCGAATGTGGGTCGTCAATGGTCGAATAGCGGTCGGGAAGAGCTTGTGTTTAGGCATGTGGTCGGGATTGGTCGGGGGAAAATGGGTGATCGGGCTTGATTGGGCTTGGTCGGGTTGGTTTGATCGGCAGTGGGAACCCACCATTAGGGTCCTAGCGAACAGAAAATCATCATTTAGAATTATGCAAACATTTATTTAACAATATATTTATTAGTTTCAGGTAATTTTTCGTACAAATATCAATTTATTATCACTGTTTCCATAGCAAAAACAATTTTTAAACATGACTGACACCTGTAGTAACTTCAAATAGCTTAAAATACACATATCGACATGTTTTCGATGTGTTTTTAACTTTCTAAGTTACAAATATATGACTTTAAAAAAAAAATTATAATGTTCTTGCTCCTTTACCAAGGTAATAGCCCTAGTTGTCACACCCACCATCAACTTAAGGGCAAACAGGCCCATTCTGATAGCTAGAGGTCCTTACAGAAATACTTAATTTAAATTGTCGAAGGGGGTGGGGCCTTTTCAATTATTGGCCCATGGACTATTATTACTAATACCTGTGAGAATTTCCTTATACGGTACATGTACACTGTAGATGTACATGTACAGAGTGATTTCCACTCAAAATGCGCATCCTGTAGAAAGACATCAACTCATTTGGGATAATAAAATGTCTAATCCATCACAATATCTGATCATTTCTTTTCTGTGTGTGGCATGACAACATATATTATAGTTTAATCAGGAAAAAGTGTTTCGCGGGACAGCTTTATGGTGTTTAAAAACATTTGGAATATGATTAGCTTTAATAACCCCATATTTTAGTAAGTCACACTTTTATGTTTCATTGCGCCATACATATGTGTGTAATATCAAACTTTCAAATGTATATCACACATTTTTATTAATTCAAACTCATAATGAATGATATATCAATTGAAAGGACTTTCTCAGATAACAAATATTCGTCAACAAATGAAAAATCATGATTTTTGACATTCTTTCAAATTTTGAGCAAAGAAATTAAATTGTTAGTATTTAAAAAATGCGCGTTACATCCACCCTATGTTAATCTTTAGTATTTTTGCAAGAGTTTTAGCATGGGTGCCATGTATTACCCAAAATGCCGTCCCCCAAAAAAAAAAAAAAAAATCGTGTCTTGGCTGGTCTACAAGTACGTGTGAATGTGTGTGTGTATGTTTGGCATGGACGGTGAAGCCTTCCTCCTGATTGGGTCATGGGGGGCGATTATTAAAACAAGATTGCATTATTTTATTTACTTGCAATACTATCATTATTTTTCTTCTTTTCCTGAAGGTATTGCATCTCTACAATATACCTTAACTCTGTTTGTTTGTGTGATTGTTTTGTATTTTGTTTATACTATCATTTAATTTTGTAATTCTGAGACATGTGTTGTATTCTTGCCCATTAATCTAAAAGATTGCTCACCGAGTGTATGAGAGAGGTATAAAGCACGATATTCTTATCATAATGTATAGTTTCTCAGCATGACATGGGCATCGGAATTTTCTTGATAACGTGACGAACTATGCGAAGTTATTTATGAAGTAGATTTATTCAAATTCATGGATGCTTCCTTTCCAGATGTGTATGTATATGTATACATGTATTTATGAAGAGAGAGAACGACATCACACTTGAAATGCATTTAATGCCAAATTTGTAAACAAAAAATATATATATACATATATGTGTGTGTGTGTGTTGTGTGTGTATGTGTAAGGGTATGCAGGGTGTTTGTATGTGCGTGTGTGTGTATATATATATATATATATATATATATTATGTATATACAAATATACCAGAAATAATTATGCTCCGTACACGAAAAAATAGATTTTCTTCTATACAAAAAAATATATAATATTTATCTCTCTCTCTCTCTCTATATATATATATATATATATATACATGATCAATCTAAGGATCTTGTTCATTTCTTTTCGGACAGAGTGACTTCGGTACCAAACAAAATAGCCAACAGTTTATTGTTAGCTTTTCTGCTCTTCAGCGTGGTGCTGGTGGTACCCTGGTATCAGATGACAGTTCGGAATGCTAGCAAATCTATCCCTAGATTTCGTGCCCCCAGCCCAGGAGGTAAGTTAATATTAACATTATAGTATACTGTAATCTTTAGTCTGTGATGGTGTCATTGTGAAATTTTCTTTTTTCAGTTTTTCCAGTAACTTACCCTTCTTTGTAACAGGTATTCCCATCACTGGTATTTGCTTTCGTTGTTTTCGCCTTCATCTGCTTTTTGAATTTCTTTACTGTACTGTTGTATTTGTTCCTTGATTACCATTATCAATGAGAAGGAATGAAATGTGAATTTCAATCAAATTAACCAATCAGATTGAAAGAAGTGGTAGGCAATTTGCTTTCAAGTTTCCAGAGGCGATGCCTTTTGTACAGTATAGAAGATCACGAGTTAAATCAATTATTTTAACTGTACAAATGACCAATATTTATTTTTCTCTTGAGTTCTAAGTCCCTATACAATGTATATTTCGGCCCCTGGGCCAGAGTCGGGATGTGTGTGATATACATTTAACTGTGAGCATCATCATTGTTATCTAATCATTGATATTATTGCTAGTTTATCATGTTGAACTTCACAGGTTATAACGATACGCAGTCTATTGAGAAAGATGACGTCTCCGATCTTCGGAGAATTGAAGAACCCACATCATCTTTAGGCACAACAAATGTTACGTCGTTGCGGCGTGTTGTCTACCAAATGGCGAAACCGGTAACTATTGTTTGTTTGTTTTTGTTTTTCACCACGGTGATGATATGGAAGTGTCTTTAATTATAGTGGGTTATTCACTTGACTCTCAATTCAAGGGTTCAGGGTTCGAATCCCAGCCTAGCACCAGTATTCTTTGGCAAGACATTAATCCACATTTGGCCTTCTTCACCTAGGTGTAAATGGATACCTGGCAATTGCTGGGTAGTAATTATTGCAGGGCCTTTAGGAAGAATAGCACTGATGTTGATGAGACTTTTCTTGGTAAACAGAATTAATTTGTTGTATTATTATGATTGTTATTATGATTATTATTATTATTAGTTGTAGTAGTAGAATTAGTAGTAGTATTTTTATTATCATTATTAATATGTGTCAACATGATATGTTATAAGATCTTATGCTTCATCATCTGCCTCCAAGATCGAGTGTCGAGTGAATGGTCCATGCCCTTTCTCTGTCACATAAACATATGTGAAAAGAAAACTCTTAAAAGAGTTGGGCTATACAAAAAAAAAGTCGCTAATTTTCAACCAACACTAGATAACACTCTCCACTGCATTTTTGGTTGAAATTGGACCAACTGATGTTGGGCAATTGATATGCTAAGTGGGTGGGTAATCAAATTGCCCAGCAGCACATAACCATCTGTAAATTGTACAACTCTCCAATTGCCAATGTTTGTTAGTGTTGGTCAATCCATTGCCCAATTCATTTTCCCCAAAAGACTTTACGTAACCTATTCCTATAACAAAGTGCCTAATTACTGAGTTAATGTAACTCTGAAGAAAGCATTTGTCCAACTCTTAAAAAGCTCAGATGTTGGGAAGTAATTGCCAAACTTGGTCAAATTTTAGGCCTACCCAACTGATAATGAGTAATCCAAAATAATCTTATGTTCTTGGTAAACAATAAATCCTTTCTTCCTCAACATGATCAACCTGGTTAAAAAGGGTAGTGTCCAGCTATCTACTACTTGTCCTCATGTGTGTCGTGGGTTCTGCCTAACCTTAACTTTATATATCCTAAAATCCTAAAATGCCCAGACAACAACCTCCGAGTACAAATACAATACCCTCAGACAACTACTTAAATTGAACAAAGGGGCAGTTGTCCAGGGGGGCTAGTTGTCTTCCTTCGGATATTGTCGTCATTATTAGTTGTTCATGGCACAGCTTTACCTGTGATGAATCTCTTCACTGATACCAGGTTTTTGACGCCCTGCCGGACAACTTTCTCCCGGGATACAAATGCCCCTGCTGGACGATACGGTCCAACGCCATGAACAATCAAATCAGTTGTCTTCCGTACTTCTACATTCTTGGGGCACCCAAGTGTGGGACCACCGATCTCTGGTATAAGATCGGTGGACACCCAGACGTGATAGGGGATTGTGAAAGAACCGCATTGGTGGACCCGAGGTCGACTGCACGGTAAGCTATGGTTATGATTATACCTTTATAATGAGTTCTTTTGTATGAAAGCAGAAAAAATAAGAGAAGTAGAATGGCAAAAGTTTGACTAGAGAGTTATGATTGGTGTAGTATGAAATCACTATCTCTGTGTGAATCTCAAATTGGATATTTGGTCAGTGGATTGTGACTTAGTCACAATTTTGAAATTCCCATACGTATAGTGATTACAACTTCAAAAAAGATAATTACATTCTTAATACTTGTCCGATTTCGTTCAAACTTTCTTTCAGAGCAATTTGCTATTTAGTTTGGATTATCCTTTGATATCTCCAGGGATGAGTTTGACTACTTATACCATAGTTGCACCAAAATGTAGAGGTGCCGTAGTCGAGTGATTTAAGCAGGCTGGGAATGCAGATGTCGTAGGTTCGAACCCCAGCACGGAATGTCCCTTGGTAAGGCATTCAATCTATATCGCTTCCCTCTACCAAGGTCTTGAATGGGTACTTAGTAGGGTATGAACGTAAATATGATTGGGTGAGCATAATTATTATGGGCGGATGTAAACAGGCGACTTGCTGGAATTAAGAGTGTGCTCTGTAAAGTGCTGAATTATAACAATCATTATTATTTTTAATGTTTTTATTATCATTATTATCATTACTATTAATGTTGTTGTTATTGATGTTGTTGTTATTATATAGTTCGGTGATGTATCCACCAGACCTTGACATGCAGTATCAAGAGCACAACCTCTCCTAGCCCCCCTGGATAATTTCATCCCTGACAATTCCCGAAGGACCGTTTCCCCTAAGACACTCGGACAAGTTCGTAGGATATAATAGGGTCGTTGTCAGTGGATAGTATAATTTCACCGAGGGAATCATACAGGGATAATAATGGGTATATTATCTAGGGAGTAAATATATGCCGGGTAGTGACTGTCCTAATTAGGGATGGCAGCCTACCCCCTCCCCCGAGAAAAAGGGCGTGAACTTGGCAACTGACATTCTGAGTTTTTTGTTCTACCCCTTCCTTAATAATAATATAATAATAAAAAATTTATATAGCGCAGCTTTTATACGAAATATATTCAGCTGCGCTGGTTCAGAGTTCCTTTTTACTAAATTCTACAAAATAGAATCTCTCAATTTAACAAATATGTTTTAATTTGGATTTGAAGACATTGAGAGATGGAGTGCTTCGTATTTCATTGGCAAGCTATAGCAAAAGCGCGGTCCCCGAGAGTTACTTTAGTTTTGCCATGGGGAATCTGAAACAATAATTTATCTGTGGAACTGCGGAGGCTACGACTGTGTGACTGGACTTTGAGTTGAAGTAATTCTGTTATGTAACTAGGAGCTTGACCACTCAATGATTTATAAACAATTAACAACATTTTGAATGAAATTCTTTGACGGACTGGCAACCAGTGGAGCTCTCTCAGAAGAGGTGCGGTGGAGGTGAATTTTGACCGACGATAGACAAGTCTTGCACATGCATTTTGGACTCTTTGTAACCTAGCTATCAGAGAATCAGGCATTCCAAACAGCAACCCATTACAATAATCAAGTTTACTTGTGATAAGAGCATGTAGAACCAATTTCATACTTATGAAATGAAGTTAAGAAACTGTAAAATCTGTTGTGTGGCTGCACCTTCTACCAATTTAGAAATGTATTGTAAATTGCTTATAGGTCTAAAATTACTAAATTCAACATCAAGCCCTGGTTTTTTCAACAATGGGGAAACAAGGGCGACTTTTCATTCAATCAAGATTTTGTTTATCAGGCTTTCTCGATAAAATCTTATTGGTTTAGCTCCTATTTGTAATTTCCTCTATAAACTCTCATCGATTGTCGGCAGTTTTATTCATGTCCATTTGTAATTTCTGACATGGTTCAAGTGCAGTTACTTTATGACAACAAACTGATTTATTAACGGTACGTTTTACCATTCAAATATTGGATGCCAAAAATACTACTCTTAATTTAGATATTCCAGTACTGACCTATGCGTTAATAGCCCATTCAACTCTTGTTCGTTTTCACTCATTCCCCCCGACCTTCTCCCTCTCTCTCTCTCTCTCTCTATATTTATATATATATATATTTATATATTATGTGTGTGTATGTTGGTGGGTGTGTGCGTATATAAATATATGTGTGTGTGTTGTTCTTTCTCTTTGTTTTGTTTTTCGCTCCCCACCTTCACTTTATGATTATGATTTGATGACTCTGACCTTATTATCTGTTGGGCTGAAATTTGCTGTTACGTTTTGCTTTTAATTTTTGCTTCTCTCTCGCTCTCGCTCTCTTTCTGTGTATCTCTTTTCTTTCTCTTTTTCAACTCAAACCACAATTTTAATTTCTTCCTGTAGGTAGATCGTTTAACTCGTATACTCAGAGTTGTTCTGCAAAACTAGTCGATATGTTCAATCAGAATGCTTCAAATACGGACAAGCTCATCGTAGGTACGTATATAGGCCCTGTATTTGCTCTGAATGTCAATTCGATTAAATTAAAACAATTATTGGACATGGGGGAGAGATACAATTTTAAATAACACCAAAAAATAGCTGTTTTTGTCAAACAAAAATAACGTTACAATAGAATCAGAAATCAAAAATCAAAATTTTACATAAACAAATACGCACACACACACACGCGCATACACATACACACACACGCCTATTTATTTTAATTCATAACGCTTTACAGAATTTAAAAAACCGCTATTGATTTATTCTCATGAGGTTCGTGAGCGTTTCGTGGTTTTGCATGGTTACATCAAAGACCCTACTACATGGTTATATCAATTATACAAGTACGTGGACACATATCTTAATACAATATGAGTGAGTAAATATACAAAGAGCCCGTTTCATTCTGGTTCTTGCTTACATGCGAATCTCACGGCTTGATTTGACAATCGATTGAAATATTTTATTATAAGAAACAGGAAATAAAGATGAAAGAATGGTTTACATGGAATTTTAATTTAATTTAATTTAATAGATTGATAGTATATTGTACTGATGAAAAGGGAGGGATATGTATTATTGGAAGAGAAAGAGAATATGGATGGGAAATAGAGTGAGGTTTTCAATAAGAAGAGAAGTAGAGAGAGGAAGGATTGCAAAGGGTATAATCACATAAAACAGTAGTTATACACATTACTTCTATACGTCTACAACGTAATGATAAAGAATATAGTTAATTAAATTAACATATTAAGAAGCGTATTAGAAATGATATAATTAGCACATTCAAAAACAAAATGCATCTTATGGGGTTTTGCAATTATAAACATAAAGTTCAGATGTGAGTAAGATAAAGAGGAGAGGGCCGAAGAGAGGATATTAAAGAAGAGAGAAAAGATAAACATTTTACATTTCTAGCAGGAATATATAGGTAATGACCGTTGTGGGCATTACACGAATCAGAGACTGGATTTTAATTATACAAATCTTATTTTTTTTTTTAATGTCAGAACGAAAGATTTAGAAAAAAATGTAAGGAGGTTTTGCATTATACACGATCCGAAATAAAGAACTTCCTCTCGACAACACAACACAAAATACTACCATACACAGTACACTTCAACCTTCCATCCCACTCACTGGACAATGTTCAAATCACCGGAATCGAATTAATCCACAACAAATCACGCCACACAATCCTCCACAGAGAATCTTTTTGGATATCAAAACTTAAAACCCTACACCCAGATGGGATCAATGTCGATCAATAAGGCAATTTACACACCGACATATCAGACGCACGCAAACTTTTGTTCACATGATTAAAAAAACTGCCTCAACGCAGTGTATTCGATCTTAATTTATTTGAATTTCATTTATAGTCTCTGATTCTCACGTTTTATCCTTGCATTTGTTATACAATGTCGGACTGCGTACACTCCAATGCATTTGAATGAAGCCTTCTATCCTCCTCCCTTTCCCCTCCCTAGACACAGGTCATGACACCGGCTGTGTCATAGATCAGTAACATCCGTGTCACAGGTCAGTAATCCACACTTGACCGCACTTCCCCTATTTAGTCAGGTGGCTTAGTGAAATTATCGTTACTTGCCGGATAAAAGCACCATTTTTGGTACAGGGCTTCCTTAGGACCTACTAAACGATATTAGGCTAGGAGCCCCCGGCAAAAATTCAATTGAAGGGTTTGGGGCGGGGCGTCTTTGGACCCCAAATGATTTTATAACATTGATTTGTTGTTGTACAAATGCCATTGTTGGTACAGGGCTTCCTTAGGACCAACTAAACGATATTAGGGTAGGAGCCCCCGGCAAGAGTATCATATAAGGGTGTGGGGCGGGGCGTCGCCTCGTAGCCCCCAAATAATTTAGAAGGTAATATAACATTGATTTGTTGTTGTACAAATGCCATTTTGGTAGAGGGCTTCCTTAGGACATACTGAACGATATAAGGGTAGGAGCCCCCGGCAAGAATATCATATAAGGGTGTGGGGGCGTCGCCTCGTAGCCCCAAATATTTTAGAAGGTAATATAACAGTTATTTGTAGTTGTACAAACGCCATTTTGGTACAGGGCTTCCTTAGGACCTACTGAACGATATAAGGGTAAGAGCCCCCGGCAAGAATATCGTATAAGGGTGTGAGGCAGGGTCGTCGCCTCGTAGCCCACAAATAATTTATGAGGTAATATAGCATTGATTTGAATTGTAAAAACGCCATTTTTGGTACAGGGCTTCATTAGGACCTGCTAAATGATGGTAGGGTAGGAGCCCCCGGCATAAATATTCATATATGTGTGATTAGGGGCCCCGTGGCGTTGTACAACAAAAACTCCATGTTATATTACCTTACAAATTGTTGTGGACTACGAGGCGACACCCCTGTCCCACACCCTTATATGATATTCTTGCCGGGGGCTCCTACCCTAATATCGTTCAGTAGGTCCTAAGGAAGCCCTGTACCAAAACTGGCATTTGTACAACAAAAATAAATGTTATATTACCTTCTAAATTATTTGGGGCTACAGTGACGCCCCCGCCCCACACCCTTATATGATATTCTTGCAGGGGGCTCCTACCCTAGTATTGTTCAGTAGGTCCTAAGGAAGCCCTATACCAAAAATGGCAATTGTACAACAACAAATAAATGTTATATTACCTTCTAAATTATTTGGGGGCTACGAGGCGATGCCCCGCCCCACACCCTTATATGATATTCTTGCCGGGGGCTCCTACCCTAATATCGTTCAGTAGGTCCTAAGGAAGCCCTGTACCAAAAATGGCATTTGTACAACAACAAATCAATATTATAAAATCATTTGGGGGCTCCAAAAAGACGCCCCCGCCCCCACACCCTTAAATTGAAATTTTGCCGGGGGCTCCTAGCCTAATATCGTTTAGTAGGTCCTAAGGTAACCCTGTACCAAACATGGTGCTTTTATCCGGCAAGTAACGATAATCGACAAATTTGACGCTAAGCCACCTGACTAATTACACGCACACATAAATCATAGCAACTGAATAAATACACACGACAGCCCAACACACAAGCAAGGTAAAACACTTTGAAATTGCATAATCATTTCTAAGTTTATTCCGAAGTATTTCTCGTACTAATTTTTGCTATGTTCATGATGCGTGACTATATGATTGAGTGATATTTAGTTTTTATGCCATGTATATCTGTTCATACAATGTATTTGTTTCTGTATGTGTTTGAACTTCAGAACCTGAAGAGTTCACAAGCCGAAAGCTCGTAATAAAATTGTAAAGTACAGCTACGTTTTACGTTCCTAGACCATTTTCTTCACGCCTATATGTATATATATATATATATATATAGGCGTGAAGAAAAAATGGTCTACGAACGTGAGACGTAGCTGTACTTTACAATTTTATTACGAGCTTTCGGCTTGTGAGGCCTTCTTCAGGTTCTTGCTTGTGTGTTGGGCTGTCGTGTGTGATTATTCAGTTGATGTGATGTATGTATATATATATATATATATATATGTGTGTGTGTATATATATATATATATATATATATATTTATTCAAACATTTTTATACAGAATAAAAACATGATTCGGGTGGGAAACTAGTAACAGTGGCATATCTACCCCGATTGGCACTTGAAGGGGCGCAAAAACGCAAAACACAGGGGACGCAAATAGAAGAAAAAGAAAGAAAAGGGGGAAAAAAATATTATTTATTCCTTTTAAAGATTATATGAGCCTCCAATACAAACAGTAAAAAGCATTAGAAAAACATTTTTTGAGGGTTAAAAATGCGAAAGTTTTGTCGCTCGGTCGCTTTTCTCCCTCGCATATGTTTCTTCTTGGTTTCGCGCCCAAATATTATCATATAATTTAGATAACGAGTATGAAGATTCAAACTTCAATGAAAGAGGTTCAATTAAGTCTCGTCGCTTTGCTCCCCATTATATAAAGTTTCACTGGCGTCTTATAAATTATTGCGCCCCAAATAATAATGGAGTGATTGAAATTATATTTGAAAGAGTTCTACATTTAAAAGAAACCTAATTCCTCGACTTCATATTTCCTGCTATCCTTAATTTTGCGCCCAATTTGAGAGAGACATGAATTAATAGAAAACCGCTTATCAATGTTCAGAAGTCGAAACTCTATCGCTCGATTGCAGTGCTCCCGTGCAAATTTCCCGAAGAAAAAATTACATAAAAATCGCGTTTTGTGGATTTAAAGGAAACCTCACCCCAAGAAATAACTTGTTATTCTGAGAGATTTATTATATTCTTGCCCATTAATCTACACGATTCCCCACCAAAGAGTAGGAGAGAGGCATAAAGCAAGAAAATGTACAGTTTCTCAGCACGATATGTGTATCGCCATTTTCTTGATAATGTGACGTACTAAGCCAAGACGTATACCGAGTAAATGTATCAAAATGTATGGATGCTTACTTCCCAGGTGTGTGTGGTGATGAGGTATTTCATTCACCTGATATTATCCTTCGTACTACAATTGCCAAAACGCAAATTGCTTAAATAAGTTGGTGCTCTTCTGGGGTAAAGGTTTCGCATGAATAAAATCGATTAGTGAACTGCTATATTTTATTATGTTTTCATGTTCTCCTGTTATATATTTTTCACCAAATATAATTTTAATCTTCTCAGTTTTGATTTTCCTCATCGAAAAGTAAAGATTTTTTAATTGAATTAAAAAGTCTTTCCAACTAAAGCTTGGTGCATGATACATGTATAACTTCGCCTGGTACGTCACATTTTCAAGAAAATGGCTACGCCCATGTCATGCTAAAAGGCATGACATCATGCCAAGAATATCTTCATTTATATACACTTTCTTGTACACTTTCATAAGAAATATTTTACATCAAAGGCAAAAATACATCTCATTTTTCAAAATACCAACAATTATTCTTTGGGGTGAAGTTTCCTTTTATAATGCCCAACAATCTACCGCTCGGTTACTTTACTCGGTCCCTTGCTTGGACAAATATATGGATATGTTTGGGCGGGGCGCAATTTCTGTTTAGCCCAGAGTCATCTATACACAAAGTTTGGACATCTTGGTTTCAGTTGGTCACAACAGGGCGTATACTCTTTTGTTTTTGCTTATCCAACAAAGCAGTATTTCGCCAAGGTCGTGCCCAACTCAAACTGGGTTGGCCAAACTCTCCTTATCAATGGCTCTGGTTTTGGCCCGGGGGCCCTGATCCCGATATGCGGCAGTGATGAACAACCCTTGCCTATTCTTGTATTTATTTCAGGTGATGGTTCGCCTTCCACCTTATGGGATAACCATGATTGGATAAAAGTATTCGGAGTGAGAAATGAAGGGCCCGAATTCGTGACCGCTCACTTATTGCGTGCCGTTCAACCCAATGCAAAACTATTTGTGATATTGAGAGAACCCGTGTCAAGGTTAGAATACGTTTGTTTGTTTTTTAAAACTTATTTCTTGTTAGTAAATGTGTGTGTTTGTTTGTTAATAATAAATTGTAGTAATAATCATATAAATAAAAATCATAATAACAATAGTAATTACAAAAGTAACTAGACATTGAATTCGTCACGGTGACGAATTAGGTGATCTGCCGCTTTGATCGAGACATAACACATGTAGAAACTCAATGGGAGATTTGGTCTTTAACAAAATATCACGTCCTCCACTCATAAAACACGCCTATATGTATATAAGCTCATCTAGTTTGTGCTAACTATTGTTCGGTACAACCCTGTTACCATTATATTAATGACGGGAGTAGGCGAACAAACAATTATTTATTATATGAAAATATGTCGGATCGTACGGAGCAGGAAGAAAAGCGATGTTGACGGTCGAGAATCGTGGGGAAAAAGTGCAGATGAGAATTGTAAGAGATAAAGTATCGATGGAGAATAGTAAGAACCAAAAGGCATTCACCAAATCTTACCATGAGACCAAAAGGCTGGCCAGGACAGGAAGTTTAGATTTACCACCCAGCCAAGTATCATGTTTTGACGGTGCCTTGGGTGGGTCGGTGAAAAGTATAACGAGTAGAAGGAGCGTTAATCATAACCAGAAGCCTTGTGGTCAGACGTTTATATGTCGGCGAAAGCAAAAGGAGAAGAGGAAAAGAGTTTTGTGGTCGTGAGATCGATACACTTATTAGGAGATTTGCTACACTACGCGGCCGGTCACCAAATAACAAAAAGTCAGAAAGAAATTTAAACTTTAAACAAAAATTCCATCCTCCAATCGTATAACACCAATAATAGAAGATCTGAAACGTGTTGACTATCCATGACGGAAATGTAACACAAACTCAATGGGAGATAGCACGTACAAATAGAAACCATAGTGGCAGATTTTGCAGTCTTCACCACAGATCAAAAATTGATTCATTGTACATTTGTAGGGTTAGGTCTCAGCTACAACATAATCGAATATTGGATCGACGAAGTATATACAAACCAACAACGGCAAATATTACCTAATCGAATCAAATTCATTTATTTTCATTTAAGTGGCACTATGTTAGCGTCGAAGCATTCTAACATCACACATGATACATGAAATCGCATCTCCAAGTCATACCCTAACAGAACATGAAAGAAAATTGGGGGTTACCAGCCATTCTGAAGAGTTATAGCGGATTCAAAATAGGAACTTTATTTGCCACTTGGGATTTTTTTGCAAAAGCGCACGTGCGTCAATATTGGAGTTAAATTAACTTCTATAAGCTAAATTTAGGTCAATAAATGCTAAAAATTATTTCAAATTGCTAAGAATAGTATCAAGATTACAATGCAAGTGAAAAAATTGAATTAATACAATCATTACGGACGGCACGCGCAATAACGTGCGCGCATGCGCGAAATTTTGAAATGTTCAAAATCGTCTGAAACGTGTAGCAAATTGGTCCAATAAGCATTTTGACCAATTTTAAATTTTGACGCACGCGTACGCGTCCGCCGTGACGCGTGCACAAACATGGTTGTGGTCAAAAGTTTACTCATGACCTCAAGTTTATGCATATCAAGTATCATTCAGAAATGACAATGTATGCATGAAATATGGCCAATATTAGAAATTAACAAAATGGCGCCTAGATGACGTCACGCATCAGTAATAAAAAAACTTTCTTCGTGAGGCACATAATCATGCATATGCCACATGCCATGAAGGTTTCATGGTAATTCACCATGCCATTCATGAGATATCCACGTAACAAAATTCATACAGAAAAAATAGAAAAAGAAACTAGAAATGTAATTCGTCATGAGGACGAATTAGGTGGTCTGTTATGTAATCTGAATAACTGATCTTGTAGAAAATTGTCTTAGCTACAACATAGCAAAATTTGGAAGAAAATCGATCCATATTTACAGATACAATCAATTTTCCATAAATATGCTGACGTCATAATATGCAAATTCGTATTTTGAGTTCCAAGGCCAAAGGGCAAAGGGCAGAGCTATAGAAAATTAAGGAACATTACAAGACATAATAGAAGGAGAACGAGAACCAGAGCAGGCGGGAGAGGTAGAGGGTGAGAGAGAAGAAAAGAGAAGGGCAGAGGCAGAGGGAGACAGAGCAAGAGAATAAGAGGGAGGCAAGGCAAGAGGTCGAGGTAGAGGGAGGCAGAAAGAGAGGGAGAGGGTAAAAGAGTAGAGAGATATATATGCAGAGACAGAGCAAGAGAAGGAGAGGGGCAAATAAGAGAGGAGAAGGGAAACATGCAGAGCAAGAGAGAGAAGAAAGAGAGAGATACAATGGAGAACGATGCATTCAATATATCCAGCATAAATAGAATTTAATATAGAGAAAGAGAGAAGTATAGACAAGTAAACAATTCTATGTCCACGGGAGAGACGTAAACATGCATATACCTGGGCTGAATAACTGGAAAAAGTAAAAACGTCTGGGAAGGAGACTAGCAAGGTGATTTGATATTGTAGCAGAGTTGGGAGATAAACCCTATATTAGGTTTAATACACGACAAGGAACCAGATTTCCCATAGGGTTGTACTCAAACGATTGACATTCTTCTCCCATAGATATAACACGCAAAATTAGGCATTTTATTACATTGTTTGTGATTGTATATGATAATATGTTATAATAGTCGAAGAAGATCATAAAATCAAATTTAAAACGACGGCAAAAAAAAAAAAATGACCCACCAGGAATCGAACTTGGGTCGCCGGAATGGGAGGCAAGTGCTATGACCACTATACCAAAATAATCCACATAGACATTACACGTGAACGGAAAATGGAATTCTCAAATCCCACTTTGCAAGTGAAATATGAGCATGATCCCGGCATCTGATCGAAAAATAAAGGGCACACTTGTGATAGCTTATTGTCTCAGCTACAACATACTCGAAGCTCAGCGAAAACAAAACTAAAACGACGGAGATATTGCTCGCGAAAGACGGTAATGTAGAATCCAGTTTTGAGAAAAGTCATATCCCATAGAGAATACACGCAAAATGTGAAAAATTGACATGCCTCCTTTAATCGCAAAAACACGCCATGATGCCTTTGTCAAAATGACAAATCGTGGAGACTGCATTTGTAGAGAATTGTCTCAGCTAGAACATATCAAAATTTGGAAGAAAATCAATCAATATTTACAGAGATACAATCAATTTTCCAAAAATATGCTGACGTCATAATATGCAAATTGAAATTTTGAGTTCGGAGGCCATTATGATGACGTCATGGAGTCTCATCCATTCTGAAGAGTAACAATGGATTTTGTATAGGCATGTTTTTGCCCATGTATTGTGGATAAAGATAGCAAAGGGCCGCGCGTGCTGTCAACTTTGACGGACGCTCATTGCGTTATTACAGGTCAGGAAAAGGTGAACAAGGTATCAAAATGCTTGGAAAAATGTGCCAAATATGATGACAGAAAAAATTCGGCGATTATACGTTGAAAAATGCCAGTACGCGCGAAAACGCGCGCATGCGCGTGTGCGCGTTTTTTCCGAAATGTTTAAAATGGCCTGAATCGTACTCTTATTTAAATAAAAAGTGTTTTTGAGCATTTTTTTATTTTGCGCGCGCGCTGACGCGCGGACGTTCGCCTACGCGCGCGTTTCTTGACTGTATTCAAAACGAGATACTGCTCAAAGAACAATGACATGTAGATGCATGACGTGAACAAAATTCACCTTCCATAGGCATAACACGCAAATTAAGAAAATTCTGATATGTCGCCTCTAATTGAAATTTTCATTGTGATGACGTCATCAAAATGAAAAATGGTGGCTACTGATCTTGTAGACAATAATCTTAGCTACAACATATCTAAGTTTGGAAGAAAATCGATCAATATTTACAGAGTTACAATCCATTTTGCACAAATATGCTGACGTCATAAAATGCAAATTCGTATTTTGAGTTCCAATACAATTATGATGATGTCATGATATACTTAATTGCCAAATGAGATATGAAATCATATCTCCGACTCATACTCTATCCAAATATGAAAAGTTGGGGATCACCAGGTATCCCAAAGCGCCATTTACTAATGTATTTCAATTCATGTTTCTCTCCACAGTAAACATTGTAGGGGTGAAATAAAAATAGAAAGGGCAAAGGGTAGAGCTATAGAACATTAAGGAACATTACAAGACATCATAGAGGGAGAACGAGAACCAGAGGCGGGAAGGGCAGAGGCAGAGAGAGACAGAGCAAGAGAATAAGAGGCAAAAGAGGTAGAGGGAGGCACAAAGAGAGAGAGGGGGTAAAAGAGTAGAGAAAGAGAGATCGAAAGAGAGAGAGAGAGATGCAGAGACAGAGCAAGAGAAGGAGGGGGCAAAACAAGAGAGGGGAAGAGAAACAAAGCAAGAGAGAGAGAGAGAGAGAGAGAGAGAGAGAGAGAGAAATGCAATGGAGAACGATGCATTAAATATTTCCAGCATAAATAGAATTGAATATTTACTCTACAGAGAAGAGAGAAGTTTGTAAAAATTATATGTCCGTCAGAGAGAGTTAAACATTGCATATACCTGAACTGAATAGCTGGAAAAAGTATAAATGTCTGGAAAGGAGACTAGATATTGTTTTAGACTTGGGAGATTAACCTTACATAGGTTTAATCAAGGACAAGGAATCCGATTTCCCATAGGGTTGTACACAAACTATTGACATTCCTCTCCCAGAGAAATAACATGCAAAATTAGGCATTATATTACGTTGTTTGTGATTGTATATGTTATGACAGTCGAAGAAGGTGATCAAATCATATGTAAAACGGAACCAAAAAAAAATTAAAAAAATTGACCCACCGGGAATCAAGACTTCGAGCCTGGGTCGATTGAATGGGAGGCAAGTGCTTTTAAAGTAATATTCTACTCCACTGAAAAGTTGAGCTGATTAGATAGACAAAAATCTAAAAAAGCGCATATATAACTTGATTTTGGAAAATGGTGCTCAGACTTTTTTTCTTTTTTTTAATGAGCAAAAAACAAGTTAATGATCGAGTCGGTTCTCCCCACAATGCATTTTTTGTGACGTAGGGTCCTCACAACACAGATTCGTAATGTAACCAAATTTAATGCATACGTCGTTGTGAGGTGCCTCGATACAAACTTTTTTATTCACCTGATAAGAATAATAAAATACTATTATTCTTATCAGGTGAATGAAATAGTTTGTATATAGGCACTTCACAAAGACATATGCATTAAATTTGGTTACATTACGAAAATAGCCTATTGTCAGAATATATACTGCTGGCACTTTCGTTGTGACAAGCATACGTCACATCCGTTCAGCGATTTAAATGTTTTGCTCGAAATAACAGAAACAAAAATCGCTCTTAAAAATCACCTGATTGAAGTACGCCCGTGATATTTGGCAGTTTTAACCTTTGATTTATTTACAACATGCTATAATTTTGGAAAATCGGAGTGGACTTGGGCTTTAACCAATGGACCAAAATATTTCTCATAGACTTAACATGCAAAGCTGATAAACGGCCTGGGCATAGTCGCGATTTGAACATTCGATTGAAAATTTCGACATGATCTCGACTTCTGATCAAAAACTAAAAGCACAATTTTCATAGCTTATAGTCTCAGCTATAACATACCAAAATTTGGGAGAAAAAGGAGCACAAATAAGCTAGATAGTGCTCAAAGATTAATGTCATGTAGATTCATGATGTGAACGAAATTCACCACCCATAGACATAACACGCAAATTAAGAAAATTCTGACATGTCGCCTTCAAATGAAATTTTCACCATGATGACGTCATCAAAATGAAAAATAATGGGCACTTATCTTGTAGAGAATTGTCTCAGCTACAACATATCCGAGTTTGGAAGTAAATTAATCAATATTTACAGAGATACAATCAATTTTCCATACATATGGTGACGTCATAATATGCAAATTGAAATTTTGAGTTCGGAGGCCATTATGATGACGTCATGAGTTAATTGAGGGTCAAATGAGACATGAAATCATATCTCCGACTCATAATCTATCCATATATGAACAAAAATTGAGGGTCCCCGTGCATCCCAAAGAGCTATAATGGATTTTGTATAGGCATGTTTTTGCCCACATATGCTATGTATTACAAGAACTCGCGCGCACAGACATGTATCTTGAACGGACGCTCATTCCGTTATTAATGGTCATAAAAAGATAAACATGGTATCAAATTGTTCGGAAAAAATGAGGAATATCCTGTCAAAAATGCACTAGGAGGAATTATTTTCGTTCGGCCGTCACGAACGAAAACGCGCGAAGATTCGCGTTTTCGCGGTTTTTTGCGAAATGCTTAAAATGACCTGAAACGTATGCAAAATGAATTTGAGACGATTTTGAGCATTTTTTAATTTGCGCGCGAACTGACGCGCGGACGTACGCGCGCGCGTTTATTGACCTGAAATTGACCGGACGGATATTGACCTTGATCATGGTAAATATGAATGAGAAATGATTTTCCGTTATGAAGTTATGATCATTTGTGATTTTCAGAAAATATCACAAAATGGCGCCTGGATGACGTCATGAAGACTTGATGACCTTGAAAATGTTCCTGTCACGTCTCATGACAATGACCTATGACTGTGTCAAAATTGAAAGAAATTGACCGTACCGATCTTGAGTTATCCTCGGAACAAAAAAGTGGGGAGAAATAAATAAAAATTCTTACAGAAAGAAAATTCTGACGAAAACAATAGGTAGTCTCGTTGACAGACCACCTAAAAAGAAAAAAATTCTGACGAAATCAATAGGTAATCTGCCGCTATTTGTATTATGGATACCGTAGACTTTTTCACCCCAAAGACGAATTGATCCCTAATATGATTCCTAAAAAAGGACAATTCCCCTTTAGTACATTTACAGAGCAATGAAATACGGTTCCATGCATTGCATATAACGTTATAACTAAAACATTGACCTTGACCTTTTTCGTTGATGTTGTTGATGTTGTTGTTGTTGTTGTTTACAGACTGTAGTCGGGCCACCTATTTTTCGACCCCAACCCGGATCCAGAACGATTTCATAATGGCACGGTGGAGACCTTAGCCAGGTTTCGCAGATGTACTGATACATTGAGCCCCCGTGCGTGCGCATACACACTCTCGCTACAAAAGGGCGTGGTAAGTAAAGCTAGGGTCACGACCGATTTATGTCCTCCCCCAAAGGGAATTTAAACCACTTGGTTTCAAACCCAGGACCTCCAGTTTTTAAATAGGAGACCACTGCTCTATCACTAAGAAATCTTGCGCCCTCTGTTCGCAACCTCAGTAAGATAACCAATTGTACTAAATAATAATGACTAGAACTATAATCATGTTAGAACGATGTGATTGCAATGACGTCTGTATTTGCCGTTACTGAACGTGATTATAGCGATGTTTTAAAGGCTTGTCTCGAAAGGGTGCGTTAAGGCGGTACTCCGTTCTCAACGCACCCTTTCGATCGAGACAAGCTGGAGGGCTCTTCTCGAAATGGTGCGTTGAACGCACCACACCGCGCGCCACACCGCACCCGTTCGAGACAAGCCGTTTTAAAACATCAAATTAAGTTGGGACTCTAAAATTGTGGGGTATCTTAAGGGGCAGGGGGGTAATTCACTAACTGGGAACGATATCGTTCCTAAGAGCGATTTTTTGGATTGATTTCAATCCCAGCTTAAAATCGATTCTACCTGACTATTTCACTAAATCGCTTATAGGCTGGGATCAATCCCAGTGTGAATAATCATGCGCGCATATGAATATTCATGTACGCGATCAATCCAACCAATCAACGGACTCAAATTTTGGTCACTGGGCATCAATCAATCGCGCGCGCGGCCGATCTAAATAACGATAATTAGCTAGCTATCGTCGCTTAAATTGTCAATGACGTTCATTTCTATGTTGATTTCGTTCTAACATTAGAAGAAAACTGAGTGAAATTTCGCATATAAGACATACAAAAAATCATTCATGACTGTTTCATGTAGCAGTGTGAGGATTAATACGATTTTCTGTGGGTAAAATGCCGGATTTAACGTACGTAATGTACGTAAGTTAGACCTACCGTCCCCATATGCATGCAGCTTGACTTAGTCTTGACTTAGTCGGAGGATTAAACCATGGACTAAAGTTAGTCCGCTTTCGAGAATACCACCCAAAGTTTTTAGTGTTTTACATGTTGTTGGCACTAACTTAGGCCTACCCTATCATAGTATAAATCAAAACGATTCGATATATCACTTTAACAGTGACTAACAATATTTATCTTCCTCGTGTTTGCTCTAATTTAGCTTCAGTTTGACAGTTTTGTCTTTGCCAGAAAGTGTTGCTAAGACTAAGAGTGGTCGCGATCACTCTTAGCCGTAATAGCGATTTTAATGCTAGCATTAACCCCAAATGCCTTAGTGAATCAGTTCCTAAAAGCGATATTGCTCTTAGGAGTGATATTGAGCCTAAGAGCGATTTTATCTCATTTGGGATCGATTTTATAGAGATATCGACTGCTACGAGAGGACTGACTGATTTTATACGGCGCGCCGCCCACCCAGGCGCGCCTCGGGGTGATGGCAACGGATCAACTTCCCGTGAGCCTGTATAGAAACAGCCAGTCCTCGAGTATTAAAGCAGTCGATATGACTTTTATATGCCGATCGTACGAATTAAAACAAAAATCTACCAAGAATTCTAACCTTAGCCTTTTATTGAGTAAAGATTTGTTAAAACATCACAGAAAATCTGAGACACTGTCTGTTACTCTTTGCTAGCAAAATGACTGAAAGTTTCAATCATTTGGGAATCGCAGATAAAAACCACTGTATGGTGCCGCGCTCGCACAAAGACAATTTTAACACGTAAACCAATGGGGATTGCAGGAGGATGAGGGCACAAATTAATGGATATTCCCTGTGATCGGGTACGAAGGAACAAATTAATGGATATTCCCTGTGGTTGGGGCATGGCTTAAAATCACGACTCCAATTTCGACCAATCAGATGGCTAGATTTCTAAAGTGAAGTATATAATACCTGTTAGTGAATCACCCCCAGGTCGTATTTCTTTTCATGAAAGACCATGGCTTTGACTATCTATAGCTATTTGTGAGAAGTACAGTCTCTATAGTAGTATGTCGGATAGTGGAGAAAGATAGGTAAAAAATAAACGGCTAAAATGAATACGAAACGGATTAAAATGGCGCTTGGGCGGTCTCCCACGGGCGATTACGGGAACAGAGAGATGATGATCAGTGACCACGAGGGGTTGCTATTAAAGACAGTGGCCCGTATTCTGAAGTCGTGTCTAACTCCTGTTTAACTAAACAGTTGTCTAAAGTCATGAGTCCCGTCTAACTTTAGTCACGAAGTCGTGACTAACTTTTTCATATTCTGAAGTCGTGATTAAGTCAAGTTAAACGCGAAGTCCTGTCAAAGTCCTGTTTAACTTTAGACGACTACGAGGGGTTGTTTAAGTCCTGTTAAAGAGCGCGATTCTGCCGCTTTTCAACGTACATGTATACTGTATACACTCTACTTGCTGACCCCGAACTTGCAGGGGAGAAAAATGGTACGTGCACCCTCTAAAATTTCAAATACGTTTTGCAGGATTTTTCTCGCGGAGCCATATATTTTTTTCTCGATAATATTAAATATTCTTATCTAATGGTGACATCTTGGAAATTCCGTAATCTATACTAAACTATCGATGTATACTGTTGGAGAAGTTTCTTTTCTATAGCTCTCCGAGCACTGACGCACTGATATTATTAGTGAACTGTGTTTGTACTGTGCGCCAGCACCAGTATACACAGTACAGTGCAGTACGTGTGTACGTGTACACAGTACATGCAGTCGATATCAATATGACGATCACAGCACCATGGCAGCACAGCTGTGCGCGTTATCCGGTGCGCGCACGCATGCGCATTCAGTCTATCCTCCGCCTAAAGCATGGACATGCGCAGAAGTCGGGACTAAAGTTAAACACCACTTCGTAGTTAAACACGACTTAGACGGGACTTAATGGTGGGTTCCCACTGCCGATCAAACCAACCCGACCAAGCCCGATCAAGCTATTTTGGCCTGGTCGGGCTCGGTCGGCAAGGGTGATCGGGGTCGGTCTACCTTGATCGGGGTCGGTCTACCTTGATCGGTATCGATCTGGCTTCCTACACCACAATTTTTGGCATGTCAAAAAATATCGTGTAGGGGTCGAGAAGGCAAGCGATCGTACAGCGATCGTGTATTGGTCGAGTAGAGGTCGAGCTGATCGGGAATCGATCGTATAGAGGTCTAGTTTGGTCGCGGTGGATTTTTTTCCGCCGATCACTACCCGATCATCTCGATTTATACACATCTTCTACACGATTGGTTCCCGATCAACTCGATCAACAACTCAACCGCTTGACGATCGGTACATGTCTGCCCTAAACAGTCACTCGACCGAACTCGCTCACTTCTCGACTGCTTCTCGATGACATCCCGAGCATTTCTCGACCACTTCTCGACCGCACTCGATCTTTCCGATCGCAACTCAACTCAATAGGAATAATACAGAAGGAAATCCAGTAGCACTTGGGGTGACTTCAATGCTATTAGAGACACGAATCTAGATTATTTTGGACAAGTATCAAAGAAGCAAACAAAATTTAGTAAAAAAACTGAAGAGTTCATGGATAGTTATAGATTACGTGATGTATGGAGAAGTAAAAATATAGATAAAAAGCAATACACGTATAAACAACGAAATCCTTTTATGCAAAGTCGCTTAGATTATTGGATCATATCAGAGAATTTAGAGCAAATAACATCCAAATATGACATTGTTCCCTCTATAGCCCCTGACCATTCAGCAGTTAATCTGGTAATCCATAATAGGTTATCGACAAAAAATAAAAATAAAAGATCTTATCGGAAGTTTAATGATAGTCTATTAAGTGACAAGGAATACATTAAGAAGATTAGAGAAGAAATAAAGACTTTAAAAGAGAAACTGTCTGTTGAAATTAAAGATAAGAGAGTACTATGGGATTTCATGAAAATGGAAATACGGAAGTTTACAATTAAACTATCAAGAAAAAGGGCGGAGGAAAGGAAAGAAAGAAAAAATCGGAAAATTGGTAAAAGAGATTAAAGACTTAGAAGAGGATTTATTGTCGATTGGCAATGGACATCACAAAGATATTTCTGAAAATGTGAAAACTAAGAAACAACAACTAAGTTTACTCCATGATTACATCAATGAAGGTTTAAAAGTACGGTCAAGATCCTCATGGTATGAATGTGGAGAAAAGAATACAGGATTCTTCAAACAGTTAATGGAATCAAATAGAAAAAAATATAATAAAGAAATTAAATGGAAATGGAAATACCACTTCTAACGAAAAAAAATTAATTGAAGGAATAAAATCATTTTATGGGCAGCTATATAGCAAATAAATTCTATACAAGATGACACTTTGGACTTCTTTCCTAATAACCTGCCAAAATGGAATAATATATCACGAGATTCATGTGAGGAAACAATCGTAGAAAGGGAATGCATAGAAATACTAAAAGATATGGAACTTAACAAATCTCCAGGAAATGATGGTTTAAGTGCAGAATTTTATCAGAAATTTTGGCCAGTAATTGGAGATCTAGTTCTTGCATCTTTTAATGAAGCTCTTCAACAAGGGGAATTATCAGGCTCTCAAAGGCAAGCAGTTATTATCTTGATACATAAAGATGGCAAAGATCCGGAGCTTATTAAGAATTACAGACCGATTTCGTTGCTAAACGTAGATTATAAAATCCTATCTAAGATACTTTTAAAGAGAATACAAGAAGTTTTACCTGAAATTGTTAGTTTTGATCAGTTGGGATATGTTAAGGATAGGAACATTGGAGAAGCAATACGAATAATAGACGACATGATCTTTCATACTTCTTTTACAGAGAACACGCTTTTTGGTGGCCATTGATTTTGAAAAAGCATTTGATTCTGTTTCACATTTATTTTTATATAAGGTTTTACAATCATTTAATTTTGGACCAGGGTTTTGTAAATGGGTTAATAATTTTTATGCTAAAGCAGAAAGTTGTGTTATAAATGGATATACATCAACAGGTTATTTCAAGGTTGAAAGAGGAGTAAGGCAGGGAGATCCTCTCTCTCTCTCTCTGTACGCAGACGATATAACGCTTTTCATTAAAGATTCGAATTCATTTAAGGAAATTAAACATATTTTTGAATGTTTTTATAAAATATCAGGCTTAAAGTTAAACAAGGACAAGACATTCATTTTGCCCTTAGGTCCACAATTATCCACTCATACATTTCCGTTTGGGAAGCAAGTTGACATTGTTAAAATACTAGGAATTTATTTTTCAATACACGAAGATATCAAAGAACAAATGAATTATAAAGAAATATTGAGCGAGATTTAAAAAAACGTTTTACGTGGTGGAAGCAGCGTGATTTAACATTAATGGGGAGAATTCAATTAATGAAAGTATATGGCTATTCTAAATTTATATATTTATCAACATTGATGCCGGTTCCAGAATGGTTGTATAGCGAAATTGAAGAAATATGTTTTGATTTTTTTTTTGTGAAGAAGTAAAGGCAAAATTAATAAAAGCATCATGTTTTTAGACTATCCGCAGGGTGGGCTCAAAATGATGAATTTCCGACTGTTTGTAAAGGCACAGAGAATAATGTGGATAAAAGGCTTGTAACAGGAACTCAAGCTATCAAATGGAAACATTACTTTAAATATTTAATGAGACCAATGGGCGGGAATTTAATATTTTATTGCAACTATTGGAGAGATACAGTAAACTCATGTTACCTTCTTTTTATCAGAATCTTCTGAAAGCATGGATAGATATGAAAGAATATGTTAAAACAGAAGAGAGATACAGAGGCAATGAAATATTGTATAATAATAATTTTATTCAACTAGAAGGTCAAACTTTATTTGAGGAAAATTTGTTTTTAAAAAATATATCGACTTCATCACATATGCGATGAACAAGGGTTATTAAAAAAATGCATATTTTATTACCATTGGTTTAAGTAAGGAAGAAATTACAAAAGTTAACAAAATCTATTCAATAATTCCTCGCGAATGGAAACAGAATGTTCAGCCTGCAAAAAGTCCATCCACTGTGGCCTTAGTTTAGAATTAATATTTGCAAAGAAGGTTTTTAAATTTGAAGAAATAACTGCAGAGATGGTGTATAAAAGTCAAATCAAGAAGAATGCAGAAATCAGCTCAGCATTTCATAACTTAATGGAACTTTATAATATTACAACTAAAGAAGTGGATTTTTTTGTTCAACCAAAGTTGTGCACATTAAACAGTAAACTGAGAGAATTTCAGTTTAAACTTTTGAATAGAATAGTTTATACAAACCATCATTTGCATAGATATAAATCTCGTACAAACGGTTTGTGTTCGTATTGCAATATTTTGGAGGAAACCTATCAACATGTATTTTTTTAATGTAATTCTAAGGAAACTGTCGTGGAAAGAAATTCATATTGGAATAGATGGGAGTAATATGAAATCGGAGCAATTACTAAACCACATTCTGATTTTGATTAAATTGATGATTTTTAATAGCAGAGAGAAGGGAAGCCTCCAAATGTAGATGAAGTAAAAGATACAATTTTCGAAAATAGGAAAGAGGAAAAAAAAACTTGCAATGGAAAGGGATACTCTTTTAATTCACTTAAAAAAATGAGAGACCTTGGAAAGTTTTGTGTAATATTAATTAACTTTTAAAGTAGTATTTCTTTGCTTTATGTTTATATTTGTTTTTCTTTTTGGGGAGGGGGTTGTTTTTGGTTGTTTTTGGTTGTTTTTATCTTTATCTCTCTTTTGGGGGGAATTTGTCTCTTTTGAGAGGTAGTACTTTTTAAACAATATTTTGACAGACTGTAATATTTCATGTACAAGCATTTTTTTTTTTTTAATTCAACAGATATTCGTTTTTTCTTCAAAGAAGCACAAAATGAACATGAAATGACCACGGAGATGTGACTAAGTATTTTATCATTATTATTATTACTATTATTGTTTTAAACGAATAGAAAAATGTATGAAAGAGTTGTTTTGTTTAGCAATCGATGTTCAGAATAATACTTTTGAATTGTATTTTGATTATTCTGAGTTGTATTTTGATTGTTCTGAGTATGATGTTAATTTCATGATTTCGGTTATATGTATTGCCTCTGGTATTGAATAAATAAAACACCTTATAAATATCATTAAAAAAACAAGAACACAATTACGTGCTGATCTAATCACTTTTTCTTCGTACCGTTTTATTGATACTAATTAAGTTAATCGCTTCTAGAATTGGTAGTAACATGTGACTGCGACACGTGCAGCTCTTGACAGTCTGTTTGAAAAGGCAAATAAAATTAATGTTTTAAGTATCATGTGCAATACAGTACTTTGGCAAATGGCACTGGGTCTGCAGGGGAAGTTTAAAGAAATGTGGAATGCATTGACTTCGAAATAAGCCTTTAGCCTTCTTGGGTGTCTGAGATGAACTGAACGCTGATAAAAAATGAGTACTGTACCATCAGCTGACGATAATATTTTGTGCAACCACTCAATTCACGAGTCATCTTGGATCCCTGTTCGAACAGGTCGATCTGCTCGGGCCGAAATTGTATAGAGATCGTGTGTACGTCTAGTTGGTCTAGTAGGGATCGCGTTGGGATTGTATGTAGATCGGAATGATCGAGAAGAGATCGAAGTTGTGGTCGACTATACGTCGTGCAGGAGTCGTGAATGGTCGAATGTGGGTCGTCAATGGTCGAATAGCGGTCGGGAAGAGCTTGTGTTTAGGCATGTGGTCGGGATTGGTCGGGGGAAAATGGGTGATCGGGCTTGATTGGGCTTGGTCGGGTTGGTTTGATCGGCAGTGGGAACCCACCATAAACAGTTGTTTAGTTACACGCGACTTAGACACTACTTCAGAATACGAAATTTAGTTAGACACGACTTAGACGCGACCTCGCGTTTAAGTCGTGTCTAACTAAACAGTTGTTTAACTTTATGGTGGGTTCCCACTGCCGATCAAACCAACCCGACCAAGCCCAATCAAGCCCGATCACCCATTTTCCCCCAACCAATCCCGACCACATTCCTAAACACAAGCTCTTCCCGACCGCTATTCGACCATTGACGACCCACATTCGACCATTCACGACTCCTGCACGACGTATAGTCGACCACAACTTCGATCTCTTCTCGATCATTCCGATCTACATACAATCCCAACGCGATCCCTACTAGACCAACTAGACGTACACACGATCTCTACACAATCTCGACCCGAGCAGATCGACCTGTTCGAACAGGGATCCAAGATGACTCGTGAATTGAGTGGTTGCGCAAAATATTATCGTCAGCTGATGGTACAGTACTCATTTTTGATCAGCGTTTAGCAGGCGCGGATCCAGGATTTCTTAGGGGGGGGCCCAAATTTGAAATTATGCGAGCCAAATATTGGTAAGTAATGGTGACCAGCAGTGGCGTAATGAGCAAAAATGTTTTTGGGGGGGGCAGAAAAAACCCGCATCATCCCACTTTTACATGCAAGCCCCTCTGAACGTTTTTCAAAATGGGTGGGGGGAGGCTAAAGTATTTACGATCAGGTAGAGCGTTTCATAAATTGGCGTGGGGTCTAGGGCAAAGCCCCGGCGGGGTCAAGGGGCGGAGCCCCCAGAAGCTCAAGGGGTATGGGCATTTAATTACGGTCAGATGAGCATATTTTGATACCTTATATTCATGACACTGGCAGGTCACTAATTGGCGTGGGGTCCAGGGGGCTGAGCCCCCTGAAACTCAGGGATTTTAGGCATTTTATTACGGTCAGATAAGCATTCAGGGGCCGTCTTAGGCCCCCTGGTGGGTCGAGAGGGCGGAGCCCCCGGAAGCGCAGGGGTTTTAGGCATTAATTACAGTCAGATGAGCATATTTTGATACCTTATTCGGACACTGGCAGGAAATTAATTGGCGTGGGGTCCAGGGGGCGGAGCCCCCAAAAGCTCAGGGGTTTTAGGCATTTAATTACGGTCAGATGAACATATTTTGACATTATTTGTGACACTGGCAGGACACTAATTATTGGCGTGAGGTCCAGGGGGCGGAGCCCCGAGAAACTCAGGGGTTTTAGGCATTAAATTACCGTCAAATTAGTATCCAGAGGTCCGCCTTAGGGCCCTAGGGGAGGTCCAGGGGGCAGAGCCCCCAGAAGCTCAGGGGTTTTAGGCGTTTAATTACGGTCAGATGAGCATTTTTTTGATACCTTATTATTTTGTGACACTCACAGGTCACTATTATTTCTTTCTTTCTCTCTTTCTATTTCTCCTTAATATACTTTTTCAAAAAAGTGGGGGGAGGGAGCTCGAGGCCTCCGAGCCCCGCCGTTCAGCGAGCCCTGACATGTAGGCCTCTAAATAAGCATATTTCTTGCCTGACTGTAAATTTGTCATTTTCCAACAAACGCATAAAAAAGTATAATTTACTAAAGAGGGAGGACAATTTTTCGGAAAATTACGTCATTTCAGTAACATTTGTAAATCACCGGTATCGAATTTTATTGGGGGGGGGTGCAAATCCCCCGATCCACACCTTGTTGGCGGAAAAAATCGCAACTGATCTCCCTACCTTTCTTCTTTCTCTTTTTCTTTCCCTTTCTCTCCTCTTTACCTTTCCCTTCCTTCTCTCTCTCTTTAGGTTTGCTGGGGAGGGAGGCAAGGGCCTTTCGGCCCCTTGATCCACACGTTGGCGGCATTTATCGCAACTGATCTCCCCTTCTTTTCACCCTTTTCTTTTCTTCTTCCTCTTTTTTGTTCCCTTTTAGCTCTCCTCTTTCCCTTTCCCTTCCTTCTCTCTTATTTTTTGGCAGGGGGAGGCAAGGGCCTTTTGCCCCCGATCCACAACTTGTTGGCGGAAAAATTGCAACTTATATCCCCTTCTTTTCTTTTCTTCTTCATCTTATTTCCTTCCCTTTATCTCCTCTTTTCCTTTTTCTTTCCCTTTCCTTCCTTCTCTCTTATTTTTTTGATTGGGGAGGCAAGGCCCTTTCGGCCCCTTTCTTTTCTTCTTCCTCTTCTTTCTTTCCCTTTCTCTCCTCTTTCCTTCCCTTTCCTTCTTTTCCTTCTCTCTCTCTCTCTTATTATTTTTTTGGCGGGGAGGGGGGGGAGGCCCGCTCGCCCCCCCCCTGGATCCGCGCCTGGCGTTCAGTTCATCTCAGACACTCAAGAGATGGAAATCGAACAGTTACAGTTGTGGGCTAGGTGGTTGGCAACACGATATGGTTTAGGTCACTACAGTGACTCCTTGCTCTAGTCATTGTATATATAGTGATGTATAATTCTTGTATGAAGAGATCTCTTCCAAAAGTTGTATTTGCGTGTTGTTTAGAAACTCAGGACTATGAAATCACACTTCAGAAGAAAATATATGGGTCTCCTCAATGTTTTTTTTTTTTTTTTTGACAATTTTTTCTTCTTCTTAATTCATGGATTTAGAACCTTTTTGAACAAAACTGAACTGAACTTATCACTTTTTGGAACAAAACTAATTTTCTTGCCTGATTTTGAAGCCTTTTAATCTGAATTTCAGTAGTATCAATATACCGGTACGAAGAAAATGTGATTAGATCAGCAGGTAATTGTGTCCTTGGTTGAGTTGCGATCGGAAAGATCGAGTGCGGTCGAAGTGCTCGGGATGTGATCGAGAAGCAGTCGAGAAGTGAGCGAGTTCGGTCGAGTGACTGTTTAGGGCAGACATGTATCGATCGTCAAGCGGTTGAGTTGTTGATCGAGTTGGTCGGGAATCAATCGTGTAGAAGTTGTGTATAAATCGAGATGATCGGGTAGTGATCGGCGGAAAAAATCCACCCCGACCAAACTAGGCCTCTATACGATCGATTCCGATCAGCTTCTACTCGACCAATACACGATCGCTGTACGATCGCTTGCCTTCTCGACCCTACACGATATTTTTGACATGCCAAAATTGTCGTGTAGGAAGCCAGATCAATACCGATCAAGGTAGATCGATACGATCAGTAGACCGACCCGATCGCCCCCGACCGAGCCCGACCAGGCCAAAATAGCTTGGTCGGGCTCGGTCGGCAAGGGTGATCGGGGTCGGTCTACCTTGATCGGGGTCGGTCTACCTTGATCGGTATCGATCTGGCTTCCTACACGACAATTTTTGGCATGTCAAAAAATATCGTGTAGGGGTCGAGAAGGCAAGCGATCGTACAGCGATCGTGTATTGGTCGAGTAGAGGTCGAGCTGATCGGGAATCGATCGTATAGAGGTCTAGTTTGGTCGCGGTGGATTTTTTCCGCCGATCACTACCCGATCATCTCGATTTATACACAACTTCTACACGATTGGTTCCCGATCAACTCGATCAACAACTCAACCGCTTGACGATCGGTACATGTCTGCCCTAAACAGTCACTCGACCGAACTCGCTCACTTCTCGACTGCTTCTCGATGACATCCCGAGCACTTCTCGACCACTTCGACCGCACTCGATCTTTCCGATCGCAACTCAACTCAATAGGAATAATACAGAAGGAAATCCAGTAGCACTTGGGGTGACTTCAATGTTATTAGAGACACGAATCTAGATTATTTTGGACAAGTATCAAAGAAGCAAACAAAATTTAGTAAAAAAATTGAAGAGTTCATGGATAGTTATAGATTACGTGATGTATGGAGAAGTAAAAATAAAGATAAAAAGCAATACACGTATAAACAACGAAATCCTTTTATGCAAAGTCGCTTAGATTATTGGATCATATCAGAGAATTTAGAGCAAATAACATCCAAATGTGACATTGTTCCTCTATAGCCCCTGACCATTCAGCAGTTAATCTGGTAATCCATAATAGGTCATCGACAAAAATAAAAATAAAAGATCTTATTGGAAGTTTAATGATAGTCTATTAAGTGACAAGGAATACGTTAAGAAGATTAGAGAAGAAATAAAGACTTTAAAAGAGAAACTGTCTGTTGAAATTAAAGATAAGAGAGTACTATGGGATTTCATGAAAATGGAAATACGGAAGTTTACAATTAAACTATCAAGAAAAAGGGCGGAAGAAAGGAAAGAAAGAAAAAAAATCGGAAAATTGGTAAAAGAGATTAAAGATATTTCTGAAAATGTGAAAACTAAGAAACAACAACTAAGTTTACTCCACGATTACATCAATGAAGGTTTAAAAGTACGGTCAAGATCCTCATGGTATGAATGTGGAGAAAAGAATACAGCATTCTTCAAACAGTTAATGGAATCAAATAGAAAAAAGTATAATAAAGAAATTAAATGGAAATGGAAATACCACTTCTAACGAAAAAAATTAATTGAAGGAATAAAATCATTTTATGGGCAGCTATATAGCAAATAAATTCTATACAAGATGACACTTTGGACTTCTTTCCTAATAACCTGCCAAAATGGAATAATATATCACGAGATTCATGTGAGGAAACAATCGTAGAAAGGGAATGCATAGAAATACTAAAAGATATGGAACTTAACAAATCTCCAGGAAATGATGGTTTAAGTGCAGAATTTTATCAGAAATTTTGGCCAGTAATTGGAGATCTAGTTCTTGCATCTTTTAATGAAGCTCTTCAACAAGGGAATTATCAGGCTCTCAAAGGCAAGCAGTTATTATCTTGATACATAAAGATGGCAAAGATCCGGAGCTTATTAAGAATTACAGACCGATTTCGTTGCTAAACGTAGATTATAAAATCCTATCTAAGATACTTTTAAAGAGAATACAAGAAGTTTTACCTGAAATTGTTAGTTTTGATCAGTTGGGATATGTTAAGGATAGGAACATTGGAGAAGCAATACGAATAATAGACGACATGATCTTTCATACTTCTTTTTACAGAGAACACGCTTTTTGGTGGCCATTGATTTTGAAAAAGCATTTGATTCTGTTTCACATTTATTTTTATATAAGGTTTTACAATCATTTAATTTTGGACCAGGGTTTTGTAAATGGGTTAATAATTTTTATGCTAAAGCAGAAAGTTGTGTTATAAATGGATATACATCAACAGGTTATTTCAAGGTTGAAAGAGGAGTAAGGCAGGAGATCCTCTCTCTGTACGCAGACGATATAACGCTTTTCATTAAAGATTCGAATTCATTTAAGGAAATTAAACATATTTTTGAATGTTTTTATAAAATATCAGGCTTAAAGTTAAACAAGGACAAGACATTCATTTTGCCCTTAGGTCCACAATTATCCACTCATACATTTCCGTTTGGGAAGCAAGTAGACATTGTTAAAATACTAGGAATTTATTTTTCAATACACGAAGATATCAAAGAACAAATGAATTATAAAGAAATATTGAGCAAGATTAAAAAACGTTTTACGTGGTGGAAGCAGCGTGATTTAACATTAATGGGGAAAATTCAATTAATGAAAGTATATGGCTATTCTAAATTTATATATTTATCAACATTGATGCCGGTTCCAGAATGGGTGTATAGCGAAATTGAAGAAATATGTTTTGATTTTTTTTTGTGAAGAAGTAAAGGCAAAATTAATAAAAGCATCATGTTTTTAGACTATCCGCAGGGTGGGCTCAAAATGATGAATTTCCGACTGTTTGTAAAGGCACAGAGAATAATGTGGATAAAAGGCTTGTAACAGGAACTCAAGCTATCAAATGGAAACATTACTTTAAATATTTAATGAGACCAATGGGCGGGAATTTAATATTTTATTGCAACTATTGGAGAGATACAGTAAAACTCATGTTACCTTCTTTTTATCAGAATCTTCTGAAAGCATGGATAGATATGAAAGAATATGTTAAAACAGAAGAGAGATACAGAGGCAATGAAATATTGTATAATAATAATTTTATTCAACTAGAAGGTCAAACTTTATTTGAGGAAAATTTGTTTTAAAAAAAATATACATCGACTTCATCACATATACGATGAACAAGGGTTATTAAAAAAAGATGCATATTTTATTACCATTGGTTTAAGTAAGGAAGAAATTACAAAAGTTAACAAAATCTATTCAATAATTCCTCACGAATGGAAACAGAATATTCAGCCTGCAAGAAAGTCCATCCACTGTGGCCTTAGTTTAGAATTAATATTTGCAAAGAAGGTTTTTAAATTTGAAGAAATAACTGCAGAGATGGTGTATAGAAGCCAAATCAAGAAGAATGCAGAAATCAGCTCAGCATTTCATAACTTAATGGAACTTTATAATATTACAACTAAAGAAGTGGATTTTTTTGTTCAACCAAAGTTGTGCACATTAAACAGTAAACTGAGAGAATTTCAGTTTAAACTTTTGCATAGAATAGTTTATACAAACCATCATTTGCCTAGATATAAATCTTGTACAAACGGTTTGTGTTCGTATTGCAATATTTTGGAGGAAACCTATCAACATGTATTTTTAATGTAATATAATAAAAAGATTCTGGGAAAAATGTGCTGATAAACTCAATTTACCAATTCTAAGGAAACTGTCGTGGAAAGAAATTCATATTGGAATAGATGGGAGTAATATGAAATCGGAGCAATTACTAAACCACATTCTGATTTTGATTAAATTGATGATTTTTAATAGCAGAGAGAAGGGAAGCCTCCAAATGTAGATGAAGTAAAAGATAAAATTTTCGAAAATAGGAAAGAGGAAAAAACTTGCAATGGAAAGGGATACTCTTTCAATTCACTTAAAAAAATGAGAGACCTTGGAAAGTTTTGTGTAATATTAATTAACTTTTAAAAAAGCAACTTCCTAACCCTCTATCCCAGCAGTATTTCTTTGCTTTATGTTTATATTTGTTTGTTTGTTGTTGTTTTTTTTTGGGGGGGGGTTGTTTTTGGTTGTTTTTGGTTGTTTTTGGTTGTTTTTTTATTTTTATCTCTCTCTTTGGGGAGTTTGTCTCTTTTGAGAGGTAGTACTTTTTAAACAATATTTTGACAGACTGTAATATTTCATGTACAAGCATTTATTTATTTTTTTTAATTCAACAGATATTCGTTTTTTCTTCAAAGAAGCACAAAATGAACATGAAATGACCACGGAGATGTGACTAAGTATTTTATCATTATTATTATTACTATTATTGTTTTAAACGAATAAGGAAATGTATGAAAGATTTGTTTTGTTTAGCAATTGATGTTCAGAATAATACTTTTGAATTGTATTTTGATTATTCTGAGTTGTATTTTGATTGTTCTGAGTATGATGTAAATTTCATGATTTCGGTATTGCCTCTGGTATTGAATAAATAAAACACCTTATAAATATTTTAAAAAACAAGAACACAATTACGTGCTGATCTAATCACATTTTCTTCGTACCGGTATATTGATACTAATTAAGTTAATCGCTTCTAGAATTGGTAGTAACATGTGACTGCGACACGTGCAGCTATTGACAGTCTGTTTGAAAAGGCAAATAAAATTAATGTTATAAGTATCATGTGCAATACAGTACTTTGGCAAATGGCACTGGGTCTGCAGGGGGAAGTTTAAAGAAATGTGGAATGCATTGACTTCGAAATAAGCCTTTTAGCCTTCTTGAGTGTCTGAGATGAACTGAACGCTGATCAAAAATGAGTACTGTACCATCAGCTGACGATTATTTTGTGCAACCACTCAATTCACGAGTCATCTTGGATCCCTGTTCGAACAGGTCGATCTGCTCGGGCCGAGATTGTGTAGAGATCGTGTGTACGTCTAGTTGGTCTAGTAGGGATCGCGTTGGGATTGTATGTAGATCGGAATGATCGAGAAGAGATCGAAGTTGTGGTCGACTATACGTCGTGCAGGAGTCGTGAATGGTCGAATGTGGGTCGTCAATGGTCGAATAGCGGTCTGGAAGAGCTTGTGTTTAGGCATGTGGTCGGGATTGGTCGGGGGAAAATGGGTGATCGGGCTTGCTTGGGCTTGGTCGGGTTGGTTTGATCGGCAGTGGGAACCCACCATAAGGCATGACTAAGTTAGACACGACTTCAGAATACGGGCCATATGCCTAGGGAGTTTAAAAGGAATCGGGATCGAAAACTGAAGGGACCTCGAAAGTGATCACAAACACTGCTGTAAAACAAATGGGATTTGGCTGGACGAAGAACATGCCAGGACACGCGCTCTCACCCGAATCGCCATCATACAGACATCAGTGTGCAGATAGGAGTAGACCGAAGCCAAGTGGAATCCGTATTTTCACCTTTCTTCTATAGCGATTTACTCGAAATTTCCTGTGTAAACATACACCATATTTGGTATCATTCGAAAGGGCATTTCATTGCGGTCAGTTCAACAGTATTGCCTTTCCAGCGCAATGTCCTTCAAGTTTTTCATGTGTTTTTTTAGTATAATGCATACAAAATTCTGTTTTTTGGCGATAACTTCATGACGCCTTCATCAAACTTTATCAATATTGGCAGACAGATGTCATTGATAGATATACACAAGTGTATTGTAGACTCAAGTATAAAGCTCGCAGATTTTAATAGAGTTATTTCGAAGTTATTTCGCAATATTTTTGAAAAGTGCGATTTGTGAGAGCAATTTTCGCAGTGTCAGTGGCAAAGTATATTTGTTATTATTTGGCTGAAAAGGGTATACATGTATCATAAAGTATCTAAATAATCTTATTAAGAATCGGATATTTTGACCGTGTCTTTATAGAGAAACGGCCACACAAATATTTGTTGAGAACTTTTTAAAATACGTGAGCACTGGTGCGTGAAATTCTACAGGAGTGTGCAATGACAACATAAACACTATCCTGAAAAAATGAGACACCAAGGAATTGATATGAGAACGTTTTGACAGTTCTTCGTTTTTAGGGGTCAGTATAGGCCTATTTAAAGAATTTTAGCGATTTCAAAGGAGTCGATTTCGGATTTGAATTTAGAGTATGAAGATGGCATTTCGAAGGGCAGGTTATACGTCACAGATCAAAGAGCATCTCTTGTTATTTCTAGAGCAATTTGTTAGAAGTCTATAGCATCTACGACAGTCGAGATAGAAAAAGGGCCTCAAAAGGGCCCTAAACGGACCACATGGCGCCTTGACGTTCACGCATGAGTGATTTCGGAAAACGAAGGGTTCAGGGACCAGGCATGGATGCAGAAAAATGGGCATAGGAAGTTTGAAAGGAATCAGTCGGGATAGAGGATATGACCTAGATATGGTTCACACACACTACGTGCAAAACGAATGGGTTTAGGGGGGAGGTAGGAAGAAGAAAGAAGAATAAGAATTCGGAACTCAAATAATAATGCAATAATCATAACAATTTTGATAATAATAATAATATTAATAATAGTAGTAAACAAATAAATAATAATAATAATAATAGGATAGAGCAATGTCGATCTGGCGCTGCTCAGTGGCTGCCGGGCTCACGATCAATTGGGCACAAAGCATTTCCATTTTCGGTTTAATAAAATTTGGAGTGGACTATAAAAGATTATTATTATTATTATTATTAATAACATTAATAATTATAGGCCTAGTAGTAAAAATAATAATAATAATAATAATAATAGTGATTGTAAAACCAACAATAGTATTCATAATCAAGGTAATATATAAGAAAAAAAACGAGAAGAACAAAACAAAACAAAAAGAAAAGGAATTGGTGATATTTTTCTCAAATTTTTTTTGACAAGCAAAAAGAAATAAATAAAAATGAATATAGGGGAAATTCTAGGACTTGTGTACTAAAGGGATGCTCACTTGGGTTTCAAAAGGGGATACGGCACGGTTGTGCCCTAATTAAAATAACAATTAGGCCTATTATAATGATAAATATTATTATTATCATTATGTTTATTATTATGATATTAATGATAATGGTAATTATTAATAATAATAATAACTATTAATAATAATCAATGATAACAACAATAATAATGATAATAATAACATTCAAGTAATACGACTAACATTACTATCATTTTACAAAGTACCTCAACAAAGGTTTATACGCCATTTACATCCGGGACTGGTTGAAGGTTTTTCCACGTGATCAGATGTTTATTCTACGAGTTGAAGACTGGCATACGGACTGCACGGAAATTTTACCAAATATCTACGCATTTCTAAATCTAAGTAAGTCAACCACAATATTATTGTCGTTCAACAGTATACAGACATATTCAGAATTTACCCGAGTGATGTTATATTTCACCGAGCCGGCCTGCCTAGGTTGAAATATAATAGCACTAAGGAATTCTGAATTCGAAGGTAAATATATGTTACATTGAACAACGAAATGCATTCATTTTTTTTGGTTTAATATCCTGCATATTTATTTAAAAAAAATATTTTTGATTGGTTGAGAGCTCTTCACGTGACCAGAAATATTTCAACAATTTTAAGGTTGCTCTGAAAAAGTACTATTTGGGAGTATTATTTGGGAGTTGACAAAAGAAAATTTTAATTTTATCTCGACCCATCTAGCCTTCCGCGTCAAATGCGCGCGGCTAAAACAATGCAAACAATGGGTCCGCGCTATTGCGCGCAGGTTTGCTTGGATACCATATGACGCAAAAAATACTAATTTGACCAACAAAAACAAAAACAAAGTAATAATAAAAAATCTACGACAAAAAATATGAAAAAGGAGATTAACCCATTTTCTGTAGCCTTTCTTAATCGTTACTCCAAATGTTGAACTTAGATTACTGTTGTTTAGAGAATATATTGTGAAAGTTAGATGGGTTGCAGGTGGCAAGGATGGGTTGGTTGACAATTTCAACTGAAAGTTCATGCTCTTCTATTGGGCAACTTACTTTAGACACTGTCATCTGGCCTCGGAGCTTTATACAGCAAGGTCCTTGTCTTGCCTACCATATCATCATGAGCTTCTGCATTACATGTACAAGCACCTGTTTGAATAGAGACATACAATGAATTCACTTTTATGGCATGTTCATGAAAGCAGTGTACAATAATAATTATAAAGTGAACAGCAGGGTACGGTTTTTGCAGAAATTTTAAAACATGCAGGTAAGGGTGTAGTAAAATATCAACTTTGAACGATACCGATAAAAAATGTAGAAAGAGATTTAGGCTAACCTGACTTTGGGTCTGGAAATGTTAAATACATTTAGGGTTAACATTATGTTTAGCAACAGATCCAGAATTAGCCTAAGTTAAGAATTGTTTTTTTTTTTATGCTACAACATAACCAGTGAACAATTGCCAATGTCGTAAATATCGCTTACTTCTTTTAATTGGTAATACAGTGATACATGTTTCACAAACTGCAGGTCAGTGTATTGTTACTTTCCTAAAACTATTATAAATGATAGAGAGAAGTCTTGAATACTATTTTCACTTCCACTCTTCATCATGTTTAAGCTGCTATCACAATACAGAGGAACATTTTCAAACTGCCAATGATAAGCAAGATACATGCAGCTTCACCAGCACCTACAAAATCCTGTTGTACGACACTTTCTCCTGAAACAATAGCTCCACGTCAATTTCCTACACTATTTAACCAAATACTAAACATCATCCCTAGACCCAACACTAGATCTAGACCTAAACCTAACCCTAAACCACCTCAATCCCAATTGCAACCCTCAGTCTTAACCTACAACTTTGACGAAATAAAGCCTGGAGCATTCAATGCAGGGGCACTCAAAATGCCATTACAGACTCACATGCTTTGAATTTATAAACATTTCAATAAATATTAAAGGTGATATTCATAGAAGAGCCCTAAATATGAAGATATTCATATCTACACTAAGCTTATAAGCCATACAATGAGCTTGGATGACATTCAAACAATATAACACTTCCGAAAAAGCGAAATTAGGGTGAAAACAATCACCCTATTCTCTGGGACAAATTTGCCCTATTGTCATCCGAAACGGCCTTTAGCTGTGACGTAGGAAAAGGGAGGCGTGGCTAGTGTGCCACTTCCGGGTATCTAGTAGAACGCATGTATAACATTATAAGGCTGAAAACACAGCTTCAACTTATGTGTTATTTTACCCTTACTATAGAATAAATTATAATACAACATCGTTTGTAAGTTACTTCTCATTAATATTTCCATCTTGATATTCTAAGAAATGTATTATTTGTGAAATAAAAACGTTGAAAATGGGGAAAAGAAGGTGAAACTATGGCTGTGTCCCCGGCTTTGTTGTACAGCGAGCCTGCATATATAATGGGATTTGGGTGCCGGCGATTTTTACCACCATGTAGTTTCACTTTGACATATCAGTCGGAGACTTCACCTCTTCCACTATGGAAAAAACAGTTAGTATTGATTTAATCATTATTATGAATAAAATAAAATTCAAACAAATCGAAGAATATTTCATTTAGTCGATCGTATCATGGCTAGATTAGCTGGAAAAATCGAGGCGATTCTGCTGTTGTTACGATTCATCTGCGAGTAGTGCGGCTCTTGGCAGCCGCATTACCTACACGGCTGATCGCTGATTGAATTTAGTATCGCTGGCGGATTTACATTACCTGCGCGCACATCAAAACACACGTAAACGTGACTGCACTGCACACCGCACACACACAGTACTGTACGCTTGCATTTCAGTCGCGATAGACGAAACCCTTACGAAACCAAACCAAAACAAAACGGCGAGAAATACACTATTCTATGTAATTATAGTTATCGACAAATGAAAATGGAGAAGAAACATTATTCATTGTTATGTCAAAGGAAATTCCACCTCGGAACATGATTCTACTAAAGGTAATTTTGTTTTGAAACACAGCTAGGTTGATTTTTCATACTATCTCCGTGTACATACAGCTCAGCTGGCAAGCTAAAGCCGGTGAAAAAGTTGAGTTGTAAACAGTTATTTTACGGATATTGTCACTTTTTCAATGCCAATAATGACATGAATATTGACATTAGGATATGTTTCAGGACGGGAGAGGACAACTGTATGCCAGATATTGACCATTCAGGCAATATTTCAATCGTTTTGAGAGAGTGGAACTGACATCGACTCTATGAACATTTGTGTGTAGATCGCAGTTAGTCTCTATAGCTGCGTGAAGCATATCCCGGCTCTGACGTCACTCACAAAGCCACTTTCCCTTAGGCGATTTCGTAGGTCAGGATAGAGTCAATTTAGTGAAATTTGATTTTCATAAAACACAAAACTGCACACTTTCATGGCATGTTAGCTGCATAAATTGCTTTAATAACTCATTCAATTATAAAATAAACTATTTTTATTTGATTTTATTTCCTATAAGTATCAACTTTAACAAAATATGTAAGAAACTACAAACATATTAGCATTATTTAATATTGCTTGCCATTCCTTTTCATGTATTGGACTCCCCCTCCCCTTTCTACATGAGCTTCATGTTATTTCTAAAAAGAGATATATTGGAAGTTAAAATACAATATAAATGAACACTACAGCAACTTGTTACTAGACATGTTGATGCACACATGGCCACCCCTTTGCATCCCCTTCCAACCTGGCCTTGAACTTACTCATTTCAAAATTTCCTTTTACTTGACAACAAAACATATCAAGTTAAAAGACCAAAGGTAAATATGTTTACCTTCTCTTGTAGTGGTCTGTTTTCTCCAGGACATTCTTGTTCACATTAACATTGACATACTAGAAGAAGGCAAGCACTTGGTACTGAGACAAGTTTTTCTGTACATTTTCCTGTAACAGAGAGGTGGAATTTAATTTTTAGAATAAAACATAATTGAGCATGATCATTTAAACATTGATGAGCATTTGCAGAATTGACTGTGCTATTTTAAATAGGATTTTCTCTTTACTAAACTGACTAATTGACCAAAAAAGCCCTCCTTCATTATTTAACATTTAAATTTATTGATCTAGATCTAGTTGATCTATATGATCTAGATCGTCTCGTAACTGTTCAGTCTATCAAATAGAGGAAACGAAAGATAAATATAGACCTACGACAGAGAAAATTTAATCGTGTTCACAACAAAAATAATTTCAAAGATAGAGGCAAAGCCAACAAATATATTAAAAAACACACAGGCACAACATCATAAAAATAAACAATCTGACTCTGTTTGTTTATATTGTACATACATATTGTATGGGCGAATGACTTATTTATAAACATTCTCTCTCTCTATCTCTCTCGCTCTTTCTATCTCCTTCTTTCTCTCTGTCTCTCTCTCTGTTTTGTTACAATGTTAATGTCGAAAGGTATTTGTGATTTTTTTTTTTTAGGTGTGTTTATGAAGAAAAAACTATATTTATATCATATTTGGTTCATATCCTTTGTGTTCTATTCGCAGAAAAATTATCGGAGGATAAAATCACGGAAATCTGTCATACTCCAACCCAAAATGCTAACCTCGAAACTGCGCATAAAGTTGGAGACATGTTCAATGAAACGCGGACGATGCTTCAAGAATTCTATTCAGGATGGAACCGAGAACTGAGTGAATTACTAGGGGATGAACGCTACTTGTGGCAGTAATCTGGAAACGAAAGAAGGCGCTCGCTTTTTTTTCCTGCCAAATTCATGATGCATTTTGTTTAATGTGTAGACTTGTACGAATATCTACATGCTGGAAACTGCGTTTTGAAGCAGATGACACAGTTACTTTTAACCTGTGACAATGTTAACTCTGACATTATTACCTCTGACATTTTTTACACCGAGCCGCTTTTCAGCAAGGCCGTCAACATAACGATACATGAATACAAAGTTATACCAAAAGGAAATCACAGATATTCAGATAATAATACAAAACTAAAAAATTAAGATAAATAAAATTGAAGATTTGTTTTTTAAAGAAAGAAAATCTGAGGAGATGACATTCAGGCAAGAGGCATCAGCTCGCTAGACCCTCGCAAAAATAAATTGTCCCCTTACGCCTTTGAATCAAAATTTTGTCTGACCTATCTGATTTGTTTTTTAGCATACACGATATATATGATACATTACATATAGATTTTTTAAATAATTTGAGGGTCTCGTTGTTATTCAGCAGTACTTTTATTTGTGTCATTGAAAATGGTAACCCTTTAATGAATTTGCTATATTGCTCAAAATTTACAAAGTGTAGATTTTCATTCATTAAAGTGTAAACATTACACTTGAGAAAAAAAATTAAAGAAAGAAAATCTGAGGAAATGATATTCAGGCAAAATGCGTCAGCCCCCTAGACCCTCGCAAAAATAAATTGTCCCTTTACGCCTTTGAATTAAAATATGTCTGATTTATCTGATTTTATTTGAGAATATACGAGATATATGATACATTATATATACATTGTTTGAATAGTTTTAGCATCTCGGTTGTCACTTAGCAGTACTTTCACTTGTGCCATTGAAGATTGTAACCCTTGAATGAATTTGCTATTGCTAAAAATTTACACAGTGTAGATTTTCATTCATTAAAGTGTAAGCATAATGATTAGACATTAAAGCTTGAAAATGTGTGTTAATCTATTTTGTATGTAGCAATGTACTCTTTGTCATTTAATAAGATAAGGGGGCGGGGAATGAATAGATGAGATTGGAAACTTACGCCTGGTAGTAATTATGAAATGATGATAAGGGCAATGATGTGATTCAATGATAGTGTGTGTTGGATGGGGAGTATTCAAATATACTGTTAGTGGGTTTTTGTTATAAGTCACTTTATTCATTTATATTTATGGGTGGGGGACGGCCGGAAAGAACAAAACGATTACTTTGAAAGGGAAGGAAAGTACAGAGTTGTGATGGGAGTGTGGTTGTGTGTTGAAAGAGAGAGAGAGAGAGAGTTTATGAAAGGAATTGGATCACATTTTTGTAAAAGGATATGGTAGGATAAATATATAAAAAGGGGCACATAGCAGAATGAAAAAGGGGCACTTATAAGACGAAAATGGTGGCAGTTATCAGAAGTACCCTATGCACTTGAAAACCAAATGAAAAGGGACACGTTACATGAGGAAAAGTGCACTTCATATAGGCCTAGGATAAATAAAAAGGGGTATTTACCGATGTTTAAAAAAAAGGGCACTCTTCAGGACAAAACAGGACATTTTTAATACTTGATAATTTGGGCCATTGTGCCCCCCCCCCCGGAGTGCCGCCTCTGATATTGATCATGCTTGAACAAATAGATTTTAAAAATTAAGAGGAAAAAATACCTCTGCCATTTTTACCTCTGCCATTTCATCTCTGCCATTTTTACCTCTGCAATTTTTAACTCTGTCAAAGGGGGCACTTATCAGATGTGAAAGCGGTATTTCTCATATTTAAAAGGGGGCTCTCATCTGAGATTTAAAAAGGCATTTCTTAGAAAGAAAAATGCACTTATTACAAAGAAAGAAGGGCAGTTGTCAAAGTAAAAAGGGGCACCTATCGAATTTGGATAGGGGCACTTCACAGAGTAGAAAAAGGAGCATTTATAAACAAACAAAAGAAGAAAAAGGGGCACTTATCAGAAGGAAAAGGGTACTACTAAGAAAGGAAAAGGAGCATGTGTTAAAATAAAAGAGGCACTTATCAAAGTAAAAAAATGGGTACGTTTCAAACCTGAAAAGACGCACTTATTAAAGAGGGGAAAGGGGCATTTATTACAAAGGAAAGGGTACTTGTCAAAGTAAAAGGAGCACCTATCAGATTATATTAGGGGAATTTATCATAATGGGTTTAGCTCAGAATAGTAGGGTTAGGGTTACGTATATCATAGGGTCCAAGACTCCAAGGTGAAGTTAGGAATTCGGTAATTAGGATTTTGACCGCGGGGCAATTATCGCCGGATCATGTCGCGTACCGTCATCTACGACAAGCGCGACGACAGTCATTTGTAATACCCGCTATCGTTCGGAAAACCGATTATAAACATCGCATGACGCAATATTCTCTTTTTTTAATAGCGTATCTGTTTATTTTCTCCGCCCTTTGCCTTATGGATATTAAAGTGATTTCGTCTTCGTTGTCATAAAATGCGTGTGTTTTACAGACTGAAGGTTGCCACTGTATATTTCGGAAAAAGGGTAATCAATGTATACTAGTACAGTTTGATAATTGGCACATTCGCTTCCTGCATTTCGAAACATCCATATACAGAACATGCTTCCTGCAGAATACGGCCATCTTTGGTAAGTAGGTTATTTCAGAGCAATCCGATGTGCATTCTTACTATTGAATTTATCAGTGTTTATTTTATATAGGCACTGTTAAACCTTTTTTTCATTGATTCGAAAAACAAATAACAAAATGAGTTGAAAGCAAGATTATTATGATGGAACACTAAGTTATGATAATATTTAAGATTTTTGTATTCTTATCTTGACATGGAGAGCGTGACAACATAATTTATTGCCATATTCAAAATGAATGAGCTTCAATTTACGTAAAGCGGTTTGAAATCACCACCACCACAACAACAATGATCTTCGAATGGAACATATCTCAAACGTACTTCAATTTGTGCCTCATTTGTGTCATTTATGTAATATTTATTATATTACGTCTATGTAGATCTGGTGTTTTTTTTTTTTTGGGGATAAATGAATTTCTTTTACTGTTATTATACCTGCGTGCTACTAGTAAATGCTTTCTTATTGAATATTATTGTGTATGTACGATAGCAACTACTTCGTCAAATCAACCAAAGGTTATTTGCTAGATTTATTTGAACTCAAAAAATGGAATTATAATATGAGAAATTCAATTAATAATTTCTTACTACCGAAATTGAGAACATGTTTTAAGAAAAAGAGTTTTAGTTATTTTGGTGCGAAGTGCTGGAACTCTATTTCACAAGAACTTAAACGTGAGTTGTCATATATAAATTTCAAACGTAATCTAAATAAGTATATGGAATCAAAAGCCATTGATGAGTAATCCCCGTCCCCTTTAAGCATTTTCATATGTATTTTTAGTGTATGTTGTATTTATTTTGTATATACTTATTTTATCATTATGTTGTATTATGTTGTATATATGTTATTTTGATATTGTATGTTTTTATGTATGCACGGCCCTACAGAAGAACAGTCCATGGGCTGAGGTAGGCCTCCGTGCTTAAATAAATGAATGAAATGAAATGAAATTTCAATAGCCTTGTCCGTCACATATTGAAATGTGAGAATATGAAAATGACGTATTAAGTAATCAGAATATAATATCTATAGTGTATTGAAATTGCCTTGGAGTCGATTTTCGAACATAGTAGCGATCGTACATTGACTAAACTATGGTATATAAATCATAAAAATGTTTCTAAAGCGCATTTAGAAATTGAGGATAAAAGAAAGACAAAAGGTCAATATAATTAAGTTTTCTCACTTAAATATTCATAGCTTGATATATAAAATTGATGAACTGAAAATATTACTTAGAAATGATCCTATTGATATAATTTGTTTGAACGAGACGTTGTGTGACTCATCAATACCTGACTCTGAACTAAACATAGATGATTTTATATTGCTTCGTCAGGACAAAAATAGACGCGGAGGAGGCGTTGTTATGTACATGTCCAATAAGTTTGATTTCAAGTTAAGACATGATTTGAATTGTTCTGATTTGGAGTGTTTGTAGCTAGAGCTCTGTGATCCACACAAACCTCCTATCTTGGTAGGTCCAATTTATAGACCACCCAATTCGACATCAGAATATTTTGAGAAGCTTGATATATGCCTTGCAAAATTAATGTCTGAAAGTATCAGTTGTGCGACTTTCGGAGACTTTAACTGTAACTTCATGAGTGATAAAAGAGATACAAATGCAGAAAAATTACAATTCCTATTTGAGTTGTATAGTCTTAAGCAAGTGGGTGACCTGCCTACTCGTATCACACGAAGTAAATGCTCAACTATTGACTTAGTTTTTGTCTCTGATCCAGAGTTGTACTCTGAGACAGGCGTGTTTAAAACTAGCATCAGTGACCATTACCTAGTGTATACTGTGAGAGGTTTCAATAATAATCAAATATCAGCTAAAAAGAAGGGCAACTCTACTTAATTTCGTTCATTAAAAAACCTCGTTGTGAATGATGTTTTAATTGATCTACAAAGAGTTCAATGGAGATCATGCATACATACTGTTGATATTGACATTGCGTGTGAGACATGGCTTCAATTCTTTATGAATGTTGTTGAACAACATATGCCGCTATGTGAGAAAAGAATACGCACGAATGCATGCTCTTGGATTAATGAGGAGATTATTGAAACTATACACGAACGGGATCATGCTTATGATGTATCATTGAACAGGGGTGATGAGAAAATGATGACACAATATTGAAAAAGTACAAAGAGCTAAAGAACAAGGTAAATCATCTTTTGAGGAAGGAAAAAAGAAAATATCACAGTACTCAGATAAATAACAGTATTAAAAGGAAATAGCAAAAAGATGTGGCAGAGTATCAAACATAATTATTCCTAAATCTAACCAGGTCATACCGTGCAGCATACAAGTAAATGGGGCCAGAATTACAGACGATAAATGTATTGCTCAAAGTTTTAATGACTATTTCGTTACATGCGCTCACAATGTAACAAGTGGTATCCCAAAACAATCTGAAATAATCTCAGATGACAACGAGTTTATAACTACGGAAGGCAAATTTTAGCTACAGCAAATAACTAGTGCATTTGTTTTAAAAGGAATTGAGAATAAGACTGATGATGAAGCAACCGGAGATGATGGACTAAGTTGCCTTCTTTTAAAAATGTCAAGGTGCCCCCGGCCCCCAAAAAAAACATTAATGCTCCCCCCACTGAGCGAATCTTCGACCGGTGCGATTTTCCAATTTTCCAATTTTCGGGTGAAAAAAGAAAAAAAAAATGTGTCACAGGAAAAAATGTCAGAGGTAAAAATTACAGAGGTAAAAATATCAAAACAAAAGCATGTTACAGGTTGGATATTGGTAATGGTTGTATATTAGGCTTATCGAGAAGAAAAAAATTCTTTGCAGTCAGTATTTCAGCGATGCTTTATTTTCTTCTTTCTTTATAACTTTTATTTACCTTTTCGGCCCAATTTTCCCGATTATTGCCGAAGGGAGGTGGGGGTGGGGCTACTCCCTTCCCCGGCTTGTACACCAAGGCCATGAATCACAGAGTACATCTTTCAAGTCTCAAAAAACTAATAAAATATTCACTTCTGTTGCTCCTTAATTCTTGCCCTATTTTTGACCCAAATACTACCATAATCATCATTTCATTTAATAGCTCACCTGAGTCGGAGGCTCAAGGTGAGCTATTGCCGTCCGTCGTCCGTAAACTTTTTACATTTTCATCTTCTTCCCAAAAATGCATTGTCAGATTTTTACCAAACTTGGCAGGAATCATCCTTAGGGGTAGGGGATTCAAAGTTGTGCAAATGGTAAACGTGGCCGCAATGGGGACCTAGGGGGGAGGGCCCGAAAGGGCCCAACCTATGAAGATTTCAAACATCTTCTCCAGATTTAGCAGTACAACAGTCAAGGTATGTAGATATCTTCTTAGCTTAAGAATAAAAGGTGTTCATAACAGTTCCCAGGGTGGCCCCATTGGGCCCCTGAGTGAGGGGTTAACTGGTTGGGGAGGGGGCTCAATGTTAAAAGTAACTGTGTCATCTGCTTCAAAACGCAGTTTCCAGCAGGTACATATTCGTACAAGACAAGTCTACACATTAAACATAAACTGTATTTCTCTCACGTTTCTTAATCACAAACATGATGTCAGTGGCGGATCCAGGGGAGGGGGGCCAGGGGGCCCGCAAAAAACAGGTAAAAACACCTTTTTTTGTAAAAAAAAACAAAAAGAAGATGGGCCCCCTCTCCTGGCGCTCAAGGGGGGGGGGGTGAAGGTAGAACAAAAATAACACTTGTTGAGCCCTCTCTTGCCACCGGCTGGATCCGCCCCTATTCAGACACGTTTCCAATTTGGACGGGCAGTGATGATGTCTAAATGCATGCATGGGGCACCAACATATTGAAAGAAAGATTTATATCATCATCATATCAGTTCACTACATGATCACAACATGAAATGAAATTTGTATTCTTCTGCCGGTTCATACTTTTTCATTTCGTATATACTTATGTTTGTGTACGTTATAGAAATTCTACAAATTCATCATTATTTTCCTCTTCTTCCTCCTCCTCTTTTTCTTCTTCTCCTTCTCCTTTTTCTTCTTGTACTTATTATCATTTCTATCATCAGTTCTTATCTGTCTGTAAATATTACTATTTTAACTTATTAATTTTGTACATGTCTGTAGGGGACCCCACTGGAAAAAAAAACTCTCGAGCTTTCGTGGGTTATCCTGTTCAAGCTGACTTATTTTTGATCTGTTATTATTGCATATCAATCAATCAATCACAAGACAAGCTGAAAGGGATGCATTGTGTGTACCAAAATTTAGGACCGACGCATTTTAAGCATAGTCCTCTAGTTTCAGGAATTAGAGTCTGGAACGCACTTGAACGTTCTATTAAGAAGTCATCTACATTGAATAGTTTTAAACGTACTCTAAAATTTCTGCAGATGGCGTGTAAGTGAATTATTTTTATTTCTTGCAAAATTAATACATTTAGTAAACATAGGTTGACATGAAACTTTTGAAATAAATCGGTAAGAGGCTTTATTATTATTTTTTGTTGCTGTAAGTATGCCTGAAAATCTCATTACTATCAAGCATCTGATTTACAAATTAATAACTGTCTGTACATACAATACGATATTAAAAATGTGCAACGGTATTTCTTGAATAATCCGCTTTTTATGAGGATACCAATTTATTTGTGTACTTGTATACAGACATATATATATGTGTGTGTGTTTTTATTTCTCTATTTTGTTTTGTTGCTGTTATCTATTTTTATTGATGATTGTTATTGAATAGCATTGTTACCAAACAGGGCCTCATGGAAGACCACCATAATGTGTGAAATGTGCCACACCCTTTATAAATATCGGAAATAAATAAATGAATAATGGAAATAGTACCACACCCTTGTTAAATTGGCAAATACGTATCCCCTTTCTTTTCCCCCTTAAGGGTTAAGGGTTATCAGCCAAAAATAAATACTAGACTGATTAGATCAATTGTGAACTTGCTTCCTAACATACATTCTACACACTCTTAACATTTTGGGGAAATTAAGTCGGGCAACCACTGATGTTTTTGTTTTTTATTACAAGATCGAGCATTGGATCTTTATTCACTTGGTACAAGCCGAAATTTCTTTATAAATTTAAATTACGCCCAGGAAGCCTAACATTCAAATCTAAACACTGGTTAGTTAAAAATTACCGATTTCAAAGCTATTTTTAACCCAGTTCTGCTAAAGAGACCTTGATCAATTTGTGGCAATTATCTATACCTAATCATTGGGTATATCATGGAGCTGTCTTTTAGCTCCATGGGTATATATATATATTATCCGATAGTACTCGATGCAGTATAGGGTTGGGGAAGGGTTGCCTAATACTTCTATTTCTTTTTATCAAGTTGAGTAAAGTTGGTTGGGCAAGTAAAAATTGGTCAAAAAATATCAGTGACAATTTATCCAATCTATTGCAAGGTTAAATTCTACCCAAACATTGGATACAAATAATATTCGATGTTGGTCGGTCGATATCAGTGGTAATTGTCTAGCAAACTGCAATATGCACATTGCCCAATTAATGTTTTACCGGGTAAATCAATGCTGGTCAAATCTTGCTCAACAGTTTGTGGGTTATTATCCCAAACCACGTAGCCATCCAATAGGTAAAACGAGGCTAAATTGAAGTTAAGCATTACAGAAAAGAAGATTCTCCAAGTACTAGGCGAAATAAACTGGGCAAATGTGCATCGGATGTATTGAACCAATGATTGGGTAAAATTTGCCAAAGAGTTGGCGCCGAACACAAGTATGAATATTTATGCAATTTTTATTTTTATTTATTTATTTATTTATTTTATTTTATTTTTTTTTTTTTTTGGGGTTGGTCGATTTACTGTGTCATCACTAAACACATCGTAAATTCTAAAGGGCATACATAAATGTATAACAGCTTTTATTTCGTATGAATGGCTGTATAGGATAGTATAGTAAGATTAAAAATGTGATAGTTTAGGTTACGATAAGATAGGGTAGGTTAGCACTCATTAGCACAACAGGGAGAGATATTTTACACATTTGACTGGATAAGTGGGAGAAAACTATACTAAACTTTTTTTTAATCCGACTTTCTGAATGTAGAGGAGTTGAAATCCACTACGTTTAATCAGCCATATTAGGGATCGCCTCGTTTCTAGTTGAATCCAATCCAAAACTTTAGTGGCTGAATAAGTCATTTGGGAGTGAATTCCATTATTTTTATTTTGGATTTTCACCACAACTCTACGTTTAGAGAGTAGACAAGGTGATAACAGCCCATGAATTCTGGCATCAGCATCTTCATCCAGAGATTTGCCAGAATCTATCTGAAATTGACAAACTTCGTGGAAAAAACATTTGATTTTAATTAATATTCCTTTCACTCGAGCCATTACTTTATTAGACTTTTTCATGATGTACTGCCTCGCCCTTTGTTAGGCTTTATGTTTTATCATGCCTTTTCATTCTACAGGTGAACCACCAGAATGGCAGCTCGAATCAACGACTTGCTTTCACAGAATCTTCAGTGCCCCATATGCCTGAACATCTACAAGGAACCAACGCTGTTGGCCTGCTCGCACACCTTCTGTAAGGGATGCCTTTCTCGACTTTTCAAGTCTCAGCAAGAAAGCGTTAAGATCTCCTGCCCAGTCTGTCGCAAGTCCACGGCTGTTCCAAGTAGAGATGTCAGCAACCTTCAGATCAATATTCCTATACAGGCTATGGTCGAGGATATCAAGAACCAGAGTCAATCTGCACCATCTGCAAGGACAAGCCCCTAGCTGCCACCTACTGCCAAGAGTGCGACGACTTCATGTGCGTCGACTGCTACAAGACCCACGCCAAGTGGGACAAGTTCGCCGGTCACGATGTGGTCAAGGTGGAAGACATCATCTCGGGCAAGATCACAACGAAACATCGACGCAAATGCAAGAAGCATCGGTCGGAGGTCGAAGAATGTTTCTGCGTCGAATGTAAGAAGTATGTCTGCTTCCGATGCGGGATGATGGAGCACACTAAGGCTGGCCACAACATCCTGGAGGGAATGGAACATGAAGATCAGCAGAAGGAGAAGATCCGTGAGTTACAAAACAAGGTTGATGTCAAGAAAGGCAAGGTGGACGAGTACATCAGCTTCCTTGAGAAACAACAAGCAAAGCTTCATGCCGTCCAGGAGCAGCTGACCGACGAAATCAGCCAGACGTGCGAGGAATCGATCCAGCAACTGAAAGAGAGGAGGGACATCCTCATCGAGGATTGTAAGAGCCGTTTGAATGTAATGAAAAAAGAACTTCAGGGCATGAAAGATGAGAATAAGTTAGAGATGGATCAGATAGAAGATGTGGGTGATTTGGTTGGGAATGGAGTGAAGGTACCTCTCGAAGGTGAGGCTCTCGCTGCCCATGACACCCTCTGCCAGGACCTGGAAGAGATCCTCGCTAAGGGTGATCCTGATTACAGCAAGCCTAAGGATACTACCAAGCAAGGGCATAAGGTGACCTTTCAGCGTGTACGCTGTCAACAAGCAGGCCAAAACGAGCTTGATCTGGGCAAGATAGAAGAAGCTGAATGGAGTCTAAAGAAGTCAACTGAATTTCCTGTCAAGGATGCGATCAATTGCATGGCATCTATGCCAGATGGTAGAATAGCTGTAGGTTCCCGCTTTGGTGGACTTGTTCTGGTATCTCCAACTGGCAGCATGCAGTCGACTGTCCTGCAGGATGTTGCCATTAGAGGAGTCGTATTTTTCCCAGATGGGAATCTCGTTGTCAAGGATATCCACAACAAGATCTCGCGGTACTCGAAATCTTTCGTAAAGCTTTCTTTAGGCCAGACTTTCAGTAGTGATGTCGGTGGGTTTGTTGATCTGGAGGTTGATACGAAAGACAACACCCTCCTCTGCAGCTTCAATAAGGTGAAGAAGTTGTCAATGTGGAAGCCAATGGGTGGGAATCCAGTGAATAAGATTCAATACAAATTTGAGCCGCATCAGATCTTCACTCTGCGTTCAGGAAGATTCCTGGTAATGATCAACGATTTCACCGTTGGCGTTCTTGATGCAACAGTAAGCACCATCGAACTTCGGTTGACCAAGGACGAGAGCTACGCGAGCCCCGCCGTGTGCTCGGATGGGTCTGTTCTCATTGCCTGGGTTGATCATACCAAGGGGTTCGTTTCCATAGAGCAGTACTCACGTGAACTCCATCAGATTCGGTCCTTGATAAGAAATGTCAAGATTGCAGTTCCTCAGCACCCTTATTACCATCTTCGGGAGTTCTTGACAGGGGAACTTGCCTTCTGTACTCCTGATCATTTGTACATTTTCAAAAAGACCGTTTCGGCTTGATTTCGCAATGGCTCGGTCTGACTCATTCCAGAGAGACCACTTATGAGGCCCCTTTGAATACTAGTGGGATTGTCGAAGCAATATCTACCATAGATATATTTCACCCTTTTCGCTTTCTCTGTGATGCGTTTTCTTCGGTTCTCTTTGTGGGTTCAGCAGTGTCTATTTCCTTTGATATCGAAAAATCATATGGAAAGACTTGTACCTATCCCTCAAAGAATGTCTATCTGTTTATGATTATCGCAAATTTGTTGTGACTAGTCAGAGGTCAGCAAATATTTCTTCTCCTGTGATCTTGGTGACCAGTAAGCACCCGTGATGCTAACGGTTGTCTTCAGAAGAGCCCGTCAGATTATGCTTTTCGTGTGGCAGATCCGGGAGTCAGGGGGTCTTGAAAACCTGCCCCCTTTTTACGAGTGTCAAAGATTCTTAGGGTGTATAATCAACATTATAATATTATGTGCATCCTGTTTTCAAGTCCCGCATCGAAATTGTCACAGCTATCCTACTCGGTGAAACTGTATCTACTCCTTGCGATTTGACGTCCTCTAAACTGCTAAGGCGTCTATTTGACTGGATCCGCTGCCCTTTAGAAGAAGTTTGTATTTCAATATAATCATGATTATTATACCACCCTGTCAGGTAATTAATGTTGTCTTGTATATAAATAAAATTCTTTGAGTCGAAATAATAGCATGTAGTACGAGGGTTGCCTTATCTTCATCTTTTATCTTTATCTTTTTTCTTTGTTCATTTATATTTTATCTTTAATCATTTATCTGTTATCTTTTATCTTTTATTAATTTTATCTTTTATCTTTTATTTTTATATTTTTATCTTTATCTTTATCTTTACCTCATATATACTTTTTTATTATTAGTCCGATTTATTTCAAAATTGTGATATTCTGTTTCTCTTATTTTTCCGTTAGATTAGGGAATGTTAAAGATGTAGAGGCTATTCTTTTTGCTTGCTGTCGAATTTGTATCCAGAACACATCTGTCTCTAAACAACAATTGCTAACTTGTAAATTCATTGAAAGAGTATAGTTTGTTTTTTGTTTTTTGTGATAAACGTTAATAATTTAATATGCCTTTGAGTATGCCTCGTTAATAATCACGAGATAGCACTGTCTTAATGTCTTAATTAATATGTTGAGCAGTGTTAGTTTCATCTAATACAAAATAGTGGTTGTAAATAACGCTTAAATGACAAAATCATCAATCATAGCTTTTAATGCATCCATATTTATTTCAAGTACAGATAATAGAGCTTCATGTTGGTAAAAAAAAAATGTTTCTGCCTAATAGAATGGATAATCATCGGTAATTATAATGACATGATTTGATTTGATTTGTTTTGTTTATATCCGTTTCAGTATCAACATATTCAAACATGTACAAAATACATATAGATTCAATAATGACATAAAACAATGTATTGAAAAAGATTGTATAAAAGACGAAATTTAATAGAAATGCTGAAAACTGAAAATGATAACGGAATATTGTTGACCTAAATGTACACAATGAAAGGGAGGGGCATGCAAAAGAAACAATAATTGTATGGCGCAAGCACATAAAACTTAGTTACATAATATTAATAGAGAGTTTGGGTCAAAATAGTTTTAACAGTATGATTATTGTTTGTGAGAGACAGGAACGTGAACGTGAAATTGTCTATAAATATAAATGTATAAAGTTGTATATAAATAGATTTATGAATGGTCCAAGCATCCACCGCGAAACTGAAGCAAAAGAATTAAGTTGAATTATGGTTCATTTTAGTGTCGTGTGTGTGTGTTAGATGTGTATTTGCATGATAGCTCATCAAAACATAGATAATGATACATTCTACACTACATTATTAATACATCACATTTATACTGGTATAGTTTGCACGAGCAATCATATGGGATTTTATATTTACCGAATTTGAAGAAGGGAGTTTCTCAGATAAGGGAAATATTCGTGAATCAATTTATTGGTACCCAAAGAATTTATAATTTGTGATTAAACAATTATAAGAATTGTTTGTTTCCGCTTTTATTGGTACGGGCAGATGTGTTATCTCTATACGATGAAAGCTGCGAGAATTTAGTCACTGATTATAATTATGTCAAGTATTGCTTCATTGAATAGATGGAATATTTTATATAGATGTAATGTGAGGATTATTGCATTTTGCATTTGTATTGCATTTATTTAATCACGGTAAAACCTGCTCTCAGCTAGAAGCTGCTTTTCAGCAAGGCCGTGAACAGTAGCTCAAATATAACGATACGTGAATACATAATTGTATATAAGGAAAACACAGATAATAATACAAAATTAACAAAATTAAAATGAATAAAATTAAAGATTTGCTTTTTTAAGAAACAAAATCTGAGACGATATTCAGGCAAAAGGCGTTAGCCCATATAGACCCTTGCAACAATAAATTGTCCCCTTCGCCATTGAATTAAAATATTGTCAGATTTATCTGATTTTATACGAGAATATTCTAACAATGATATGTGATATATACATAGTTTGAATAGTATTAGGATCTCTGTTGTCACTTAGCAGTACTTTCATTTGTGCCATTGAAAATTGTAACCCTTAAATGAATTTGCTATTGCTCCAAACTTACAAAGCGAAGATTTTCATTCATTATAGTGTATGCATAATGATTAGACATTAAAACTTGAAAAATTTGTGTAAATATATATTTTTATGTAGCAATTGATTGTTTGTCATTTAATGCGGGAGTGTTGTAATTGTGTGTTGAAAGAGAGAAAGAGAGAGAGAGAGAGGGGGAGAGAGAGGAAGAGAGAAAGAGTGAGAGGGTATATGAAAGGAATTGGATCACATTTTTGTAAACGGATATGGTAGAGAAAATAAAGAAAAAGGGGCACATCGCAAAATTGAAAAGGGGCACTTATAAGACGAAAATAGTGGCAGTTATCAGAAGTACACTTTGAACTTGAAAAATAAATGAAAAAGGACACAGAATGTACATGAAGGAAAAGTGCACTTCATATGAATAAAAAGGGGTATTTATCAGATGTTTAAAACAAGGGCACTCTTCAGGACAATACAGGACTTTAAATACCTGAAAATATGGGCCTTTGTGCAATAGGCAAAGTGCAAAGTGCAATAGGCCATTTTATAAAATGGATTCAAGAATGTAGCCAATGAGAAGCGTCGAAATGGATCACGTGTGCGTGCATTCAATTTTTGGTGATAACAACCGTCAATTTGTCGACTTTATACTCATATTGTAGACCCATCTTATAAAACAAATAATACATGCTTTTAGCTCGTGCAATAGTGATATGCAGCTGCACTTGGTTAAGTCACAATGAAACGGACAATGAACTCGACAATTAAGTCTCGTTTATTATCCTACTGTGCATACTCGCTAATGCACTTGCAAACATGTATTATGTGTATAATATTGAGTTTTCCACAGACATAAAGTAACATTGTCATTATATTGATGTTTCCATTGATATAAACATGTAGTTACATTGTCTTTAGATAGGGTCTTTAAAGATAAAGTTGAGTTCTGGTCATGCGATTGCATTGTGAAAGAAACGGTGTGGAATCGATCAGAAAAGGTTGATCATCTAGCATATAAGTATTGGTGTGTACTGCAAGGTTCTGGAATCATCAAAATGATAATAAATTTAGCCCAGTCTTGGTAATTAAAGTTACAAGCACTGCACACAGAAAGATGTATATGGGACTACACGAACATGTGGCATAAAAATCCGTCCCGATTTTTATGCTGTTACATGCCATATTTAGAATATTAAGGCATTTGAAGAGCCATGCTTTTCAGGGAATATTTTTAATCTGATGTTCTTCCACACTTGCATAATAACAATGATAACGGTCACAAATTATTTTTCACCTTTTCCCAGAACTCAACCTTCTCTTTAAAGGGTTGGGGGTCTTCAATTTTTGGATTTGTATTGGATTTGAAATATATGTTCTGATATTTGCACGGTTATATAAAGTTATACCATCTTTCAGATTAGTGATCATGGTGATGGACTTTAAAAGTTTATCGGGAGTTTCATTAAATTAAATTTATATTTTAAGTTTCGTTTGTTTCTTCAAGACAAAATTATTTGAAAGACAAAAAATTGTTTTGTAAATAGTAAACCTTCCATCACAGGGTTTTGGTAAAAATGATAAAATCTGTCAGTCTCCATTTTCCCAATTGCCAATTATAACCAACAGTTTGGACTTACTTTGGTCTTGTCAATGAATTTCCTAAAAGGGTGAGAACATTAGTTGAAACGCCTCCCTCAACCATTTTCCCAAACAAAAACAATGAACACTTGTCTCAATCCCTCAATAGCAATACCCAAACTTCAGAGAGAGAGAGAGCATATTCCTGTATGTAATTGGGGCGGGGAGATAGACGAGCTAGACTATTTCAAAGTAATTTCTGTATCAATTACGGTCTCCCAAGTTAATCAAGATTTCTATACCCATACTTAATTTTTTTTTCTTCAATAAACACCCTTTTTTTATAAACATAAGGATCGTTAGAATATTTTTTTCCGGGGCGGCAGAGGTCTTTTGCCCCAAACTGAAGTAAAAAGAAGAAAAAGATCCCCCGAACCTATGTGTAAATTTTATCAAAAAACTTCAAAATTTATTTGTTATGGGGGGTCTGTGCACGCCAGTCCCCTGCCTCCAGGGGGTGATCCCGGGGGGACGGGGGGACACGTCCCCCCCTCGATTTTTTTTAAAGGAGGGAATCTTCCCCCCCCCCTGAAAATTTGAAAAAGTGCACACAAAAAAATGTATAGCAAATACTGGCTGAAGACTGCAACACACTTTTAGGCTCTGAAGGGCCCAAGAGTGCAGCGTTTAGACAAATACAAATGCAAAATTTATGTAATTTATTTTGATTTACAATGTATTTATTAATTAATTTTCATTGTTTTGTACATATAAAGATTAATTAGCAATGATAAGCATGTTCATAAATAACATATTTGTTTAATTACAACAGATTAAAAGTTGATTAGTAAAACACTAACCATGGACAAAATACCTCAAATACAAACATATAAGCTTATTTCCTTGCTAAGTATATTATATGAAATGGTCTGCATATTACAATGCCCTTTACATTGTACTTAATGTAGACATATATAGCAATGCTTCTGTGTTGACATGAGCTATAATTAGTGCAAGAGCTAATTAACTATAATTAAGTTTATGCCAACTGTAAATTTCAATTGGATCCAGTTGAAACCAATTGAAACCAATTGAAACAACTGGTTCCAGTTGAAACCAATTAGGCAACTGGTTCCAATTGAAACCAGTTGAAACCAATTGCCAACTGGTTCCAGTTGAAACCACTTGCCAACTGGTTCCAGTTGAAACCAATTGCCAACTGGTTCCAGTTGAAACCAATTAGGCAACTGGAACCAGTTGGCAATTGGTTTCAACTGGTTTCAATTGGAACCAGTTGTTCAAATTTCCCTATTAAAAACCAGTTGGCAACTGGTTTCAATTGGTTTTGCTTCAATTGGTTTCAACTGGATTTTGGTCCTGGGTCTGACCGTTATTAATAAATGCCTAAAACCCCTGAGCTTCCGGGGGCTCTGCCCCCTGGACGCCACCAAGGGCCCTATAAAGCATGCCCCTGGTTGCTCATCTGACAGTAATTAAATGCCTAAAACCCCTGAGCTTCCGGGGGCTCTGCCCTCGGGACCCAGCATTTCATCCCCCGCCCCGGTCATGAAAAGAAATCATATGCCTATGATACTTGATGAGTTAAGCCATAGGCTATGTAGGCCTAAACAGAGGAGAGTTCAGCCATGGCTCAACTCTCCTTAATACGGCGGCCATTATTAAATTTCCCCCACACTATTCGGTAAAATTATGGAAAGTTTGTGGCGCAGATTTTATGGGCGCAGATAATCTTAGAAGATTGAAGAGCGCCATCTAAATCTCAGCGGCAACAACATTAACAACAACATACAACACAGTACCTGCGCTGCACGCACACACACACACACACCACCACAGAACTGTAAAATAAGCACACAGCGCTGTCATGTCGGGAGGGAAAATGTCAATGCTTGCGGGGAAAGTTGCTATCATCACAGGTATGCCCCTACATTCTTTATTTCATTCTTTGTGAAAATTAATCGTAATATATGACCAGAACCTTTTGATGACTTCATATGCACTAAAAACCGGTACTAATGTGTCTTTTTACGCTTTCGAAAAGCCCTTGCCGCCGAGGTAGATTACACCCCAAACCACCCGGTCTTGGCGGCATAAGGAATAACGCAGGATCGATAGCCAGTCCGCAGCACTGCGAAAGCACTGTTTTTTATCGTATGGTGGTGTGACCAAAGTTCGCGTACTAACACTAAATGCGCTTAAACAGGGGGGCGTTTCATGAAACAATTAGTCGGTGGTTTTCACCGACTTATATCATTTTCACCGACAATTTTATTGTCACCGACTATTTTCCAGGCCTCTGATTGGTCAAATTTAGTCGGCCCCGACAGTTGTCGGTGGACAAATGTTGATGAAATCCCCCCCAGGAGAACGATACGCGATGCCTGTGTGGGACTGAGACTACGAAATCTTTGAGCACCGTCGACAACTCCTGAGGTCAAAATGCGACATAAAAATGTGAATAAGCTAGCTTTTTAGGCTTTTTATCATAACAAATTGTGTTTTTTTATAAGAAAATCAGTTTATATTAGAGGGATTTACTCCGAAAAATAATGATAAAATTTCAATTTCTTACGCAAAAAACGGAACCTGCGCGCCTGCTTCCGCGCCGTATCTGTGTTTGTGAATATTAATGAATCTACGATTCTACGGGGTTCGTAAGAATACAAATTTAGATGGGAAAGTGGAGAGACAAAGAGAGAAAAGAGCTAGAACTCATGTATGGCTGACATATAAAAAGGAGACACATGATAAACGTTTTAAACAAACAAATGACATGCAGATAGGGACTACACTGTAATTAACACGTGAACAATGACAAATATTGTCTTTTATTTGCAAAATTTAACAAGGGTATTTTTTTCGGGCAAAATTTCAATAATAGAGAGAAATTATTATCTATTTCAAAGTTTCAATATAAAGTTCGGCTTCTGATTGGAACTATGTCAATTTTTGGAATGTTTACATATATAAAGCCCACCACAAGAGGGCAGTAAATATCATGCGCGAACTTTGGTCACACTTTTGACAGACGTCGGTAGTGGTAAACCTTCCGATTTTCTCGTCTTATCATTGGTTTGAAGTCAATACAGCCTTGGAATGTTATATAATCTGATTATATGATAAATTACGATTCTCATGACGTATGGAACATGATATATGTTGATCTGGATATTTTGTAATGTGCAAGAAAAGAAAAATATCCGCGAACTTTGGTCACCCCTTCATACTACGTACATGTAGTCTCTCTCTTGTATCCTTCCTCCGCTAAGATCGGAGATCGTCGGCACTGTGCGTCTGCCGAAGTTCCATAAATGGCTTTAAAGTCGTATGCAAGACCGGTGCAGCGGTGCGATTGTAAATATACGAACTGAGCAAAATGCACCCGACTGTTAAATAAGTACAAAACTCCACGATTTTGTTCATGTTATGGCCTTATGGGACGTATGATACTCATTTTGAATCAAGAGAAGATGCACATTCTTTTCAGTATATAGTAGGCCTATACTAGATCTAGATCTACTACTAGAGTAGTCTATTGACTGTAGGCCTATTGTCAAGAAAATTCACGAGCTTCAAGATCGCGATCACGGCCCAAATCGAAATTTTTACAATGTCAAAATGACATGACCACCTTTTCTTGTGAAAATTATATATTCTTGCATTTTGGGCACGCTAACTTTGTAGAATACAAGGAATATTGCAATAGAGGAATATAAAAGAAAATTCTTGTCAATTTCATGTAAAATATTAGGTGTGCAGACGTGGGGCTCACATTTTTATGGCATGGTATTGTGACATGTTAGTCTTGGATAAGCTCTTTGATCCATTCTTGTTGTATAACTGTCTGTACAGGAGCCAGCTCAGGAATAGGGGCAGCAACAAGCATCCTCTTTTCTCAGCTTGGAGCAAGGCTGGTACTTGCCGGTAGAAAGGAGGCCAATTTGATGAGGACAAGGGACTCTTGTATGCAGACAGGAAATGAAGAGGTACTAATGGAGAGTGTCTGCGCTTTAAGTTTTATTATTAAATTAGTAGTATTACATATTTTATTTTACACACATTTTAATGGTTTTCTTCAGGGTTTTGGCCAAAGTTGTTTCATGATAATATTTCTTACTTTACTGATGAAGTGCTCATGTATGATGCTTATGGGGGTCTTTGCAAAATACAATTTGAAACTTTAGACCAAAATGAATGAGAACACATTCAACAAACAAAATAAACTGAACAATCAATACATTTTCAAAGCTCAGTACACATTGAATACAAGTAACCAAGTTACGTGTAAATTAACGAGGTAAAAAGCAAAGGGCAATTGCAGTTTTTACAAATTTGTTCTGATTGCTAATTGCTTGAAAGAGCTCATCAGTAGTTGAGGAAGCCTGGCAAATAGAGAATGGATTGAATGTTCCAGTCCTACTGGTCAAATGGTTAATGTGTGTACATTCCTTTTCTTGTTTTTTCCTGTCTTGATTATTCAGGCTCTTACTGTCGTAGGAGAGTTAAGAGATGGCTCATATAGGAAACACCTTGTGGAGCAGGCGGTGGAGGAGTATGGAAAGCTAGATATCTTGGTAATCTTTTGTCAGAGTATTTTGGGAAGTCAATGTACAGTCTTGGACATCTGGGCCCTGTTTCATAAAACTTGTTATCAATAACTGTATACAATGACTGTTATAAGCTACTGAAATCGTGGCATCTGATTGGCTGAGAGCAAATTTGTCATAGAAATTTACCATTTGTTATTGATAGCAAGTTTTATGAAACAGGGCCCGGATGTCCCATGATGGTGACAGGATCAGAACATAGATTGACACCAGGGCCCTGTTGCACAAAACTTACCATTGATGGTAATAATAATAATAATAATAGGCATTTCTATAGCGCCGTCTATCTAGATAATTCTATTCCGAGGCGCATTTATTATTACCCCGGCTTTAGCCTAGCTGCCGTTTATACAGCGCTCCAGCATTTCAAGGAATTAATTCCTGCCAGGTACCCATTTACATCACCTGGGTTGATTGTGGCAAATGTAGATCAATGTCTTGCCAAAGGACATTAGTGCCGCGGTGGGACTCGAACCGCGGACCTTGTGATCGACAGTCCGGCGACATATCCACTCGACCACGACACCTCTACAGTAGCTTTGCCATCAATGGTAACTGCCATGGAAACCTTGATTTTGATTGGCTGTTGAGCAATGTTATCATGGTAGTTGCCATTGATGGCTAAGTTACCATCAATGGTAAGTTTTACTCAATATTTTGGTGTTATCCAAGGTCTAGTACTAAATGACTTGGAAATGGATACATTTATCAGATATATATACTTAAATCTTAAATGTGCTTGGTAATGGCATCAAATAGCCTGGAATCACCCTTTTGATTATCTTGAAAGGCATCATTTTAAAAAAAATAATGGTCAGTGTTTTGGATGTGATAATCAGCAATATGAAAGTTGTGAGTAAAACAAATTTTCTTGCAAATGTTCTTAGACAGTATGAGTAAAAGTATGATTTTACTTAGTATTTATGAGCAAAACATATTTCCTTTGGACAGTCACATAGAATTTGAAAATTAAATTGAAATGGATATTTTCACAGATCCTGTATTTATATACAGGTACAAGCTACTGTATGAAAGTGATCTTACACAGCTGTTCCTACATTTGTAGAACTTTTTTTCAGACTTTCAAATGTAATGTGACAGGAGTAAAGAGTTACGTGGTATTCTGAATTGATAAGTTTCAAATCATACGCAGCAAAAGAAATTATCAAACTCGTAGCAAAACAGTGACACCTTTATCTTTTTGTACGGAGCAATAGTTACAGAAATAAGAGTCCGTTTCCATCGCAGTACATTGTGCAATTCATGAATATGAATGATTCAATTGAAAAGAAGCATTTGTATGTATACTATCAATTAGAATTTCTAATCACCGTTCACATGTACATGATACATATTGGCAATGTTTTGTCGTGTTTTGTTATTTCCATTCACAATTTGCTTCATTTGATTTACATTTTGATTTGTCTTGTAAATGTAAATGTAAAAAAATGCAAATAATTGTTGCCAATTTGAGATGACAGGGCAGGGCAGATACATTTTGAACTTCAAAAATCATGAAGTGCCATGGGTGAAGTGAATACTTTTAGTGATTTAATACATGTATTTGCTCCAGCAAGACTTGCTCTGGGCTTGATTTCTTCACACATATAGTGTTAGGATCAGGTTTGCAATATTGTTTTAGGTTAGCTAAATAGTTTTAGGTCAGGGGGGTGTTTCACAAAGATCCTAAGTTGAACTTATCTTTAAGTTGGACTTAAAAATTATGGAAAGCCGTTAGCATCTTTGCAAATATTTTGTAAAAGTTTTTTTTAAAGGCATAAAATGTTGATTCATATCATTCATATTTTCTATTTTCAAGGAGATTTCATGTTCTTGATGTGGAATTTATGAAAAGTCTAAAATACTTGAATTTTTGCTTTTGAATATATTTTATTTGAAGGCTACAAATGGCTCTCCATAATTTTTAAGTCCAAGTTAGAGTTAAGTTCGACTTTGTGAAACACCCCCAGGTATAACGTTGGGTCCGTGGTTGAAGTTAAGAATTTGATTAGTGTAAGAAAATGACGCGGAGCAATAGACCAGTTTACTGAACATATTCAAATTTGATGCATAATTTTTAAACAAACATTGTTCTTGACAACCTGAAAGCTTGCCCGATGCTTGCCTGACATAGCAACAAGTAATATATGTAGACTGGATTCCAAGTTTTGTAGTTTATTCATTAATAACAGGTTAAATGAATAACTCGTCACTCCCCAGGTCCCCAGGAATGAAACGTTCATATATTTAAATAAGTTAGTAGGTAAACCTGTCTTATTGTGAGAGGAGCAAGTGTCACACAACCTACATGTACACACTCATTTTGATCTCTTATCTCCTTAGGTGAACAATGCTGGCGTCATATCTCGGGGATCAATAGAAAACAGTAGCTTGGAGGACTATGACACAATGATGGATGTCAATGTTCGGTATGTTGTTCTCTTCCACCCCGACAACAGACACACAAACAATTACAGTACTCTCAATAGCCAAGAATCAGTAGGTGTGGAGTCTGTTTGATGGTCTAATTTCCAGTTTGTCTAATGTTCATTCTGTTTACTATCCATAGGGGTTGATAATCATTTAATCATAAATAATAATCAGCATCAAATGATTATTAGACTTTATGGATGGTAGACAAAATGGGCATTAAGGCAAACTGAGAATAAGACCAAATGGTTTGAAGACTTTTTGGAGATTAGACCAAATGGATATTAGCCTATTAGATAATTAAGTAGACGAAATGATTATTAGACCATGTGGATAGTAGACTGGCTGGGTGTAGACTATATCGGAAATTGGGAATAGACTAATTGGGTAGTAGTCAAACTGGTTGTAGACCAAACGGCAATTCACCATAAATATAAGCCTTATCTGAGTGAATATACTCATTTCTGACCAGTAAATGGGGAATAAAGGTTTTTTTCTGAATAATATATTACTGATGTAACAGTCAAGCTAGTTGTACTGTAGTAAACATTTAGTGTTGCACATCATTAGATATCTTGGAATCACTAGTTTCAGAAAATACAAAGAAATATGAGTTTTGGCAATGTATGAGGATACTTTTGAGCATTTAGTAACATTATTTGTATTTGATTGCTGTGCAGTGTAACAAATACAATTTGTTCATGAGAATTCTTCTGGGATTTGCTGTTGCAAAAGTGACATTTCTTCTCAGTGATTTTCGTGTTTTATCAGATCTCTTTTGTAGTTTTCCAAACCTTATTTGGGCTTCTAGATTGAGCTAAATTGCTCACTGCTCCTTAGTATTATTTCAATTAGTTGTGCATTACAAGTAGCCCAGTTGTAACTTTATCCCATTGATTTGATAAATTTTAATTGTAACATTTATGTGGCACTTCACAGTAATTTTTGTAAATACGATATTATCTTTGCAGGTCCGTGTTCCATCTGACATCATTAGCAGTACCACACCTCATTGAAACAAAAGGAAACATAGTCAATGTATCCAGTGTCAACGGCCTTCGAGCAGTAAGTTACATTAATAATCATTATAATAATAATTAGATCAATTTATATAGCGCAGCTACTTTGTAAATATACTCTACTGCGCTGTGATGAAAACAAAACTCCTAACAGTGCCTCTTTACAGATACACACATACACACACAAAAGAACTATTCAAAGCTTCTGAAAACAAGGGCGTCTTCAACAAAACTTTGGAGACAACAACAGATTTTTTTGTATGTTTAGTGGTAGGTTATTCCAAAGCTTTGGAGCGGCGCAACTCAATGCGCAATCTCCAAGAGTAACTATATGTGTGAGGTAGCTTTAGAAGCACCTTGTCCTGTGTACTTTGCAAGTTATGTGCATATGGATGTGATTTAAAAGATAATAATTTAGGGCTTGACCATTCAATGCTTTACAAACGAGCAAAAGTATTTTGAATGCAATTCTATGCCTTATTGGCAACCAATGTAACTGAATTAAAACAGGTGTAATATGGGAAAATTTTGAGAAGTCTTGCAAATGCATTCTGAACAACTTGCAACTGATCAACTTTTACACATATATTCAATTCAATTCATTTATTTCCACAAAACTCATAAAAACAGCAAAATGTGAAAAACGATGCAGAAAACAAATTGAAATATTGCATTAGAAATAAAAACATGCAGTTAAGAACAATACATAATATGACAATTGAGTATAATGTGGAGAGACTAACAAAGGCCAAAGGCCTATAAAGGGCTAATCCCCAGCAAGGTTGAGATAAGAAAATAATCAAGCTAATAAATTAAACTATCATATAGAATGAAATATGGGACAATGTAAGACTATAAAAACAGAGTAGCAACAAAAGTGATTTGTTTGTGTTTCCAAATTTGAATATGAATGGCAATTAGACCCCTTTCAGACAATATGTGGTATTAAAGCTGCCTTTAAAAAGCATTTCAGCAAAATTTGATATTTGACGTCTGAGTGGCAAGAGGCATTGTTTTTAAGGGTATGAAAAATCATACATGTAGCTTGGTGAAACTAAGGGTAGTATTCTCGAAAGGGGACTAACTTTAGTCCATGGTTTAATCCTCCGACTAAGTATGGAATGCCAAGTGTCCATATGAATATGTTTTTGAATGATTTAATCTGTCGCTAAATTAAAACAAAGTGTTTTCATTAAATAAATATTTTTGTAATAACATATTTAATTACAACAATTATAACTATGAAATAATGATGTTATCATGGTAATTTAGGGACATATCAAATTATTCAAAAATATATATTCATATGGACACTTGGCATTCCATACTTAGAGGATTAAACCATGGACTAAAGTTAGTCTGCTTTCGAGAATACCACCCAAGGTCTTTAAGTGCACTCATTGATCTGTGTGTTATAAGATACAGAGATAGTTCACAAACTTCACATGGTTTGCTGATTGATCCTAATTCGACACTAATATCTTTTGGCAAGCCATAAATCTACATTGACCTCATTCTGAACCAGGTAAGGTAAATGGGTACCCGATAGTTAAAACACCTTGAATGCTTGAGCACCTTTTCATGGTAGCTCGGCTAAAGCCAGGGTAATAACATGATTGCAGGGCTCTCAGGGGAGAACAGTATTAATACTGATGAGGCTACCCTGGGTAAACAAGACATATTACATGTACTATTATTATTATAGATAGGAAAGTGCACCATCCCTATCTCATTTTTACCTTGTTGGGGCACTTTTAAAAGCCCTATACCGCTTTATGACTGAATGGACCATGAGTGCGGTGTTCGACGGGAGAGTAAAAAATTTAAATATTTCAGATGCCCAGGGTTAGGTGGCACAAAAGGAAACCAACTGTTTGATAATTTATTCAGTTTTAATTCATTAAAAGAATATTTTCAAGATAAATCTGATGATCCTTTTTATTTGTTTATTTTTTCTCTCAGTTTGCAGGAGTTTTGACTTATTGTATGTCTAAGGCTGCTTTGGATCACTTTACAAGGTGTGCTGCTCTGGGTGAGTACAGTTGGATTAACAAAAAATATACTAAAAGATGATGATAAAATTAAGGATTGTTGTCAGTGCTTGTTTGTCTTTTAAATTGCACACCTACCTCCCTCTCTATCTCTTCCTCTTTTGCCCCTTCTCTTTCTTCCCTTATCATCTCTCTCTCTCTCTCTCTCTATCTCTCTCTTCTCTCACCCAATTATATTTATTCTCTCCATTCTCCCTCTCTCTGTCAGTTTATCTCTGTCTCTCTCCCTGTCTCCCTCTTTCAATCACTCTTTTGCATTGTATTTCCTTTGACATTTCCCTCCTTTCACTATACATTCTTATCTATGGCCTAATAATCCCTTTAGTTTGCAATGCAGCTGACTTTCACACATCCATTTCTTCCTGCAAACAGAATTAAAAGTCTGTACACCACCTTGGAGATGATGTTGTCAATTACTAGGACTTGTCAACACTTGGATGCAACTGTAACTTTAAACTTGCAATAAAATGAAATGTAACTAAATGTTTTTCACTTTCCATGTTCCAGATCTGGCTCCCAAAGGAGTGAGGGTGAATTCTGTGAAGTAAGTATCCTAAACTACAGTCAAACCTGCTTTAGTGACCACCTGTCTACAAAGACCACATTTGTTGTTTCCCTTGAAAATGGTTTCTCATTGAAACATGTATTGAAGGAACCTGTCTACAAAGACCACTTTTTGTGTTTCCCTCGGGCGATCGCTATAGACAGGTTTGACTGTATATCATTGAAACGGTAAAACAGAATTGTTATAAATGCAGCAAGGAGCAAAATCATTACCTCTTGCTTTTGTTTTGCTTTGATGGCTTTCTTCAATTAGTCAAATCTATTTATAATTTTCGCTATAAACATGTATTTTCTACCTCAATCTGAATGGGGATTGGCATCAGATAAAGTCTTTGTGTAATTACGGGTAATGTATTTTTACACATCCTCTCTCAAAAAAAAGAGTCTGTTCCACCAGAATACTTGATAGGAAAAAAAATGATGCTTTAAGGATGTTTTTAGCACTTGACAAATGGTGGAGTTCTTCCAGAATTCTACAATTATGATCATGTTGCCAATGGAGGAATTTCCCATACCCTGTATCATTGATCTCATCTTACAAAACTATATTTTTGTTTTCCCCCTGATTTATCTAAAACTTTATCTTCATGTTTCTTTTGTTCAGATAGTTCTTCTTCCAGTAAAACTCATTTCCTAGGAAGGGTAATTTCCCTTTAAAGTATAGTACAGGTGTATTTCTTTAAGCATAAACAATTATAGAATATTCACTGATGGTAAAGCATTCTGCGTACCTATAAGAAACATATTTTTTATTGTTTTCTTCATATCTGTAGCCCTGGCGTAATAATAACCGAGTTGCAGAAGAGAGGGGGCCTGAGTGATGAGGCTTATGCAAATGTAAGTGACAAAAAATTAAAATGTTTAAAGTTTTTTTCTTTTTTTCTTTTTTTAAACCACAGTACAAAATAGTTAATTATGTATTATTCAACTATTCAACTATTCAATCTTTTAGTCAACATTTTTACCAATTCGTTTTCTTATGTCACTTTAATTTTGAATGTTATCTTTATCTTGTGCTATCAGCTTATATATAGCTGTGATACACGTTGTCTACTAAACTTATTTTTAATTAAATTGAATTTACTTTTAAAAAGCAATTTCACATAAAACAAAGGAAAAAAAAAACAAATTATGAATTATTTTCTATCATCAATTGTAGTTCTTGGAGAGAAGTAAGATGACACATGCCCTAGGTCGTCCAGGGGAAGCTAGTGAAGTAGCAGAGAGTATTGCCTTCCTTGCCTCAGATGCATCCTCATTCATAACAGGAGCCACCTTACCAGTAGATGGCGGCAGACATGCTATGTGCCCAAGATAAGAGCTAGGCATGATAGGTGGGTGGGTGCAGGGGGAATGGTTTCAAGTAATTTACTCAGAATCAGAATGGCATTAACACAATTTTTGGATATATGGAAATGTATTAATACCATCTTTCTCTAGTCCGTACTTCGTAGGCCTCCTGAAATTGAATGCAAGGTGTATGTGATTGGTTGAAATCAAGTTGCATTGAATGCGAGTTGGGGTTAATGTAACAGATCCCAGCTGTTCTTTTGTATGTGCATATTTTTAAAGATTTCTTTTTATTGAAGCATATTGTAACATGAGAGGCTAATGGTTGAAGGGCATATTATCCGATTGATTTTAACAAGAAAGAAAATGCTGAAATGTCTACAACTCTGAAAATGCCCTCTTGGTTCTATTAATATTATTCTACTACTAACCATTCACCCATTCTAGTTCTCAATGAAACAAATCATTTAATGGTGCAAGTTACAAACATGTAATGTATTCAGTATTATTATGTTAATGAGGTTCCATGAACATGTCTTTTTTAAATAATGCAGCTGCCTTTTTAGAGACTACTATGTATTACAAATATTTTTAAGTTGAGTTTTAGTTGATTACTTAAAATCCATTCTTATCAGGGAGTTTTGGGCCTTAATCTTAATACATGTATGTGAGCACTTTGGTACTTCATATCCCTTCAAGCCTAATGATAAGATTGAGACTTTTCATTTTTGAATATTGGCAGGTATTGACTACAACCTATCTACATAGATTCAATTTAGGATGGTGTGCTACCCATCATAGAGAGAGATTTCTTAAAGAGCTGGATTCTCCAGCTTTTCTCCTTCAAATTGGCAATACATTTTTGTTGTTGTTGTTTAATATTTCTACACTTTTTTCAATAAGAAGTCATGTAAATGTAAGTCAGAAGGATATACACTCACAGAAATGATATCATGAGGCTGAAAATTTCCAATTTTAATGGGTGAAAGGGATTTTAACTTTTGAATGTGTTGCTTATTTAGATACATTCTAATCCTCATGAATTATTTTTCCCTTTAAACTCATTATCAGTTGACGTACGGCATGGCAACGGTCAGTAAAAGATAACTTTGCATACATTGTTCCAAGTGCAACTAAACTTGAGTCAGGGATTTTCCTTGGAACATTCATATAATTTGGTCACTGGTGGGCAAGATACAATCTGGCGATTACCTTGTTATTATTGGAGGGGGGCGGGGCTGCAGCCTCGAAAGTGTTCTTCCGTCTAAAATCATTTGCTAACTATGTTAACTCTTCAGTATGATAATTTTGTTTGTTTGAAATTAAGATTAGCCCAATAATCCATTACTTATGAACATAAACTACAGGTTTTATCAAAATATAGTCTTACCCAATTCAATAATTTCATATACAAATTTTTAATCATCTGTGTCCTAGTTATTGGTCTCAATGAGTGCAATGAATTATGTCTTATGTTTTGAAGATGCAAACCTCCCAGGTCCTCACGGTATGAAGAATTATTCGCATTAGAATTAGCCTACCTTCCAGGCTTCCCTTACTTTTTTCCAATGACTTTCATAACTTTATGTCCTTTTTATTGTCACTGCTTCAATATTACTCTCTAATCTCTAGTCAATAGACTGTTTTACTAACATATTCAAATTTATTGATGTTTCTTACCTTTGGACCTACAGGTGATGAGTAATGTCATTAACCTGTAATTAATGAATGAGCTACAATACTTGGAATCCAGTCTACATACAGTACTTGTGCTATGCTGGGCAAGCCTCAGGCAAGCATTCAGGTTGTCAAGAACAACTTTTGTTTAAAAAGTAAGCATGAACTTTGAATATGTTAGTAAACCGGTCTATTCAGTTCAGTACATGGTCTTCATGTATTTGCTAGTTCCACTTCTATGTACTAATGAAAGTGCATTATATTTATTTTAAAAAGAAAGAAAAACAAAACAAAAAACAGAACATCCCAAAAGAAGAAATTCTGGTGAAGTTGCGTTGTACCACACTTGTAGATGAGTAGTTAATAATTTCAAACAAGCCAACCAAAATAGAATCCCTTTTCTGAATGTAGTCCAAACATGCCTGCAAAAAAGGGTAGGGTATTCTACTGACACCACTTCAGATTTGCATATACTGCTATCTGCTGCTCACAATGTCCCACAATGCATCACAAACTGTATGACGCATGTGATGATACTTGGGTACAGGAACCGGAAATTGCTCTATGTACGATTTCACCGAAACATTACAGCACTGGTAGTGATGTCAGTAAAAACACTGCCTTTAGTTAGGGGTGTTGGAGGAATAAGGGGAAGGGGGGTTTCACCCCACCCCCTCCCCCTCTTGCCAAATCCCCTGCATGTTTTCTTAAGAAAACTACAATTAGATGACAATTAGATATTAAGTAACTGATGTCCTGAATGTCATTGATATACATGTAGTTTCTAGATTGGATCAATTTGATAATCACTTGTTTAAAGGTATAGACCAGTTTTGGAAATGCCCCCCTCTCAAAAAATGAAATGGAAGCTCTTATTACCAATCTTGTGAAAGAATATGTTTTGACTAATACATGATGATACAAATTTTGCCGGGAAAAACGCCTTCTAATTGATATATTTGGTAAATTATCATATCGATCTGGACTGGATAGATATCGCCATCGCGTATATAGTCCCATATACATCTTTCTGTGTACAGTACTTGTAACTTTACCAAGACTGGGCCAAATTTCTTATCATTTTGATGATTCCAGAACCTTGCAGTACACACCAATACTTATATGCTAGATGATCAACCTTTTCTCATCGATTCCACAACGTTTCTTTCACAATGCAATCGCATGACCAGAACTGGCCTATACCTTTAAACAGAATTATCAAAGTTGGTCATTTCCTGCTATTCATTCTTAACGTCTTATCTTTGCCAATGGAGAGCATAACATCCTTTTATCCTTCCAGTAGCTAGTTTTATTCATTTACATTGTACATACATGTACTTGATCCATCGTACATTATACTATTTAAATTCTATAATACTTGCAATGTTGTAATCTTGTCTAATCATGTTATGTACAGTAGATCTATTTTGATTAAAGTACAATATGTGATAAAGTTATTATGATTTTGTCTTTCCATTTTGTTGACTTATCAGTTTGCAAGAATTCATCATTATAACACGTTTAGGCTACCACACATTATAAGACCTGAATCATGTAACTTGATTATTAAAGAAATTGCAGATAGGATTAAATTTTGAATTTCAAAATCTTTATGTTACTTATGACTGAATTGTCATGATACTATTAATATCATAATTGCAAGGCATTTGGAGCCTTCTAATCAGAGGAAAGCCCAAAGACTGGAAAGTTTCAAAAGGCTGCAAATCATGATGACATCTTATTCGTTGCGTGACTATCGTGTGATTAGGGCTACCGTGATAGATAGCTTGCTGTTTTGAGAGAGATATTCGTGTGACCTCTCGGGAACTCGGTTGAAAGTTGTGTTGTTTGAATTCTCGTAATCCTATAGCAATATCTTTCATAATCTAGTCATAGTCTTATTGATTATGTTTTGGCTTTATATATTGAATTAAAGTTGTAAAATATATGCCAAGTAATTTATGAACAAATAAAGAATTATAATATATTAATATTTAAAGAAAGAATCTTGATAGCATATGCCTGTGATTCTTCTAATAAAAATGCTGTTTGGATGTTAGCATTTTTTCAAGAATAAACATATATTGAAATGGTCAAATTGGCAACACGATTTTTTTTTAAAGCCCGTCTGCACTAGTTTGGCAAGGAGGGATTAGACCACCCTCCTGGTCACTGACGGGTGGTTATCTCATCAACTCAGCTCTCAATTAACATAAGAAAAAGAGGATCAGGGGACCAACGGGCACCGCTTAGGTATTGTTTTCTATATAGAGGAGCAAGTAGCTACAAGTAGTGCAGTGGGGCTTTAAAGCATTATATTTCTACCCCAAACAAAATATTGTGATGATTTTTTTTTTGTTAACTATGTAGATCAGCATTAAAACAAAAAAAAATATTGTTGTCAATTTCAAAGAAGATGACTGCTACGGCCCTTAGAAATGCCCAGTGCTTATCCTTATTGGTCACAAGAGAACCTTTCGGCCATTTGCTCTACTATATTTTTACTTGCATGATTTATGTACAAAGTCAGCATATGAAAGGAGGGGGAGGTAATATTTCACACATTTTCTCTGTTTCCGATTTATTTTGTTTCTCAATGGTTAAGAATTTGCTTGCGTCATGTGATGATAGTTTAGCGACGACTTGTGACAAGCATGATCATTTGAACCCCTGAACCTGTTATAACAAAGATCTGAAACATGAAATGTTTATTTCGTTGAAGTATTTTGAATGCGCACCTTTTACACTGCCCGATGACAATACATAGACTACTGATTGATATTAATCGTTCAAAAATCATTTCATTCGTGCACGATGACATTGTAACATAATTTTGACGGGCATGAATAAAATGAATGATACGCTTTTATCAGGACATATGCAGAATTCCTAATAATTAACGGACTTCTTTTTTTATAACAGAAACTCACTGGTACATGGTTTTAATCAGTGCAAGTCATTCCCCAAAGAAGCTATATATGACCACATTTTAGTAATTTCATACAATGTTTTTAAAAAGGCTTAAACGTTGTGATAATTACATAATTTATGTCGTGAAAGTCAGAGGAGAGGAAAACATTCTTAAGTGTACGTTGTTTCTGTAGTATAATCCCATCATCTACTCGTAACTGGCATAAGAATAATTCGATAGATCATGACAACTTGATGACTTTCGATGTGTTCCAGGCTTTCCATTCGTTCCGTCGCTGGTGGCATAGACATACTCTTCTAAATCCTGATCTACCACAATGCTGGGAACGAGGTATCCATCCCTGTCTTCTAGACCCTCCTGTAAAGATCTTGCGGACATCATTTCCCTGCTACCGATCATAACATCTGTGGATGAGTAGTGGGTTTCGGTGCGTCTCGGATTTCTGGCACGGAGAACGATTGGGCTACCACCAACACCCTCGGCCCCGTCCGGAACAATATAGTTACTGTCATCTCTGCAAATGACTGGGTTTGACCTGAGCAAAGACACGTCTATTCTGTTTATGGATAGATTCTCCTGCAAGGGTCTTTTCTTTGTGCAGGATGGCGGCCCCGTGGAACGGGAGATGATTGTAATGGGTTATCCGGGTTATCCGCTGCTCTTTGTGTGGGGATGGGATGCTTAGATCTCCTGGTGATGTTACGGTTCCAAATTCCTTTCATCGAGACATACATAGACATTTTCTGATTTTCGTTATTGTTGGCATTATCAGTCAGGGTCGCAACTGTATTGCTACGTTTTTTTGACCGGCAAAGGTAGATGGCAAAGCAGAAAATGATAGCAAATAAAACCAACACTAAAACAACCAATGTCAAAACTGTTTTCATCCCAAATGTTTTATCGAGGTCAGGTTCAGATGTTTTGTTCGAATTGTCTGACATTTGAGACATTATGGTTAAGAGTGCTTCCGACATCATCACGTTCTTGCGTTGGTCATCCGTTATCAATTGACATCTCACTAGTACGGGTTCGTCTGTCAGAACCTGAACGTCTTTGATCAGCAGCGTGCTCGCTTTGGTGGATTGCGTTATCTCCATGTGGCTGATGAGCTCCTGCGGATCGAACAGCCTTGAAGACACATTCCATTGAAGTGTTCCTTCTGGTGCTTCCAAACTTGCGATACAGACAAACATGGCATCCATCCCCTGCTGGATAACACTGTACATGGGATCAATGCGGACGCCTTGACGATGGACTGGAGCTAATAACCCCGACTGTATCTCCTGCATGTAAGAACAGGTCTCCTTGAAGGGATCCTCGCCTACCGCCCCCTTCAAGGCACACGTGAAGTTGACACATTCCATGACATCCTTGAGCATCACTCTCGCTGTCACCATCTCGCCAACGAAGTACTTGCTTAGAAGCTCCTTCTTATTGCAGAAGAGTGTCGGCGATGCATCTGGATGATCAAAGGCAGACCAGCTGCACCTAACCTCCATCTCAACCTCGTCTACATTGATCAAATTCATCATCGGCGGTATATAAGACGCAGAACATTCTAGAGAATGCGGAGGATTCGGTTTGTTTGCTTTTTCAGAGACCGATGTATCCAGTGAACTCGATAAATCATATCCAGAAAGTACCATCACCTCTCCTGCCCAAAGCACCTGTTTGTCCAACTCTGTGGCAGAACTGTAACACATGTAAACCCCACTCACATTCTCACTTGCTGCGTACACATGAAGGTAGTAAATGCGATTCACGTCGTCGACGCTTATATCAAAGTTATCCCATTCCGTTCCGTAGTAGAAGAGGAAATCATTCTTGCTGATGAAACGGCGGTAGCGAATGGATAACCAATAAACTTCATCGATGTTGCTGATTCCAGCTTGACACGCTAACGTCACACTCTCTCCAGTATTAACAGTGACTTGTTCAAGTTCCACATCGCCGATATCCAGAGAAAGCGAACCTACGTTGTAACAACTTCCAAAGAGTACCAAGATACTTGTGAAAACGGAAGTCAAATTCATCATGTCTATTCAAGATATGTATTTTACTGTTTGACAAATAGCCTGCAAGTTCAGGAGGTAGAATGAGAAAGCGTCGGACAGCAGAGAGTTAAATTGTTTAACATTGGACCGATTGTTGTCATTGAAATGATTTGCCAAGTCACATTGATAAAGGAGTATACAAAATAAACGATTCATTTCCAGCTTCAGCTCAAACAAGAGATAAAAAGAATCACATTTAACTATAGGCCTTTCATGATTGAAGTAACGATTTCAACGTAGAAAGGAAGCACTAGAATAGATAGTGAGGATGCTCACTTTACGGATGTTGCACAACTTCTATTTCCGGAAGAAAAATGCTGTGATAAATGATCCATCACCACTATAACCAGATACCGGAAACTTCGACCTCATGTTATGGACAACTACCTTTTGTCGGATTCGATATGACTTTAGTTTTTCGTGTCAACGGTGAACAACAACAAAATAATAATAATAATAATAATAATAATAATAATAATAATAATAATAATAATAATAATAATAATAATAATAATAATAATAATAATAATAATGATGATGATGATGATGATGATGATGATGATGATAATAATAATGATATTAATAATAACAATAATAATAAAACAAATAATAATAATGTAATAATGATAATAATAATGATAATAATAAATTAATGTAGGCCTCTTCATATAGCGCCTTTACCATATAAAGTTATCAACAGAAATGGTGAGTTTTTAAATATATTTTGAAGGTATTGAGAGATTGCTGTTTGCGAATTATAAAAATCTGTGTGGATTATTGCAAATGTCAGTTTGGGAGCTGCAGCTGTGAATGCCTGGCTGTTACCAAGTGTGAGAATCAGAGAAGCATCTTCGGAGAAAGGTGGTTTAGCATGTACTTTAGTCCGTTGTCAATTGGTCAATTAATATGGGAAATTGTATGATGATTTTTGGAAACATACTTTTTTAGAAATAAAACAACGAACGTTGTTTCCAAATTTTAAATTGGGGCGAGGTTACTTTTCAGAAATTTAAAAATGACAATTGTGGGGGTTTGTTTTATGCTAAGAAGCCAGAAGTAGCGCAAAAGTAGCCCCCGCCCCCTTCTCCCACCAGTATGCCAGTTCCAGTCGACACCAACGCGACCGACCCCAAAGTGACAACAGACCAAACAGAAATGTCAACAAACAATCGGTCGGAATGGATCGTATGTAAATGAGGCCTACTTAATTGGTGGTTGGTGCGACTCGGGCATTTATTATTTGTGCAATAATGTTATCTTTAGTAAAATTTGTGAATAATTTGTATCCTCTGTCTAGAGTGGAAAAATAAAAAGAATTGAAGTAAAATGAGGAGGAACGACTAATTGAATCGTGTTGTCAAAGGAGTTACGTGCTCCATGACACGTACGGACAGTGCTTATAAAGCATCGCTTGATGAGGGCATGCTCCTGGGGATTTGTTGAATAAACTGACACCATTGCGCAGGAATCAGATGAAAATTTAAAACAAACCAGTGAAACCACTATACCTTTTCGAGACGATGTCGACCCTATTTTTCCTCTCCTTTGTTTCAGTATATTTCTCTTTTCCATTAAAGGTTTTTCTATTTCCCCTTATCACCACTCTGTTATATTATTTATTATAGTTTTAAGGATTTTCTGAAAATTTGCCCTCAAGTTTCTATTAATTACCATAATACGTTAATTAGCTTAATAGCATATTTCTCTTCGCTGTTGTTCACATTTTCACATTTCACATTTTCCATCTTGTCTCCCCGATACAAGATCGAAATCTCTTCTACCCGTCTGCATACGGTACACTGTACACGGCGCGTTGTTACTTCGATTGACACGTTTCGGTGCTCTTGTCATCAAATATATATATATATATATATATATATATATATATATATACTATATACTGTATTTGGGTATTGTGGCTGCTTGTGAAACTTCATTGGTATCTGAATTGCAGCCCCGCCAGCCCCAGGAAGCTAGGGTGGATAGTATATTGAGTTTGTGTATGCCAATTCTAACGCCATGGCTCTAAGACATGCCGTCTGCTTTATCTTACTCAGATGTCTTATTAATGGTGAGAATATATTCTTTTAGATTAACATTACCAGCATGCAGTTTTTTTAGCATTTCTATTCGCTATTCTAAAGAAAGAATTTTCCGGAATTCACTACAATTCACTAGAAGAATTATATTTTAACGGTTTAAGGGGAAAATAACACTTTGATTTGCTTATTACCTCGCAAACTGTTTTCAATAGGATAATAATAATTTAAAAATTAAGGGATAATAATGATAATAATGATAATAATAATGATAATGATAATGATAATAATAATAATAATGATAATGATAATAATGATGATAATGATAATGATAATAACAATAATAATAATAATAATAATATCTCCATTTATATAGCGCAGCAACTGAATAAATATACTCTACTGCGCTTAAAAATACAAAGTATTACATCACGTTGCATTGCTGTACATGTTTGTGTTACAAAATTGACGTTCTTGATAGAATTCAGTCATTACAAAAGAGCTTTTTTTTAACTCGTCACTTATCTGTCATACCACTCTCAGATCGTTTGTATTAATGGTTGCAAATCAGTTGCTTTGCCTCTCTCTTGTGGAGTACCACAAGGTTCTGTGGGCGGGCCTACTCTCTTCTCAATTTATTTAATTGGATTGCGACAAGTTTTGTTACAACATGGCATAGATTATCATATTTATGCAGACGATATTCAACTTATGATTTCCTTCAATTCAGATCAAGCCGCTGCAGAACGAGCCGTTCATCGCCTTGAATCTTGCATGGCTGATGCTCATGATTGGATGCGCGCACGTTCCTTGAAATTAAATTTTGACAAATGCAAATTCCTTATATTTGGTTCCAAAGTACAGCTTAGTAAAGTTAATATCAATTGCATTTCATTTTCTGGCCACATAATTCACTTGTCACAAACGTGTCGCAATCTCGGTGTTATGTTTGACTCACATATGACAATGTCTGACCAAGTTTCTAATATTTGCAGATCAGTAAGGTACCAATTGCGTAATATCGGTTTTATTCGTAAATATTTGTCCAAGTCTGCCACCGAAAAATTAGTACATGCTCTGATTTCCTCCGTCTTGATTTTGGCAATGCCCTCCTAATCAATCTACCCCAGAATCTACTGTCCAAACTCCAGAAGCTTCAAAACGCTGCAGCTCGTATTGTTTCTCTGACCACCAAGCGTACCCACATTTCCCCAGTTTTGCAGTCGCTACACTGGCTCCCAGTAAAAGATCGCATTGTTTTCAAAATTTTGTTGCTTACCTTTCATTGCGTTCACGGCTCTGCTCCTCAATACCTTATCTCTCTAATCCAAAACTACACTCCTGCAAGACCTCTACGCTCATCCACTTCCAATTTTCTTGTGACCCCCAAAATTACCAAAACGTGGGGGGAAAGATCATTTGCATACTCTAGTCCTAAATTATGGAATGGCCTTCCTGAAGACATCAAAAAATGTTTATCTTCTGATTCTTTCAAAACTCATCTCAAAACATTCCTTTTCAAGTCTTGATCGTTTTTCCTGTTTACACGCGCCTTGAGCACGCCACAGAGTGGATTTGGCGCGATATAAGTTACATTATTATTATTATTATTATCTGAATAAAAAGATTGCCTATGGGAACTCAGTGTTATATTGCTATGGTTCATAAGATTAGGAGCCAGAGCAATATATCACTGAGTTCCTATAGAGGATTAGAGGATTAAAGGGGCCTTAATGAAAGCTTTGTACTCGATCTTTCTTTCCCTTTTCTGTATTTCCTTTTCGCCTTCGATGATCAAGGGCATGTGCTAAATGGTTCCAGGAGAGGTCTGAAACAACCACTGCCCCCTGTCGAGAAAAACGGTACATACTTTATGGGTAAAATTAAACCCTGCGCCCCGTATCTCTTTCAGTACCTCTCCAGAAGACAGTGGAGAGGGCTTCCGGGAATCCCTTGGGGAAATAGATACCGATAAAAACAAAATATACATATATATTATTATTATAATCATTTACTCTTTTTTTGGGGGGAGGGGGTAATATTTTCATAAGAAGTATACCAGGTAATACATTGGTCTACAAATAAGCCATACTACTGTCCGACATTATGGAGGCGGGGGGACGATTGCCTTGATAACGCGGTGTCGGCTTCTCCTGAAAATTGGTAATGTCTCGATTCTTATGGGGGAGGAGCTGCAGCTGTACGTAGGGTAGTCGTAAAAATTACGGTTTGGAAACACTTATATATGGTTCAATTTGTTGCACATTTCTTGGGGATACATGCAAGACCCACTTGAACAATCTGACGAGTTTAGGCAAGCATGAAGGTAACAGTTTTATGATTATATTTTGGGGTTACAGGCGAGACTCCATTCAACGGGAAAAATCTAACGGATGAGCATTTCCGTAGTAAAAATTCAACACTGGCTAGACAAAATTCAAAGTCACGCATCACCTCCGTCGTAAAAGCAGCTGTAATACCACCAGCACCATCAACACCAACACCAGTGAAACCGTCGTCATCATCATCCCTTTCATTGTCATCATTATCATCTTTATCTTGATTATCCTCATATTCATCTTCATCATTCTCGTCACCATTCTTGTCATCACTTTTCTCCTCCTCCTCCTCCTCATCCTCATCCTCATCTTCATCATTCTCCTCATCATTTTCCTCCTCCTCCTCCTCCTCCTCCTCCTCCTCATCATTATCCCCATATTCATCTCCATCATTCTCGTCATCATTCTTGTCATCACTTTTCTCCTCCTCCTCCTCATCATCATCATACTCTTCCTCATCATTCTCCTCATCATTTCCCTCCTCCTCCTCATCATCATCATCCTCATACTCATCTTCATCATTCTCCTCATCATTTTCCTCCTCATCATCCTCATCATCATCATCATCATCCTCATATTCATCTCCATCATTCTCGTCATCACTTTTCTCCTTATCAACATATCCTCCTCCTCTTCCTCACCTAACGCATTCTCAGATTCTCACGGGCGTGTTGTGCGGGACGCTGGCCTCGAACCTGGCCCCCTGAGTAACAGTCTCAATGGTATGTTGTCTTCGGAGCAAATTTATTGACATGATCTAAGAAAACACTAGTATGCGTTGTCAGCAGGAAAGCAATTTAAACTTTGTGAATAGAATTCACTTAGTATTAGCTGTGTGAATAGAATTCACAAAGCTAATACTTTTAAAGAATCGCAAATGCAACCCGAATATCGATTCAACAGTAAAAAGGAATCTTTTTTTTTCTTTCTTTGACGAACACAGCATGTAGAAGAATAGTATTTTCACAAAGGCGTACGAGGCAGGGACTGCAGCTCCCCGAAGATTTCTACATTGTTGATATTTGGGCAACCAACACCTCATATTTGAGCAGCGGGGGGTCCTGAACGTCCTAATATTTGGGCAAGGAGGTACCAGATCTTCTTTAATTCTTTGCTCGCTCGCCCGCAAAATTAAGAAAGAGGAAAGCTGGCATTCCTCCAAGAGGCGTCAGCTTCCCTCACAAAAATGTGTCTTTACGCTTATGTTTTTTTTCCATACATGAACATTACATTTTCTCATAATAGTGGCTTGCAAAAGCATGGTGCTTATATGGGGGAAAGAGCAAGTCGGTTAATTAGGTTGTTACATAATAGTTCCAGCTGCATTTTTTTCTTCTTTTTCCTTCACAATAGATATAACTGGTCTAATTAATGATGATAATGATAATAATCATAATAGTGATACTAATACTAATACTATTAATAATAATGAAAAATAATATTTATAGCAACATTTAAATTGTGCATATATCTTTAATAGATAATTGGTATAATTGATATGGTATATTGTTCATATTGTATAATAATAATAATAATAATAATAATAATAATAATAATAATAATAATAATAATAATAATAATAAAGATAACACCTACATTCATTGTGATTGTGGTAGATTGCCCAGACGGGGAGAGCGTGATGAGTCCGAATGGAGGTCTCATTAGAATAATCAAGAAGTGGAACGACAAGTGCTATGAGCTCTGGCCTTTGGAAGCGAAGCCGTACGACGACGCCCTCAACTTCTGCAGGACGAACTCTGGCTACCTCAACAACCATGGCGACGGGTTGTCCACGCCCCTCGTCATCGAAAGCGAAGACGAGTCTCGGTTCCTATTCGCCTACTACCAGGATGTATTTCAGGCAAAGATTGCATGGCTGAACTGCATTAGTTTCGGCATTGACGATGTCTTCTGCAAGACATATAGGGACACTTATGAAGAACCAGTCTACACTGGTACGTGAGTGGCCGTCAGTCTGTTAATTTTCCTCACCCAATATTTGCCAACAAAATGTTTAAAAAATGTCTAACTCAAAAGTGTCAACATGCATGTAGAGGTGCCGTGGTCGAGTGGTTAAGTCGCCGGACTGTCGATCATAAGGTCCGCGGTTCGAGACCCGCCGCGGCACTAATGTCCTTTGGCAAGACATTGATCTACATTTGCCACAATCAACCCAGGTGATGTAAATGGGTACCTGGCAGGAATTAATTCTTTGAAATGCTAGAGCGCCGTAATGGCAGCACAGCTAAAGCCGGGGTAATAATCTCCAAGTTTGGAAGCGCTTAGTGATTGTAATAAGCGCTATATAAAAACAGTATTATTATTATTATTAACATACCGGTGATCCGAAATTTGCTCTGGTAACAGTTGCTCCAGGTTTTATTTCGTCAAAAGAGTAGAGTTAGGGGGTTAGGGTTGCAAATGGGTATAGGCGAGATTTAGAGTGAGGTATAGCGTTGGGTCTAGTGTCAGTGGTGGATCCCGGGGGGGCCCTAGAAAAAAACATGTAAAAACGCCCTTTTGGGGAAAAGATGGGCCCCTCCTGGCGCTCAAGGGGTGAATTTTTTTCAATTTTTGGAGGTCAAAAAAATTTGCTCTGGTAACAGTTGCTCCAGGTTTTATTTCGTCAAAAGAGTAGAGTTAGGGGGTTAGGGTTGCAAATGGGTATAGGCGAGATTTAGAGTGAGGTATAGCGTTGGGTCTAGTGTCAGTGGTGGATCCCGGGGGGGCCCTAGAAAAAAACATGTAAAAACGCCCTTTTGGGGGGAAAAAGAAGATGGGCCCCCTCCCCTGGCGCTCAAGGGGGTGAATTTTTTTTTCTCAATTTTTGGAGGTCAAAAACTTTGCTCACTCCCCCACTCAGCGGAAAATCGGCCGGCACGGTTTTCAAATTTTCGCACGAAGTGGGCCCCTTTTTCGGCCCCCTCCCTTGCCGCCGGCTGGATCCGCCCCTGTCTAGTGTTATGAATTCGGTTAGTGTAGAAAATTAATCGCGGAGCAATTAACGCAGGTTGTATTGTACCAAAATTCCAATCTTGACTATTGGTGTTCAAACTTGACTTGCATTCAATGAGAAAAATATGTAAATCAATGTAGCTTTAATTTCTTGTTGCTATGTTTGCGGTGGTTATGCTTATCAAAGGCATCCTTTAAAATACCCGGATTTCCCGATTGGAAAGTTGAAATGAGTCTTCAACATGTTAAATGACGGCCTTCAAGTTCCGATCAGTCATACATGCTCAACGTATAAAAGGTAAAAGGTATAACAGGCCCGATCGAGCTCTTTTACATAAATGTTGACAAATTTTGACTAATTTATCCTTCTTTTTATAATTTCTACCTGACTTTAGGCAGAATTTTCATATGATTTTATGGGATTATTAAGTGTCTCTGTTGCATTCTTTTTTGCAAAACAAATTCGCCCCTACAGAATGGAGTTTCGATGATACATACAGAAGCGCCAGCCCCAACCAGAGACGGTGCATCGGAATCAGCCATCTTGGGGCATGGCGTCAGTACCCCTGTGATGATAGTCTCTATGTCATCTGCCAAAAGTACATCAGTTAAGCAAATTATTTGGTAGTATATCGTATGACCGATTTTGCATATTTCGATGACAACATCTTTGATCTTGACATATTCAGTGCTGACAAATACCTTGTATTGATTGGGTGGTTGATTGATTTATTGGCTGATTAATTGAGTGACTGATTGCTTGCTTAATTTTTTGATTGATTTAATTTTTCATTATTTCATTGATGAATCATTGTTTATTCAAACCGTTGAGCTTTGACATTAAGTGTATGATAAGGTTTGTATGATCATAATTAAGTTTATATTTTATTGAGTGAATATTTAACTGTTTATCCTAAATATTGTGCTTTGGAATTAAGCAAGTGTTCGTTTACAAGTTTCTTTTACATATTATAATCAAGATTTTCCTGATTATAATTACTGAGTTAATAGTTAATTGTTTCAGTGATATATTATTGTTCATTCTAAATATTGCTTTCAAAAGGTGGTTTGGAAGTAAGTGTATATGGTTATAAGGAACATCCTGCTTTACGTCCTATCCTAACTTGGAATGTGTATCATGTTATTCCAGTACAGTGAACACGATCGAAAAGATTTGCGAAAATCAACTTATAGCAATTTCGACAGCCCTGTCCATCACGTATCGAAATGCGCGAATATTAGACTGAAGCATTTTTTAATCCGAACATGAATTCTAGGGGATATATACAAAAGGGTGTATTAAAATTGAATGCAATTTTTCGAAAATTCATGTAGTTGCGATCGTGTATGACCAATTTGCATAGGATATTAACAACTTGATATGTTGACATATAACTAGAAACCGGTATGGATTATGATTGATTGGTTGGTTGGTTGGTTTATTGATTGATTGATTGTTTAATTGCTTTTCTGATGAATAAGTGTCTATTGTAAATATTGATTGCTACGAATACATGATTGTTAGGTTTGTACAACTTATATTAGGCCGACTGCTTTACGTCTTACGCGAGAAACTAGGTAGGTTTTACAATCGAATACCTTCATAACCAACGTAGCGCGATCTTCTCTATAAATATTGCCACTCTATTATAACATGTAAAAAGTAATGATGTTTAGAGAATTAAGAAAAGTGTGCAGTTGAATAATTATTGTGTTCTTGCTCTAATTAGCTGATGCTCTTTATGTAGACCACACTACTGAGACTACTCAAATTCTTGATTCACGTGGTTGTATGTTTTACCTGACTGCTAAGAAAGCATTGTATGCTTCTAAGTAAGCAACCAGTGGACCGACGCGACGGCTTTAAGTCCTCTCCGATGAACTTTGTAATGAAGATTAACCCGGGGGGCCGGGGACATTATGGCCCCCCCCCCCCCTCCGCGATTTTCTGATTGTTCGGGAACGCGTAAGGATGACGCCCCGCCGCTTGATGGCTATTTTCTTTTGAGTCTTGCGCATCTTTTAAAACAAATTTTGCGAAAATCGGACCTACCGTTACGAAGTCACGTGACCTTTTGTCTTTGCATGTCAGCCCGAAAATCGCTAATTTTCGTGATTTGTGTACAAAACATTGGTTATTTGGTCTTGTTTACAGTTTAGCTATTTGTTTAGGGGGTCAAAATAGTTGAATTATAGTTAGAAATGAAATAAAACAACAAAAGCAATAAAATACATAAGAACTTATCAAAACAATAGATAACATAAGGAATAACCTGGCTCTTCTAAATTTTGTTGTTGTATTATAATTCCAAATGGTCTAAACATGTATGTAGTGAAAACGAATGTTTAAATATAAAGAATATATGATTTATGGGTAAAAATGTGAATTTTTATGACCTTATTTGCATAAATTACCATAAATATGCAAATGAGTGAATTTGTCAAAAAATTGAAATTACCATAGTATTTTATACACTTCACTTGACATGCATGCACATTTTCGCTGTGATCGCTTATTTCACAGCCGAGATCTTAGGGGGCATCATGCCCCCGCCGTAGGAGAACCTCAAAAACCCCTGCCTCATTAGGGTTAAAGCCTAACCAAAGGGCACTAGCGCATCGACTTCGTTTTGAACCCGGGACCTCCCTGTTACGAGACCACTGCTCTACCACTGAGCCATCTACTTATTTTATATAAATATTTGACAATGATGTTTGTATCCACATTGCTGGGGAAAGAAATCAATATCAAAATGAAAGAAGCAATTGGTGATTTCCTATGTGATTTCTCTGTAAAACGACATAATTATATTGGTGCAATTGCATAGTATTATATTCAAATGATTTTATTTCCCAATCTCAATACATAATACAACGAATACGTATATTACAAAAAAATATACAATGAAACGACAAATATAATAGAAATAGCACGAGAAAGGAGAAACTAACTAGAAGCAGAGCTTGTTGAAGTGTTAGTTCCTAAAATGCTGTTTTACAATATATCTTGAACAAAGTATACTTAGAAAATCAATATTAAAAAAATATGTCGCAAAGAAATTATGAATTTAGGGGAAAAAAAGAATGATAATATTGGTTCAGCCATTGAGGGGTACTGGTGTAATTTGGAGGGGGGCAGTCCCATTGATTTGCAGAGTTTGGTCAACCCGGTTCAAATTGGGTACAATATGGCGAAAGAAGAATAACAAGATACGACATGTTGTGACCAATAGAATGTGCAATTGTTTTTTTTTTTACAGACGTGTATCAATCAGATATGATTATTTACGTATGGGGACCGACCTTTAACGTCAATGGTTTGAATGAATGGTTTAATTTGAAGTCAAAGGAAGACGGGTTGCGGTTACAATTACAGATAAATCAATAAACTCAGTGAAAGGTCAATCAATCGAGACCCATTCCATTATTTTATGCATGAGTTTGATAACAAAAATGAAAGGAAAACAGAAAATAGTAAGAAATTAATAATAAATTATTGAAGGTAAAACAGTTTACATGGTTATACCTGGAGGTATGATCAATTTTTAAAATAAGGAAGGTACGTCAAACGAAACAATAAAGGTCGCATGCCTTTTGCACACGAGTCGTTATTTTCTTACCCGTCAGTGATGGCGCGGTCTTTGACGCACCATTGTGTGTGGACGAAAAAAAGGCAAACAGAAAAGAAAAAAGAAACCCTGCAAAATGAACAGTGCACCCTCTGAGGTAAATTTGAGGTGCGTTTGGAGGGGGGTAATTCCCTTCACAGGCTTGATTGGCGCAGGTAATAACGCAGTCACAATGACGCATTGTGTGTAATAGGCATATAAGTTGACGGTTCGTCAATTTTGTTTATCATGAAAGATGCGAATTGTATGGAACCTTCGAAACAATAATCACTATTGCCATCGCTTTGGAATATGCTGGAGTCAGAGGATTTTAATTGCAGCGGGCATGGATGATATGGCGCCCTCTGGACGAAATACAGCTATACAAATGATTTGAATTAATAGCTTTCTGTCTTTTACAAAATCACGGCATAACATAATTTTACAGCCTTATGCCTGGATTACATTTGCCTCGGGCGCCGCACGATAAATTAGTCTACGATTTTTCGTGCGATTTTGGGGCATCGTAGGAGGCTACGGGCTACGATGTTTGAGTTTACATTATCTAGGAGCATCGTGCCATTTCTTATATTGGTCCTCGGGGGCAGGCCGGGGCAAATCCGTACAGAGGCTGATCGGAGATTGTACGGAAATCGTGCAATTTCAATGCAGTAGCCGTGCAGTCTCCGCAGCCTCCGCACGGAAATCGTACGGAGCCCGTGCAGCTTCCGTGCAAAGGTTGCGTGGAGAAGGCGCGGTGACCGTGCAGCCGCCGTGCCGTTTTTAAGCGTTTTGTTGCCCCCATGCTCACCGAAAAATCGTGCGTTTGCTGCACGATCAGCACGAGTCCTCCGCGCGATGCCCGTGCGGGGATTGTGCAATGACACCTAAGACATGTCTACGGACTACGGGCTTACGATTTTTCAAATTTGTATAACTTTCTGCGAAACAAAATCGTAGAGGCCGCGGAGCCCGTGAATCCGTATAAAAATCTTACGGCCGCCTCCTGACTTCGTACGGAGGCCGCACGGAAGAGGGAATACGGGCAGGATACGGGCTCCGTAGACTAATCGCAGGCCAAATGTAATCCAGGCATTACTTCTTTACACTAATTTGTTTGGGAGAAGATATCAGGGAAATACAAAGAAATGAGACAATTATTATACCAGTTGAAAGGATGATTGATTCTTTCATTTAATTTTGTTTTGTTTAAATAGAGAGTTATATTGTTGGAACGTCCCTCTCTTCCTAACATATTCCTCCACGACGTTACTAAATCACATGTCTACTCCGCATCCTATGAATAAAAAACCAAGTTCAAATGATAGTTCCTTTGTGAAGAAGTCAATTCTTTGTTCTTTCTCTGTGTGCCATAATTGTCTACGTGCGTGACAAATTTGATATTTTTATCACAATAATGGACAATGAAATTGCAATTTGCTGCCTGGCGGAGGGGGTTCTGATGTGGCATATTAAAAACTCATGTCCTCTTTATAACTCGGTGTCGTATGAATAACAAATATATAGTTGTTCCTATTGTGGTTATGAGTTCGATTTGTCATGGAAAAGTACTTCTGTCCACGCTTTATCTCAAAATCAATTAAATTTCAATTAACAACGACCGGACGAGAGCGAAGCAAGTGGAAGTATAGAATTTATTATCGTCACAAAAACAATTACAAATTGTGTTAACAGCAGAGACAGTGGCATAGCTACAGGGGGCTACGGGGCACATCCCCCACCGAATGGTGAAAAATGGTGAAAGAGAAAATGAGAGAGAGAGAGAGAGAGGGAGAGAGGGGAGAGAGAGGAGAGAACAAGAGGTGGAGAGGGAGAGAGAGGGAGAGAGAGGGAAAGGAGGGGGAGAGGGAATTAGGAAGGGAGGGAGGGAGGACGAGAAAAGAAGATGATAACACCGGACCCTCTTGCACCACATCCTGTATCCATACCCCGCCTCGCCGCTTCATATTGGCAGTGCTCCCTCCATCGCTGGTCTCCTGCTACGCCAATGATTGTATAGGAAAATAAGCAGCGATGATTAAAATGATGCGGTCCATCTCCATAAGTGCGCTTACATCCTTCCGAGTAGAATAGATCATATCGAACGACTGATGAGGAACGGATAAACCTTGATTCATTCCCAACATGTTGCTACGAGAGTCTTTCTTCTTAATTTTCACCAGATGCCTGCTACTTGGTAAGAACTTGAAATACATTCATAGAATCATGGATTTATTGTATGAAGTCGTTCTTTTATAATCATCTATACTATTTATTGCATAATTATGATGATAACAAATTCATAGATTATAGTAGACAATGACAACTTTGTTTATAGCAGATTTTCACGAATACTATTTAATATTTACGTCTTATAGAGAGAGAAAATAAAAGGAAGAAATCAGATAAGAAATCAGATTTCATGTGCATGATGTCAAAATGTTTGTATTCATTTTGTAAGCCAAACTATTTTCGTTATGAGTTTATTTTCTATAATTAATTCATTATTTCTGTAATTGTGTTTATTTTTAACGAATTTTCCATTTTCCATTTCCATTTTATATATAAAGCTTTGCCAAATATTATCCTTATTCTATTTGAGCATGTTTAATAATTAAAAGGAAGCAGAGTAACCTATCACAAACAAACAAAATAATCTGTCCATCCTTAGAAAAAATATAAACCACCCCAAAATAATTTCGAAGTGTAATTAATTTTAAATCTCTTTATCTTTTTGTATATGAAGCTGATATTATGAATATAGTTTATAGCAGAATGTAATTTCCAAACATTCAAAGTGAAATACTCTTTGATGAGCGACTCCCGTTGATATCAAAGCGATGCTCCGTTTATTTTATAAATTCACTTCATGTTTAATACTTTTTTTTAATTTACAGACATCCGATCGCAAAGACCTTCCTCAAGATCAAGCATTTCCATAGCCTAATCCAGCGTTTTGTCAACGTTTCTACAGTCGCAGAACACTTTTGAGAAATAAAAAAGCTTCGCGACACCCTTCGGAATTCATTACAAAAGATTCATTCAGGGAAAAAGGGAGAAAAAAGATTATTTGCATTACATTGTCTTTAAAAAAGTTTTTTCTTCAGGAAAATACATAACGGTTTCAAAAATTTATTTTTCAAGAAATTGACGTTTATTTCATAATGGATCCAGAGATAGATAGATGTTTAATTAAATTCTCTCGCGGCACCCCGGTTGAAAAACGCTAGCCTAACCTACTGATGTGTGAAAAACGTGATTTCTTTAGGCAGTTCAATGGGGTATTTAAATCGCCCTCGAGTTCATTTCTTAAAAGTCATTGCGATCGTGTTATTTAGTGATTGGACGTATTTGTAGAACTCATCAGAAATTGACTGTCCATTGCGTATTTACAAACATATCATTATATTGTACTATGCCTTTTTGCCATGCAGGACATGCAGTGTCAACTCGGAGTTGCGAGCAGTTCGGTCAACAATGTTGCCCCGTGGTTGTAAGAAATGGGCAACCTGTACAACAAGTGTTTACATCTGTCTTTCCCACTTACTTGTACCGCAACTGCCCAACAAAGTCCAGATACAACACTGTGGGTGTGTGTACCACACCACATCTCACAGGTCAGTCCAGAGGTCAGTGTTGTGTTTGTCAGTTTTTTTGTTTGTTGTTGTTGATTTTTTTTTTAACACAGCGATTTATTTTGCTAAACTTTTAATAATAACAGTCTTGTTTATACATCCTGCTAGCCTCAACAGCATTATGAGGACCCTGCAATCATATTGCTATGGCTGTTGTTGTTGTTATTATTATTATGAGTATAATTATTATTATTATTATTATTATTGTTACTTTATCGTTATTACTTTTATTTTATCATTATTATTATCATTAATATTATTATTATTATTATCATCATTATTCTTTAGATAATGTAAATTGTAAATATTTTTAAATGTGAAATAACTATGCATATACTTATAATGATAGGACAAACCTCGAGTAGCTTTATACTATATGTTGTTAGTTCCTTTTACCACAATCTGGCTATGTATATATGAAATATATATTTATTCGTTGTATGCATGTGAAATGAATTTTGGTAATAAAAGCTCATAATACACAATTGAGCGATTAACCTAGTTTTGGTTCCCAAACATAACAAATAGAAGGAATTAATAGCCCTCATTTCAAGCGTGGCATTAATACATGATTGGTGCACTTCCAGCATGAATCGCCGACTTGCATGCATTCATCAATCTAACGAAAAGGAAATAAACATGTCACCTTCAGCCAGTGAAGGGTTTTGCAAATCGCTAAACATGATAGAGGAGTGTATTTTGAAATCTAGTGTTTCTCCTGATTACAATGCATAATGGACTTTTTTTCATTAGAGACGATGGTTGGGGAAATCGAACAAGGTGGTATTTTAGAAACAATTGAAGTATTTCAATAATTTTGACTATTGTTGTAATATCTTTTTTTTTGTAAAAAGAGGTTCAATTTCTAATTATATGAGCATAAATCTGCGCGCGTTGCATGACAAACCTTTAAATATTATTATAGGCATGTATATTAATAGCATTATCCTAAGGTACATCGAAAGCATTATAAAAATTTAGAATGAATTAGACCTAAAAAATTACTGTTCGTCAAAACATGCTTCCTAATAGATCGGAGACCCCATCCCCCCTGTTCTTCAATGCAGTAATGATTTTGTTGTTCGCATGCCAGCCGCTCCTAAACTAGCAAGTGAGTTGGGAGGTGTGTGTAGGGGGTGGTAAGGGAAGGATGCATAGGAATTGCGATAAAAAAATTAAATAAAAGAGTTTTCCGACCATTAAATAATTTCATAGGTTTTTGCACTCTTACAACTATATTATAGCCGGGTCCAATCCGTGGACGTAAGACACTACAGAGGTGATGTCAATGTAATATACATGTAAACACATATAAAATTTGGGCAAAAGGACCACCATGGGGCACCTAAAGAGTACACTAGCCCTACCGGAACCCCCTGCTTGATCCTATCGCACTGTTCTCCGGAAATTTAAGGACCTGTCATCATCGCCGTCATCATCATCATCATCATTATCCTCATCAGTATCATCAATATCTTCATTAAAATTTCCAATCAGTATAATTATTACGATTCTTAATTGTTAACAGAATCTTTAACGAAGACGAATCCTTTGCATTCGCAATCGCCACCGTCATCATTATCAGAGTCAACTTCATCACGATCTCCATTGACATCAACGTGGCCATCATCGGATTCACTGCCAATGCAGGCATCATCGTCATCTTTCTCGACCTCAGTACAAACCACAACATCATCGACGACATCACTAGCATCGACAAGTCAATTGTCCATCTTATCATTGCCGTCCTTATCGCCTTCATCACAGTCGTCGTCATTCGTATCAACCCCAAAGTTCTCTGTCGATGCCATCGTCATCGGCGGTTTCCTGGCCATACCAATCGCCGTCACAATCAGAGTTGCCAGTATCGTCACCAACACCCGCCAACGTCCCTACGACCCTCGGTCAGAACGGTAAGTTTTGACAATTTCCCTGAAAAAAACGCTTAAAGGCAAGCCTAGAAGGTAAAGCCCGTTGCACACGGGGCATCAGTTTGATTAACGCAGGACTGCGTTGGTGACTGGTGTGGCCTTTGACGCGCCATGTGTGAGTTATATCGATCGTAGAAAAGGTTAATACCAAATGAACGGTGGAAACTTAGTGTTGAAGTACTAGCGTATGCTTTATAATTGCCTTCGCAGACTTGATTAGCGCAGGAAATAACGCAATCGAAATGACACCCCCACCCATAATAATAATAATAATAATAATAATAATAATAATAATAATAATAATAATAATAATAATAATAATAATAATAATAATAATAATAATAATAATAATAATAATAATAATAATAATAATAAATTAATGAATAATAATAATCGTAATAACAATAATGATAATAAATAATAAAGTTAATAAATAATAATAATAAGAAGAAGAAGAAGAGTGTCCTTCTCCGTGCAGAAAAACTGCGCTTTAATCTTGCAGATGAAGAAAATTTTTCTTTTAATCCGCAGTATGATACTCGTAAATTATATTCGACCGATAAACCGTGCGGCAAAGTACATAGGCAATGCAGTTACTTACTACAGGGGCGGATTATAATAATAATATAATAATAGCTAGTTCTTATATAGCGCTTTTCAGGACCGAAGGCCCTCTCAAAGCGCTTTACAGATATATATATTATTACCCCGGTCATCGGATTCAGGCTTACCCGCACACAATGTATGCACATTCTCCACTCCCTGGGAGCATTCCAGCCAGGCGTCATTTTTACAAGCGCACACTTGCTAATCTAAGCACAGCTAGCTAGCGGCAAGAGAGGGGGCCAAATAGGGGCCCACTTCGTGCGAAAATTTGAAATTCGCGCCAGCCGATTTTTTTGCTCAGTGGGGGAGTGAGCACTATTTTTTTTTTTTTGCTCATAAGGGGAGAGTGCTATTTTTGTTTTACTCAAAATCCACCCCTTGAGCGCCAGAGGAGGGTGCCCGGGCCCCCCGACCCTCTTCCTGGATCTGCCACTGACTTAGTAGGCGTCATTCTTATTGCGTAATTACCTGCGCTATTCAAGTCTGTGAATGCCCTTAGCCCTAATTCAACTCAATGTGTGTTTTTCATTTCTGCAATGTTTTGTATACCATCTAACAATCACACGGTGTGTCGAAGACCGCGAAAGTAATTGACGTAGTCTTACGTCAGGCAAATGACGACTCGTGTGCCTTGCAAGTGTGACTTTTACGTGATCTTTTTTTATCTATTGCATTCAGCAGGTTGCCCAGACGGCTACAACGAAACAACTGCCGACGGACTTGTAATTAGTCTCATCAAAAACTGGAACAACTCCAAATGCTACGAGATATGGCTAACGGAAAAGAAGTCGTACTGGGAAGCCTTTGACTTCTGTAAAGACAACTCAGGCTTTCTGAAAAGAACGTCTCCTCATGGACCAGCACTCCTTGTCATTGAAAGCGAGGAAGAGTCTAAATTCATGATGTCTTTGGACGAAGATGTGATTCAGACAAAGAGTGTGTGGCTTGGTTGTATGTTTTACCCTTTTGACGACAATATCTACTGTGAGTCGGACGATCAATCGAAAATCTACAGTGAGTGCTTAATTTCAGTAAAGCTTCGCTCAGATAATAAGGGATTGAAATAACTAGTACCCCACATATGATTTCTTGAAATATTTTGCTATCGTGTGCGTCTCAGAAGAAGAAAAAACCGGATAATGTGAACATATTATAAGCTGCATAAAAATATTTCCTTGCTTTTTATGTAGTAAAAGTAATACTTTCAAATAATACGGTGATTGCATTAATTCATTCACGCTTCACTAAGCAGCGTTGCTTTGGAAACGGACTGTCAAAATCTATTTGTTCCACATTTTGGTAAAACCGTGAAAACGTTAGGATCACACAGACTGTAGATCGTTGTAAATATCCTACATCATTTTAAAAATATGACATCACAATGTCTCGTGTTTGTTCCCCTCAGATTGGAGTCAGAGCTGCAGCCGAGAAGCAACAACCTTCGGCATTTGGTGTCCCGGGGTCGATCCACTGGGGCTATGGTGTCCACATTTCTGTGGAGACCAACTTAATATCATTTGTCAAGTTTCTTTGACTAAATAATCCCCATCTCATTGATTGGAGGCAGTGGTGTAGATGCAGTCCACCCATTGAGGGGGCACTGCTGGAACGATGGGGAGGGGGGGGGGGGTCACCGGTCTTACTCGGAAAATGAAAAGCGAGTTTAAATGGCTTCTGCTTAGGGAGGGGGTGCGGCAGGTATTCCAAGCATCTTCTTCTGTCTTCTTCTGTCTTCTCTTTCCCCTCCTCCCATTTCATGTCTCTCGTTTCTTGCTCCCTTTTTTCACCACTTGATTGGGGGGGGGGCACGTGTCCCCGTGTGCCCTGTGTACTACGCCACTGATTGGTGGACTTTTGAACCAAGGAAGAAACCAGGGAGGCATATATGGTTGGGGCGTGATGGGGGTCATCCCACGAGACCGATGACGCACGAGACCGACATTTCAAACAGGTCTACAAGACAAAGTGCCCACGAGACTTACAAAACAGAGAAATACATAAGACAATTTATAGAAAATGAAAAAGAAAAGTTCCAGAAGGTCTAAATATACTAGACCGACGGACCGTGAGCCCTAGTTAGAAAATGTTTTGTGGGCTGTTTAGCCGATATCGCTTTAATTATTGTCTTAATAGGCCATTTTCGTAATGTAACCAAATTTATGCACATGCCTTTGTGTAAAACCTCAATACGAATCATTCCATTCACCTGTTACGGATAAATGTATCTCAATAGTCAGAATTCAAATTGCTTACATTAGTTGCTGCTAGGTATACCTAACGACACGTTACATGCAATTTGCATTCTGACTACTGAAATACAATTATTCGTGACAAATAAATGAATTACATGTACTTCGTATCGAGGCACGTATATAAATTGGTTACATTACGAAAATGGTCTATATTGGCAGTTTCTCTGTCTGGATAAGGAAGTGTTAAGGGAATTTCAAGCATGCAGCATGGTTGAAGCAAATTTGAGGATCCGAGGATCATTTCTTTAAAAAGAAATATATCTGGGAGGGGGAGGATAGGATGGATTGGAAATCAATCGGCTAACCTCATACTTGTACTTGAAAGCCACTGGTTCAAAACGGTACAGCGATGACCATGCAAACAGTGCAAGAATGGTAGATTTTGTGTAAATGTGATTCTGTATGTGTTTATATGTTTGTACCTATAGATTTGGTAAATGCACAAAATAACATTATGTAGGACCGGGATTACAATTCGCTCAGGCAACAGCCTACGAGATCGACATTGTGGGTCCCTCATGCCTTCTGAAAAGTTATTAGTTGGTTCTTGAGACCGATGGCCCACGGACGACATGTCGGTCTCGGTCGTAGACTGTCGGTCATGTGGGCTGTTGGGTTATACTTCGGATGTCTCATTTAATGTAGTCAAAAAACGGGCCAAAAACTGTCCAATTATTATGTGAAGTGAAGGTTATGGTTGTACATGTATGTATTTTTCACCATTCCTATCAATTTGAACAATCGAAATTAAGCGATATAGTTACTAGTGTATAAATGTGTAGAGGTGTCGTGGACGAGTGGATATGTCACCGGACTGTGGATCACAAGGTCCGTGGTTCAAGTCCCACCGCGGCACTAATGTCCTTTGGCAAGACATTGATACTACATTTGCCACTCTCCACCCAGGTGTTAAATGTTAAATGGGTACCCGGTAGGATGCGCAAGCTAATGTGCTTAGATTAGCAAGTGTGCGCTTGTAAAATTGACGCCTGGCTGGAATGCTCCCCAGGGAGTGGAGAATGTGCATACATTGTGTGCGGGTAAGTCTGAATCCGATGACCGGGGTAATAATATATATATATCTGTAAAGCGCTTTGAGAGGGCTGTATAAGAACTAGCTATTATTATTATTATTAGAAAAGAAAGGAAATAATGTCATTATCTCACAAAGCACTTTTCAGCTGTTATCATAATTGCCAATAAGAAAGAAAATTGCATTCAAAATACTTTTGCTTGTTTACACTTTACAAAACATTGAATGTTCAAGCCCGAAATTCTTTGAATGATTATCTTTTAAATCACATCCATATGCACGTAACTTGCTAAGTACACAGGACAAGCTGCTTCCAAAGCTATACTTCACACAAAAACAAAGCAACTCTTGGAGATTGCGTTTTCAGTTGCGCCGCTCCAAATCTTTGGAATAATTACTACTAGACATATATAAGAAAAGCCTCAACTGTTGCTGTCTTTAAAGTTTTGTTGAAGGCGCACTTGTTTACAGAAGCTTTTGAATAGTTCTTTTGTGTGTATGTGACAGGCGCGTAGACAGGGGGCGATGGGGCGGTCCCCCCAAAAAAAAAAAACGCCGGCCAAAAAAAAAAAAAATAGAGAAAAAAAGTAAGAGAACATAGGAAGAAAAAGGAGCAGACAAAGAAACATTTTTGAAAATTCAGACATAATAGTTAAATGAAACGCGCGCGGGAGGGGGGAAACTGAATTCAGACAATTAAGAATTAAGAGTCGAGAAAGGTATAACAAATCGTCTTCTTTCTCTATTATTCAATGAAACGTCAAAGCTTCCGCGCTTCGCGCGGGCGGGGGAAAACTGAATTCAGACAAGGATTATGAGTCGAGAACAGTACAACGAATCGTCTTCTTTCTCTAATAATTTAATGAAAAGTCAAACTGAATTCAGACAAGGATCCGGTAGCTTTGTCCCAGATTCTGAAACAAAATCCTGGATCTAGCTCATGCTGCAATGAGCAGGTCAGTCAGGAACCCCATGACTTTTACAAGCCGATCGCCTGTCTGATTGAAGATATTTATGATTGGAAATCGAAACCAAATTTTGCGTTTTCCTAACGGTTTTCATAACACTACAGTCTATTGGGGTAAACGAGTATGGTAACACCGGTCACTCAAAGATTTTTACTTTTTTGAGGCACTTCTTGATCATTTTGAGTCGCGATTTTTTTTTTTAGGGCTTCAATATTACACCATCTCACAGACACTGATAATAACACGTAGGGCCGTGCATCTCAGATTTAACATTGTTAAACGATGCCTTTATTAAGAGTCCAGAACAGTACAACAAATCATCTTCTTTCTCTAATAATTTAATGAAACGGCAAAGCTTCCCCTCCCTGCACCCACCCCCTAGGGAACGCTACGCGCGCTCTGTAAGTGATTCGCCCGCCTCGCGGGCTCACTACCGCCCCCCCCCCCCTAAAATAAAATCCTGGCTACGCGCTTGGTATGTGTGTGTCTGTAAAGTAGCACTGTTAGGAGTTTTGCTTACATCACAGCGCAGTAGAGTATATTGATATGGTAGCTGCGCTATATCTGATTATTATATACTATTAAGAGTCATCTGACGAGTCGAAATGTTAAGCAGAAATAAACTTAACTTGATTCGACGTATATTTCATTTCCACTGAAACGTTTCTCATAATGTCATGAACTTATACAATCATATGCCTTAAAAGGAATTTTTGCCTCATTTTACTCCAAGTAGGCCTAGCTATTACGTACTCAATGCACTCCACTGGAAGCATCATGATCATTTGGACGTGTGTAAACCATTACAATAAAGCTTTTTGAATGCAATATAATTGTGTTTTGCGTGGGTTTCTTTGTGTGTGAGTTATCAATTAAAGTTGTCACTTACACATCATTATTTTCGCCCCTCGACTTTACATTTCTCCGATACTATTAAGCAAGAAAATTGACCTCGTTTGAAGTACATAATATTGGTACTTGAGCTTTATTTATGAAGTGGGCCTTGTTGTTCGTAATTTAGCATGGCAGTTTTGGGGGCATGATTAAACCAGCAAGTGATATTTTTGTTTGTTTTAAGCAAGTCTTACATCAAATGAATGTCTATATTTTGTACAAGAAAATTGACCTTGTTTGATATACTTTAATACAATAGCTTTTAGAGATGAAGCAGCTGGAAGTTGTTCACAAATTAGCATAAACATTCTTATAACAGAATGAAACCAGGAATAAATACACAAAGTAAGATTTTGTAGTTCGTACTTGGTATTTCACAAGAAGAAACATATTGGTAAAAATTAGTCGTTAACCATGTATGTTTTTGTATTAGGCATCGTCAGTTTAGACGATTTGCTTGTTAGACCAGTCAAAAGAGCAATTTACTCAAAACAAATTGCAAAAGAATGTGTTCCGACTCAGTGATCTCAAAAGTTAAGGAATATCTTATTAGTGAAAAGCAGTTAAATTTGCATAATATGCAAATAAACTATTGTTTTATTAGAAAATTCATATTTTCCCTCTAAATTTTCTTTTAAGTTCTAAATTTAAAGGGATTTCGTGCTTAAAATTTTGTTTTTAAAGCCAGTGAACACAATGAAACATTTCCAGAATGAATGTAGTTTGTTGTGTTTTGAGGATTATTCTTAAGATCACTGCAGTGGTTGTTTTGAGGATTAATCTTGAGACCAATGCAGTGGAATAAATTCTTTGTAACTACTTGTTGGGCTACCTCCTAAAATTGGCTATTTTGACTGGAATATGTTAATGGTTTACTAAAGTGAGATTGGCCTGTCCTAATTTGATCGAGAAAGGACTTCTGGACTATTTCACGGAAAATATTCACTTGCAAAATAATAATAACATAATAATAATAATAGCGATACTCTAACAGTAGGCCTATTTGTGCAAGAAAATTGACCTCGTTTGAAATACCCAAAAAATAATGATTCATGTATTTCCGCAAGGTAATCAATCCCTTTTCTGGGGCCTAGTTTGCCGGGAAGTGAGGGGGGGGGGTAGAACAAATAAGAGCATTCCCCTTTCCCCTTCTCTTCTTAAATCACTTTAGTGATGGGTATTCAGTATGAGCGAGCAAAGATATTGGCCTTACTTCCTGTTGAATGACAGGTGTTTTTTAGTGTTTTTTTTTTGACAGCTTCAATAGATAATTCATTTTGCATATATTTATATGATTGAGGACTTCCATTCATTTACAATTCATAAGAAAGTCTTTATTTTTCCTTTTATGTGCTTTACATGTAGGAGATAATTCCATTTCTATTTAATTTTGAACTTTGACTTTCTGACCTTGTTAATAACGTCACCGAGCAGAAAGCACATTTTGGGGGAGAAAATATAAGTGATACAGTTTTAACAACAATTTGATGATAATTTTCCTTTTGAATGTCATCCCTTCAATGCAAAATCAGTCAAGGGCGGATCCAGCCGGCGACGAGGGAGGGGGCCCAATTCGTGAACAAATATTTGATAAGCGGGGGGGGGGTAGTGAGCACTATTTGTTTTACTCCCTGCCCCTTGAGCAACAACAAAAAGAAAAATGTAAAATTGTGGTTACCATTTTTTGTTTGGCCAGGAGGGGGCCGTCTTTTTTAAAATTATTTTAAGGTAAAATTAAAGTTACCATTTTTTGTTTAACTTCTTTTTTTGGCCAGGGGTTGGTGTTCGGCCCCCTGCCCCCCCCCCCCCTGGATCCGCCCCTGAAATCAGATGTATTCTTTATTTTTCTTTCTGTTTTTCGTGGTTGGAAATCTTTCCGTGGGAGGGGGACTACCCCTGCCCTTTGAAAAGCTGGTTTCGCTGCTGATTGGCGGGAGTGTTCTTAGCCAAATAGACCACCACACGTACCCCACCCCTCCATATAGATTATTTTCTCGAGGGAATCCTGCCGGCCCTCACATTGTCTAGATATCCTCTTGTCTCTTCTCTATGTTCCCCTGAATTGGGTCATGGGGTCTTTTTACCCATTGAAATCGTCATGATTGCCGTAGCCCCCATTTTCCCTATCCTCTCTCAATTATACCACATGCAGCATTAGACCTCCTTTTCCTAACTTCCCAATTTTTGTATTTATCAACATTATAGAGATAACCTTGGTAAGCCTTAGTTAGGGGCTACGTGATAATGTAAAATATGATACATGTATTGATATCACATAGCCTTAATTGGCACCCATACTCCTGCGTGAAGAGTCAGGTAAACAAAACCTAAAATGGTCTTTGTTATCCATTGAAAATCGTCCCGATGACCCGCCCCCCCCCCCATTTCCCTATTAATTATACCACAGCTTTATGATATAATTTCATTCTGTAAAAGAAAGAACGAAAGAAAGGACGAAAGAAAGAACAAAAGAAAGAAGGAAGAAAAAACAAACAAACAAACAATTAAAGAAAGATAGGAAGAAAGGAAATAAGAAAGAAAGAGAGAAAGAAAGAAAAGAAAGAAAGAAGTAAGAAGAAAAAAAAGGAGCGGAAGGAAAAGAAAAAGTCAGGGGAAAAACGTGAAATACTAGTTACGCCCTCTCTCGATCTTGGGCAGGAGGACTATTCGACATGGCTTTTTGCTTGATTAATGGCGGACGTGTGATATGTGTGAGACAATCGCGCGATGGTGAATTAAATTGGTAAGTCATGTTACCTGAGTGTTACAGTGATGAAATTATCTTGCAGTGCGTGAATCTTGCCAGAAATAGATTTCTGTATAGAATTCGCGAGCAATTAGTGACTGTTTTGAAGGAAAAGCAGCTAAAATTTCGTAATAAAGATCGTTACATGGTTCCATTTTCTTGTACACTCGATTGTGACGTTAACAACATCCCCTCCGAGGAGCCCGGCGCGCGGGATTCTGTCGGCGGAACTCCAAGACAAGCAGGGGAGTCCCCCGTGATCTGGAGAAGGCGGCCAGACCAGCGCCAGCCTGATCCTTGGCACAAACCTTGGAGCAATTGCAGAATACCCTACCACGGTTTTACAGGCTTTCTATGCTACCGAGTTTCGACTTCGAGTATTAGTACTATATTAAAAGAGTCCAACGACCATCGACCAACAGTCTGACAAATATTAGAGCACAGAACCGGAGCACATAGACACAGTAACCAACGATCAACGACCATCGACCAAATACTATTGAATGAAAAAGTCCAACGACCATCGACCAACAGTCTGATATATATTAGAATCCAACGACCAACGACCAAATAGTAAGCACCATGAAACCAACGACCAACGACCATCGACTAAATATTTGTTGGAAAAGCTAGGCCAACGACCATCAACGAAGAGGCTGACAAATATTAAATAAAAGTAGCCAACAACCATCGACCAATACTGGTCTAGATCTATATCAGCACAAAACAATTTTTTTCTTTTGTATTTTTAGAACAAGACATAGACTACTAAACCTAGGTCTATATAGATCAAAGGATTAGGGTCTTTGACAGCAGACTAAGCGGTGTATAGAGCTTTATATTAACGTTAGCGCTTGCGAGCGCACCCAAGCGCAAGGCTGTAAATCTACATACACATACGTGTGTGGGACTATACACGGGCTAGACTTTTTGCGTTACTGAAATAGTGCTCAAAATTCAAGTAATTCATCTACTAAATGACCATAACAAGCAAGAAACAAGTCAAAGGTAGGCCTAGGGCCAAGAATCAGTGCTTATCAATATGTCACAAATCTTGCATGAAATATCGTCAGGAAAGCCATCTAAATTTGTCACAATATAGCGACGAACACACCAAATTCAGCACTGCAATGACGCACAAAACAGCGTAAAATTCATCTTTTCATCCACCAAATGAGTACGAACACTTGCATTATACAATCTTCAATACCTGTATCACCGTTATCGCAAACAATAAAATCACAATCTATATCTACGGCTAATATATGAAGACTAACAATATGGTAGGGTATTCTGCAATTAAGCCTCGGCGGAAGCTCACAAGATCGAAATTGTAGTCTAGTTAAAGGCATATTCTACTATAAAGTCTGAACAACATCGTCGTCGAACATGATGATGTAGGCCTGGAGTTAGATAGCCTTAAGCCTAGGGGCCTGTACTCTGTAGTGTACATTTGTAGCTGTAGGGCTTGGTGATAATGTTAGGGTGTCTGATCGCGCACCCGATGTTGTGTGCTAAAATCCTTCCCATAGAGATTGCACACAGCCCTATGCAGTCTACGTACATTGCGCGATCATGCAAAATTGGTCAATGTTTTTATCACCAAATCGAAATTCAAACCTAAATCGCTCGTGATCCTGAAGGTGAAACTCAATAAATGAGGTGTCATATGAAAGAGCAGGTTTTTCTCCATATTTCCCAAAGGGGCTCACTTCGGAATTCTAAAAATATCTTGATCAAAACAGCGATTTAAACATCGTTTCCATCGTAGCTCCAATCTTTGCCACTTTCCTGAACCGAGCCCCCCAGGCTTATGTAGGTAGGGCTAGACGTAAGGAAAATATCCCAGCACTTATTTTTTCGCTAGCCCCAAGGGATCACAAGCGATCACAAGCGATTACAGTTTGAAAATACCCTTCCCCACATTTTTCGGATCAGCTAAGTAGGGAGGCGTGAGCTCCGCGCCGGCCGAACCCATGGTGAAATCTGCACATGAATATGCATCGGACCGCGTGTGTACAGACCCGGAAGTGGGTGCCCATTGAAGACAATGGATTGCCGATCGCCTTGAGTTGCGCATGCAGTTTACAACACGCGTACGCTTGCACGCGTATGTGTACGCTTGCATATTGCGCAATTCAGCTGTAACTTTTGATAGAAACATCGGTGAGTCTTGAAATTTGAAATGTATTATTCTGAGTGAATAATTTTTTCAATTATCCAACCATAATGGTGAAAAACAATCCAAAAGGGAAAATTGAAAAATCGTCCAGACACCCTAATAATGTAAAATATGATTATGATATTGATAATCACCATGCCTTAACTAGGCTAGAGTCTAGATCTAGGTCTAGATCTATCTAGGCAGTTTACTGTTTAGGTCATTTAATTTTTGTAGGAGATAAGGGGGTAATTTGTACATTATTTTAAAGATACAAATTTACACAATGCACTTTGAATTATTCAATTGAATTTGGACCAACCATTCTAGAGATATGGATTTTAAAAATAATATTTCAGAGCCCACGTAGAACTCTTCGTATTCAGTGCTGTGCAGTGAGCTCCAGCTGTTCCTAATTAGAGTGAGAGAGGGCCTCCCGCTTACGTAAGTCCAAGTGCAATGTCAATACGACTTTTTACGTAATATTACGTAACGCACTGACATGTCTAGCTCCAGAGCTGGTACAGGAACACGAATAAAACAGCGGATTTGGGTCATATTTTTTCGAAAAGTAAAACAGTAGTAATAGTAGTGTTTTCGACTCCTCTGGGGAATCCGGGCTAACTCGGCCTTCGAGCGAACTCGGCTTCGCTGTAAAAACGGTCATTTTACCCTAACCCTAACCCTAAACCTAGCCCTAACCCTAACCCTAAAGCTGCAAAACTGACTGTTTTTACAGCGAGGCCGAGTTCGCCCGAAGTCAGAGTTAGCCTGACTCCCCTCTTGGATTCCGCAAAACCACTTGAAATTATAATTTGAAGAAGTCTTTGATGGGAAAAAGGGTGATTCGTCGTCCTATACCGATCCATCCATGTTGTATCGTCGATTCAACATGGCGGAGAGAAAGTAGGCTATGCATGCGCGGTAGCGGCGCAGCAAATATGAATATTCATGCTATGGAGCGCCGTTCGCTCGCAAAATGCTGAATATGCACGACTCGAAACAACAGAGCGGTGAATGTAAACAAACATTTTCGACGATACAACATGGATGGATCAGTTTAGGACAAGGAATCGCCCTTTTTCCCATCGAAGACTTCTTCAAATTATAATTTCAAGTGGTTTTGCGGATGCCCCGAGGAGTCGAAAACACTTGTAAGTCAAAATTGTAGTTACTATCGTTTTACTTTTCGAAAAAATATCACCCAAATTCGCTGTTTAATTCGTGTTCCTGTACCAGCTCTGGAGCTCCGACGCCTTTGGCGTCGGCGTTGGAGCTCCCTGGAGTTATGACATGTCATGCTTTAAACAGGTGACGCATTTCACACATAGGTGACGCACACTCAGCATAGGTACACACATAAAATAGAAAAATCAACAAACATTTCAGTACAAATTGCAAGTTTGTACCTTAAAAATATGACGAAAATGAGAATTTTCCACTTAAAAATCGTACAAAAATAGAAGATTTGACTGGAATATCATGATTTTGGTATCAGATCAACCTGAAAATCGCAAGCTATCTCCTTGCACTAATATCTTATAACATAGAGCCTACGGCAGCCAGCGATGGCCAATCTGAAGGGCCCATGTTGGCTCGGCTAGGCGCCAACTTACGAAAATGAGGCTGAGACGGGATGAACGTAATGCGCATGCGCTGGCTGTAAGCTAAAGTTCTACGTAGAGCCCTATTCTTTTGACAAGGTCAAAAAGATTAACCTATTAACCTGTGTCTTAGCAGTGGCACATTGCGTACACCGGTACGCGTATTGGCCTTGGGTTAGAATTTTGATGAAAACACGCATACAGCATACACATGTATGCACACACACACAGTCTATACTTGCAGCAATCTTGCAGTAAATGAACAGTTTTTTCGACAAAATATCGTTATTTTACCCCAAAATATAACCAATTCATGTTGGATTATTACAATATTCTAGGCCTGAGTCGGTACGGTCGGTCACACCGAATCCCGACCGTCGCCATCGGGTCCCGGTTTCGTTTTTTGGAAACCGATGCTCCGATAAAAATAATGAAATATAGACTATAAGAGAATGCATTATTGCACACCACAAAAATTCATCCACCTTAAATCTCTTGCATATTTAATTTTTACCAATTTGTATTTCATATTCTAGCTCATCCTAAATCGATCCGAACTGCCGATATAAATATGGGTTGCAAAGCAGTTCGCTTATCGCGGCATGGGGTTGTTGCCAGCGCAGCTAGCAAGCAAGCTAGCCACTGGCGCGGCTGCGGACCGGCCAGGTGTCTAGTTTCGGCAGGATGAATAAATCAGGTTAAAAAAACATTTATGTTAGAATAATAAAAAAGCTTTCTAAAAAATTCTTCTTTACAACAGACAGATCGAATATTTTTTTTAAGACAAAGTAAATATTTTCTTCTTAATTTAAACACTGCATGCTTTTTTTAAAAGCTGATAATTACTTAGTAATCACAACAAGTTTCGATACTGATAGCTGTTGCAAGGCAAGTTCGGACTAGTCACGGAAGGAATGTGCAATACACTTCATTAGCTGTAAATGCATGCCGAAACGAACCCAAACAAATACGTGATCGTATCAAGAAATCATTCAAAACTACGAGAGCACAATTAGAAAGACAACAACTACTCAAAATTACCATAATCAGATACATAACTTGGACGAAGGCTGCATACGCTAAATTTCTGGTGTGGGAAAAATTCCCCTTAGGCAATCAATTCCCCAAATTTTAAAGTTGATCCGAGGATCTGCAAAACCTGCAATGACTCAGGCCTAGTGCGTACATCACCAAATTTCATTTAAATCTATCCCTGTGTCTGTTATTTCACTTCAGATAAAGCGTTCTTCGAGGTCATGACATTTTGAGGCAGTAAAATCATTGACATCTCATTCAAAGAAGGCAGGAGTCACGATGTGGCCTGTAAACCAATGGCAGGGGCCAGGGCATGGCCAATGGGGCATGCAAGCCCAGCAACATTACCAAGCTAACGCAGGTGAGTATGTTTAGGGGTCTTGCTTGGTGCTCTTTGCAAAGCCTTGTCATATAAACAGATGTGATTCATTCAAATCAATTGCTGCTTGATATCAATTGCAAGTTTTGCATCTCTACTCTGAAGAGATAGGAGGTTGTAAGTTTGCGTTTGATAGGACTAGCGAGCGATCTGGATCATTTGCAACTCTTTAAGTCAGGAAATGGGAGATTGGGATTGAACAATACAAAGGCAAGTTATTCCCAACGAGGGTAATACATGTCAATTTACTTTTTATGATTTTCCTAAATAAACCTGGGAGGCTGCAAGACATTTACTTGGTGTGAAATAATAGTAGAGAATTTAGATTTTCCATATTGAAGCAAAAGGCAATTTTTTCATAACACCTATGGCTATGTGTTGTGTCTACTGCAGATTTTCTCAATTGACATGCGAGTATAAATTGTCCCACTATCTCTACTAGGACTTTACAGTGTTGTCAAAACTTTTCTTGATGGATCAAACACATCATTCAACCTGAATGTGTCAAGTACTACGAACATCATGCACAAAATGTGTATATCTTTGCTTGAATTGAGAGTTACCAGCGCACAGTAAATATGGCCATACCTACATGTACATGTATATGAATATTATAGAATTTTCCAAATGAATCTGCAGAATACGAATGAATGATCCACATTGGTTCAAGAATAGCTTGGAAGATGCCCAGAAGTTTGAGGGTTGTATTCTGAAGATTCTGCTCAACTTTGACCCTTGTAAAAGATTAACGCTTGGTGATAAATATATTTTTATTTTGAATTCACATCAGCCGCTACTGACTGGGCATCTCTGGCACAGGAATGGATCAGACAGAAAGAAGTATCAGATACATCACACCCACAAGCAGCACCACCACACCAACAAGTAGCACCACCACACCAACAAGCATTACCACCACCGCCCCTGCCCCCTCTTCCACCCCAGCCCCCTCTTCCACCCTCAGAGGTGGTATCGGAACACCCACCCCTCCCTCCCCAAGTGAGTAGTCAAGGGATGACATGTCATATTACCTGTTCTAAATTCTTGGTTTCTTAATTAAAGAGAAGGTTGAGTTCTGGGAAGAGGTGAAAAATAATTTGTGAGCTTTATCATTGTATTATGCAAGTGTGGAAGAACATCAGAGAAATAATGTTCCCTGAAAAGCATGGCTCTTCAAATGCCTTAATATTCTAAATATGGCATGTAACATCATAAAAATCAGGACAGATTTTTATACCACATGTTTGTGTAGTCCCATATACATCTTTCTGTGTACAGTGCTTGTAACTTTACCAAGACTGGGCCAAATTTCTTATCATTTTGATGATTTCAGAACCTTGCAGTACACACCAATACTTATATGCTAGATGATCAACCTTTTCTGATCGATTCCACAACGTTTCTTTCACAATGCAATCGCACGACCAGAACTCAACTTTATCTTTAAGCTTTGAAATGAAATATGAGAAATCTTTGTCAGAGCCTTGACTATCATTTGTTTCAATGATTTTTGTAAAGTTCGAAAGATGTTTGGAGATGAATTGCCTGAAATAGGTTCTAGCTTTCTTTATTTGCAAATGAACTTGATAATAACTTAATAATATTGAAGGTTCTAGGTTTCTCTTATTTTTGCATGTGGATGTTAACAGGATATTTCAGTGAGATAAATATGTTTGAATGTACCTGAGCTTTACAGATTAATGTGAGCTCCACTTGTAGAAATTAGTCATAATTTAGAGTATTGATCATTCTGAACCATGTCCCTGTTAAGTTTTTCGATAAGTAGTTAACGTGTCTTTCATAGATGTATATTACTACTCAATAGTTTTGAGAGTTATCTTGCTATATCCCAAATTCTAGTAGTAGTAGTAAAAGTAGACTTATCTAGCATAAGGCTAATCTCCCATAAGGTCCATTGCACCAATTTGAAAACAATACATAAACAGATACAAAAATGAAAATAAACACTAATAGTGCAATGTCGATCTGGCGCTGCTCATTGGCTGCTGGGCTCACGATCAATTGGGCAAAAAGAATTTCCATTTTCGGTTTAACGTAATAAAATTTGGAGTGGACTTTAAAAAATTATTATTATTATTATTATTATAATGATGAACTATGAAAATTGTTGCTGATATCATGAGCTGTATAGAAGATACAGTTTGAATTATTTTGTTGTGACCTCTCATTCTACCTAGATTCCTCCATCAGCACCAGCCCTGCCTCCCCTAGACGATGAGGGCAGCAAACATCGACAAGAAGGTAAGGAACGTTATATCTAGGCTTCTTAGTGAAAGTATGTGTTGTGTAAATACGTACCAGGAATAGAAAATGTAGAAGTTTTGAAAAATCATAATTTTTATCCATAAGAGGTAGATCCATAATACTAGGTCGTACTAATACCTGATCAAGCTAAGTCCTTTCGGTTTCTCATACCTACCCATGTCTTTAAGGTTTCTCATGATATGCCGGTCCAGTACTCCATATCTAGCCGTGCTTCCCTTGGTCTTCAACTTCCAGTCCTGTGTCCTCTGCCTGTATCTGGTCTTCTTTTGCCTTTTGGTCCATGGGATGGTGTCCATTAGGTCATAGAGCTAGTATAAACCTCTATGCCTTGACTAGGCTGAGGCTTATTGAAACTCTCTTCCATTCAGATATGCTAAATCACAGTTTTACATCCAGTGATTTTTTCCAACAAGTATGCCTTTTCTGTTATGGACACGTCTCTAACTTTAATTTTGGAAATACATTTCTTTCCTTGAAATCTCTCAAGGTGCCATATCAGTTGACTTTCGTTATCATGCTATTCCATGCCTCCCTATTTCTAGCCTCCGCCAGGAGTTCCATTCCCCGGTCTTTCACTCCTCTTTCCTCCTCTGCAGACTATCAAACCATAGTACTCTTCTTCTTCCTCTACTCTGCTGTCCTGTGATCTTTGCTGCTATCGCCAGATTCTCCAGACCGCCTTTTCATATTAAGTGTACCATACATCTTTTCTGCTGAATCCTTATCTCATGGATGAGTTTTCTCTTCACCTCTCCTCTTTTCAACACTTTGTCATTACTCGCTTTATTCTTCCATGTGATGTATGCGACTGGTTGCTTATTATTTGTACGTATGTATGTTTGTTTGTTTGTTTCAGGTGGAGACCGTATGATGCGCCTACTTCCCCCTCCACCACCACCCCCACAGGGCATGCCTGAGGGCCAACCCCGCACCTCTGGTACTCCCCCTACCAGTGTATCTCAACCCATTGCCTGGGACTGGAACCACCAAACACCTAGCACACAGTGGCAGCAGCAACAGCAACAGCAGCAGCAGAACTTCCCCGCACCTCCTGGCCCGCCCCCTATGGTAGCCCCTCAGAGGTTCGACTATGCCCATGGGGCCGGCAACAGCAGCTCAGTGAAAAGGTTTGACCGCCATCACGGTATGGATGGGGGAGAAGGAGGGGGAGGAGGGGGACTAGCCCCTCCCTTCCACCAGCATCCCCCTCCTATGCCCCCCGAGAGATTTGACTACAATCATGGTGGGCAAAGCAATGATTATCGACAAGAGGTATGTACATATGCTTGCTCTTTTAATATATATGTTTTGTTTTTGTTTTGGCTATGCTGATAATTTACCTTGTCAGAGTCAGAAAATGCTTAGCCCCAGTAAACTATGACTGAGAATTTAGACTCTATACTAGATCAGTAATGCATGCAATTTAAATCTTTTATTTTCTTTTCGCATTCATTAAGATTTTGGAGAGCTTTTCACCCCAAGATTTCCATGTCAACAATTAAACTGAAATTCAAAGTGACTAAAATCTCAAACTTCCTCATTTTCTCTCACAGAATTACCAACAGGGGTATGCCCCCAGCCAACAGCACTGGCACCCCCCTCCCCAGCAGGATTTCTACCAGCATGACATGGGTATGGGAGGCAGGGAACGACACCCCCACCCCCATCCCCAGCCCCAGCAGTACCACAGTGGTGATGGACGGGGTAGGGACGGGGGTAAAGGATACCGCGACTTCCATCAGAGGGACTACTCCCACGAGCCCCAGTATTCCCACTACCCACCAGATGTGGAGGAGGAAGAGCCCAACCTAGCCCTTGGTAAGTGTTGGCGAGCGAAAGAATTGGATAGGGACGAGGGCAATTTGCCTTACATAGTCGCAGTAAATGGAATTCCTTTAAAGCCCCACTGCACTACTTGTAGCTACTTGTTCCCTCTATATAGAAAACAATGCCTAAGCGGTGTCCGTTGGTCCCCCATGATCCTCTTTTTCTTATGTTAATTGAGAGCTGAGTTGATGAGATAACCACCTGCCAGTGACCAAGCTGGGAGGTCTAATCCCTCCTGGCTGAACTAGTGCAGACGGGCTTTAAATGTGTTATAATGGCATAAAATCACTAAGCACCATTGCTATGAAGTTTAGCATAAAGCAATACTGCAATAGCAATTTTAAATCTTGTTTTTTAACCTCGTATGGGGTCTGTCTAGAATACATTTCGTATAACATTCAAACTAGCATCAAGGATGTAGAGACCAAGTCATTAATTGCTTGTAATGTTGCAATTTAGGTATTGGGACCCAAATGCAATCTTGATATGAATGTAAACTGAATGTGGACATACAAAAACAAGGAAATGTGTTTACAAACAGGGGGGCCTTCTTGCGTAAGGGTCGCCTTGTTTTTTTTTTCTTGCTTTGTGTCTTTTTATCTGTCAGCCCTCAACTGATCACAATTTTCCCCTGGGGCTAGCAGAGATGCCAACCAGTACGATAATACGATATTGCCTCTTGAAAATACCATTTTTCATCTTTCATCTTTCAAAACAAAAGGAAGCGATATAAACTGAGGAATCACATAGAAACATGTACAAGTAAACCCCCAAACCCGACAAAACGTTCAACAACGAGCCTACATGGGAGGGAAATACGCGGAATCGGCAGCTTTACAATTTTCTCATTAAATGTTAATGAAAGAGCAAACATTTTACTTGCCCGTTCTTACCAGTAAAACATTTTCTGACATTTTACTGGCCTGGGGCCAACGGGCCAGTGGTAGTGTGGAGTCTTCGTGAAAATCTGATTTTTTTTTTTAAAGGATATTCAGTCTGTTTTTTTTGTGTGAAGAGGTTGGCATCTCTGGGCTAGAGGTTACGGGAGTACCATATTCAGTGCTGGTAAATTCATGCTGAGAGTGATGCTTTGCCACTGACCTAACTTGCGTTGAAGTGGTTTAGTTATTATATATTCAATTTAAACCATTTCTAAGGGACTTGTTAATACAGGATGAATGCCTTACTACAGGGAACTAATGCACAGTGTTTTGGTACTGAATGTGGATTTTTCGGTCTCCAACACCACTGCTCTTTCCCAGGAGTCGTACAGTAGCTTCAAACTGGACATGTTCATCTTCACTTGCTGTTTGGCGTATTTGACGTATAATGAAATGCAGAAGTTATATGATCTGTGCTCAACTTTATATATTGAACAGATGAGCAGAAAATCAAGCTGTTGCCTGCTTGGATCAGAGAGGGCCTAGAAAAGATGGATAAAGAAAAAGAGAAGAAGCTGGACAAGGAAAAGAAGGAGAAAGAGAGAAGAGAGCGGCTAGAAGCCAACAAGAAGGCTGAGAATGACATCATCAATGAAGCTCGAATTGCTGCTGGTCTTCCACCAAAGTCTAAGTACGATGTGAGTATATTCTTCCGTACTCTTTTCTTTGAATGCAGAGGATCATAGTTGTATTTCCCACATGATTCTCTATCTATAACTCTAGAAGAAATTAATCCATTTGTGTTATATCTATCTATTCTGGGGGATGTTTCACAAAGACTAAGATCGACTTTAAGTTGGACTTAAATATGGCAGGCCATTCATGCCACTAGTTGTTCTCACCATTGGTCTCTCAATTATGATCTTTAGATAATATTTTTCCCTTCAATAATGAACTATCAAAAAATGTAGATTCTGTAGATTTGTGACCATGCCAGTATTGGTGAGAGCAAACAGTGGCTTGAACGACCTGCCATAGTTAAGTCCAACTTAAAGTTGATCTTAGTCTTTGTGAAACACCCCAGAAGAAATTAAGCCATTTGTGACATATTTATCTATTCTGGTATCTTCTCCAAGCTGGGAGGTTGATTGCAACATTTGTCCACACATCTCTGTCATCTGCCATTCTAGTCCACTCTTGCAGTGTCATTCCACTCCAGCAGGGACCCATTTCACAAAGCCTTTTTTCAATGACAAATGATAAAAATCAGTGACAAATCTGCTGATAACCAATCAGAAGCAAGGATTTCACTAGCTTATATAAACAAAAACTATCATTTGTCACTGATGACAAGTTTTGTGAAATGGGGCCAAGGTCTTTATGTTCTCCTCCCAAGTGGTTCTCTGCTTCCCTCTCAGTCTAGTACCTTCCACTTTTCCTTCTAACAAATCTTTCAAGAGACTCTTTTAATATGACCAAATTCTTTTTGCCTTTCTTTCTTGAACTTTTTCTATAAGGATATGTTGTTGATATCTTTGACATTGTCAGAAACATACAAAACAAAATGCCTTGGACTTCCACTGAAGCGTTGTTCTCAATCTTATTCACATTACAGGATAGTGATGAAGAAGGAGGAGGGGATGGAAAAGCCGATGGATTGAAAGGCAAAAGCGCTGAAGGGGAGGAGGAAGAGACCTCTCTGAAGAAGAACCGGTCTCCGGCTCGTGATGAGGAAGAGGAGGAAGACGAGCCGTACATGACAGAGGAAGAAAGACAGCAGCAGCTGGTGAGTGGTTATTATATAATATAATACAATAGTAATCATGATAGTAATAATAATAATAATATCATTTTTTTTTAAATGATAATATCAGAAACTTTGGTTCCACCAAGTTTTTGGACAATTTTCACAAATTAATTTTCAAAGTCATTTTGATTAATAGTGCTTGCTGAACTATTGAATTGGGTATAAAATATGACCCACGGCGACGAGTACCCGTTTTTTGTTTCAGGGCTAAAATATATAGCCAGTTTTAGTCTTAACAAATTTGGCATGATTTGCATGGAATGGTTTAATAATGATTACTAATTTCCCAAAACAACATCTATTGGTGATCGTAAAACTGGCAGTTAGCTTCAGTTTGCCAGTTCATATGTGAGTAAAGTGTCTGAACCAGACAACCAGACATTAAAACTGTCAAAGATTAATATGTTTTGACCTGTCATGGAATTAATGATCAAGTAGACTTCCAGTGATGTGATTACATTGAGAAAGAAACTGTCATAAAGCAACTTTTAAGTTGGTGTATACCGAGAGGTTTTGGAATCATCGAAGGGATAAGAAATGGACTCAATCTCACTGAAAAGCACACGCACTCCACACAGAAATCGGTATACAGGACCACAAATAACATGTGGCATGAATGTTAGGTCGAGACACTTCAGCTATTTCTTGTCAGATTCGATCATGAGGACATTCGTTGAGCAATCCTTTTTTAGAGGACATTTCTGACTATGATGTTCTTACAAGCTGATATGAAAAGAATGACAAAGCTCACAAATTATTGTCACCTGTATCAAAACTTCACCATCTTTTTAACCGTTTATTGTACATTTCTATGATTTCGTCTCTTTCTTTGTCTTTGAACCAGATGACGAAGATCAGGAAGTGGATGACAGAGGTTCTCCTGGAGGTGACTGGTAACGAGATCAAACATATCGCCACCGAGGTTCATAGAAAAGCTAAGCTTAGGGCAGCTAAAGGTAGGGAGGGGACCAGATTTCTTTTGTTGGTTCCATGTCTTAACGAAAGATATCATGAGGTGTTCATTCCATGTGAGCATTGGGAAAGTAAAAGAAAACAATAAGAGTTCTGTATATCTTTTTAAGATGGTGGGTCAATTCTCTTCTATGTAAAAGTCAATTTGATTTATCATGATTTGCTGTAAAGTTGTCTTCAAAGTGATGTTTTATTCCCCTTTTTTAATGAATTATTATTGTATTTGTATGTATGCATGTTTCTAATTTTATAGAAAGATGTCTATTTTCTTTTTCTTCTTGACATTCATTACTATTATGACTATTTCATATTTTGCAATTATTCTTATTTGTCACTGAATTATGAATTGAAACTGCTTTTAAAAAATTATATTTTGATATATGTTATAAAAGATATTATATATTTTATTCACTGATAATGTGAATTCTTTTTACAAAACCTATTTTTTGTCCTATTTCTTATGAATGAACACAGAAACGGTAATATTGTTCTTAAGTGACTTTTTGAAATACATGTACTTGAAAATGTAATTCTAATATGGTAAATGTTATTTGGAAGTTTTAAAAGTGCTAAAAGGATCCATTATTAACAAACTATCTCTTTGAATGCCATTTGTGTGAATGCTTCAATCATATTTCTTGATTATTCATACTTGTATGTCATAACTTCAATCAAATACACAAGCGGAAGGAAGGTCAACTCTGCTTAACTGAATCTAGTGGACACATCTTCTTTACCGTCAGTGGCCATTTATTTTCTATAACCCGACTGAGTTTCTCCTTCGTTTGTAGCTTTCTAACGATCTCACGTTCACCTGTGTGGCGTGTATTATTTTTTAGCACCAGCTCGTCAGCTTTCTAATTCGACTGCATTGGCTTCCATAACTGGGCTTTCTGGTAAGTACTCAAAAGAGAAGGAGATAAGACCCCCTAGTAGGTTTATTTACAAAGCTGCCATGGATTGGTGTAACCGTTACTATGTCCCATTTGCAGGCCCCCCAAAAATGAAAAGGTTAAATTCCAACGGCATTTGAAAGATAATACTAATTCAGAACTTCCCTTTAAAAAAATAGGGCTTGAAAATGTCTTTAAGTGGGAAAATAATGACCATTAGTTGTTGAATCGACATTAGTGCTCGCAATCCATTTAGTAATAGTCTGATTTTCAGACCCTTGCACCGAATGGTTGTACGTTTTGTGCTGCAGAGAGATTCAATGATATTGGGATTTCTCATACTAGGTTGGTAGGTTTGAATTTCCCCATATTCAAAATATTCCATTAGAATGTGGTAAATCTCCCTTATGAATAGGGTGTATGAGCCTTTATCTAACTGATAGTGAATGGTCATTATTTATAGGTCTGACATCATACGCCTCTGACAGCGATGAGGATAAGAGTGATGATGAGAGGGGGAGGAAGGAGGAATCAGAAAGCGAGGACAGCGATCAGGAGCTGAAGAGGAGTATTCAGTCAAAGAAGGAGTCTTGGAGACGCAAGAAACATGAAAACAGTAAGTACCCTGTTGTTTCATGGTACAGTCAAACCTGTCTATAGCGACCGCCCAAGGGAAACACAAAAGTGGTCTTTGTAGACAGGTGGTCTTTGTAGACAGGTTCCTTTAGTACAGGTTTCAATGAGAAACCATTTTCAAGGGATACAACAAATGTGGTCTTTGTAGACAGGTGGTCACTAAAGCAGGTTTGACTGTACTACGACACATCCTCTAAAGACAATACCTGTAGCTCCATGCTCAATACTCTACATGTACTGAGTTCCTAAATTTAACCCTGGACTTGGACCATGTGCTATACCAAAACTATCCCTAACCATGAACTCAACCTAAAACCTGGTTGCAACCCCCACTGTAATCTTTGACGAAATATTACCAGGAGAAATTCTTGCTCGACTAATGACTGGTCACCTAATCCATACTTTCTTTAAAGAAAATGTTGTCCTGGTAACAGGGAAATATGATTATGAGCCATCTTGTTCTATTTCAGAAATGGCTGAGTGATGGTAATTCATTTATACAAAGATATCGTAGCAGCGTTACCTGAAAAGGAAGTGCTCTCATCTATTAAATATGATGAGAAATAATTAACCAAGATTCGACTAAATTCAGATACCACATGTATGTGTGTAGTCCCATGTAACCAATTCTGTCAATGTTCTGTCCATGCTTTCCAATGAAATTTTGGTTCACGGGCTTGAGCAAAACTCTGCATGTTAGCTCAATTTATCAGTACATATTGGCTATGACCTACTAGAAGAACCTTTGTAGTACAGACAATTTACCGATTATCAAATTTTTGAATGGCTTTCTCTTGTAGTGTTTGCAGCATCCGATGGGGAGAGTGATGACGAGCGGGAAGACAGGAAGAGAGAGAAATCCACTTCGGAATCTGCCACCCAGAAACCCAGCTTCAAACGACTTGATAGAGATGATAAAGAGGATAGCCTAGTTGCAAACGGTAGAGAGTTAGATAGTAGAAAAGGAGAAAGAGATGAGAGTAAAAAAGAGGGGGAAAGTGGAGATAAGAAGAAGAGATCTCGGAGGTGGGATCAGAAAGAGAAGGTTGAGATTAAGGCTGAATCAGAGAGCTCAAGCTCGGAGGACAGCGATAGCGGTAGTAGCAGTAGCAGTGGGGATGAGGAGGAGGATGATGATGATGAGGGGACTGAGAGCAGCGAAGAATCTTCTGATAACGCTAAGGATTCGGCTAGGAGGAAGAAGAGGGAGAGGAGCAGAAGCAGAGAGCGAAAGAGTAAGGACAGGAGGAAAGAGAGCGAGGAAGATGCCAGAGACAGTGATAGGGAAAGGAGAAGGGACAAGGAAAGGAAAAAGAAGAAAGATACAGAAAGGGATCGAGATAGAGATAAGGAGAAGGATAGGGAAAGTAGAAGTGATAGGAAAAGACGTAGAAGTAGGGAAAGAAGTAAGGAGGATGATAAAAAGGATAGGAGGAAAAGTAAGAAGGACAAGGACTCGGACAAGAGCAAAGAAAAAAGTAAGAAAAGGGACAGAAGTAGTAGGGAGAGGGATGAAGAGAGAAGTCGGGAAAGGCGAAGCAGTCGAGAGAGGAATAGGGAGAGAAGTTCTGAGAGGGATAGAGAGAGAAAGAAGAGGCGTGATAAGGATGATGATTCCAAACATGACCGAGAAAGAAAACACAGACGTAGTTCCAGGGATAGGGATGATAAGGACCATGGTAGAAGTAGGCATAGAGATAGGGACAGGTCTAAGAGTTCTGAAAGTGAACACTCAGTCAGTAGCTCAAGGGATAAGCAACGCAGGAATTCCAGGACTCCCGAGGGTCGCAAATCAAAGCGGGACTCATCAAAGCGGAGTCGATCCAAAGATCGATCTTCCAGTAAACGCCACAAGGAAAAGCGCAAGCGCGATTCATCCGACGATGAGGCAAGTGACCAATCACACCGTCGAAGCAGCAAGCACAAGAAGTCCTCATCAAGGCGCCGATCGAGGTCGTCATCAGAAGATTCCCAGCGGAGGCGCTCGAGGAAGAAGCATCACAGGGAGGCAAGTGAGGATTCGTCTGATTCTAGAGCCGACTCGTTAGAGCGGTCTCATGGAAGCAGGTCCGGTAAGGCGTCCAGTCGCAAACGAAGGTCTAGATCAACGTCAAGGTAGCTATAAAACTTCCTTGCTTCTCTAAAATTAATATATTCTTTTTCTCTTTGCAGGCTTCCTCCCCTTGTATATCTATAAACTGTATTTCAATTAGAGAATAGCAAATCTGTTCATTTCATTTGTTATGTGCAGAGCAATACGAAAGTGTGATTTTTTTTTTTGTAACAAGATTGTTTTTCTGCGATTTCCTTTTGTCCAACAATATTTCAAGGGCATTAAGGAGAAAGCAAGGAAACAATTATTCAAGGCAATAAGATAGAATTTGAGTGAGAATGAATCACTTGAAATTTTGTCACAATAGTTTGTTCACCAAGTCTATTTGGGTTTCATGTACCTGGTTTTTACAAATTAAATGAAGACACAGTGTCAATCTGACTCCTGTACAGTACCTGGTTTTTACAAATTAGATGAAGACACGGTACATACAATGTTATAATCTAATTATTGAACAGAGAAATACAAAAGCCTGTACTAGAACGGCTTTTACAGTTGATGCAATGTGTATTCTATCATGGAAAGAGATGTATTATGATTTATTTCTCCCCTTCTCTTTTATGTGTATCTCTGTAGGTCTCGAAGACGTTGATCTGAATGAATGAATGAACCATAGCCATACTATAGACATAGTTGTACAAGTAAGTAGTACAGAAGTAGTGATATATCATGATGTGGATGAATTAATTTTTTCATAAGAGCAAGAATTGCTTAGATCCCTGTATATCTCAAAAAAGGTAATACATGTACTTATTATATTCAAACGGCACTGTGAATCATAGGCTGCAATAAAAGAAACAGAAACGGCGAAGTCACAGAATACAAAGACTTGTACTAGTAATCTAAGTGCAAATGAATCAACATTCAAATTTGGTTTCAGCTTTGTCAAAGGTCAAGTTTAAAGAAGGAAGCTGGGTATAGTATCTGAAGTAGCGGCATCAGGGAGTATTATGATATTTGTATTACCGGTATGTAAAACTCTGAAATGTGTATTTTTAGGGATGTATTTTCATATCTAATTTGTATTCATTTTGCCACCAACTAGGAAATATTGTCTGTGAATTGACCTCTTCTTCCCCTGATAATCCACTTAAAGGGAGTGTAGCATGGCAAATACTGGTTAATGCCATCTACGTCTTCTTTTGGACAACTGCACGTAAACGAATGGACTTGATTAACGGTAGTCAGCGACTTAATCTCTACATGGTCAGTGCACGCTAGCGTTTCACGAAACAGACCGAAATTCTCCTCACACTTCGGTTTCGCATATGTTGCACTCACATGAATGCTGCGGTCGTGTTGTCCGTAGTCGAATTATACCTGATTGGCCCCCCGAGTAGGGCCACGGGAAAGACACATAGTCTCGTCATGCTACACTCCCTTTAAGGACGTTCTGCAGTAATGTTTGTGCGCACCTGAGTTGCGCAGGGCAAGCTGGTTATGTATTCACCATGCACAATGCCTGGGGTTCCCGAAACTGCACAGTACATAATCAGCTGGCCCTGTGCAGCTACGGTGAACATGAACATTACTGCAGAACATCCTCAAATGTTATTTTGACAAGTTACTGATGTAAGCGATCATTTATATGTGAGAACGTGAGGGGAATTAATTTTTTTTTTTTTTAATCGCAATGTCTTCTCATATGTATGCAATTCAGTATTAATATAGAGCTGAGCATTTCTAAACCATTTTCCAATGTGACATATGAATCAATTTAAAGTACATGTATGTCTTATTCAATATTTTTGTTAATTGATTCCGAGTTCAATGGACATATCTTCATCATTTTTTTGTGATCCATACAAAGCTCTGCCAATATGTACTCGTACAATATTTTAATGAAGTCTCTCATGAAAGGGTTGTCATTGATAACTTTATTTATTTTCAATTTTACTGAGAGTAAATTGTATTGTAGTTGGTAGAGCTGTGTTCCATTTATGCCTAAAAATGATAGAATATAGCTTTCTTGCATTGTTAATTGGATGGTCATGTATAAACAATTTTATATCAAGGATCTAAGAATATCATTGCTAAATGTTCAGCGTAATTGATGAGCATCAGCGAAAAGTGAATTGTTGCAAAATGCATCTTCCACAATCCATCATCCAAACAAATGAAGAATTCCCTGTTGACAATAACATTGCAGTTTGCAACATTTCACTTTTGATGTGGCCCTGTTTTAAGGTTTACTGCATATTCCATGATTACATATAATCATTACGGATGGGGCATCATTGTAAAGGGGAATAAGCAGGCTTTTCAATGATACCAACATCAAATATGATGTATAGTAACAAGAGAGATATCAATGCTCAAACTTGAACTGCAGAATGTTTTTAAGGAGTTTAGTTTTCAGAATACAGCCCTTGGATGATATTTGTTTTTCTTGTAGTTAAAGTCATCTTGGATATATTTATTTATATTAAATTGAATGAGAGATGGAGGAAACTCCCCCACTTTGATATTGTGACAACTGGCTAGTAATAGGGACTTTTAGATTTGCACGTCGACATAGTGGACAGCAACGTGTGACGTCCTTATAAGGCACTGTGATGTCCTTTTAAGGCAATGCCGGGCACGGCCCAGTGCCTTAACACAATGTCACACGCGGCAGTCCACGCTCTCGTCGTGTAAATCTAAAAGTCCCTATTGTAATATGCAGTACTACACCATCATGAGAATTTACTTGTTGTATGCTTATGTGTTCACCTGAGAAATTGTTGCTTGAGGGACACTGCCCACATCAGTTCTTTTGAAGTGAGGTCATGTAGAAGAAGTGAAATGTCAGATATTATCGTTGAGGTCTGACCTACATCAAATTTCAACACATGAAATAGACAGGACACTTTGGGAACGATATATCATTTTCCTTATACATGTAAAACCTTAATGATCAAGGTTCTGAATTGCTATAAATGTACTAATAATATGGTCCCAATTCCTTGTGATTTCAAGCTTCGAATCCAATGTAAAGATCAAATTAGCTTTGTAGTTACATCAAACCAGATTGTCTACAACCGCAATGATGAAGATTGTGTTTATTAAATGTCCATATTTAATGTAATTGCATTTGGATCATATATCGTGAAGGGTGGACTTTAGACATCGAAGCGTATTGTTATCACAATGATTATACACTGGTCAGTAGCCAAAATGCCTCTTGAACGAAAATACTTAAACTAGACTAGACTAAAATGATGTTTGCTGATCAGTTCCTGTTATCAAGATATATTAATTTTCATATTTCATGTATAACATGGATTCCCAGAACAAAAACATTAAATTGTACCAATCACCCAAATAAACTTATTCTGTATGTTAGGGGTATCACATCACTTTACTAGAAAAGGCCCGTGCAGAACTAAAGTTTGACTTGGGTTCTGTGCACTCTTGGTTAGAAATATGTTCTTCATACTACTTCACCATAGACCCATAGGATACCAGGTAAAGTTTTATTTTTAGGAGATTGGTACACTTTAAGCATGTATGCTTGATAAGCCCCAAAAAAAAAATAAATAAATAAATAAATAAATAAATAATAATAACAGCTCTAGATATTGTAATGGTATTTGTTTTTAAAAAATATGGCTTGCTTCAACTTTACAATGTGCAAAGTTCAATTTGGTGACGAGTGCCACATGTTTTTGCCCTACACATAGTATCGGGGACACATAAACATAAATACATCTTGAAAGCAAAAGCCCATCAGCAATATTCAAGAGGCAGTAAATGTCATTGGTCGACCGGTTGTATCCAAGTTGTACATGTTGCTGTATATACATACATGTAGTTCATATTAAAATCTTACAAAATGAATGACCTTGCATCATGTGTCTGCTTTGTTTTGTGAAGTTATTTCTTTCCCCCTCTCCCTTCTCTTGTTCTGCTTTCGATCTAAAAGAAAATGAATACATGTACATAAGTTGAATCTGTTGGGACTGCAAAATGTAGTTTGATGCAAATTTCGATTTGGGACATGCATTGCAGGCAGAACAAGGGGAGGGGGAGAAAGAAAGAGGCATTTAAATTAACAAGGAAGAGAACACGAGTAGTTGCTTGTGTGGTGCTAGAGCGCAATTTTATTAGATATTTAACGTGATACACCAATCCAAATGGTTGAAGAACGTGTCACATTAGCCAAGGTTAGCCACAAATCTTTGGTATAATGTCTTCACATTGGGAAACCTCAAAACAGCGTGTCTATCTAAGGGTATATTTCCAGATTTCAGAGCATGTGATGAGAGAATGAAGCCCAACAGTAAAGAAAAAATTGTAGTTGTTGTCCTGGACCTCGCACACAATCTTAGAAACTGAGTAATTGTTAACCCCTAGAAAGTTACCCTCTAGCACAATAAGCTTCAGGAAACCCAAAGACGGCCTACATGACAAATGGCCCTGTCCCTTTTAAATCTTTCTGGGAAGGGGGGTCCTAGAATCTAGGCCTACATGAATTTTGAATATAAATATGGAGCCTGGAAGAATAATTATTCAGTTTCTAATGTTGTGAGGTGTAAATCAACACATTTTTAACTTTTCACAACTTTTGAGTCACTGTATACTCTAAAATTAGGAAATTTACCCAAAGATGATGATGTTTTCAATGTTACCCCTTAAATAACACACTTGAAGACACCATACACAAAATGTGTGGCTAATTTCATCTATCATGACACGCACTTGACCATCCAAACTCCACTTGTGTTATATTCTGGAATAATTAATTCATTGGTGTACATATCGTGAACACCCAATGTTTTATCCTTGTGTCCTGTCAAATAAATGTCCATACCTGAATGCAATTACAATACATTTAAAGTTAATGTCGACCTACAATTACCTAGAGAAATAAGTATTACTTTGAATGTACAATGAACATTATTCCAGCTTGTACCAGAACTCTCAACACCAAGGCAAAAACAATGGAATTTTACAATCTGTATCAATGAATTGTAGTAAAGTACCCTAGTTTTTAAAGCATTCGCATCTAATCAACAGATAGGTTAACCCGAGGAAAAGGAAAAGCATGCCTTTTCTCAAATGCATCTACATAGCAGATTGTACAAAATTGCTACATGCTGATGCCGCACTCTGTATTGCCATATGCACTAATCTTACAGATATTCTAAACATTACATTGCAACAAACACTCCAAGTGGACTAAGCACTTCCATCAGGGTTTGAGTCACATCAACTGTCATTATCTTTTCAGTGCAAACATTGAATAACTAACTTGATTTTGCATCTGAATTGTAGAGGAATCAAGTGACCAATTCCCACAAACATAGCCCAATATTCAGTACTCCTATTCAAGGCATAGGCCTATAGATGAGCATTACAATTGAGCTATTGCAGCAACTTACATGTCATGGGAACTTTCTTGATCATGCATTGCCCGACATATCACAAATTGTTGCCTACAACCAAACCACACTATGTAAATGTAAGCTCTAGTTTCATTCTTTGAAATGTGATTAGCTTTGAAACTACTTTTCAAAATCAGTTTGAGATGTGGATGAAAGCTAGTCGAGACAAACAGAAAAACCTGTGACTTTGATGCTTCTACCGTTCCTACAAATCTACACATAAATCTTGCCTATCCGTACATTGCCACATCTATTTTGCCTGAACATACATGTAATTATAATCTACTTTGCACAAGTTGCTGCCCATCGAAACCCTTGACAAGGCACTACTGCAAGGCTAGCCTCCTCACACACACAAATACAATATGTATATCAATAATTAGTGTATAAAATATATTGATTAGTGACGCTTTAAGCAATATTCATCATTTCTCTCTAAATATCTACTGGTTTTGTGAAAGACACTGATTAAGTACTACCATTGATAAAGTTATAATAAATAGAATTAATTCACATGGTATTCTCTTCGTTCTCAGGTGCTCTATGCGTATAGTGCTGCTGAATACAATATCATAATACTATCTCCAGGTACAACTAATGAATTCAAACATGATTTTGAATATGTGCAATCATCATTTTGCCTTGGATTCATAAAGATTGATGAATAATATCATTAATACTAGATGAACATTTTGAATTGTCATTACAGCAAGTACAATGTATGCAACAAATTTGAATACAAGAAAATTCTATTGCTACTTCCAATACATCTATCCTAACAGGCAAGCGACTACCAAGGCACAATACATGTATGTCCAACTATTAGCTATACGTACATCTAATTTCTAAAGGTGCAGTGCCAGCCATTTGCAGAAGTCGAGGCAAATGTCTCGCAAAACCATCATATTTCTCAAATCAACGCATAGACATCCCACTGAGAATCATGTCATAAAATTAACACTTGTTCAATGGGACCCATATTCCTAAATAATTAATTCTCATGTGTACATAAATAACTATCTTCTGCTTATAGTTATCAACTGTATTTGAATTGCAGTTCCAGTGGAATTCCATTAGGTATAATGATGTAAATTCCCATAGGAGAATAAAAACTATGACTACATCTGTAGTAATTTGGCTTGTTACAAATTCAGTAGCATTATATAAATTGTAGATCCTCTCAAAAAACCTACTTCTTGTTCAAAGGCACAGTTGTATTTTCATGATAACTCTAGCATATATTGAGATATGTGGCACTCTGCAACTAGACGTCAAGTACCTTTGAAACAGTTTGCACAATTTGAAGCACAGAGACAGAGTGCCATGCAATAAAATATACCGGTAGCACATCTGATGTTACAAACATCCATTTTACTTTTCTTTACACATACACAGTGCCACACAACTTTTACTATTCCATGATACTTGTCAAACGAGCAAAAAGCAATCTATAGTTTGTAAAAATGCATCTACGAATTTTGACATATATTTGCAGTGGCTTTATACAGCATGTATCTTTTTCATCTTGAATGTTGTCCTTTTTTCTTTCTTTTTTTAAATTTCATAAATTATTTTGAGAACTGGATATGCATATACCGGTACATGAAATTATCTAATGAAGAATTTTCAGAAATATTCAGAAATTTGTACACATAATATGTAAGCAAATAAACTTAAAGCTTTAGGGCATGGAAAACAAAATAACCTTTGAAAATAAGCATACTCTAATAACAATAGTACAAATATACAAACTTTTTAGTAAACATTATTCTATGCTAAGGTGAGCTTCAATAACACAATATTTTTTCATGATATGAAACAAAGTAGTTATATTAACATGCAGCATGCTAGCTGATTGGAAAGAAACTATTCCTTACTGCTAAATAGACTGACTTTATCTATATTCAATATTATGTGAAATGAAAACCAAATATCAATATTTCAAGGCATAAAGTGAGCAAACTTTAAAACCATAATGATGTCAAAATCCATTTACCAGTACATGTACATGTATTCCATATTTGTGCACCCGATTGCTCTCAACTAAGGTTGAAACTTTTAAACTATTCTGCTTTTTCTGTACTGGTACATGTATATATTTTAATTCTATGATTCTACGCAAAAAACAAAATTGAATGATGTAAGTTCTATATTTCTTGACTGGGCCTCACAAAGTCTTCCGTATGACAGACCTATTGATTTTAAATTGGGCACAAATGGTAGGCACATTGTGCATGTGAATCAAAATATAACATATCTATCGACTTCAAATCTAAAGTGACTTATTGTGATGAAAATTATTATTTTCTAGTTTTTGGGGACATAATACATGTACACTTGTAGTTATCAAGGCTGGTGTAAAATGGTGTTCGTTAAAAAAAGAAACGCCCAACTTAGTCACAAAACTGCAATAAAACATATTGCAATTTCCCAACATGAGATACAATGTATATGAAATTTATCATCAGTTAGATCGATGTAAATGTGTAGATATATATGGATTTGTGAAAGGCATGCAAAAATTGTACTAAAAATTACACTTGGTCTGTTTGGACTGTAAGCACTTGCTGCACGACACTTTGTGAGTTTGTGAAAGACGTTTACCATCTAGAGAATACAGCTACAAAGAGAATGTATACACAGTGTTCTCGTCAGTGCATAACACCATTGGTGCTCATACATAGTATGAAGTATGAGAATTTCCACACACACACACATAAACAAAAAGAAGCCTGTGTATAAATGTAAAGCTCATATGCATGGACATCCATTAACAGTTATCAACCAAGTTTTGTCATTTAAGTTGTGTTTTTTTGTCCCGATTTATGTCTTTCTTTCTTTTTTTGGAGAATGTGGCATATTAAAGCTTACATCTAAAAGCATTCAACAATGGCCTTAATCCAATCAATCCACCTTTCATTCTCGAAATACACACAAAAAACATCAAATTTACAAGCCTGTATGAATAACTAAACTTTAAAAAGTAGTATGATCCTGTTAGATATCAAATGCCCCAAATTGTTATCATGAAATCCTTATTGAGGTATCCAGGTACAATGCTTCCTTGGAATAAGTAGAAATGCCATGCCATAAAAATGATAACAAATGTGTACATGAATACAAGCCCATCACTACCACCTTTTAAATATTTTTTTCCCTGTGCCAAACTCTACAAAGGATGTTCATACAAAGAGTGTTCGTGGATGTGAAACCAATACAGAATTGTAGAAAAGAAGGAATGTTAAGTCCTGAAAGGTTTTCAAAAGTCATGCATTAGAAGAAAAGAATGACTTTAAAAAAATGTTATCTTTGAATGTAAATTAATGTGCACAAAACACATATATTGATAAGTACAAATCAAGCATGACCAAGTACCCTAGATGCATTGTGAATTCACCTTGGAATGTAATTGTTATGTAAAATCTTTTCTTTTGGTTGACATCAAGACGTGGTAGATAAAATCAATTGTGCAATGTTATTAATTTTTTTATTTTGTTATATATCATCATCATAACTACCACCTTGCATACTAGCCATCGATACCTATATTACTATGCTCTCTTTGCAATTACACATTAAACCATATATCTGTAAATATGAATCACTTTTCATGATATCAATATTGATTTTCTGATTTAATCAGAATTCTGTAATTCATCTTTTACTCTTCAAACACACTAGATTTAGCTACCGGTACTTTATAAAGAATACTACCTGAATGAAGAAAAAACTTTGAAAACCTGTGCTGGAAGAGCCTCATGTCTCTTCAACTACTACATGTGTGATTACAATTTGATGGTATAGACCTGGTGTCAAACCCAACTCCACTGCAAGGTACATCTCGCTTCACCACTTACCCCAAACTAGTGAGACATGTATCCTCAAAAAAATTGGGGGTCGGTACATTTTGCGAGTTCCCATGATCCACAAAATTCACAGCTGATTGCATTTTCGCTCACCAGATTACATTTTTATGTTTTGTAACAAAACAATTTTTTTGGTGTTAAACTCATGATGAAGTCTCCTGCAGACGACTTCATTTTGATTCACCGCAAAAATAAACTAAATTTGGATAACCGGTTAATTTCAATACATTACAAGGCTTATGAAGCAGAGTGCATATTTTTATACGTTCCACATACACAAAGGCATTTGAATTTTCTTCATCCATTCTCCCTAGGAGTTGATCTAACATCAACGAGCTTTCAAGCTCTGTGTGGCCCACGTTGGCGTGCCTGCTTCTTGCGCACTGCTGCCATGTGGTACTCGTGCCCGCCGCTACGCTTCCAGGGCTCCTCAAACTCGCGCTCGACGATCTCGGCGTTGGGACGTCGCGTCAGCCCAGTCTCTTCTAAACTCATCTCGCACATGTTCTCATCATCTTTACCTGCAAGAGAGGAGAGGAAATAACTCGGTCAGACCTTCTTTAGCGACTGCCTGTACAGAAAGACCATTTGGTAGTGTCTCACAAAACTGTCAAAATACAAGGTCGCCCACAGCCAAGGTAAACATGCGTATCAATAGGATTTGAGTGAACTTGCACTCATTACGGTTGTGTGAAACGATGCCCTGTCTGCTAGGACCACATTCTTTTGGTTTCCTTTGAACAGACTATTCATTTAAAACATCTATCACAGGAACCTTTACATACTCTAAAGATCACTTCCCAATAAAATCTGCATTAATTGTCTCCAGTGAGTGATCTTTACAATATCACTGTAATAGAGCATGTGCAAGGTACTTGGTGTCCCAGACATTACAAAGGACATGTATTATTATGGTACATGACTTTAGTATATAAATTAACACCAAATGTATCATTTAGTCTGATTCCCGCTCTACAAGGGCTTGCAAACTTGTACCATCATCAGACATTCTTCAATCTTTAATGTAGTCAGTACAGGATTTGAATAGTGTATGAATTGACCATGGTCCACTCTCAGCGTCTGTAACATGGCTTCTGGATAAGATGTTCCCCAGGGAGTGGAGAATTTGTATACGCTGTGTGCGGGAAAACCTGAATCTGATGACATTGTTGATGTATTTAATGCTATGTAAACCCAGAATATTATTAAATCATTAGACCCATACCTGCAACTAGGAGAACAGGCACCTTGGTGGGGTGGACTTCCATCTGACGGGCGATCCACTGACCATCAAAGTGGGCATACCACCACCCCCTCTCGGGCATGTGCCCAGAGGCAGTGGACTCCGCAACGGAGAAGGGCACCCTGAAGAAGCGCTGGATGTTCTGATTTGCTGGGGCGGCCTTGGCGGCTTTAGGAGGAGGTGCCAACTGGTTGTATTGTTGGGCTGTGCAGACAGGGGGAGTAAAAAGCATGAAGTGAAATATATCTTGTGTGCATATATGCAATCATATATTTTCTTCGATTTGATTTGATTAGATTTATTTCTTCACTTCCATAAAAAGAAATAACAAAGCAATATAATAATACACGATATATATAGTAATTATTCAATACACGAGTGACATGATAAACATTAGAAAAAAATTCAACAAGAAGAGACTACAAAAAGAGGGAAGTCTCCGTCAATCAAAATCTTTCCATCTGTGGTGCAAGATATTTGATATCTTACAAATGTTCATGAGAATCAACAATTTATCATTTTCAGGTAGACTGCAGTAAAACTTAGAGTTTATCTATACAGTGCGGACACTTTGTTTTGGAGACAACTACATTTTAGGCATCAGATGCATTAAAGAGAAGGTACTGTATGTGTATGAAAAGAAATCAATCATATTTGACTAGTATATCCACTGAAATAGGGTACTGACCACTTTCAAAGATGGATTGTGGAGCCCTCTCTGGTCCGTCCTTGTTGCCAGCGGCAACCTTCTTGTTCTTCATCTTCCAGGCGTGGTAGACCTTGAGACGACGATGGAACTCCTCCTTGCACGCAGACAGGAGCGCAATGTCTAGCATTCACAAAGAAACATAATGATATACATGAATATTCACTAAGCAGACATTTATAAACCATGTGGGATAACCTTGCACACAAGACAGTTACAAATGGTGATGAGCTTGTATGCAAAAGTTTCTTAATGTACAAGCTAGCTAGTACAAGCATATTCGGTGTACAAAACACACTGAAAGTACTTTGATATTTTTAAGGCTAAAAACAAACAAGAAAACCAAACAAGAAAACCACAATCCCCCAAGGAACAATGTAAGAAAACTAACAAACAACGACAAAAAAAAACGACTTTAAAACAAACAATAACAATATAAATCAACTTATTCTGTTCCCTCAGACTTTCTCATGAGGCCTTGTAGGGCAGGAAGATCTTCTTGATGTTTTCCATGCTCAAACATGTAGTTGTTCTACAATTTATAGTGGCCTGATAATAGTATATTGGTCCCTTCTGAAACAGAAAAGTATTCTTGATACATTAAGAAGATGGTTCTAAAAGATGGTTTGAATTTAAAATTTAAAAAAGTAATGAAAAAAAAAACCCCAGGTTGACTCTTTGAAAATTAATTGATGATATTTACATGTAGTAGACCTTACCGATTGAGGTGTTGATAGTGTCTCTGAGATCAGCATACTTCCATGTTGTCAGGTCAAGGGACTTGGTTGGAGGCGGCCTGGACAACCGTAGCCTCGGCGCTGTAAGGATTAAATACGTTATGAGATGAGATGATGGGAAGGGAGTTATGGTGAACAAAAACCCATGGAATGAATGTTAGTACCTTGATTTATAATAATAATATGATAATAATAATATGTCTTGTTTACTCAGGGTAGCCTCATCAGTGTTAATACTGTTCTCCCCCGAGGGCCCTGCAATCATTTTATAATGCCCCCATTGCTCAGAAAGTTCACTATTTTTCCGCACTGAATTGCCATTCCTGATATTTCAGCTAATAAAAGTGTTAATCTGTCTAATTTCTTCTTTTCTTCTTCAAGTTTAATACGAAGCTCCTCTTCTTCTCTTAGGCGTTTAGCTTCCATCTCTGCTTTCCTGCAAAGTGTGGGGGGGGGGGAATATTACATAACTGTTATTGGCAGCCTTGAAAAGCAAGCATCAAGCTCAACTACTAGAAATAAATGTGAAATGGGGATTATCAAGACATTAGTGATAGCTTGAGTGATTGGGGAGACAACTGGTTACGGTATTCACATTTGTGCATGATTGCATGGAGGTTGATTTGTCAACTTTTATTTTTATCCCAGAAATCTTGAATACATTTACACATAATGTGTTGAACAGCAGTTGTGATTGTTCCCTTTTCTAGATGACATTAACTTGGGGCTATAATCAAATCAATAATACCACATTATGCAGATAAATAAGTATAATATGAATAATGAAATAAATTTTCAGAATTAATGTAGTACAGTTACAGGTTGAAGTGGTTAAATTGACAAAAAAACATTATTTGCAGAATTGGAACTTGCATTTTCGATTCAGAGTCTGCATAATGTCCTGCATGCACAAGCATAAGAAATTAGAAAAATCCCCCCAAATGATAATTTGTTGAGTGGTAGTACAGGAAATAGAAGTCATAGTTGCCAATTTGAAAGAGAAATGCTGAGTTAAAAAAAGAAAAGAAGAAGGAGCAATAAGTAATCCTAGACTAGCAACTGTTTGATAGTGCGTGGGAGACACGACATCGACATACAACATAAAAAGGCCAAAGCCTATAACGCGCCGTTGCAACTGGTAGTATGAGGGAATACAAAAGAGCGCTCATTACGTTTGTTTGTGTTTATGCGATATGGAGGAATTGGCCTTTAACAAATTCCTACCCATGATGCACTATTTGGCGATTCTAAACTATGAATAAATTTTTATTTTATATTACCACAAGCAGATTACAAAGTACAAAACCTTTTCTTACTGGTTTGTGGTTAATTTATACACACCAGTAGCATTATCAAACTATTTTTTTTTAAAGCACAAACTTGTTCTAAATCAAAATTATTGTTATTATTAATGATGTGGATAATAAATTAAAAGACTGCATACAAAATGCCCTGTGTTGGAGATAGAGGTTCAGGTACGGCAGCTGATACAGGTCGCGGTGAAGAAGGAGAATTAGCGGGTTGAGTTATATGTTGGGATACTGGTCGAGATTTAGGTGAAGAAGTATTTTGAGAAACACGCGGAGGGGCAGTTTCAACAACTTTTGCCTGAACTCTTTAGTGGTATCATTGAAAAGAAATGTAAGTTGATGAATTGAATATCAAGAAAATAAAGACATCATATAAAAACATATTTTGAAGAAATGAAACGTACAGAAATACCAGCAAGTAGACAAAACGAATAGATAACAGGAATATATAGGAATATAATATAAATATAATATAGATGACAATATACAGCGTGAAGGGGCAGGCAATGAAAGGTAGAGGAATTGAAATCAAAGCAAAAGAAAATGGAAAAAGCAAAATTATATTAAAGCATGAATAAATATCAGCAAGGGAAGAGCTTCCACACGATTTCTTTGCAATGAAGAGCATTTTGACGGAAGCAATGACTACAGAATAAGTCAATTTCAAATTGATCTCCTCAAATATATTTTTTAAAGGTAATGGATATACCAAAAATCCCAGAAAAACATGTGGTAAAAACTCACTAGCAAGCACACTCAGTGGGGTGGAAACATCAGCAGAAATTTTCTTGGTTCGATAGGATAATCCATTTTTTTCCACATAAACTTCAGGAGACCGATTTCACAGATTTGTTTTATAAGTTCAGTCACCGGTCAAATTGGACTGGCCTTTTCAACATTTTATACATTTAAAGGAATTGTAGCTTTTAGTACAAACTGCACACAAGCATGGTTGAGCAAGCAATAGTTGAAAGCACAGTTGTGATTTAGCAATAGACATGCATGCAAAGTGGCTCACCCTTTAAACAGGGCTTGACACTACAACAGGGTCTGGGGGCACAGTATGCCTGAACATTCACAGTAACCATTGGGTGTATTAACTGTACAGCACTACCCCTTAACTTTGGAAAATTTGCTTAAATGAGTGAGGAAAACTTAAACAGGTACATCATGTGTGTAGTCCTTATAAGGACTGGGGTATTCTTTCTTGGAGAGATGCGTTTGTTCTTAAAAGAACTGTTGTGTAATTCTTTTGTGGTTGTAATTCTGACAAGAACTTTTTAGATCTTTAATTCTTTTGTGGTTATAGTTCTGACAATAACTTTTTAGATCTATTGCGAAGAAAGAAAAAGATCTAAAAAGTTTTTGTCAGAACTATAACCCGAAAGAATTACACAATAGTTCTTAAAGATCTAAAAAGATCTTATCAGAACTAACCATAAAAGAATTATACAACAGGGGGGGTGTTTCACAAAGATTCTAAGTTGAACTTATCTCTAAATTGGACTTAACAACTATGGAAAGCCGTTAGCATCTATGAAAATATTTTGTAAAAGTTATTTTAAAAGGCATAAAATATTGATTCAAATCATTCATATTTTCCATTATCAAGGAGATTTCATGTTCTTGATGTGGAATTTATAAAAAGTCTAAAATACTTGAATTTTCGCTTTTGAATATATTTCATTTTAAGGCTACAAATGGCTCTCCATAATGTTTAAGTCCAACTTAGAGATAAGTTCAACTTAGGATCTTTGTGAAACACCCCCCAGCTCTTTTAAGAACCAACACATCTCTCCAAGAAAGAATGCCCCAGTCCATATAAGGACATAATACAGATTTCCTCACTCATCTACCTCGATCACCATGCAAACCTTTATGAAAAGAACATTTGAATTTGCTTAAAATGAAGAAGAAATGGAGCAAGAATGGAGCAAGCCCTGCCTTATACAAAGCACACAGCAAACAGCATTGAGATACACACTCAATTTATTGTCTTCAATGCCATAGCAGAATTTAAGAGTATGAATATATATTTTTTTTAAGTAAATCAATTTTGAGATGCGATAATTTCATCTGCATTTACTAAAAAGAAATGAATCATCATTCATTATTGTTTATTTCAATAGTGTGAAGCAAAAGTCACAAAATACTGTTTGTAAGAATAAGGCTCAACAGAATATATGGACATGTAGATGTACTTGTACATAAAGGTCCTTGTACAGAAGAATGTATGCACAATTTTCATCATACAATTTGGGGTAAATCAAATATTTCAAAAAAGGAAATGTGGGAAAAAGTGGAATGTTTGGCTTACCGAGCTACAAGAGCTTCCTCCGCGATAACCTGGGAATTGGCTTCCTCCGAGAGACGCTGGGCTAATTCATAGTCACGGCGTTCCTGCTCCTCCCTATCACATTGGTGAAATTGTAAGACATCAAGAAATTAAGGAAATATTCTGCCATGATACAACAACAAATATGATATGATGATACTATCCATAAAGTCTGACAATCATTAAATGATTAATATTATTTATGATTAATTGATTATTAGACCATATTGATAGTAGACGAGATGGGCATTAGACCGACTGGAAATTAGACTAAATGAGCAATAGACCAAATGGGTAGTAGACTGATTGGAGATTAGACCAAATGGGAATTAGACCAAATGACCATTAGTCTATATGTTCATTTGACCAAATGATAAGTATACAAACTGATTGTAGACCAAACGGCAATAAACCATTGGATTACCCCTCACCTTCTACGTTGTTCTTCTTCTGCTTGTCTCTGCATCTCTTCCAGCTTCTGTCTATCTGCTTCTATCTGCTTTCTCTCTGCGTCTAATTTCTTCTTTTCTTCTTCAAGTTGAATACGAAGCTCCTCTTCTTCTCTTAGGCGTTTAGCTTCCATCTCTGCTTTCCTGCAAAAGGGGAGAGGGGGAGGGGGAGAAAAATATTACATTACTGTTATTGGCAGCCTTGAAAAGCAAGCATCGAGTATGATACGAAGCTCCTCATCTTCTACCAGGTGCCTTCTTCCATCTCTGCCGGTTGGTTCCTGTATTAAAACCATTCAAGAATGACGAAATTCAGTAGTCAATGGGTCAATTTGACATTAACATTTCCTTTTTTAAGTTTTCCACGAATACACACTATATCTCACTTGGCTTTTCTCCTCTTGTTGGGACGATGAGACATTTCTATGCCTTCCCTTTGTCCTTGGTTCATTTGTATGTTAAATTATCAAACAAATGTATAAACAATCGGTCTTAGGAATAGCTCTTTCATTCAATAAACCAAAATGAAATGCAGTGAATTGAAAACAACTTACAGGTTCCAAATTCCTATGTTTCCATTCATCAAAATGCTGTTTATGCCAGTACAACCCTTTCCTACACCAAGTTGTCTTGTACATAATGTATTATTACTTTGTCAAAACACTTTCTTCTTCCTATATTCATACCACTTAAAGCCTATCTGCACTAGTTTGGCCAGGAGGGATTAGACCTCCCTGCATGGTCACTGGCATGTGGTTATCTCATCAAATCAGCTCTCAATTATTAAACATAAGAAAAAAGGGACCATGGGGGATCAACAGGTACCGCTTAGGCATTGTTGGCTGTATAGAGGGTGCAAGTAGCTACAAGTAGTGCAGTCCCGCTTTAAATCTACTTACAGTCTCCTCTCGTCCTCCTCTTGCATCTTCTTTCTCTGCCTCTCCTCCTCCTCTGCCTTCCTCTTCCTCTCCTCCTCTTCCCGCCTCTTCCTCTCCCTCTCCATCTCCTCCTGTATCTTCCGCAGTCTGTCTGCCTCCGCATCCTCTGCCTTCTTCTTGTTGATGAGGTCCAGGAGTTGTTTCCTCATCTGGTTAGAGAGGTTGAGGTACGCATCCTCCATCTGTCTTCGGGGCATGATTGTGGTCTGGAAAGTGATGCAAGTTCAATAGAGGATTCAATTTAGGCTGTTCAAATTAACAAGGTTCAAAGATTGACTGCCAATAGACCGCTTTACTAACATATTCAAATTTAATGCATACTTTTTAAACAAACTTTTGTTCTTGACAACCTGAAAGCATGCCCGAGACTTGCCTGACATAGCAACAAGTAATGTATGCAGACTGGATTCCTGGATTCCAAGTATTGTAGTTCATTCACTAATACCAGGTTAATGGAATGTCTCGTCACTAGGTCTCCTTGATAGAAACATCCAAAAAATTGAATATGTTAGTAAACCAGTCTATCAGCACAATTATTAAGCAATCATCAATTTGCAAAATAATAGAATATAGTAAATTTTATATACCTCACTTAAGAAATCCAGCCATCTGATTGGTCGAAATTGCAGTCGTTGTTTTAACTATTCCCGAAAAATGCCAAAGCCATGTAATAGTTTTAAAAAATAGTTTAAAAAATCCCGGCAAAATTCCAATTACCGGAAATGGTTCAGTCTTGCTGAAATACCCATTGGTTTACGTGTTAAAAACTGGTTTGAGCGGCGCGGACACCATAAGTGTGCGAATAATCGGTCGCTAGCTTAATTTATCAATTTTTAATACATCGTAGCGCAGACGACCGTACGGCAATCTCGATCGTACTGAATTCCAAACAAGGCAAAAATGGCTGAAGAAACTCTCCCAAGATTTCAACTTCTTAATGATGATCAAATGCAAGACTTGATTAATTCTGCTGACAGCAAGCACACCAATGTAAGGTCTAATATATTATGATAGTCAAATCCAGTCAGTGGAGTCCCACACATTAATTGTTGTGTACTAGAGGGTCTAGAGATCTACTGTCATTGACATTGTACTGAGTATTAAACTTTACCGCACCGCGTAGACGTAGTCTAGACTACTTTACTTGGATGTAGAGACGTAAAGCTTGTAGCTTATTTGCCCTCGTCACGTTGGGTAGTCTCTGATAGGGTGAAAACTTGAGTGGATGGGTTTTCCAGTGCCTCTCAACAACAGATTTGAATATATTATTAGATCTAACACTAACTAGATTCTATGTGTTTTAGTATTTATTTCTGCTCTTCCTGTTCTACCAGTTGATTGGTAAGTTGACTATTTTTCGGCATATAAAGTATTAATGACTGCTTTGAGAGAAATAGTTGTTTATACGCTCTCGGGAAGGTTACAATTGGGCTATTGCCCTCGGCACGCCTCGGGCAATAGCACAATTGTAACCTTCCCTTGAGCGTATAAAAACAACTATTTCTCTCAAAGCAGTCATTAATACTATAATATTTATTACAATTTTGGTAAGAGTGAAAGCGAATAAGTTTGAAGACTCAAGGGTGGGCTTTCACCTTCAAAGGGTCAGAGGTCATCATGAAAACGTAAAAAACATACTCTACAGTACACCAGATTATTTCCTATGTTTTATTATTGGAATTACATGAAAAACACAAACTAGCAAACAACAAAACAAACCTGTCAATTACAAATATGAGCAGCAAATACTCTATAGATTAATCTAAACAAATATATAATTTAATCTTCTTATAGTGAGTAAATAAATGGCTAGGCTAGAGTACACATAATCTTAAAGGTACTAACCCTCTCTTTGTTTCTGTAGAAAGAATGACATACCTTAATCTTGACAATAAGATCTTGTAGAGCCTTGCTGGTGGCAGCAACTTGTTGTTGGGCTGACTTGTCCTTGACTGTCTTGGCTGTTTGAAGATAAGGTCATATCCACAATCAATTAAGAATACAACGGATAGAGTACAATCAGATGTAACATGTTTTTTTTTATGTAGGAACAGTATGCATCTTACCCACAGTGGCGGAGTCGTAGTAATCATTACACCTAAACATATTGTTTGTAATATATCATTTGTGTCTAATGTTGATGATTCTAATAAGAATTACTATTGCCCAAATTCCAAGTGGATGATGATGATGAAAAATTGGATTACAAAATACTCAAATATCAAGATACTAAATGATAGTTCTTAAGGTATGTGATCAACCTTGATATTACATGTATGTGATCTACATGTAACCAAATGCTCTGGCATACCTAACAAAACCTACCCAGGAGAGGACTATAAGCTTGGCCATATTGTCTTCTTCTTCTGCTACTTGTTGACAGACTTGCTAGTCCATGTAGAGACACAGGGCCATATTGAACAAACCTGGACGTAAGGAACGTTTCATTGACCGACTCATGCCATCTTGTCCAGTTCTTTGCTGAATGTACGTACCTGCATGGGGCTCTTGCATCTGGGTTTATGCTAGCTCATGCCTGATGCCAGGGACCAAAAATGCTCTGGCATACCTTGTTTTCCATACCATAACTACAATTGTACACCTCTAGAAAGGTAACTTACCAACTTGTGCCAACTTGTCCAGCTCCTTGCTGAGTGTATGGACCTGCTTGAGGCTCTTGTACCTGGGTCTGTGCTTGCGCATTGCTAGGAACATCCTGACAGTACTCTGCATCTTGATCAGGGCAGCGCAACGGTACAAGATCTTGTTCTTCACTGGATCAAGACAAAAAAAAGAGGGGGAAAAAAAGAATCCTAATTCAAAATTATCCCATATGCATCTCTGATCAAATTTTGTTAATTTTCCTTACAATCTGTCCTTCCTGGTCACATGTAATAACATCTTTTAGGTACTATTTTGAGAGAGAGCAGCAAGTACATTAGAGAGGCATTTCGCGATGTCCAAAAAATGTCTATAATGTCTAAAAAATGCAAAGAAATACAGGTATGCAATTTTCTGGTTCTTTCAAAGAGCAAATACTGTACATGTAGGACTTAGCTTAACTAATTCTTGTTGACATGGGAAACAATAATGTAATGGTCAACTATCGGTTACTGTTACCACCTTTTAATGTGCAAAATACCTGCCATAAATTACCCAAATGATGTTTAATTCCCCACAAGAGTCCATGATAATGCAGCTTTAACTTACACTTGATGACCATCAATGTTCCCCACTGTCCTCGCTTCCATCGGGTACAGATGAGCCAGCGACGGACCTTCTTGATCAGGATCTTCAGGTGCTCTGGATCTGACTTCATCATCTGATCAAACTCAGCAAACTTTCCTGGTCGGAAGAAGACCTTGGTGAGACCGAACTGGTAGTCGTTCTCGTCCAGTCCAAGTGCATGGAAGAGGGCCTGCAAGGAAATGCAAATGAGATACATGTTTCAACCTTCGTTGTGTAGCGGATTTTCATTCTGTCACTTGGGTGACCTTCCAAGGCATTCTGAAAATAATTGTATTTTCATTTACTCGTATCTATTTTTTTTTCTTTCTTTTTTTAAAGGGGGGGGGGAACAGATACATGTATTTCAATTGTCAGGACCAATTCTTATGTTTTTACATAGCAAATTATTGGTTAACGACAGTGTAAATTTGGCTGCGTATGCATTAGACATCAATGAAAAAATTGAATTCAAATGTACAATCTGTCATGATATTAAATTCATTTAATGTCTCATTCAACATCTAAACAAAAAATTTAAAACTCAAGATTTGACTTTTGGAAGATAGATGCATGTGTCGCAGGACCAGGCCCAGGACTGATCACAGAACCATCACCACACATCAAACATGACCAGATTCTTACCTTACAGAAGAGCCTTGGATCTAGACGGACCAGCTCCGGTGGCATGTACTGCTTGTACATGTTGTACAGATCTGAGAACTGTGTTCGGGATGGAAAACCTCCCTGCATCAGATCTAGTACGGTCACCATTCCTGTTATTGCATAGGGAAAAGAGTGAACATATCTTGAACATTCATCAAATGTTACTTTCCAACTTATTTCACACATTATTTTTCATTGGTAAACAGTCTATCATATATGCTTTACTTGCATCTTTCTCCTTCAAATAATTTCCTGACACCTATTCTAAATGCAAAACTGACTCACTACATACATGCATTAAAGGGATAGTTGAGTTTTGGTATAGAGGGTGCTACACACCCACTACACACTGTGAGATAATGAAAAACTGAGTGTCAAATTTGAAAGAGCATACAATTTCAATAACAAAATCATCTTCATTTGATCAAAATCGGTTTAGAGATGGCTGAAAAATAAATAAATATAACCATTTCTAATATTTGTGGGGCCCCACAAATATTCTATAATTTTGAACCAGCCGTTGAAAAAACGAGAAAGTACCTTATACGTTTTATTCCAGCCAATGCCAATTTGTTGGCTTTTTCGTGTTGGTTATAATACGCTCAACCAGCTGGCCCATGAATTATTTTTATTATTAAATTATTAAATTAACGGTCACCATATTTTTTTGAAAAAGGAGCTCAAAATTGGTATGATCGGATTTAATCTAAAATTTTCACACATTTTTGGGTGCATTTGTCACGTTTGTACCTGACTCTGAGTAACCAACTTGGTTTTGTATAGTTAGTCTTTTCTATAATCTGTTTTCATGATTTGTGTCTATTTCTATTTTTCATTTTGTTACTCTGTATGTATCATAATGAATATAATATCATTTTTGCTTTTTAAAATGAATTAGAAATAAAGTTTTGAATTGAATTGAATTGAAATGAAAAAAAGTAGTTTACCTGAGCACTGTAGCTGGCTGAGGATCTGTCCCCCTTCAAACAGACTGTCCACCATCTTGCCATTGGGTTTGATACAACGTACGAAGGAGGATCCAGTGCTTCGTAGCTTCTCCATCAACTGGTTGAGTTGTACCTGGACATAAATAATGTGATACAGTTATCTTAGAATTCGTCTCAAGCATTAACTGGTTGAATTAGCCCTGCTCCAGCCCGTTCATTTTATAGTCTACTAGTGTTAGCAAAGACCATGATAACCTTATACTATAGTATTTGGAGTCTAGGCTTTCCTCCTGGTCACCACATATCACCCTCAAAATGGAGAATCATTAACTGTTTTGCATTTAACATTGATCCAGCTAAAACACTCAAAACTCAGGTTCTCAGAATATCGTGACTATTTTTCATATACATGTATGACCCTTTGATCTTTAACCTCATGACCCGCAAATCTAATTCATTGGCTCTGCAAGATACATACATGTCCTGTGTTTGATAGTAATCCATCCGTCGGTTCTAATGAAAATGCGATCACAAGCTATTTTTGAATACATAATGAGCCTTGTGACCTTTGACCTTAGACTTCATGATCTCTAAATCTAATCAGTTCATTGGCTCTGCAAGATACATACATTACCCAAGTTTGGCGGGAATCCATCAATCGGTTCTTGAGATAACGCGATCATGAGAACGGGACTGATGGACAACCCGAAAACATAATGCCTCCGGCTACTTCGTTGCGGAGGCATAACAAACAAAAAACTATAGAATAAACAAGAGACTGTCCGTAACAGTGCCGTTATCATTACCTTGAACTTATTTCCTACACTGTCGAAGGCCAGTTTCTGGACGTTCTGTCCTCCACGTCCCTTGGGAGGCTCCTTGTCGTTCTTAGGGAAGAGACTGGTGAGGAAAGAATCTTTGCAGTCTCGTATAACAACCTCTAGAGAGGCATGGAGAGCATCATTGTTCTTCTCTATGAATTCACTCTAGATTGGGAAAAAAAATATATAGGAAAAATTATATATTGCAGTAGCATAAGACTCAGTTGGAGAAAGAGAGAAAGAGACAAGGGCATAGAAAGAGAAAGAGAGAATGAGGGAGATAGAAAGAGAGAGAGAGAGAGAGAGAGAGGGGGAAAGAGAGAGAGAGGGGAAAAGAGAGAGAGAAAGAGGGAAAGAGAGAGAGAGAGAGAGAGCAAGAGGCAAGGGCAAAGAAAAAGAAGATAATGAGGAAAGAGAGAGATAAAAAAAAGAAGAGAGAGATAAAGAGAGAAAACTTTGCTCTTAAAAGGGTTTTGCAGCTTTGCAAAATTGTAGAAAATCAATTCAAAAGTTACTTAATGATGTAAAATCCTGTAGCTACAATCATAGTGATGATTGATTACAACATCTGAAAGTGAGAGAGAAATAATAATAATAATAATAATAGTTCGTCCTTATATAGCGCATTTCAGGACCGCAGGCCCTCTCAATGCGCTTTACAGATATATATTATTACCCCGGTCATCGGATCCATGCTTACTCGCACACAATGTGTGCACATTCTCCACTCCTGGGGAGCATTCCAGCCAGTCGCCATTTTACAAGCGCCACTTGCTAATCAACCCACATTAACTTTCGCATCCTACCAGGTACCCATTTAACACCTGGGTGGAGAGTGGCAAATGTAGATCAATGTCTTGCCAAAGGACATTAGTGCCGTTGTGGGACTTGAACCGCGGACCTTGTGATCCACAGTCCGGTGACATATCCACTCGTCCACGGCACCTCCACAAATTGGAACCCATTAATCTTAAAAAAGAGAAAATACATGAGGTTTTCAAAGCAACATTTTGGCTGAAGTAATGACAGATCAATGGTTAAAATAGTATTTAGTCTAGCAACCTCATGTATTTCTAGCCCATCTCCCGCTTGCTATCAAGAAAGGTGCTCGCAGGCATGTTTAGGGCTCTCTATAGCATCATTGTCCCTCTAAAGCTTGGAATTTGAATTTAAAGAGAAGTGCTTTGATGGAGAAAACAGTACTTACAGTTTGATAGCACACAGCCCCGGCAAAGTGCTTTACAAGGATTCCTTCATCATCTCTGAGGTTACGATGAGCTGTCAACTTGGATTTACGAGGGATCTGAAAGATTTTGTTTAACAAAGGTTCATTATTATAATACATCAAATCAGCGAAGTAAAACAGATAATTTTTTTCTGGTTTCTTACATATCAACTAAGTATGTAAATAAGCACAAGGCCTTTTCTAGATGTGATCTCATTTGGTAAACATGCTACTGTAATTATCGGTAATTTGTGAACTGCTCATTTTATTACATATATTTCTTGATTCTCGATTAAAAAATACGATCAATATCAATATAAATATATCATACACAAAATTTGAAAATGAAAATGGGGAACTACATAAATAAAGCCCTTAGGCCTTGTACATTGAATCGTAGTTCCCTAATATAATATGGCAATGATAATCAACACATACAGCGAGCCTGAAGTGAGATTTATGTTTCTGATGCACGTTGTGAGTGAAGTTGTTTGCGCTGGCTTTGGGTAGCTTGCTCTCCTCGTCCAGTAGATCTAGAATACCGTTGGGCTTGAGTTCGATTAGATCTGTATGGAAAGGAGAGGAGGAATGTTGGGGTAAGTGAACACAGTAAATGTAAATGCACAGGCAAATGGAACTGTGGTGTAGTGAATTTTGAGCTTGATATTATGTGCAATACAAATATAACACTATTGAGTCATTATTATTACTGTTATTAGGCGTTTTTTAAAAAGATGTTGTATTGCCCTTTGCGACCGACCCCAAAATCTTGAAATCTACGGTCAGCTTTTTAAAAAAGTTTTTTTTTCTTTCTGTGTTTCAGAGAAAAAATATTTAATGAATACAAAACTATGTATTTAAGCATTCAAAACTGAGAAATATCAGCCCAAAGAGGGAAAATAAAAGAAACAAAAAAGATTTCCGACCGACCGACCCATGTTTTGGCACCTAAAGGGCAATACAACATCTTTTTTTGGGGGGGGGGCCCTTATCATCATTACCATTACATTACCATAACCATAACAACAATCATAATCATAATCATTATTACCATTACATTATCAAGTTAATATTACCAATATCATTTTTCTTTTCATTTTTCTCCTTCATCTCCTTATCATTATATAGAATAATTATCTCCAAACATTGTCTCTTCTGCAGAAGTTTAATATCATTGACAGAACTGCTGTCATCATTCCACCACTGGAATGTATTCAGAGATATAAGTTTGAAGATGTAGGATTTTAAGAGCATTACTTACCTATACAATCTTGGTTATCCACATAGTTGACGGTGTTCACACCGAGACTCTCCCTCTCATAAAGTTCTTGTTCCTTGAATGATCAAACAATAAACAAATACAAATATGCAAATTTAAAATTGCTGTGAATTTCTTTTAGACAATGTCAAACCAAAAAAAAAAAAATGCTGCAAAGTTTCCAAAGGAAAACAAGCATTCAAATCCTTAAATTGGCAATCTGTTTAAAACGTCTAAGTCACTGTTTTTCTAAACAAAATTAACGTATGTTTAAGTCTCAGTTCATCCTTGTGTGGTTACTCAAGTTTTATTCAAACTTCCTCCAAGTTTGGTAAAAATCCGCTCAATATCGCAGTAACGAAAAGCGGGACAGATGACCCGAAAAGGTACAGTGAAATGCCTCTGGCACCACCTTCAGGGTTGGTGGCAATTAAAATGTACTATGATGCAAAATGTTTGCTTATTTGAAAAAGAAAGTTTATTAATTTAGTCCACAAGACATTTCATCTTCTAAGAAGCCGTCTTTAACAACTGTACCTCCTTGAGCACCCTAAGGTTGAAGAACTGCTGTAGCTTCTCGTTACAGTAGTTGATGCAGAACTGCTCGTAGCTGTTGAGGGTGAAGAACTCGAATCCTGCAATGTCAAGCACGCCAATGAAGTTTGCAGAGGTCTTGAAAGGGAAGCACTCGTTGATGCGGGATACAATGTGATCAAAGAGATGGGAGTAGATTGCCTTGGCCAGGGCATCGCGAGCATTGGAGGCTTGCTCTTTCTTCAAGGGCACTCTGCGTGTGAAGCAAGATTAGAATCCATCAGTGGTGAAGAGAACCAATTATCAAAAATTAAAGAACCAAAATCTTTCAACCTAGCTAATATGATGGAGGGTTTTGTGTCCAGGCGCTTAACAAACTAAAGCTGTCACTTCTGCCATCGGATTTAATGAAAAGTATGCATCAAATAGTACTAACCATCATAAATATTCATCCTTTATAATATTGCCTAACGTAAATCTTAACAAGATTTATGAAATATTGCATGTAAACTTCTTCAAATTACTGTTTTAAATCTACAGTCCGAATGACCAATCTGTCTGGACACATGATGTGGGGGTATACCCCATTCATACTGAAAAGACCAACACGAGACCGAGAATAGACCAACACATCACATTCCTTGCAAACGGCCAGGAGTTGGTCAGTTTGGAGCCGTGTTGCTGGTGGCAGTGTGACTATGGTATTTGCGGTCCATTGTTCTTAATGTGTGGGTGTGTTGGAAAGGGGGGAGCGGGGAGTTTTTGTGTGTGAGTTGGGCTTCAAAAGACTAACATCAATCAGATATGATTATTTATACAGTCAAACCTGCTTGGCAACCACCTGTACATGAATACCACCTGCCTATAGAGACCACTTTTCTTGTCTCCATTGAGTGATCTTTATATACAGGTTTCACTGTATCACCATATGAAAAACAGAACTTGAATTCGAAGCCAAGCGATTTTAAAAGGTAGACCCTAGAGCTAGAGTGTCTATTAAAAATAACAACCTTTTTTTTCTTTTCTTCACTCTACTCACTTGATGACAGTACCCCTAGCCTGCATGGTACGAGATGTTAGAGATTGTTCCAATTCCTTGGCATCCACCTTGATGAGCTCTGCTACAAACTTCAGGGCATCCTTGGCGTCAGGTGATACGCCACAGCCACCTGACACACAAAAAATATATCACATGATTACTCCTCCCACCATTAAAAATTCCTTCTTATACTACAGATCACTTAGGATTTTAAATCATATAAGTGGTATTTCCTTGCAATAGTTATCATTTTCGATTTCCTTTTTTACCTTACAGGAGATCATTTGATAATTCATCACATAGCAAATATGAGATTTCCTGGAAAAAATGTAATTTAGTTGATTGTGTTTTTTTCTTTTACTGCCATTACCTCAAAGTTCATTTCTATTGTAATATGTTTTCTGCTGACTCCTGCAAGTATACAGTATCTTTCATGCTAGAAAAATTCTTCTTTTAGAAACTTTCAGTTAGAATTTACCCATTAATCCCACAACAGATACCTCTATATAAATGAATCTAATGTAACAATCAATTGGAGAAGACACAAAATCAAGTTAAAATGATGATTATTACCATCATGAATTATTCCAAACAACAGCTGCCATTCTTACCCTCCTGGCTATCATTGCCAGTGAATGCAATGTTACCAAGATGAAGGACACACGCTACGATACGCAGGATGTCAAACTCCTCCTGGGGCTTGAGACCGATCTTCCGGAGCGCATCCACCACTCTCTGGTAACCACGGAAATCATCCACCTGGATGTCGTGCAGCGCCCCCTTCTTCTTATACTGTTTTGAGATGAAAGAAATAAAGGGGAAAGGCGGGTTAGGGTTGAATAATTTCATAATTTGGCCAAACATTTTTTCCTTTAAGTATAGAATTGAAGGAAATAGAGGAAGAACTGAAGAAAAGTAAGTTGTAAAAGAAATAAGTCTGATAACATTTTCAATTCTACAAATTCACTACCAAAAACTACACAAAATGCATAAAATATCTAATTTGGGATCAAGTGTATATCATAACTCATTCATGTGCATGTGTAATGTGTATGTACAAAGAAATTTTATAGGTGTTTCTGGCATTCACAAAGATAAATCTTACAGATACTCGTTTAAATATAAACCACACTCTAAAAGACTAAAACAATTTACAACTATGAGTGAAAAATAGAAGAATGTACCGTATATACATGTATACAGTTACCCTCCCCTACTCCTAATTACTGACATATACAGTTACACCCTAAACTTTCAAACATTACGCTTTAATTTCCATGCAATGTACTTTACATATATTTACAACTTATAACATAAACAACATCTGTCATGCACCTGAATAAATCATATATAAGCATATTCACTATAAAGTGCATAAAAATAAAATATATAATGGACTAAACTTCACATTTTTCTCTTAATCTATCAAAAATCCTACATGTAGCCAGATCGGGGATATCACTTTTTCAGAAGAAATAGGCATAAGGCATGACAACCATTTCCCTACAAAAATATCTTATAGCACATTGAGGTTTTTCATGTCCCACTGTGTACATGTGTGTAACAGGTTAAAGGCACTTCAAATGTAGTCATGTTAACAGAGATGCCAACCTCCCACACACAAAAACAGACTGAATATCCTTTTAAAAAAATCAGATTTTTGAGAGAAAAATCAGATTTTCACGAAAACTCGACACTACCACTGGCCCGTTGGCCCCTGGCAAGTAAAATGGCAGAAAAATGTTTTACTGGTAAGAACGGGCAAGTAAAATGTTTGCTCTTTCATTATTAAACATTTAATGACAAAATTGTAAAGCTGCCGATTCCGCGTATTTCCCGCCCATGTACCTGGTAGGCTCATTGTTCAACGTTTCTGTCGAGGTTTGGGGGGTTTACTTGTACATGTTTCTATGCCATTCCGCGGTTTGTATCCTATTTTCAAGAGGCAATATTGTATTATCGTATTTCACTTGTTTTATCGTACTAAATAGGATAAAATCGTAATGGTTGGCAGCTCTGATGTAATATTGCATAAATATACAAGTCAATACAACTGGCTATTCTGGAGATTTCGACTAAATTTACAATTTGCTTTTATCATTGTAGCAGAAGCAATATTTCACATACTATCACTTAAACAAAATAAAAAGCTATGAAGATTGTATGCAGGCATATAAAAGAGCTTTTTAATAACAAATCCAACATACAACATACATCTGCATACACTGAATTACAGAATGCATGCAGACAAATATTCATGCAAAATAAGAACATGGCAGCTAGAGCACAATATTAATTTATTTTATTTTCAGACACTCCACTTTAGTTTGCTTTTCTTCATCCATCTGATAGTAAACTGGATTATCCAAAGATAAAGCCATCTGAAGAAAACTTAAAATGATAATTATAATGTTTAAAATTATTTTATTTACTGTGAAATTATGAACACAGATATATATATATATACAGTCATGTATATATATATTTTTTTTTAATACTTTTTCATACAGGAATCAAATATTTTATACCACATTTCCCGAAGAAGGGTACAAAGGCCTTTTGGTCATAGTAAATTATCTTTCTTTTTTCTGCTCCGGCATCCCGGGAAATGAGGTAGAAAATGCACTCTTAATTCCTTTAACATGTAAATATTGATTATGTTTCAATTGTGCTTTCAATATGCTATTTACTTTGTACTTGTGATTGAGTGATTGCCAAATAAATAATAATAATGATATTAATAATAATAATAATTACAATAATAACAAAAGTACTGATATAGCACTGGTTAAATAACATCTACAACAGAAAAATGCTGAAAGTGTAAATGTACAGGACAAAAATAAGGAATCATATTCAGACAAGCAAAGTGGGGTGGCAAACTACAAGCATCACAATTTCTCCAAAACCTGACAAATAAATGATGACATGCTCTAAGATATCAAAGATGAGATTCAATGAACTCACCAAAGTTGGAAAATAGAAGAGGAGAAGATAAAGGAGCAATGGTGGAGAAAGAGGTACATATTGGAAGCATGAATGTATACACAGTATTTGAAATTTGGATTATGATTAGAGAAGAAGGGTGGTATTCTGGAAAGCGGACTAACTTTAGTCCATGGTTTAATCTTCTGACTAAGTATGGAATGCCAAGTGTCCATATGAATATGTTTTTGAATAATTTAATCTGTCACTAAATTAAAATAAAACTTAACAACATAATTAATAAACAACAATATAACTATGAAATAATTATGTTATCATGGTAATTTAGGGACATATCAAATTATTCAAAAATATATTCATAATTCATATGGACACTTGGCATTCCATACTTAGTCGGAGGATTAAACCATGGACTAAAGTTAGTCCGCTTTCAAGAATACCACCCGAAGAGAATAAGATACAGGGTATCTCGACAGATATGAACCTCGACGCACTCCCTCAGTGTCATCCTTAAGCATATAGAAAATATGACTGCTGTTTAATACTGATTTTGAGGCATATACAGGTATTGCAGTCAAAGAAGAGAAGGAGTGAGGTTGGTATTGTTTGAAACTTGGCATGCTATATGAATATATATCAAATAGGGTATCTGTAAGCAAGAATTATATTGGCTGAAAAGGTGTCATGTGACACCCCACAATTTGTTATATGTGCACAAGCGTGCAATATACATGTAACAACCGTTTTTGCGCGGTAAAACGCAAACGTTGTGAATTAGACGGCACACCTCTCTTCCTTGCGCATGTCCATTGTCTTAGCTGTGCACATTTGATGTAAAGGCAACCTGAATGTAATTGAGAGGCCTGACATTCCACAGGTTCACAAATATCCTAACTTTTATGTAACAAATATTGTATAAATTTTGTTATTCAATATAACATATTACTCATCTCCATATTCGGAATTCCCCTTGTGTCATTATAATTCAACCTCGGCCTGCGACCTCAGTAAAATATAAGATCGCGTGGGAAACTCTGATTTTGTAAGTTCATTATATTTCACTAGAGCATGCAATATTTGTATAATATGGGATTATGGGTAAGAAAACGATACAGAGAGATAGGTGAAACTTATATGATTCTATAATAACTACCCCAGGACGATTCCAGCCCCATCCCGATACCTGTACAAGAGGTAACTGGGATAATTTTTGCAGGAGGCAATTAACAGGTGGTTATTGTCTTGGGAACAACTGTCCTAAGGGCTAGCCTAGGGGTAGTTTCTTTGGGTGGGGGTGAATGTCAATGAGATAATTGGCCCTAATTTATCTTTTATTGTTCTTGTCATATTACAATTTTAGATTGGCATATTGAATATTTCCCCACCCTTCTGCTACAGAGACTTGATTATCGTTATTATCTACAAATGACATACTTTTAACCCATTCCAAAAGCATATTAAGACTATCGTATCTCAATACGGACCTGGTGAAAAATATTGACTTCTGGAACTGGGAAGTGCTTTCTCCATGATATGAAACATATATATGATGATACAGTCAATTTCGTCAAACTGGTCACCTCTCTATAAATACCACCTGTCTGTAGTGGCCACCCGTATCACCTCCCTTCAGGATGGAAAATGTATTGTAGAACTTCAGCTGACCCTGCCAACAAAGACCATCTGTTAGTAATCACTATCACTGTTTCTCCTTGGGTGGTGTCACGTGAGTGACATTTTTTTCCCTCTGGTTTTGTTTTCTGGACCACATGATCCAACCGACTTGCATCAGGTACCTGCTCAATGTCATGTCACCAGACGGTGAAATACAGACTCCCGCAGCCTTTGTCTTTCATTTCCTACGGGTTATCTGTCACTTCTACATGTGAATCTGATGGAACGAAGCACATTTGTACACAGGAATCTGCATTAGATTGATTTCTAAATCATTTTCTTTGACACACTGCATGTTTTGGCATCTGTCAAACCAGATTCATGACACAGAGATAAGCTCTCCTCTTATCTTGCGAAAGAGACATTGTAAACGCCTTTATAACACGTTCTAGAAGAGACCTCTCATGTCACTTGTTGCCAGCTTCTTTTATTTGAACAGTGTAAGATTATGTGTGAATCCTTTTAGCTTGGCTATAATTGGATCAATATTTCTGAGGAGAGGACTCGAGGCCTCATTCCACGATTCATTTCGCATTTAGCAGGATCTAGGCAAACAGCAAGGAAAGTGGATAAATAGAGGTTGCTAACGGAAAATTAAGAGAACCCTTCAAGTTAGTGCTAGGGTGCAGAAGTTATGCACGAGCCAGATTTCTGTGAGTAAGGCAGTAGAAATGTTTTCTCTGGAAGATTTCCACGTCGAGTACAAAAGTATTGGACCCTCGTCAATAAGGACCCTGGTCAAGAATGGAGTCTGGTAGAGAGAGACTACAGAGCTGAGCTGCCAAGTCGGCGGCGTTGTCTACCAAGAGACTAGCCAAGCGACCCAGGGCTGTGAGGGACTCACCAGATGGAAGCTACCCAATATTAAAGTTATGTATTTGTAAATTACTTTATGTTCTGTTCATCTTGAACGCCACAATTTGAAGGCTTAAGATTAAACTTCTTTATAACTTTAGATTATTGTGTTTTGTTTTCTTTTCTGAATCCTAGTAGCAGTTTAAAGGTGGCCATTATACAAAGCTTGGCTGTACAATTTTTTTTTTTTTACTGAAAATGGTTGCCTTACCATTTTGCTCTGTCTGTCTGCTTTCACTTGCTTCTGTGATTCTTTGCCAGCAAAGTACTGAGTGATGCCATTCCGTAAGTACTACAAGAAAACAAAGATTGCAGGGCAATAATAAATAGTTCATCATTACATCTAGATTACACTCTTGATTTTGTTCCCAATTCGTATTTCACTGATGATAACTTCAAAAATTCATAACTTTCCTATTTTTAATCAGATAATGCTTAAACTTTCACAAATTTGTTAATTTCATTTTTCTGCTTTTATCAAAACTAACTTAATATCAGGGTGGACTTCCCCTTTCAAGCCTTTGACAACCTTTGTCAGTTCCAAGACAAGAACAATTAGATCTGATGAATACACAACTGTAAAACCCAACCAAACACTAATTCTCAATCATCGTGTTTATTGTCTCTACACAAACCTGATAATCATCTGGGGTTTGGAGGCGTAGCTTGGTGCGAAGGTCATCTGGAGCACCAGCGCACAGGTAGTAGAATACATGATAGTTCCTCTCCTCTCCATTCTGCCAGCAGACTCGTGGTTTCTCTAGTAGATAATGGGATACATAGCCTCCAACAACATTGTGCTGGAATTAAAATATAAAAACAACAATAAACACAAAGTCATGCTGAGAAAATATCATGTCTTGGAAATAATGTCAGGGACTCCACTGTTTGGGCTGGAGAATACTTATAAAAACAGAATCATTTGTATCCCAGATTATATACCGGTAAGAACACTATTTATTTGGGAAATCTTGAAGTACATTGAAAAACAAACTCATCTAAATTTGAACTGTTTCTTAGTATGTAGGGTCAAAAGGAAGGATGCTACCAACCTTATCTCCAAAGTGCATTTCCATGAACTTTCCAAAGCGACTGCTGTTGTTGTTCCTGACCGTCTTGGCATTGCCAAAGGCTTCTAGGAGCGGGTTAGCCTCGATGATTCTCTGCTCTATGATACCAGCACTTTGACCATGAGACTCTGTCAGATACCTGCATATAGGGTCAAAGGCAACAACAAACCTTTAATAATAATGCTTTGTTGTTAAAATGGTCTTTGCCACTGATCAATGCAGTCTTGGCATTGCCATAGGCTTTGAAGGAGCAGGTTAAGCCTTGATGATCCTCTACTCTATGACTTGGTTCATGAGACTCTGTCAGGTGCCTTAGGGTCGGAGACATCATTGGACTTTGAGGAATCAGGCTTGCCACTGATGTACACAGTAATGGCATTGCCACTGTAATCTTGGAGAAGGAAAGTCTCAAGTATCCTCTACTCCAGGACTCCTGCACCCTGCCTATGAGACTTTGTCAGGGTCATGTTTCACCATGTAAGGGATCTAAAGGAACAATAAACATTGATTTACACAAAAGTGTTTAAAGAACAGTCATTCTCCTCACCTGAGTATATACTTGGTAGACTCTGTCTTGCCGGCTCCAGATTCTCCACTCACAATGATAGCTTGACTCTGTTTGGACGTGATCATCTCACGGTATGACTTGTCAGCTGTCATCAAATCATATAAACATTGAAATCTTTATAGCCTGTGTCCAACTCTAATGTACTTTAATTGTGATTTTTGAATATGTGCACCCAGATTATAGAAAAAACAAAAATGATAGCTCGACTCTGTATCACATATTTGTGTAGCTGTGAATATCTCAGAGAAGGTCTCGTCAATAATGTATAAACACAAAATGTAGAAATCTTGTTAACCCTTTAGCAACTAAACCGCTCGAAACCGCCCCTCCTTTTACTCACTGAACCGCCCGAAACTGCCCCTCCATTTTCGTCCATTTTCAACGCGCTTTTGTATCCGTTTTAGGGTCTACATGATAATGTTATACGTGCATAATCCTTAAGATGTCTACGTTGTCTGCAGTAGGATTCTGCATAGAAAAATAGCGCATGTCACATATTGTTCAGAAGAATCGTATGTCAAAATGAGAGCAATATTGCAACATCTTCCAGTAAGTAATAGGCCATTTTTACAAAATCTCCAGTTGCTAATGGGTTAACCCATTAGCCACTCTGAAATGTTGGAATTACAATTTGTGTATACTGTAAACGATGTTATTTTCGCATGATTAATTTTTCAAGCTGAGCGACCCCAAAATATATTCGCGGGTTCTTAAATTCACGTTGCACGCATAAGAAGCCATGCTTATATTTGGGCGAGTTCTAGAATTCGCGCTAGCCGATCTTACAGCGAAATCCGCAAAAATTAATGTACCGCGAATATTTCTACTTTTACAGTATATGTTTTCACGATTATGGATCCAATAAATGACAGTTTGACTGCTTATTTATCTCTCTCTGTGGGCCATATCAGCTTTAATACAATACAGTTGAACATATAAACATACAAACATGAGAACCGTTTTAATTTAACACATGCAAAAAAGACAGGTTGTAAAGCCTTGTTTACAAGTGGTAAACTGCCTAAGAAAAAAGTAAGGGTAAATATTGCTCTTGGCAGATGTGTACATTACAACACAGAGATTACATTGCTTATGAAGTCATTCTTTTTTCTTCTTTTTTCTTTTTTTAAAATCAAAACTTGCTTTTCATTTAAAGCCCCACTGCACTACTTGTAGCTACTTGCTCCCTCTATATAGAAAACAATGACTAAGCGGTGCCCGTTGGTCCCCCATGATCCTCTTTTTCTTATGTTAATTGAGAGCTGAGTTGATGAGATAACCACCTGTCAGTGACCTGGCTGGGAGGTCTAATCCCTCCTGGCCAAACTAGTGCAGACGGGCTTTAAACATGTATTTATATCAAACATAGGGTTTATTTTATCACTGCTGTCTCTGTGTATTATCATGTCCTGTGTTAATAAGTATCCATACATTAAAACATGATATGAACATGATGGATTGAGAACATTCAACAAAATTTTGCCATGGGTATTATGTTTTTGACACCATGAATAGGTTTGTATTTCGATGCAAGTTCAAGTCAGTTAAACAAATACAATATAACTGCCTTTAACTGTGTATCCTATGGTTCATTAACTTCATAATACAGGATAGAATAAAATAATTATATTCATGAATACATTTTCACAGCACGTACACCTATACATAATGTACAAGTAGAGAATATGAACTTGTAAGCCAACATGCTCATGCTTAAAGGTACTATGTCCCATTTGCAGGCCCAAAAAATGAAAAAGTTAAATTCCGATAGCATTTGAAAGATAATACTGATTTAGAACTTCCTTCAAAACGAAAGGGCTGGAAGATGTCTTTTTGTGGGAAAATAATGGCGATTAGTTGTCGAATCGACATAAGTGATTGCAATCACTTATGTAAATAGTCTGATTTTCAGACCTTTGTACAGAATGGTTGTATGTTTTGTGCTGCGCAAAGATTCAATCAGTTTAATTTTGGCCATTACAAGAAGTGGGTTATTGATGTAGACAAATGCTGCATGTACATACACCTGTTACAGCTCATTTTATGTACTTTATAATACTAAAGAAAAAAGAAGCCAGTCAGTCACTCAATAGTGTCCGACAGTGAAGTTTAGAAAGTAAACTGGTTTCTTTGCATAATTTGAATAGGACGTTGCTAACGTTTAAATTTCACAGATAGGACATACATGACATATTCATGATTCCTGCAATGTTCTACAGAATTAGATGTTGGCTGCAAAAGGGACATACCGGTAGTATCTTTAAAATGCATCATGACTGGTGTTACAAAGACCACGTGTAGGGCGTACACATGGCGCTAGATTTGTACACCTGACTCATAGTGCAAAGTTCAAAATCAATGACATCTATCTGACTTTATCAAAGCTCTTATCAAACTATGGGGAATAGACATATACATGAACATATACATGTACATACACATGTAGTGCAGAATATATAATGTATGAACTATGAAAGTCAATATATGGTCCATTGTTCAACAGAATACAAAGTAAACATGGGTATGTCCATGGTAACCAGTGAATGACCTGTTTAAGCAGGTAATACACCCCTTCACGATTAAAGAGAAGGTTGAGTTCTGGTCAAGCGATTGCATTGTGAAAGAAACATGCTTTTGAATGCCTCCTCTATAAACTGTACTACTTATCTTCAAGTCTTAATTAGCCATCTGTACTGTACTTTATGGATCAACAAGCAAGTGATACATCAAAACACAGTTTAATTGATCAATTAAGCCACATAATGCAGTAAATTGCACCTAAATGGAGATTGCAAAGGCAGCAAATTGCCTGTTTAGCAATTCAGCACGTATCACTGAGCGAAAATCATTATACATGTACATGCATTCCAGAGTCATGTCATATGACAAAATTTGTTTTAGTCTAGGAATTGATTCCAAGTCCTTTACTCAGTAGGCCATTTTCATCATGTAATCAAATTGAATGCATAAATCTTTTTTAAGTGCCATGTTATACATTATTTTATTCAAAACCTGTTACAAATCATTGTATTTCAATAGTCAGAATGCGAAGTGCATACATTCCGTGTTGCTAGGTAGGACAAGTCATAATGTTTGTCCTACCTAGCAACACTTAATGTACATGCAATGCACATTCTGACTATTGAAATACAATTATTTGTAATAGGTGAATGAAATAATGTGTAACATGACACTTAACAAAAATCTTATGCAGGTTTGATCTAAATCAACTGCAATGCAGCCACCTCTTTGTGCCACTCATCTAGTGTGTGAGGAACTCATATACATGCACATTATTTATGGATCATGCATTTATGTGTATATTTTGGATCAACAACTGGTGTGAAATTACATAGATGTACATGTATAGACTTAATAAGGGTTAGGCTCGACTAGTACATGTGCTATTATCTGGCCCCTTTTACCAACCAATAGTTTCTGTTATTGTATATATATGTAAATATCATTGTAAGAAATGTATTGCTATTGGTAAATGAATCAAATTCAAGTCATATTTACATGTATACATATGTATGCTTTCTAAAAGAAAGAAACTTTTATCAATGTCAACAAAGCTCCTATTACAATATATGCACACTGTAACTATCTGCAAACATCATACCATAGAGTCATCCATACATGCATGAGTGAGCATAGTCATTTAACAATCAATGAGTCTCTAAAGAAAATTGCAAAAGTGGGGCATCTGGCCATTCAAATGTTGATGAGTATAGGAGGTATCCTACATGTATGGCTTTTCCTTTAATTTCATATATATTTTATATTATTACCCGTATCAGACATCTGAGCAGTGGTTTTACAAAATCATATTACACTTCTTGTAATCCTAAAAGAGCTAAGCAGTAAATATAAGACCATATTACCCTCTCATGAAAAAGCCTATGGACTTTACGTGTTAAAAAAGCAGGAAATATAAGACCATATTCACCGCGCCGTATTTTGTCATTTTCATTGCGCATCTATTATGCATACGACAACCGCGCACTTTGCGCGCACTCTATTGTGACGTAATAATAATCACACCAAAGGCACACTGTTTGCAGTGTATCCAAAATTCGTCAAGCACTGGATGCACAGTGCTGGTTTAACAAAGTTTGTTCAGTTCTTTGAGATTGTCATGGTTGATTTATGTATTTGCTCTAGATGTCTGATTTGGATAACAATAACAATATTGACTGGCTTAACTTTCAGGAGATACCACATATATTGCCCTCACAAGACCCATATTGCCCTCGTCTTTGACTCGGGGCAATATGAGTCTAGTTTGGGAAATATATGTTCCCTCAAGGCCAGTCAATATTATATAAATATCTTTCATATATATTTTATAATATCTTATCAATGGCTTATATGAAAATTTTGAACAATAAACACTTTCTTTTTTGTGTATATTAAACAACCTCTTTTCTGGGTTTTTAAAACACTTTTCTGGCCATAATCATATTCTTCCCATTTCTCTCACTGTCACCCAAAATACATACCTATAGCAAAGACATGAGGCGGAAGTGTGCCCAAGGATTTGCCTTGATATTTCTTGATGTTGCTCGATGTATATAGATCCCCCATCTGTTTGTATGGGTTCACAGCAATAAGGATGTTGGCCACAAAGGTCTGAAGAAAAAAGATCATTACAAGTAATCATGAGTGTTGATAACGGCAATAAAATTATTAAAGAATGCCAACCAACAACAAAAATACACAAGATGTTAAAGGGCAAGTCCACTCCAAAAATAATAGAAGCAGAAAAATCAGACAAACCAAAAAAAGTTTGAGCAAAATCGGATAACTAATAAGAAAGTTATGGATTGTTAATGACATGAAAAACTTTCAAAATCACAAGACAAATTTGCAACTCACTCACGAGTCTGTGACGTCATTGCTCGCTATCCACTAATTGTTTTCATTATATTGACAATATAAATTTCCCATTTTCCCCCTAAGAATCTTATTTCCTAACACCAGCATCCAAGTTATATTGATAGTAATATATTTTTATGTGGATGCACTAATATAGAGTAATTTTTTTCAGCTAAATCATGAAAAATGTGAATTTTGATAAACTATTTATATAAAAATCAATAATGATGAATATACAATATTCAGAAAATAGTATCAATTCTTCAAAGTTCATAAATTTTTTTGTGAAATGTCATGCACGCAATATGATACAAATCATACAACCTGGGCAAAGGCATGGGAAATCAAGTTTTGGGGGATAAAAAGGGAAATTAATGGGATAAAAATATATAAAGTAATTGATAAATAGTGAGGCAATGATGTCACAAACTGATAACCTGATTGGCAATTTGTGTAGTGATTTCCATTGTTCCATACTTTTTCATACTTTTTCAAAAATTCATAACTTCCTTATTAGTTATCCAATTTTACTCAATTTTGTTTTGCTATGTTTCTGTTGTTTTTCTGCATCTATTGAAAGCAAATTATTTTGAGAGTGGAATTAGCCTTTAAAGTCTAAAAATAAATGCATTTTGCAAATTAAACACAAGAAGGTAAGTTAATAACTGAGAAAAAAATAAAGCAAGATAAAAAGATCATGCTTTAAAAAAAAAAACAGTGCAGTATGTTTATATTTGTGATATTTGTAAATTTGAGAAACACATTTGAATTCTGTTGTACAGACCTTCATTGTCAATGCACTCATACAGTTGGTAATTTCTTTTGTTTATAATGTATTATGAATAGAGCAATATAGCTCTCAGATTTGAGTTTCATTTGTTTTCATTTTTTTGTTTGATTATTTGTTTGTTTGTTTTTACCTTTGAATGAAACATACCTGAGTGGATACAGTTTAGTGACCAAGTATGCATTGTTATTCATGTGTGAAGGTTTATTATCGTTAAACAAAACAACCTATGGTTTAATAATCATACATGGCAAACTACAGTATAGAACTGATAATAAGTGTAATTAGTGCGTCACACGATGTATCATTTTTCTATTAATGAGGAAGGTAAGTAAAGGCCATTTATGTCAAGAGGCATAAGGAAATAAAATTAAAAGAAAAATATTTAATTAGCCTATGACAAGTACATTTACTTGGAATCCAATGAGGAAAGAGATGAATATATTCAGGTAAACTAGATTTAAAGAACCTGCAGTCATTACTTTTCACTTCTAAGCTTTTCCTTTTCAAGCCAAAGCAAAATATAGTCCACATTATGTTTAAAGTGAACGATGTTGCATTGTACAGCTGGGAAAACATATACCGTACATGTTAAATAGCCGCCAACATGACCTCAATAACCTGAATTTTGGCAGATACATATTACATCTAACACATACTACACGTCTTACTATATTTAGAAAAGAATTTGTAATGCTGCCCATAAGGAAACAAGACTTTAAAAATTAAAATGATGAACTGGATTCCAAATAAGTTGAATTAATTTTGGAGCTTTCCTTTTCTAAGAAAATTATACTTTCCTATTCAACTAAAATTGTACTATTAGCAGAGCTGCCAACCGTGTGCAACCAAAAAAAAGGAACCATGATGGCAAAAAAAAGGAATTTCAAGCAAAAAAAAGGAATTCATTAAAATGAAACTTACAACCACGCACGACACACTTCCAATGCAGAAGTGTCCATTCCTCATGCTGTTATTTCCATATTAGGACCTATAGTATATTTACAAGTAGGTAGTTTTTTGTTGTAGTTTTTGGGGTATTATCGGCGTTTCATTCTTTTTGAGAATATTTATGCCTTTCACTTTTTTTTTCTTTCTTTTTCGTTTACTATTTGTAAATTTGTACTCTTCATAAATCTCTATTGAAGTTTTCTATTGAAGTAGTGATCAACATTTTGGGGCATTTGGTTGATATGCAAACAAAAAGAAAAGTATTTCATGAAGAAAAAATATAATACCTTAATTTGGAGGGAAAAAACTGAATAATTCCGGGAAAAACGTAATGGTTGGCAGCTCTGTAGTAGGCAATGCATCAGCAAATTCTAATTCTTATCCTATCAATGTATCACAAAATAGCCTACGGCGAGTCTCTCAATGAAGTCAAATGAATATTATTTCATTATAAAAGCTTTGCCTATGTGAACCATAAGGCCCCTGAATTAAAGTCTATGGGAATATAAAGAGAATTCAGTTGTCCACTGATTAAACAAAACTCGATCTACAAAAAGTGACAAACAAACTGTATTTTGCCTGAAGGACATTAATTCAGTGTATTAATGATATGAGATACATGAACGTTGTAATACCCTTCTGGCTCTAGACTATTTATGAAAAGAAATTTGATAACTTTTGACATACGTAGATGGTATTTTTCTTGTAGCGTAGCCGGAGATTGTTGAGTAACGTGGCCTCATTCAGATACATCAAGGAACCTGGTGAGAGAGTGGATGAAAGAGACTGTCAAATTCATTTGCAGGAAGGTATATAAATGAGAGACAGAGACAGAGAAAAAGACAGAAAGGAAAAGAGAGCAAAAGAGACTGAGAAAGAGAGAGAGAGAGAGAGAGAGAGGGGGAAGAAAGAAGAAGCAAAGAGGTAAAACAAATGGAAAAGTAGCAGAGACGGGCAAGAAGAGACAAAAGCAGATATAGAAACAAAGACACAGAGAGAGAAGGGGAGAGAGAGAGAGACACACACACACACACACACAGACAGACAGACAGAGAGACAGACAGATAAACAAAAAGACAGAAATAATGCATGTGTACAATTAGATTTTTACATGATGAAGCTGAGTGACAAAAATGCATTAAATTAGACACACAACAGTCTTGAATTTAAGTGATCATCCAATCTTGAATAATGCTCGAATATGATAATGCTCCCCCAAAAAATACAATTCTCCATTTCACAATAAATTTTGATCGCTCTATCAGTTTTTTTTAAAGAAAAAAAAAGGATGACATTACCACAATTAACCAGGAATTCATAATGACTTGCTTTCAATCATTATTTCAAAACAAACAAAGAAACAAAAACACAAAACAAACTAGATGGACCTATGATGCCTCCACCATAGCGCGATTTTACAAACCAAAACAGAAGCAAATTTTAAAATTCAAGTTTGATTGTAATCCATTAACAGGTTCTCAGAATATTGTGATAACAAACTATTTTTCATATACATGTAAGACCCTTTGATCTTTGACCTCATGACCCTCAAATCTAATCAGTTCATTGGCTCTGCAAGATACAGTGCATACATGTACATGTCCTGAGTTTGATAGTAATCCATCCGTCGGTTCTATTGATAATACGTTCACAAGCTTTTTTTGCATACATAATGAGCCCCATGACCTTTAAACTTTGACCTCGTGACCCCAAAATCGAATTAGTTCATTGGCTCTGCAAGATATATACATGACATAAGTTTGGCGGAATCCATCAATTGGTTCTTGAGATAACGCGATCACAAGCTATTTTTGCATACATAATGAGGCCTGTGACCTTTGACCTTTGACCTCGGACCCCAAAATTTAATCAGTTCATTGGCTCTGCAAGATACATACATGACCAAAGTTTGGCGGGAATCCATCGATCGGTACTTGAGATGATACGATCACGAGCTATTTTTGCATACATAATGAGCCCTTTGACCTTTGACCTTTGACCTTGTGACCCCAAAATCTAATCAGTTCATTGGCTCTGCAGGATACATACATGACTTAAGTTTGGCGGGAATCCATCAATCAGTTCTTGAGATAAGGCGATCACGAGCTATTTTTGAATACATAATGAGCCCTGTGACCTTTGACCTTGGACCTCGTGACCCCAAAATCTAATCAGATCATTGGCTCTGCAAGATACATACACGACCCAAGTTTAGCGGGAATCCATCAATCGGTTCTTGAGATAACGCGATCACGAGAACGGGACGTACAGACGTACGTACGTACATACGGACGGACGGACGGACGGACAACCCGAAAACATAATCATAACGAACCCAAAATCAAAATGGCTGTAACTTACAATTATCATTCACTGTCTTTGCTTCATCATCTTCTGCTGGAAAAACCCTATCATACGATGCACTCACAGCCTGGACAGACAGAAGAATAGAGAGAAAGATTGTATAATAATTATGGAAGTCCTAGAAGAAAATATAATGATAATAATAATAATAATGATAATGATAATGATAATGATAATGATAATGATAATAATAATAATGATAATAATGATAACAATAATGATAATAATGATAATGATTATAACAATAATAATAATAATGGTAATAATAATAATACATTGTAATACTGATAATACTGATAATGATTATAACAATAATAATAATGATAATAATACTACTAATAACACAAAATATGACAACAATTGAGAGTAATAATCTTTTGTTGGGAATACAAATTGATATGATTGTCTTGAAATTGTCACTCTAAACCCAGAGACAAGAAAGATAAAGCAGAGCCCTGGCTTTGTCGAACTGATCTGAAAGCTCAAATTTCTTAAATCCTATATCTGTCTGTGATCTGTTTGTTTTTTGTGGGTTACATGTATCATGTCAAAAAATGCATTTAAATTATGTACAGTGTACATGTATGCAAGACAAAAGTGAGATTTATTAGAATCTACAGTTGTAAATCCTAACCACTCACCCTGATACACATCTAACATGCACAAAATATATATTGCAGATCTATGCATAATTCAACTTACCGGTAGAGATACATGTATATTGTGAAAACAGTGAAATCACTTTAAAGCATTTAATGAAAGTGTTCTTGGAACAATATTTCAAGCAATATTTGATAAAATGTGTTGTTCTTGAAATGCCCATACACAAATTTTCTAATTATGCTCCAATCTGTGATCGCATCCATGGTCATGTATTATGTTTGTGTACGCCATTATTGACTTAGTGTTTTCAGTTAGAGGTACATGTAGATATACACTGTAGGATGAGTATTGAGAATCAGATAAAAACAAAAGAACTAACTCTGGGTTTGCTAAAATTATTTTGGTAAAGGTAAAATTGAATTGTAAGCTATCTCAGTTCTTAATTTTCATAATTCTGGATGAAAAAAAAACCCTGCAAATTAAAAAGGATATAAACCCTTGAACTAGTATCATATTGCTATCATATCATACATGTATCATATCATAATAAAACTAAAACCACATTACAGGTAGTATACGCCTTTAATTTGCACCCAAATTTTGGTTAACAGATGTTTGGGTAGCCCTATCTACCCGTACAGTAACAGTAATTTCCATTATTTGCAATTTTCACCAAGATATAGTCAATTTCAATGATCTGAAACCCTCAAAATGCACAATATATTCTTATTGGTATTTAAAACGGTGGCATTCAGAATATCCTCCTGAGAGAAGAGTCATTGCTCAAATTCACCTTATAACATTATTTTTCTGCTTTTGCAAGATACCTTGCACATTTTCAAGTAGGTCCCTATGATTGTGGGACAGATCAATTTTATATGCCGCCCAAGTTATTATGCACACTTCTCCCCGATGCAATGCCCTAACAGACTCTCTGCAAATTGGCTGCACAACGCAGGCAGGAATGGAATTGCATTATTCTTAGTTACCATGGTAACGTAGCTACATGCACCTTCAATCATTTGAGCATCTTACTGCTATCCTTGAAAAGTAACTTGATGCCTGGATGAGTGCTTTGAATTTTAATCATGACATACTGGTATTGCATTTATTTGTAATATTATTTGTGTGCATGTACTGTACATGTTAGGCTGCAAACTTCAGTGTATAGGGAGGACAGTCAGGACACACCTTAGAAGTAGACATAATATACAGTACATGTGATTTAGACTATAGTGTCAATTTATATCACACTTAATGTCAGTGGCATATCCAGGATTGTGTGTGTGTGGGGGGGGGGGGCATGAAATTACATCCCACCCCTCACCAATAAAAAAAAGAGAAGAAATACAAATGACTACAATGAATGAATATTGAAAACTGCTTTGCATTGAGCCATGAAATTGTTTTCATCTTAGTACAGGTACATGTATTTTCAAGTCAGTCTGCAAACTGTCTAAATTGGATTTTATGGGCTTTTTTTTTCTTTGTCTTTGTCTTTTTTGGTTCGGCCACAAATTCATTCAAGTCACACTGATAGTGGTTTAATTCATTTTGAAAAGTAAGTACTGTACCTATATTACAGTGTGCTCGGGTGTCTAACTCCAGAATACTACCGTGCATTGTGTTTACTCAAGCAAACGTGTACACCGAGTCTGAAGTGTAATACAAATAGCTACAGAGTCCAATGAAATGACAAAGGGCCACCATATGCAATTATCTACAATTCTACATAGATCTTGACTGTACACCCCTTTTATCAACAGACAAGACACCAGCAGACATTTGAAAACTGTGCCAGTTCAGTAGCACATGGCCATATAATGACTGATCTTTAAAGATAAAGACCAGTTCTGGTCATGCGATTGCATTGTGAAAGAAACGTTGTGGAATCGATCAGAAAAGGTTGATCATCTAGCATATAAGTATTGGTGTGTACTGCAAGGTTCTGGAATTATCAAAATGATAAGAAATTTGGCCCAGTCTTGGTAAAGTTACAAGCACTGTACACAGAAAGATGTATATGGGACTACGCGACACGTGCACGCACGTGCGCGATATCTATTTGGTCCCAATAGATATAATAATTTACCAAATATATCAATTAGTAGGCAGTTTCCCGGCAAAATTTGTATCATCACGTATTAGTCACAACATATTCTTTCACAAGATTGGTAATGAGAGCTTCCATTTCATTTTTTGAGAGGGGGGCATTTCCAAAACTGGTCTTTACCTTTAAGAACAGAAGCTCCATCTAGCCTCCGTGAAGGGGTTGCATCGGGCAGGGGGAGGCACATGCTCCCAGTGCCCCATGCATACTCCATTGACTATTTGGAAAAGTTGAGCGCAGTAAAAAAATGGGTTTACACACAATGTTTCAAAACCACAGAAAATAAATGCCTTGTTTCCTACAAAACTGCAAATTGTTCTTAGAAACAGACTCATCAACATTGGCTCTAAATTACAAAGTGACTCTTGATATACAGCACTTGTCTTTTTGCAAAGTACAGGAAATAGCCCTTCTAAAGTTCCAATATTTCCTTGTATATTTCAAACATTTATTTTCCGGAGCTGTACTACAAATAATAAAAAATGAATATTTGACTCTTTAGATTGAAAAAAAACCCAACTAACCAAGACAAATGTGACTGCATCTTTAATATGCCTTGATCTGCGTTAATTCAGTTAAAGGTAAAGACCAGTTTTGGAAACGCCCCCCTCTCAAAAAATGAAATGGAAGCTCTCATTACCAATCATGTGAAAGAATATGTTGTGACTAATGTATACGTGATGATACAAATTTTGCCGGGAAACCGCCTACTAACTGATATATTTGGTAAATTATTATATCTATTGGGACCAAACAGATATCGCGCACGTGCATGAACGTGTCGCGTAGTCCCATATACATTTTTCTGTGTACAGTGCTTGTAACTTTACCAAGACTCTGCCAAATTTCTTATCATTTTGATGATTCCAGAACCTTGCAGTACACACCAATACTTGTATGCTAGATGATCAACCTTTTCTGATCGATTCCACAACGTTTCTTTCACAATGCAATCGCATGACCAGAACTGGTCTTTATCTTTAAGATCACTGCAGTAGGCCTTTAGGTGGATGCATAATTACAGAATTTGACACACATACAGTACATGGGCATGAAGTATCATTATAATGCTGAACTTTACTCTCTGTTATGTTGAAGAGTGTAGATTTATATGGCTTTTGTTTTATAAATGTCACTTCTTTAATACAGAGAAGTTTGTAGAATAATGCTTTGTAGGGGTGTCAAGGTTGAGTGGATAAAACACTTGACCGCAGATACAAAGATCATGAGTTCCATCCCCTGCATGGCCCTTAATACATGTTCCTATATTCTTAAAGGTATAGACCAGCTCTGGTCATGCGATTGCATTGTGAAAGAAATGTTGTGGAATCAATCAGAGAAGGTTGATCATCTAGCATATACATGTAAGTATTGGTGTGTACTGCAAGGTTCTGGAATCATCCAAATGATAAGAAATTTTGCCCAGTCTTGGTAAAGTTACAAGCACTGTACACAGAGAGATGTATATGGGACTACCCTATATCTATCCTGTCCGGATAGATATGATAATTTCCCAAATATATCAATTAATAGGCGGTTTTCTGGCAAAATTTGTATCATCACATATAAGTCAAAACATATTCTTTCACATGATTGGTAATAAGAGCTTCCATTTCATTTTTTAAGGGGGTTTCCATAACTGGTCTATACCTTTAAAGGGGAATTCCACTCTAATAATTAGCTGGTTTTAATCAAAGTAGAAAAACAAGAGAAACAAATGAGTGAAAATTTGAGCAACATCCGATTAAAACTGAAAAGTATGAAAGGTATGAATTTTTTAATTTGTCATCAGTGAAACAGAAATTGGCAACACTGTGATGTAACTTGCGATGTCCTATCCACTTTGCTCTGTACAGAAATTTCATGAACTTTCATTTTCTTAGTTAAGATGGAATAAATTTGTTTCATACAGGGGTTGTATAAAAACATTTTTTCAATAGTTATATTTAGGGTGCATGTGTGATTGAACATTTTCTTTCAGGAAAATAGAAATTTCTGATTTTTTTTTTTTTTAGTACAGAGCAAATGGGAGGGAGCCTTTCAAATTAAGTCAGAGTTGCCAATTAGTATTTGACTGATTGTAACTTTAAAAATTCATAACTTTCTTATTTTTAATAGGATTTTGCTCAAACTTTCACTGACCTATTCCTCTCATTTTTTACTGCTTCTACTAAAACTCACTTAAAGAGAAAGACTAGTTCTGGTCATGCGATTGCATTGTGAAAGAAACGTTGTGGAATCGATCAGAAAAGGTTGATCATCTAGCATATAAGTATTGGTGTGTACTGCAAGGTTCTGGAATCATCAAAATGATAATTTGACCCAGTCTTGGTAAAGTTACAAGCACTGTACACAGAAAGATGTATATGGGACTACGCGACCACGTGCGCGATATCTATTTGGTCCCAATAGATATAATAATTCACCAAATATATCAATATTAGGCGGTTTCCAGGCAAAATTTGTATCATCACGTATTAGTCAAAACATATTCTTTCACATGATTGGTAATGAGAGCTTCCATTTCATTTTTTGAGAGAGGGGCGTTTCCAAAACTGGTCTTTACCTTTAATATCAAGTTGAACTTCCCCTTTAATTAGCAAGACATTTTACCTACATTGCTTCTCTTCACCCAGGTGGAACCCAGTAGGATGTGAAAGTCATTGTAATTTGCTCAGTATTGTACATGTAAACATCTCTAAAAGGTGCCTGACTGGAATAATTGGGAAGTGGAGAATGTGCATACATGTACATATACATTGTGTGCGGGCAAACCTGAATCTGATGATCGGGGTAATAATATAGCTGTAAAAGCGGTTAAAGACACCACTTGAGGTATTAATCTTATAATTTGATAATTCTTTGGACCATCAACCAGTCAAGCCTCAATATGCTTTTAATGTTCGCCCTTTCATTCTACTTATTTTATATGAATTCATTTAAAGATACTATGTCCCTTTTGCAGCCAACATCAAATTCTGTAGAACTTTACAGGAATTATGAATATGCCATGTATGTCCTATCTGTGAAATTTAAACGTTAGCAGTGTCCTAATATTCAAATTATGCAAGGAAACCCGTTTACTTGCTAGACTTCACTGTCAGACACTATTGAGTGACTGACTGGCTTTTTCATCTTTGGTAATAACATACATAAAATGAGCTGTAAAGGGTACATGAGCATTTGTCTACATCAATAACCCACTTCTTGTAATGGCCAAAATTAAACTGATTGAATCTTTGCGCAGCATAAAACGTACGACCATTCGGTACAATGGTCTGAAAAATCAGACTATTACTTACTGGCTCTATAGCTCCTAAGTCGATTCGACAACTAATAGTCGTTATTTTCCCACTTAAAGACATTTTCAAGCCCCCCTTTTTTAAGGGAAGTTCTAAATTAGTATTGTCTTTCAAATGCCGTTGGAATTTAACCTTTTCATTTTTTGGGCCTGGAAATGGGACATAGTACCTTTAATGTACATTGTATTTTACCTTGAAATGCTTCGTATCTATTTTAATGTTTGGCATGTTTTTTAAACTGAAGAACGAATGAAGAATAACCTTGAATCTAAAAGCGCTATATAAGCCCAGAATTTCTCAAATATTTACAGGTGTGCTTAAATGTGAAATGACTGGACATACACCTCAATAACTCTAATAACAAAACAAAAAACATAACTGTTTGACTTCATATGCTTCGACTGCTTGTCAAAATATCAGTCCTTTATGGTGTCATTAATACACCCATCATAAATGTTCTTCAATGTCCAATATTGCTGATGATGTTCTATTTTAATGTATCATACATGTACCTATGAAGGTTACTCTCATGGGCTGCAAAGCCCATTCTAAAGTTTGAGCGTTGAACAAAGAGTTCTGACTCACAATTATGGTAAATGTTTTTACTTCCAGAAACAGAAACTGGTACCTTTACTATTGATTTTATTACCATGGGATATATAATAATCTGTGGAATACCATCCCAGAAAAAACAATTCAAGAATGGTTACCGGTAATTGGAACATTACTCACCTTCCCTGAGTCTACCGGCTGAACAGTGATGCCATCGACCCCAATGTCGATGATCCTCCCAAGCTGGAAGCCATGCTCCAGATGGGGCACCCACACCTTACGATTCTCATCAAACATGGCCGCTATCTACAGCCTTCCACAGATGATGTCAAATTATAGGACAACGTTCAGTTCAAGGAATCTGCAACAGAGAGGGAGAGAAAGAAAGAAAAAAAGGATAACCGACAGGAAAATAATGACAATCCAACATTTAGGGTTAGGGTTGATTTTGGGTTTTAGGTTTAGGTTTAGGTTTAGGTTTAGGTTATGGTTATGGTTATGGTTTTGGTTTTGGTTTAGGTTTAGGTTTAGGTTTAGGTTTAGGTATAGATTTAGGTTTACGTTTAGGTATAGGTATAGGTATAGGTTTAGGGCTAGGGTTGCATTAGGGTTTTAGGTTAAGTTTAACGTTAGGATTAGGGTTAGGGTTGTAATTGGGTTTAAGATTAGGTTTACATGTAGGTTTAGGATTAGGGCTAAGAATAGTGTTCAGTCCAGGGTTGAAGTTAGGAGTTTGGTTCGTGTAGGAAATTACCACGGAGCAGTTGTCATAGAACCAAGACTAATAATTAAAGAGTACTGTCTTCAGGGTCTATTAACTTTTTACCACTCTTTCAGAGTACAGGTTTTAATACAACTTTGTACTCCTACACCAATAGTCATGGATATAACATATGGAATCTGCTGCCCCTCCCTTTGTATTCACTATGGCTACCTACCGAATAGGAAAATACACCCAACGCTGGACTGTACTTTATCAAAAAGAATGAAAAGTGATTTACAATTTTCCTCTAGAAGTTAGTTGAATTGATGAGCAGCAGGATACTGGCATGAGACCTTTCTCTGCAAGAGACACCAGCACAAAACTGACAGTTACTTCACTAAACTTTGTCTTCTCAGCAAAGTCCCTAAAGACTATTCAGTTTCAAGCTTCCTGGTATAATGCAAGTCCAAATACATGTACAGCATTTCCTTATTTCATGGAATAGCTGGTCACCAATGAAGAGGGGTTTCCACAATACCGGGGGATGTTGTTTAATGAGATTCTTATTTCATCGTTTATCACATAACAATTTTTGCATCCTCTTCTTACACTGTATATATGTGTGTACACACACATGGATTTCCTCCTTCTGTTTAGTTCAAAGTCTCAAAATGTCTGGCCGAGCCTTAAAATTCATTCAAACTGATAAGGACTGGTGAGCTACAACATGTACACTGAGATTATTAAGCAGAGCTTCACAGTTCTCAACCTGGTGAAAACAATACCAATGTGCAATCTACATTTCTTCAACTGGAAGACACACATGCTCTGCCGAGTCTAACACTTGCTCAACTCTCAATTTTTAAATCTAGCACTAACAAAATTCATCCATCTTCAATGCAGGTCCCTTCACTACACCAGAATCCTTGCCCTATATGTAAATAACAGTAATTCTAGACCAAACCTACAACACAATGCACATGAAAGGAAAATCCAACTGTTAAATATATATACAACTTTTTAAAAAAACAATTAAAAAAAACAAAACAGGAAAAATGTAGGATACTGGTTAGAGTTTGAATGAAATTGGCAAGAATAATAAAGTTATGAATTTTGAAAGTTGTTATCACTTACATGTATGGGCCCTTCAAATTGGCGTAATTGGTAATGTCTACCGGTATATGATGTAGTGCCAGACAACTTTTCCATTTATTTTAACACGACACAAATATTGACTAAAATGTCAATTTTTCAAAATGTATGACTCAGGAGGATCTTTTCTATAATTTAGAAGATCTAATATGCTATTCAGTATTCATAATATATTTTGAGTAGTGTCCCAAGGGAGAAGTCATTTTTTGTATAAGACAAACGGGAGAGTTGTCAGTGACTACATGTATACCACAATCCACTGACCAAACTGCCAATCTGAGATTCGCATAGATTTAGTGATCTCATAATTCAAACATTCATAGCTCTCCTATTACTGGTACGATCTATTTCAACCTTTCACCATTCTGCTTCTCTTATTATTCTGCTTTCATGCAAATGAAGTTATTACCAAATTTGGATTGCCCTTTAAAAATCCCATTGCATGACCCCAGGCCTACATGTAATCCAATTCTTTGACGAAAATAGCCTGGTGCAAAGTTGGGTCCCCTTTATGGTCATCATGGAAACATGCGTACTAAAACTTCACACTGATCTCAAAAGAAACTGTGTTCTTACTGAAAGACAAGTTAAACATATGAATAAAGGGCCAATCAAATTTAACCGATAATGACAACTAACCTTTCACTCTAAATCGTTTCTTAATTGGTCTCCTAACAGTTAAGTGGAAAAACCTATTCATTATCGGTATTCCAGGTCCCATTATATGACCTCAGTGACCTACATGTACATGTATGTAGTCATAACTGGTTTAGCACTAACTTTGAGGAATTTGTGGCATTCACCATTTTCACCTCAAGTCACATGTGCAGCTGATTTGGGAATGATTTAAAGTTTCAGTCATCGTTTTATCAGTGAAATGGGAAAGGCCCCTTGGAATATCAATTGGGAAGTCCAATATACCAGTAAAGGAAAATCAAATTTAAGATGGTATGGACAGATGGATCATAGTGAAGTTATCAGTGGTATTAAAGTTACACATGCTATGATATGGGATCTCAATCTCAATGAATTTGTCACATTGTTTAAGGTAAGCACGGGCCAAGAGACAGGTGAATACAGCAGACAGTATCACAAGGCATTGAGGGATGAAAGATTGGTAAAAATTATTATTCGTAATGATTTTTCAATGATTTTTGTATGTTTTCATAATGGAAATAAATGATTTGAACTGTGATTAAAAAGTTACTTAAAGGGATAGTTGAGTTCTTGTTTAAGACCGCAAATGCCTTCAAAGTACATGGTTATTGCACTTATTCTTATTTATGACATTTCTAGTGCCCTTTTAGAACCTAAAATTGCTATAAAAGTAATTTTAGACCCCAAAATGTGTGAATTTAGATTGAATACGATCATCCCAATTCAGCTCCACTTTCAACAAAATACGGTGACCTTTAATTAATCAATTAATTAATAATAACAATACACGGGCCGGCTGGTTGTGCATATTATAACCAACAACAAAAAGCCAACAAAAAGCCAATATTGGCATTGGCTGGAATAAAACGTATAAGGCGCTATCTCGTTTTTCAACGGCTGGTTCAAAATTACTGAATATTTGTGGGGCACCACAAATATTAGAAATGGTTATATTTATGGATATTTCAGCCGTCTCTGAACCAATTTTGATCAAACAAAGATGATTTTGTCATTTAAATTGTATATTCTTTCAAATATGACACTCAGTTTTTCATTATCTCACAAGAAAATTATTTAAATTAAATCTGATAAATCTGAGAAATGCACAATGTAACACTGATCACTGTTAACAGGATTTACAATCAGCTTAGTTTGGTCAATTTGGTTTGGGAGAGCCCATTAGAAATTACTCTATTCTACACATGTGAAATTACAACTTCACTGAACTGTACATCAACATACAATACAAGTCATAAGCACATCCATTCATTTATCCGTTCTATTAACCCAGTTGACCACTTTCGTAATGTAACCAAATCTAATGCATACATCTTTGTGAATTGTCTCAATGAGAATTATTTCATTCTAGTACAAATAACTGTATTTCAATAGTCAGAATGTGAACTGCATACATTAACATTACTAGTCAATAGTTCAACTACTGAACTACCTGTAGTTGTTGCCAGGTAGGACAAACATGTATCATGGCTTGCCCTACATGTACCTAAGGCCATAATAATAATAGGTCTACATACTGTAGTACTATACATAGTATAGTACATGTACATGTAGGCCTAGACCTATATTATATAACAAAAAGTAATATATGCATTTTGAATTCTGACTATTGAAGTACAATTATTCTACTTCTACTTCTATGGTAATACTCATCAACGCCTGTTCAGCATCCAGCTGTTTTTTGAACCAGACTATATCACTACGCCCAACCCCCCAATCTTGCCCACTGTTCCTTATTAATTAAACCCCTTAAAACGAAGTAGGTAATAAACACTCCTTTTGTATCCCCTTAACCCCCCTTCCTGGACCCCTCCCCCACCCCTAGCCCCTAATCTTCCAGGCTACATGACTATGCCTTCCTCTTTTCATCACCCTTAAACAATACTGCCCTCTGTTCATTAATAATAAAACCCTTAAAACAAGTAGGTAATATACACTCCTTTATATCCCCTACCCCGACCCCCTCCCGAGCCCCTAATCATCCAGACTACATCACTACGCCCAACCCCCAATCTTGCCCACTGTTCCTTATTAATTAAACCCCTTAAAACGAAGTAGGTAATAAACACTCCTTTTTATCCCCTTAACGCCCCTTCCGGACACCTCCCCCACCACCCCCACCACTCTAGCCCCTAATCATCCAGGCTACATGACTATGCCTTCCCTCTTTTCATCACCCTTAAACAATACTGCCCTCTGTTCATTAATAATAAAAAACCCTTAGATTCAATAACCAGTGTGTCACTTTAAAATCCGCCTGTGCGCGCCCATGTGCACGGCCGTATGACACAACGTATGTATTATATGCATGTAGAGCTGTTAACTGAAGTTAGAAACCCAAAATAATAAAACACACTAAAGTATAGGATAACCAAACTCGCCCATGTGCACGGCCGTATGACACAACGTATGTATTATATGCATGTAGAGCTGTTAACTGAAGTTAGAAACCCAAAATAATAAAACACACTAAAGTATAGGATAACCGAACTTTCAACTTTGTTTGGGTGACATTTCCGAGCATCCGAATGCTTCCGAAGACGTTGCTTCCAAGACCTATGATGCCGAAGATGACGTTCTGTGTGACGTCACAGGTCTACTAAATAAAATAATAAAATTCACTTTTTGGCTCAGATATATACTGTTTCGTATGTTTTTCAGCGTTTTAACCCTCTTGAAACCATTCTAAGGCGTTCCATGCGATACAATGTCAAAATGTTGGCTACAACATACATATCTGGGGCATTTTAGGTCATTACCTGGTATTTTACTACGAAAGTAATTAAGAGTGTTCCGTTAAAGCCCTAGTCGTGTGGTGCGCCACCTACCGGTGGTTCCGGGAACATTGCGTCTAGATGAGGCCTGAGGGTAAACTTAAAGCATAGAGTTGTTATAATATAGGGAGAGATAGAGCCAATGGTGCAGCACTTTGCTGCACCAAGTTTCTCCCCCGATTTTCTTTATTTAGATCTAATTATATACATCATGTACTACTAGTCTACAGCTCTATGTGGTACAGTTCCTGAAAAGGGAACTAAATTGTTTCAAGAGTCACCTTGAACTGCTCCAGATAAATGAAATATTTTCAGTGAGGCACTTCACAAAGAGGTATGCATTAACTTTGGTTGCATTTAATACCGTAATTACGAAAATGGTCTCTTGAGTCTTGCATTCTTGTACATGATTGTAATTGTGTACAATACAGATACACGTCAGCGCCGCAATTGCTCCGCACACAACATGCACTCAGTTCTGTCAAACTCAACCACCTGTTCTTCTACTTCTACTGTTCTAGTCATGTTATTAACTAAAAAGTTTTTTCGTCTGCCAATTACCTACACATGTATTTTGATTCCAGCAGCCTGAAACTGTCATTGGAAGTGACGACTCATGAACTTGTCCTCTCAATCAAACTGTCATAAACGATTTGTAGCAATTCTGCCGGCTTCAACAGCTGTACTCCCTTGTGGAAATATGCACGGTATATACGTACGGAGAGAGATCGAGGGAGTTCCGGTTTACGATGACGTCATTTTCGCTTCGTAAAAACACACACACACAACCCATTGATCCGCAACCGGTGGAACAAAAGTGCAATCTCTTGAACAATGCCTATTGAATTCCGATTTTTAAGTCCTTACTCTATTTTTTCATTCCGAATTTTATAGATGCTATTCAAATATTGTTTATTGTTTAGTTGTTTAGCCTTCAGGCCATCCAGTGAAAGTCTGTTTCGCAATTAAAAAAAAAAAAGAAGCCTAAAAGTGGGCGTGGTCCTTTTGGGTATATATCTCGGAACCGTTAACCGTGCACCGAGCTAGAGCGAGAAGTATAGGTTATCACAACTGGTTCAGGGTTGACGCCCTGTTAGTTCTTAAAATGATGCCGGGGCAATGTATCCATGCAAAACTTGATTTGCAAGAAAAGTCGTTTGCTGAACTTTTACCCCATGCAAAAAATATATTAATAGGGCATGTGTATAGCTCTCCTGATACGGTATGGAACTAATGGAAGGCATATGGACAGGGTCGTACAGGCTTTCGAAAAAAATAAACTTAACGCAATTTCAAGAGCCTTGTCCATCACCTTTTGAAATTAATTTTGCTCATATTTCGAAGACATGATAATTATGTAACCGAGTATGATTTCTATGGGATATGCAAGAAGCTACTGAAACTGCCCTGGAGTTGGTTTTTCGTGGTATATAGGTGGATAATTTTGTTCAAAATATTGCAAAGAAATACTGGTTTATAAGTATAGCCTGTCAGGAGCTCACGTCGATGTGTTCACAATATTGTTTTGTTATGGTTAACTCAGCCACTTAATAAATGTAAATCTTTTAGGAACATACGAAAACCATGCTAGGAGGGGCAAGAGGAGGTAGTATCGTGGTTCATTCACTTGACTTGACTCTCAACCTAAGGGTTGATATTTCGAATCCTAACCCGAAAATAACACGGACTAACGTACTTCATTTGGCAAGACATTAATCCATATTTGCTACTCTTCACCCATCGTGTAAATGGGTGCGATTGCTGGGGTCATAATAATTGCAGGACCCTCAGGAAGAATAAGGATTCTATGGGTGAACAAAGTTATTATCATTATTATTGTTATTATCAATATTATTATTATTATTATTGTTTTTATAATTATTATTGTTATTATCATTAGACCTATCATTATTATCGATATCATTATTATTATTATTATTATTATTATTTTCATTATTATCATTAGGCCCTATTATTGTTATTATTATTATAGATCGGGGTTGGGGTAGAGTGTATAGTTAATTCGAATCGCCACACTTTAATGTCGGCACTATATTAATAACCCTTTACCATTACCCTAGATCCTGGAAGATTGCTGTATAGTCTCAGCAGTTTGTTGGGGAGCTTTCAGGTGATTTTTATGCATTTAAATACCCCCCCCCCCAACCCCCCCTCCCTATCAACCCCGAAGTGGGATCGACACCTCCATGTTAGAAAGTGGTTTTATAGAGAGCGGCCGACGGCACCGGTCTTGAATTCAATGGGGGTGAATGGGGGAAGATGTGGAAGTGGGGGTGGGGCAATCATCTCCTTCCCCTCCCTTCCCCGCCCCGCCCTCCCCATCTCCCCTCTCTCTCTTTCTCCTTTCTCTCTCTCTCTCTCTCTCTGTCCCTGTCTCTCTCTCTTTCTCTTTCGGAATTCTTGTGAGATGGGACATGTGCTTCATACGTCTATGATTGTATACATCAGATTCTATGGTATATAATGCACCGTGGATATAGGGAAAGCCACACAAAAATTCAAGTTTTAGCGTGGGTCTGCGAGAGAGAAAATAGATCGGTTGACGTGCCGTTTTACATTATATGGGTATAGCGCCATCTGCCCCACTGCTCTCGTTTTTTCGTCGTCCAGATTTTGTGGTCGGCTCCCTTTCCCTTCTCTCCGTTGGCATACGAGGGGCGATATTCGATCAACCCCATAGTTTGCAAATGATAAGAAATGTCTCGCGTTCAACTTCCTAAGTGCTCTTTTAATTTAGGGATGAGAGCTCTTTGGGTAGGATAAAATCCTTGCACGCTCGAAAAAAAAAAAAAACGAGAGAGAGAGAGAGAGAGAGAGGTTGAGGGGGTTGAGGGGGAGGAACAAATGGATGAAAGGAGTCAAGGACCTCTTCTGCCCCTAAGCTACGGCAGAGTTCATTGGCACCACAGAACTGTAAAAAAACGTATTTTATAGATTGACACTAAGTAAACAAGGTACCCTAAATGATGCCGGGGAGCGAGTATAGCTGCATATTATTTTGTGCATTGTCTCGTAAACGGGAGGTCGCAGGCTTGAAACCATGCAAGTCAATGCGCTATATATTATAGTGCCCTTTGGTAAGACATATCCATAGGCGCCGGAAGTCACGGGGGGCAGGGGGGCGGTCGCTCTCCCCCAAACGAAATAGTGTGGGGGGGGGCAAAATATGCATTTTCGCCCCCAAAACCCCCCCCCCCCCGAAAAAACAGCAGTTAAGGAGTAAAAATTAATGGTTTGTATTTTTCAACCAAAAAGAAAATAAAAAATAATAAAGCCTGAATTGAATCACATAAAAATTATATTCCATTCAAAGAAAAGGAGAGAAAAAAAAAATTAAATTTCCTAAACATTCCGCATGCCCCTATATTTATCAATGGAGGATTTTATAATAGCGATACGTGCATATCGTGGAAATATTGTGAGAGGATGGGAAAGCGTGTGTGTCTTTTGTTATAGGGGTCAGAAGACATGAACCCTGAACAATGGCGTACTGATGGGGGAGGGCGGCAGTTGCCCCCAAAAAAAAATTAAATTCAAACGTGGTTTATTTCTTATTCGATACCAGTGATTTACAAATGTTGCTGAAATTACATGGATTTTTTCCTCAATTTTTTTGTAAATTATACTTTTTTATGCGTTTGTTGGAAAAGTACATTTTTTCTAAATTTACAGTCAGGCAAAAAATAAGCTTATTTGGAATCCTTCATGTCAGGGCCTGCAGAAGAGCGGGGCTCGGGGGCTCGAGCCCGCCTCACTTTTTGAAAAGTATGATAAAGAGAAAAAGAAAGAAAGAGAGAAAGACAGAATTAGTGACCTGCCAGTGTTACAAATGAGGTATCAAAATATGCTCATTTGTCCGTCATTAAATGCCTAAAACCCCTGTGTTTCTGACCGTAATTAAATACCTAAAACCCCCGAGCTTCATGGGGCTCAGCCCCCTGGACCCCACGCCAATTGGTGACCTCTCAGTGTCACAAATAAGGTGTCTGACCGTAATTTAATGCCTAAAACCCCTGAGCTTCCGGGGGCTCCGCCCCTTGACCCCCGGCGGGGCAAAGCCCCTGGACCCCGCGCTGATTTACGCTCCACTCGCTACGCTCTACCTGATCGTTAATACTCCACTTTGAAAAACGTTCCGCCGAGCCTGCATGTAACATGCAGGGGCGTGGCTAACGGGGGGTGTGTGGAGTGCGACACCCCACCTATCAGGATATTATCGGTAAAATTGCGCTGCCGTCGGGAAAAATGAGAGGAAAAGGGAAAGAAAAGAAAAAAAACTGAGAAAAGAAAAAGAAAGAAAAGGAGAAAAGGAAAAAAAAATGAAACAAAAGAAACGGGGGAATGAGAGAGAGCAGGCGCGGATCCACGGGGCGGGCCCATACCCTGGCCAAACAAAGGTTTAAAAAAGATGGTAACCACAAATTTACCTTTTTTTTTTTTTGCTGAAGGGGATGTTGAGTTTTTTTAAGTGTTCACTTACCACCCTCCCCCCCCCCTCCCCCATCCCCTCACTGAGCGAAAATAACGGTCAGCGCGATTTTCAAATTTCCGGGGGCAGAATTTGTTTTTCTTTCTTTTTTTCCTTTTTTTAGTGCTCAATCAAGCGCTCTTTTTGCGCAGAGATTCACAGGCAATTCGAGCATTAGTTGTGTGGTCAAATTCACGGGGTATTCACTGTAAATTTCTGCGCAAAAAGAGCGCTTGAATTCAGCGTTGAATTTCTGCACAAAACTAATGCTCGAAATGCCAGTGTTTTCTCCTAGGGCCCTAGGTGTCTCAGTCAAATATAAATACAGTAAGCATGCGTCACCAAGAAAACGCGTATATAAAGGGGTTTAAAAACATCAATTTTCAAGAAAAAGGGTAGTTTTTCAAAATTCTGCTGTATGCGTTTAAGGGTATTTTTCTAGATCCCGACTCCGAATTGAAAGCTGGTCGGGAAGCTGGTTATCTTTAACTTTCAGTAACATCAGTGTGCTAATGTAAAACACACATATAATAAAGAAGCCCCTATAATTTGCGTACCAGCATGTGAATTGCTTGTTTACGACCGGGGGATACGACGACGACGAAATTTAATCAATTTTTTCGAAGAAAGGACATATGGTGGCTGTGCAATCTCATTTGGAAGTGTACAGGTAGATGTTATTACTTCTCTACTGATTGAGAAATAAAATGTTTACATTGTAAATTGTACATCTGAATCGCAATTTTATTTTTTTTTTGTACATTGTCAACAACTTAAATGGTAATCCCTATCGCGCTTCAAAATGCTCAAGGTGTTACAATTTTACAATACTTGTTTAGGAGTACACTTTTGTGAAATACCCGTTTAGGGCGTGAATTCGGGGGAAAAACACGCGAAATCCTCATTTAGGGTGTATTTTGGCTTCAGAAGAAATCCTCGTTTAGGGGGTGTCTGGAAAACCTGTGGTCATGCATGCTTACAGTATTTCTACATGACTGAGACCCCCTGGGAAGTCGATGCGATATAGTACATGCATGCCCTTCGGTATATAAGGTACCCAGGGGCGGCGATTTCTTTTCATGACCGGGGGGACGAAATGCGAGGGACGAGGGAGCAGTGGCGTAATGAGCAAAAACGTTTTTTTGGGGGAGAAAAATCCGCATCACCACCATTGTTAATATATGTTATATGCAGGCCCCGCGGAACGTTTTTTCAAAGTGGGGGGCTAAAGTATTTACGATCAAGTAAAGCAAAGTGAGCAAGGCAAGTGGATCGTGGGGCGTGGGGTCAAGGGGCGGAGCTCCATGAAGCTCAGGGGTTTTTAGGCATTTAGTTATGGTCAAATGAGCATCCAGTGGCCCGCCTAAGGGCCCCTGATGGGGCACAGGGAGCGGAGCCCCCGGAAGCTCACGGGGTTTTAGGCATTTAACTACGGTCAGATGAGCATCCAGGGGCCGCCTTAGGGCCTTTGGTGGGGTCAAGGGGGCAGAGCCCCGGAAGCTCAGGGGTTTTAGGCATTTAATAACAATCAGATGAGCGACCAGGGGCCCGCCTTAGGGCCCTTGGTGGGGTCCAGGGGCAGAGCCCCCGGAAGCTCAGGGAAAATCATGCCATTTCAGCAACATCTGTTAATCTCTGGTATCGAATTAGAAATAAACCAAGCCTCAAAGCCCCCCATCAGTACGCCAGTGCGAGGGAGCATAGTGAACGAGAGGGGTGAAGGTGACAAAAGTGACTACCCCCTCACAGGTTTTTGAAGTTTTGTTATATCAAAACATTACATTCCTTAGCAAAACTATAGTATAAAACACAAGCACAGTACTTTTTTCACACTTCACTTTTCTACAATATTTACTTGTACATTTTGAAGGATATTACCCGAGCGAAAAATTTTGCATTTTAATTTGTCTAAACGCTGCACTCTTGGGCCCTCCAGAGCCTAAAAGTGGCTTGCAGTCTTTAGTCATTATTTGCTATACTTTTTTTGTGTGCACTTTTTCGAATTTTCAGGGGGGACGATCCCCCCTAAAAAAATTGGTTTTGATATAACCAGATTCTGGTCATGTTAAATATTTTACCCTCGATCACCCCACTATCAAATTGCACCATTTCAACGTATTCACTTATTACCCGCAACAACAAAAAAATCTGCATTTTGTGCGTAAACTAGTGTGTGATCGAGCGGGCGCGCACGTCGCTAAGACGTACGAATAGAGAACAGTCCCAATCCACGCATGCATGCAGTGGACTATAGCAATAAAAATATGCGACATTGGGTTCCCTATAATACCAAACCCTCTAGACTGCGCGGCATAACGTAAATTCCCAGCGAGTGTCAACCATAGAGAATGTTAGTATATATATATATATCTCTATGGTGTCAACCGATCTCTGTTCATTCATTCAGGTTTATTTTGCCTTGAACAACAGACTGCATGAAGCTCGACCAGTGCATATACACACAGTCAAAGCCAACGCCGATCTCTTTGTATCCAACGAAAATCAAGTAAGTTGCTGTTGTTGTTGTTTTTGTTGTTGGTGTTGTTGTTGTTGTCATATTGTTATTATTATTATTATCATTATTCAATTCAATTCAATTCAATTCAGTTTATTTCTCCACAAATGCCAAACATAGGAAAATACATAAAATAAAATACATATGTAGGCCTAGATCTATATGTATTTTACAATAGAACATTAAATTTTACTGTATATATAAAGCGACTCAATATGGAACAATGTATGTTTTAAAAAGATAATAAAAAAAACAGCAAATGTAGAAAGGATAGTCAAAAATCACAAATGATTTGTCGACCCCGCTAATAAAAGAAAATTATACAATTTAAAGTAAATATAAGGTCAAATGAGGAGGTGGTACCAATTATAATAACGAGAAAGAAGAGGGAGAACAAAATCAAAGACAGAGAAAAAAAAGTGCATCTACCTATATGTAAATGATGTAAATGATGGATTATTTATCAGGAATAATCTTAACTTAGAATACAATTAATGAAGAACAATTTTTGATATCAGGTGGGAGATGACTCCATAACATAGGCCCATTGAAGGCCGGTACTCGTTTTTGTAAGAAAGAAGTCTTAGCTATAAAAGGGCAAAACTACATGTACTTGCATTTCTTGTAGCATATGAATGTATAGAAGAGTTCATTATAAAAAGGTCATCAAATACAGGTGGCGAGTTGTTGTGTTTGTACTAGCTGGAACATGAATTGACCAAGCGGCATAATATATATATAGAATTAACATTTAAAATGTTCATCCGTTTAAATAGGGGTGCAGTATGTGCTCGGTAAGATGATTTGGTTATCAAGCTATAGTTGGAGAGAAAAAGAGAGAGCCCGCTCCACATGTCCACGGTATTACATTCTGAATCATTTCACTGATCTGGGCCCCGTTTCATAAAACTTGTTCTCAATAACCAGACAACAACTGCCACAGATCTATGCCAAATACGATCATAGCCCATCAAAATAACGATTTCAGTACCTTTTAACAATTATTATCGGGGATTGTTATTGATAAAACGTTTTATGAAACGAACCCAGATATTGGTATCAGTCACACATACATATACGCACACCCACACACACACAATGAATGGTAGATCGAGGCTTATCTGCACTACGGAGGTTCAGCTTTGACCACAAGGCGCTCGATCCGGCATGCGATTTCTCCGGTCAATATTTCGTCAGAGATATCGGGTCAGGGTCAGTAGGCTACGTGTTTGTTTGTTTGTTTGATTGGTTTTATTACTGCGTTCAAAAAGATACAAATTCAAACTCAAATTACAAAAATTCGAACAATAACAAATACAATGAATAACATGTTTACAAAAGTAATTAAATAGAAGGTCATGTACAATTATATCATACAATAAACATGTACGAAGCATACACCAAAGATAACAAATACATATTAAACATTTTTCAATAAATTAGAGAGGTAATTTAGAACGCAGGAGACCACCATCGTGAGCGGTTAGGCTGGAGATGGATGGTGGCCTCATTAAAAAAATAATAATTTTGGCGACATAACTCTCTTGGGAAAACTGAGTGATCAAGTGGGTGCAGTGCAAGTGCAGGTGTGGGTGCAGAAAGCAGTTGCATGCTAAAGTATAAAATAAGTCACGGATTTATACTAATTTAAAGAGTGGGGAGCGTATGATTGTATTATTTGTCGCTTAAGTGTAGCTTTTAAGGAGTAGATAGTTGAACAGGACTTTATGTTGTCGGGAAAATTATTCCAAATGTCCGGACCAGAATGTCTAATAGATTTGTGATTTATTGATAATTTGGGATTTGTAAGGTGGAAGTTTCCAGATATGCGAGTAGGGTACGAATGAACAGAACTATTAAACCTAAACATGTTATCAAAGGATGGTGGAAGTTGATTATTAATGTACTTAAACATAATGACTGCTACTTGAATAGTGTTCAAATCGACAATTTTTAGTGTTTTAAGTTTGTAAAATAAAGGATCAGTGTGAGCTAAAAAAATGCGAACCTGTACAAATACGTATGGCCTTCTTTTGCCGTTTAAAAATAGAATTAATTTTTGTCGAACCACAATTTGCCCATACAATATTACAATATGTTATATACGGGAGAACTAGCGTATTATAAAGTAGAAATAAGGTTGCATGGGGTAGAAGAAACTTTAGCTTGGAGATTATTCCAATACTTTTGGAAATGGACATTGTAACGTGGTGTAAATGCTCATTCCAAGTCAAAGTTTCATCTATAAGTACTCCCAAATACTTGGACTTAGTTTTCTTCTCTAGCAGCATATCATCGATTTTAGTATATATCGGTGTATCTGTATTATGAGAATGATGTTTAAAATACATGAAATGGGTATTTTTTTGTATTAAGAGAAAGTTTATTGGACTTAAACCAGTTTGATACTTTGTTAATTTCATAATTCAAAATATTGTTTAAAGAATTAAGGTCTTTATGAGAATAAAATATATTTGTGTCATCGGCAAATAAGATAAAAGAAAGAAGGGGGATGTATAAAGAAATAATAGTGGACCTAAGATGGAGCCTTGAGGATCACCGCATTGAATCAAAAGAGGATCAGAATCATAACTATTGAATGTAACATATTGTTTTCTGTTTGTTAAATAATCTTTAAACCATAAGAGTGGCTGACCCCGAATTCCATAATGACTGAGTTTGGAGAGTAGAATAGTGTGATTGAGCGTATCGAATGCTTTACTCAAGTCACAGAATATACCTATAACATGTTCTTTGTTAGCTATGGCACTTGTAATTTTGTCATAAATTTGAATTAATGCTAGGTCAGTTGAGTAATTTTTCCTGAAGCCATATTGATTTGAATTGAGTATTTTGTGTTTAGTGATAAATTTATGTAGCCTATTATGAACGATTTTTTCTAAGACTTTGGGTATACTTGGAAGTAGGGAAATTGGACGATAGTTACTAATTTCGTGGGGATCATTTTTTTTTAGAATGGGATTGACTTAAGCTATTTTTAATAGATCAGGGAAAACACCTTGTGATAACGAGTGATTAAATATGTGAGTTAGAGGCTTTGCAAGTGGGTAAATTATTTCTTTTAGGAGAGACATACTTATTTTATCGAAACCGTGAGATTTTGAGTTGTTAAGAGATTGGGTAATACTAATAATTTCGCTAGGATTTGTCGGGTTTAAAAAGAGAGACTCTTGGTTTTTATTGGAAAGATAGTCTGTAAAGTAAACGCGAGTTCTGTTAATTTTGCTGGCGAGTTCAGGGCCGATATTCGTAAAAAATGAATTAAATGAATTTGCATGAAGACTATGATCATGTATTTTAGTGCCATTTAATGTGATATTATCCGTGGGTGGGGGTCTGTTTTTTTCCATAACCTCTTTGATGATTTTCCAAGTTGCATTAGTGTTTGAACTGGCCTTTTTTATTCTATTAGAAAAATGCAATCTACGGGATGTACGAATTAGTTTTGTTAATTTGTTGCGATAAATTTTATATGTGTTTAGGTTAGTGTCAGTTGGATTGCGTAAGTGTAATTATTTTGTAGAGGCGATTGCGTGTTTGTATTGATTTCAATAAACCTTTCGTTATCCAAGGATTCCTGGGTTTATTTCGCTTATTTTTCATTTTGCCTAAAGGGGTATTTTTTTTCATAATAATATTGCAATTTGTTACTAAAATGTTTATATGCGATATTGACCTCATTGACATTATATACATCAGCCCATCCCTCTAAAAATAAATCCTGTTTCAGCAATTCTATATTACTTTTGGATTCTTTGCGATATATAAGCTCATCAAATGATTTAAGGCAACTTATTTTGCATTCACAAGTTAAAAATATGGGTAGGTGATCGAAAGCTTCAGAACACAATATTCCACCGATGGTTATGTTATTATGTACGTTTGAAAAAAATATTGTCGATCTGAGTTGATGAATGTGAATTTATTCTGGTGGGTTTATTAATAATCGAAAAAAATCCGTATGAGTGCATCAACTGCAGTTGGTTGAGTTACTGTTATCAGATGAGGGGGAGAAGTTGATGTTAAAGTCACCAAGGATAAAAATATGTTTATTTTCATCCCCTATTTTATGAAGATAAAAATCCAGTTCGTCACAGAATAATTCACAATAGGAGTCAGGGGGTCTATAAATTAAACCTATAATGACATTTTTGACATTTGAGTTATTAATTTCAATAAATAATGATTCCGCTTGTGTTAGTTTAACATCGGAACGGATTTTGAAATTTAGGTTTTGTGCAATATAAAACGCAACACCGCCACCCCTTCTTCCTTCGCGATCTTCCCTAATCAACTTATAATTAGGCAAATGGAACAAATCTGGAGAATTCTGATGTAACCATGTCTCACTTATTCCAATGACGGAAAATGCAAAATTATTTAAAGAGTGTAAAAGGTTTTCAACGTATTCGAAATTTTTGTTCAGACTTCTGGAGTTTATATGTAAAAGTGAAATATTGTGTGGATTGTAAAAAAATGTATTATTGAATTCTAGGGTGTGTAATATTTGCTATCATTTATATCGTCGACAAGAATATCGGGAGTGTGCGCGTGTGAATCCATTTAACGATACGAATATGTAAAGTACCGGAAATTCGGAGGATGAACAACTGCATGTGTGATATCGGTGCATTTACTAGTGGGTGCTGGTGCGTTTGTGTGTGTACGAAGTGCAAGTGTGTGGGTAATTTCAATATAAAATACAAATAAAAATACAATAAGACCCATCTTGGTCACAGTTACAATAGTTGCTTAGGAGCAACAGAGCAGAGCCCGACCACCCGAGTAAAGGGTGTATTTTTGGCACACGAAATAGAGGGCAATATCTATAAATAATTTTTTTTTTTTTAAATAAAAAAAATCGGAGTACAATTATAAAATGGCAAAGAGGGTTTTGACATTCCCGCTCATCAACACAAGTTCAGTCAATTACAATAAAACAGATAGACTCAAAACAATTGAATGCTATACAGATACTAATTATTGATGAAGAGTGAGGAGTTCGGGCTTGATAATCCCAGTCATCAAGATCAACGGGTAATTAATACGTGTCTCCAGCCCATCATTGGTCACAAACAAAAACAAAAACCCCAAAACCAAAAAATAATATATATATATATATATATATATATATATACAAAAATGCAGATTTGAAATGAAAGTCAGGCTGCTCAAACAATAGACCCACCGCTCCATGCATCGAGTATTTTTGAGACATAGCACCACCGCGGACCGACGTGAAGATCGGTCAGCCGTGGTGCAGAGAGGCCACGCCCTGTGCCAACGTCAGACATATGTAACGAAAAGTCCATGTATTTGTTACAGTTTAATAAGCCTATCATATACGAGTGGGTTCTGTGATTGACAGAGGTGATCAGCAAAACAAATTAAGAAATTTGTTGGGCAGAGGAGAAAGATACATGCATGCTAAAGCAGGCTCGAATGTACATACTTGATAAAGAGGGTAATTGACATTCCCGCCCATCAATACCAATTCAGTCAATCACAATTTCAAACAGATTAAGCTCAATGCAACGTGTAAAGGTTGAGTTGAGTTGAGTTGAGTTTATTTTATTTATACACGGTAAAAGCGTGTTGATAAAAAGCAACAAAATCATGACATATAAACAAAATTAATAACAGTTTAGGGTTAGGGTTAGGCATGGTGTATGGTCCACGGTTTCACGGTTAGCATGGATAGTGGATGACATTCACCGCGGAGTAATTTGTCGCCAAAGCGTGTTGATAAAAAGCAACAAAATCATGACATATAAACAAAATTAATAACAGTTTAGGGTTAGGGTTAGGCATGGTGTATGGTCCACGGTTTCACGGTTAGCATGGATAGTGGATGACATTCACCGCGGAGTAATTTGTCGCCAGAACATATATTGAGTCGTACAATGCACTCCAACTTCTTTGAAAATTTAAATAAATCACGAACTTCGCAATGGCGTCGTGCAAGTATACTATGAGGTAGAATTTTAAAAAAGAGGAAAATAAAAGATTATCAATTCTTTTTGTAAAATTCAATCGTGCAGGGCACCAATCTCATACGTTTCGTTCTGCTTTCATAATCTTGTGGAGTTTTCTATCGTTTCCCCCTCTACTTTATGCCTCAACTATCTTCTTTCTCATGTACACCCATGCATGCATGCTCATATTTCATATGTACCGTTTATTCTTTGTTCAGTTTCACTTCCATCACTGATCATCATTATGCCACTATTCACCTGAGTCTGTCATCGGCGCCTACCCGAAACCCGACTATTTCAAAATCCCCTCATGGTTCGATAACCCGAAGTACATTGCCACTGACTACAGACAGTTCATCAGCAAGTTTAACCAAGAAGGTAAGAATTCATCCATACACCCATATAATGTTTGTTTGTTTGTTTGATTCCTGATTCGTGTAGCTGCTTTCACATTATTTCCCCGACATGTTGCAGTATAGGTTTACCAGTTATAGCAACGCAAGCGTGGATTGACGTCCGCCATGCCTTTATAAGGACAATTAACCTTGATCGGGAATTACCCGAAACCGCCCTACTGCAAAGTCCGGACCTGGTTTATCAACAAGCCAGATTTTAAGCCGTCAGATTTCAACAAATTTGTGAAGGATACTGCAGAAGGTAGGATAAATAACTAATCGAGCTAAGACATCCGCAGATGCATCAACCCTATGTAGAATAATCATTCATAGATCACCACACAGGTCCAATGACCACCTCTAGACTACCACAATGACCACTTGGATAACCACACCCCACCAAGGGCAATATTACAAGGAAGCCGTGGTACCATTATGGGTTGGTCAGGTTGGAATGGTCTCGATGCGGAAGGTCTACGAGACCGTAAGTTTAAAAGACCGAACATCTTACGAGACTGGATGTTTCTTGAACAAGACATTTTCTTTGGGAGGGGAATGGGGTGGCTCTCAGTCTCGTGGACATCCTTAAAATTACCCTGCTGGAAGGCTAGTGATTTTAAAGTCCATGAGACCGAACGTTATACGATCGAGAGCTAATTAGTCTGTCTGGTCGCTCTTGGATTAGTTGACCAATCTGTTTTATCAACCTTGACTGTATGGCTGTATGATCGACTTCACGGAGGCTTTAATATTCATACTTATTTCTCAAAAATCTTACAGTATAGGTTGACGGTTATAGCACCCTAAGTGTGGAGTACTCTTCAGCATGCCTCTGAGGACGACCGTAATTGGTAGTTACCCCAAACCTGCCTTCTGCAAAATCCCGAACTGGTTCACCAACCAGGCAGATTATAACCCGGCAGATTTCAACAAATTTGTGAAGGGTGTACCACCAGAAGGTACGAAAAGAACCGTTTGTTCCACTGGACAACCATCCGTCCGATGTTACATCCCTCGGTGCAATGCGACCCGGACAACCTTTCCTTTGGAAAATCACCCCAGGCCTGTGGAATAACACTGGCCAACCACACAGGACAATAGCCACTTGGAAAACGACATCCTGAGAAATCCTAAAAATAAATAACTATCCTAAATGACTACCTATTAATTTGGATTAGATCTTAACGCTCGGATTACTTTTATCCGACTGGTGATCTTGGTAAATATTCCAGGGAGTAGTATTCCAGGGGTTTCCCAGGATGTCTGGTCACATGTATTTTGTGTCCGTATTCACCAGGGATAGTTGTCCGGATGGTTAGGCTAGTCCAGGGGATAGAATTGACAAATCACCAGGGATAGTTGTCCGGATGGTTAGGCTAGTCCAGGGGATAGAATTGACAAATCACCAGGGATAGTTGTCCGGATGGTTAGGCTAGTCCAGGGGATAGAATTGACAAATCACCAGGGATAGTTGTCCGGTTGGTTAGGCTAGTCCAGGGGATAGAATTGACAAATTCCTTGCGTAATTAAGTGGGTTGTAAATACAATTTTATGGTAAATAATGTGCGGTTATAAAGTTAGAGAATTTTTACGGTTGTAGTTGCCAGAGGAAATAATATTCTGTACAATTAATACAAATAAAAGTTAGAATGAGAAGAAATAGAAATAAATAAACATGAAGGTAAATATTGAGAATAAATTCAGCAACTTAAAGAATGTGAAAGAAATAGTAGAATGGGGTTAGTGCAACTTCCCGCAGTCATGAAAAGGAAGGAGATGTTTAAATGAAGATAGGAGGTACTGAGGTGTATATGATGAATGAAATGAAAAAAGAGGCAGAGCATAACACGAAAAAGCCTGACCGCAAAATAAAACGGGCAGACCTGAAACGAGTAGACAGAATAACGTTTTTAACTACACATTTATTGTTTTGTTTGTATAATTGTATCTAAAAGTATCAATATTTCTGTATTTGCAGAAGTGGCATTATATTTAAAGTCTTCTTCTTTCGTATGAGTGTCAGATCAGGTTGAGAGAGTCATGCAAGGGCGTCATCTGATACAAAATGGAATTCATTACAAGTAATGACTGTACATCTTTTTCATTTTATCTAGACTACGAAGCGCTGGTCGACAAGGCCGTCAAAGAAACGTTGAAAGAACAAACATCGCTGGGTATCGATGTCGTGACTGACGGCGAGATTCGACGAGACAATTACATCAACCATCTCTGGTAAGATCAAATGAGATAAATGTTATAATGATCATAATACTACTATACGTTGGTGTTATTTACCCTAGGTAGCCACGTCAGCATAAATTCTGCTCCTCCTGCTGGCCCTGTAATTATTATTACCCCAGCTAATGCCAGGAACCGCCAGGAACCCATTTACACCTGGGTTGAGAGTGGCAGATGTAGATTTAACATCCTGCCAAAAGACATGAGTACCGGGCTGAGATTCGAACCCTCAACCCTTTAATTTAGAGTCAAGTGAAAGAAACGATATACCACACCTCCACTTCAAATGAGATGAATTTTATATTGTTGATACCTCAGTCCATAGGGTCCATGCTCAGTCGGTCGTTTAAATAAAACTACCAGATTTGATTGTTCAAAGCTTTAATAACATCATGAATTTCTAAGTTTTTGTTCTGTCATTCTGTTTTCAGTCTGTCGTGTTTACTAATCTATCTTTCTATCACTATTGTCCTCCGACCACACCCCCACCCTCATTTTCTTTCCCTCTCTTTCTCTCTCTCTCTTTCTCTCTCTCTCTCTCTCTTTCTCTACCAACTTAATATGTAGTCGGCATGTAGAAGGCTTTGACTTCGAGAACTTAACGAAACAATCATGTCGGAACGGGGCTTGGGTCGCCGAGGTACCTACTATCCGAGGGAAGCTGAGTAAGTAATTTAAAATAAGTAAGTGAGTTAACATTCTTAAGCAGTAACGGTTCTAGAGGAGGCTTGGGGAGCTCAAGCCCCGCCCCCAAGACAAAAAAAGATAGTAATAGCAATGATGAAATACATTTTTAAAAATAAGGTACAAAAATAATTGGAAAAAACCCTTCAATCTTTAAACTAGGATCATGTAGAAAATGAATTCAAGAGCCCCATGCAAGCATGTTATTATTGTACTGATAAAGTTTTCACACAACAGAGGAAGGTTTTAGCATTCATGTGATGTTTTGAAATGGAACGGAAAGAAAATGATACGTGTTACCCCGGCATAATTCCTGTACATTTGCAAATCTGGTATTGTCCTTCATACAATATCTCTTTGCACAGTCACCGCTATCCTTGGAAGTTAAAGATAAGGTTAAAGTCCAGGTTAAGGTAAAAACAATTTGTGCAGAATTTCTGTTCATTTGCAGATCTTGTATTGTCCTTCATACAATATTTATACTTCGTTTGCACATCCACCATTGTCTTTGGAAGTTTAAAGATAATATTAAGGCTCAGGTTAAGGTAAAAAATAATTTATGCATGCAGAGCTTTCTTGCTGTCTTTTACGTCACTTTTGAGAGACTATCACAAAATAAATTTCCCCTATAACAGGATTGATCTTCGGCAGCTCTCATATTCGACTTATGACAATAAATTAACAGCTAAAAGGCTTGCACACGTGCAATCCATTTCATTGCATGTGAGTTTCAGCAAGACAGAGTAACTCTCTTATTTGGTAGTTTCAAAACCTCACAGTCACAGTACATTAATTCCTTTGTAGGCCTACTATATACATAATCAATATTTGCCAATGGCTTCTAGACAGTATCCTTCAGAATGTAACAGCATGACCAGAACTAAACTTTTAACTCTACAGATCCTGTCCTTTATCTGATTTGGAAAAAAAAAATTACTCAGGTTGATAATTCAAAAATCAGTGCATGTAAACATGAATGGAACCTTTGAACCTCTGCACAATGCAGCCGGAGTATTAGCCTTGTAATAGTAATACCTCAGCCAGTAGCGTAGCGTGGGTCCATTATGGAGGGGGCTGGGCACCAGCCTTTCTCATACTCAGCAAATGAACTACACATTTACAAAGCTACTGATGATTGGGAGAGGGTGCATGAGGTGGTCCAGACAGTGGCGGATCCAGGGGCCGGGCCCTCCTAGAAAAAAACAGGTAAAAACACCCTTTTTGAAAAAAAAGTTGGGCCCTCCCTGGCGCTCAAGGGGTGGCGGTGGAAAAAATAACCCTTCCGTAAGGAAAATTTTTCGGGTGCCAACAAAAAAATTGTGCTCACTACCCTGGCGCCCAAGGGGTGGTGGCGGTGGAAAAAATTACCCTTCCCGGAGGAAAAAAAAATTTTTCGGGTGCCAAAATTTTTTTTTTTTGCTCACTACTCCCCCCCACTGAGCTAAAAATCGACCGGCACGATTTTCAAATTTTCGCACGAAGTGGGCCCCTTTTTAAGCCCCCTCCCTTGCCGCCGGCTGGATCCGCCTCTGGGTCCAGACGTCTACTTTTCTCGTCATTTTCCCTTTTCCCGGGTCACACTTAAATACATGTAGATTCCCATCCGACTCAATCCGACCAATTTTCAGGCCATTCAGGCTAGTGTAAATTCTCGCTCGGCGCTCGGTCTTTTGTCGGTCCGGTGTCGATCGGTCCGTTGGTGTAACTGGGTATAAAGTTGAAAAACAGGAAAACTGTTGACTGGATCTGCTTTTTTACCTTTTAAAAAAGGGCATATTTAAGGCGCAAATTTGAATCTCGATTTTAGTGTGGTTTTACTGAGTGATTGAATACATTGATTTGCACTACTACAGGGAATAAACAATTCACAAACGATTACATAGTATATTCAAAAGTACGAAAGAAAACAAAATGTTATGATTTAAAAACGCTAGATACGATGATGGACATTGATAGCCAACTGGTATGCTCCATTGGTGGAATATTATAGGAAATATATCAGTAACATCTATGCATAAATAGATGTTCATGCAATATGTTCAGTAATATGATGTGCAAATATCCGCCATTCTCTGCCTTTCTCTTTAGGGGTACCTGATGATATAAACTGGATAGCGGATGAATGGCGATCAGCTCAGGTAAATCGTGAAGAAAAAAAAGTTAATCAATAAAATAAGCACTGGGTGATATGTTATTATAAACCTTACTTTGTAAGTGATGAAATTTTGAGGGAAAAAAGATATTCAAAATAATAATAACTTAACCCAACGTAGTTCAGAGTTTTCTAAAGGTGTAAATTGGCAACAATTATTTGTATTTTCCATTCTTTCATAAAAATGAAAAAATGCATATTAAATGAGCGAGTGTGAATGAAAAATTACCAAACACGGAAATTGCCTGTTTTTACACAAACAAATATTGATCATAAATTTCACTCTGCCAATTTAGAGACATCAAGAATTATTTTCGATTAACTTAACATGATTAAATCACTCTTATTCATGAACGGCACAAAGTACTACAACAGAATTAATGGACTCAAAATTTTCAGTGACATTTGCTCATGTATAATTTATAAGTAAAAGCATTCTGAATCAAAATATAAAACTAACACGTTACTAAAAGGCGACATTAAACTGTATGGGTTAAAAGCGTTACAAGATATATGTGTTTCTGCACGAATCAATTCCACCAAATTGACCAAAGTTGACCAAACATGTTTTTATAATGGAATTTCAGAGGGGGGGGGGTAGAATATATTGTAATTAAATATCTACATGGTCTAAAATAGTTTTACGTGCATTTGAGAAAGATCTAGTTACAATTTAACTTTACTGAAGCGCTTTCTAGTAGCATCGGATATTATTTTCATGCACGAGTTCCTTGCTTGCATTGGTTATGCACCTGACCTCTCTTCCTTATTTTTCCTCCCCCTCTCCCTCTCTCTCGTTCGTAAATACCATTTCTTTTCCTTTCGTTGGCAGAACAATTGTGACAAGCCAGTCAAGGCCACCGTTCCCGGTCCTATGACTATTATCGGATCAACAGCAAGTAAGTCTACTACCGGTACATGCAGTCTTTTTTTTAAATCAAAGGTTACCCCGAGGAAAATAGGCTATTTACTGTATAGTCGATGAAAATTAATTATAATTATAAAATATAATAGGCCTAATAATTAATGATGTTTATCATCATCATTTCTAAATTATTGTTGTCGTTGTTGGAAGGAACTATGAATATTGTTTGATCAAAGATCGACTACTACTACTATTACTACTACTACTACTACTACTACTACTACTACTACTACTACTAATACTACTACTAATGATAATAATACCACTACTGCTAATAATAATAATAATACTATTAGATAATGATAATGATAATAATCATCATCATTATCATCAAGATATTTAACCAATATAACAAGGACAGGAATAATACGCCTAATTATCTCGAAAGAACCTTCGAAAAAACGCAATAAATGTCCGGAATTAGGATCCCTATTTCATTTTCGGAATTACGAACCCTATGATATGGGAAATGCGTGTTTCAGAATTCTGAATCTTCGGAAAAACAAGTGCTCCCTTCTCACCGAAGGGGGAGGGGCGCAAGTCTGAAAATTCTCTGAGAGGAAAACAATTATCCTCCCTGGGTTTTCTACTGTATATTATTACTTTCAATGGTTGAATTAAGTGAATACAATTAATACAGTCGTGTATGATGGGGCACTCTATGTTATCATGGTTGTTGCAAACGCAGCAATCGTTTTATAAATGACGAACATATTTTATCATTATCAAATTAATTTTATGATTTTTTTATTTGTTCCAGATGTTTTCTACAATGATGTGAAAGAGCTCAGCTCTGACTTGGTCAAAGTTGTCAACGCACACATTAAACATTTAGTAAAAGCAGGTAAGAATAATTTGGCGATTATTTTTTTTTTTGGGGGGGTGGCGATTAAGCAAAAAGGCGAACCTAACAGCTTGTCAATGAGAAGGAGGCAAGTGTGAATTTAAATGAATCAATGAATAAATGAATCAATCAATCGATCGATTCCTTCTTTCGGCCATATGCCCCTCTCTCTTTCTCTTTGCTCCTTCCTCCCTATTATGTTGTCGGTGTTGCTGATGTTGTCAATTTATAAAAATGTTCCTTGAACACGATCGCAACTGCTCTCGAAAAAGAAAAAAATCTCAATAGCCTTGTTCGTCACCTATTGAAAATTTACTGTGCGAACATGACAGTGGCGCGTTGTTACTGAATTCGAACATGAATTTCTATGCATGGGACATAATTACAATTGAAATTGCTCTTGAGAGGATTTTTCGAAAATAGGTGCGATCATGTTCAATCAATCAATTCCTTCTTTCCATATGCACCTCTCTCTCTCTCTCTCTCGCTCTCTCTCTCTCTCTCTCTCCCTTCCTCCCTTCCTTCCTCCCTTCTCCTCAGGATGCCGTCACATCCAGTTGGACGAGCCGGTCTTGGTTCGAACTCCCGACGTCGCGCTAGACTACGGCATCGACCATGCGTCACAATGCTTTGACGGTGTCGGAACAGACGTCACCAAAACCGTCCATCTTTGTTGTGGCTATCCACTTTACCTGGTGAGTCAATAAGTTCACACGACATTCCGTTAACTTTAAGTTTAGGTCGTGGTTTTAAACATTTGCCCGCAGATAGGGACCGTGTGGACGCACTCGTGGTTACGAAACTTTATAGTTGAAGCTATAAACCAAGAGCGATCTCAAACATAATTTATGTGCCGTGCGGACGAGAGGTTACGCTATACTATAGCATGTAGGTAAAATGAATGCTTTCCCGACTCGTAATCTGAAACAATGAATACTCAATTTTTTGTCCCGTGTGAACCCTTTAATAGTTTCTTGTTTAAATGCCGTTTTCACCCTTCTGGCAGGCGGGGGGGTGCTCACAATGTTAAAGCTATGAGGGAATTTTGCATAAAAGTGGTATCCAGGGCCCTGTACACATAAAATCAACTTACAATCAACCGTAAAAATCTATTGTATCTCCGATTAATTTTTGGGAAAATTACATTGGTATTGGATTGTTAATTTTGTTTTGTTTTCCTTCATAGGATCAAACTGATTACCCTAAAGCCGACAAAGATGCCTACTTTGTGCTCGCCGATAAATTAGACCAGGCAGGATTTGACGAGAGTAAGTTTTCAGAAGTTTAATAATTTCAAAGGAATATAGAAAAACCGTAATCAATCCTATTCTATTCTAAGTTCATGTGAATGGTTATCAGTCATATTTTAGTTAAAGGCAGCGTGTTTAATGTTATACACGTTTTTTGTTTGAGTGGAAAATGGACAAATAGAATGGGCAAAATTATGACAATGGAATCGATGCTCTAACAGTGTATGAATAGGATCTCTGCAAAAATTATTGGTGATATTTTCATACAGATTTTTATCATAATTTTCTCGCCGCACACAAGCCTATATTTATAAACCGTCACACCGACGAGAACGTCGCCATAGAGACAACAGATTGAACGAAGAATGACATTTCCCAGGATTGCCAAGAACAGGTCGCTTTGGCGTCGTTTTGCCAGTGACAGAGATATTTTAGGATGTCGTAAGTGTAATACGTGTAATACCATTCACTTTACAAGTTAAAAACCCGCGGCGGGTTTTCTGCTTCTTTCTTTGGGTGGGGGGTTACCTCGTCATATTTGAGAAACATGCATAGCTCTTTAGGCTACAAATTTTCTTTTTTTACATTTGCTACAATTCAACAGTTTCTCTTGAAGACGCGCACCGCCGGAACGACCTATCCTTATTCGACCACTTCAAGAAGACCAAGGTCATCCTCGGTTCCGTAGCCGTCGCCCGAAGTCGTGTCGAGACCGTGGAAGAGATACGATCACGACTGCGAGATGTCCTGAAGCATCTACCGGCCGCTGATCATCTTATCGTGGCACCGGACTGCGGCCTCGGCTTCCTACCCAAGGACATTCTCCGAGCAAAACTTAACAACATGGTGGAGGCGGCCAAGTCTTTGCCGTAGAGTTTACATGTTATCATGGTGCAATGATAAGTTCTTGGTTAGGTTGAAGTTATAATTCAAGTTAGGTCGTGACGCCAAATCTAATGCAAGGTATTATAGGAACACTGGAGATAAAAATGAAACCTCAAGTGATTTCCATAAAATAATATGATCTGGGGGGTGTTTCACAAAGACTAAGATCGACTTTAAGTTGGACTTAAGTATAACAGGCCGTTCGTGCCATTGTTTGCTCTCACCATTATGATCTTTAGATAATACCTTCAATAATGAATTATCAAAATGTAAGTTTTGTAGAAACATGATGGAGACCAATGAGTAAAATGAGAAACAATCAAACGTGATTTCCATAAAGTAATATGATCATAATATGTAATGATTGTACAAAAGAAACAAACAACAAAGATATCCTCGGGATTGTGAACATTTGTAAGAACTGGTCGCCCCGTTTCCCAATTTTTTATTAAACGCACTATTACTACTTCTACTGATGATGATGATGATAATGATAATTGAGTTTTAGCACCTTTTCCAAGCCCTATACAAGATTCTAATCCTTGAGAATCAATGAGAATGTATGTTTTATGAATAAATGTTCTTAATACTGGAATTTTTTTCTGACTGCTTTTTTCGTTTAACCGCGTGAAAAACTTATCTTTTGAATGAGGTTGCATAGCTCCAAAAGGGGCACGCGTCCCCCTATCGAATGACGAGGTTAAAATATGGGTTCAGATTTAGAGAGAGAGAAAAAAAGCGAAAAGGACGAGAAAAGAAGTTGGAACCCCTCCGCATCCCCTTTTCAAAGGCCTTATCAGTAGCACATCATTTTCAAAGTAAGATCGGTGCATCCCGCTCATGATACAAGTGCCCCTTAATGGCTGGTCGAGAATATCAAATAAGAATGCACGTACTCTACACTGCGTGCTGCAGCTTTAAAGGGAGATGATCGTCAGTTTCCATGTGCAAAAGGTCATAATTCGCCGACACAAGATTTGGTGGAAATATCATTAAGTCTGCACACATCAAACCTGCAGTCCCATCAAGAAATCCCCTGGTCTTTTCGAGAGTTTCGGGTGAGGAAATGTAAGATAATGACTTTACCACATGGGAGAGATTGGGTGGGAAAATGCAGAGCATTACATACAAGGCTTGGTTGTCTTAAAACAAACTGAAGGATAATCCTGGTGATTGACAACACCTCTTATTGGGTAAACACCCGAATGGTGTCGAATTAACCATCAGAGCCCACTTCTATGCATCTTTAAAAGCGCCATCTCAACCTCAGATCAACAACTGATCTAGTTCCTGAATCATATGCTTGCTTCCGGCCGAATAGCCGAGAGTCAAGTCGCCTTTGATATGTACAAAAAGGTAGCAGTCAAACCTTAGATGGAGCTTGATTTCGGTGTAAAATGTACGAGGTATAGATTGATGAACGATTCGAAAAAATAAATTAGACAATTCAAAAATAGAATGCCTATAATACTTGAGATCAATGAATGTATGAGAATCGTCTGAAATTGGCAGGATTTTTTTTATAAAGGCTCCAGTTGGACTAATCAGGGTGTATTTCGGACAGCGTGTTGCTCGCTATGAAATGTCCTTTAAAAGAAAAGCTTGCTGAATAATATTTATTTGGGCACAGAATCTGGTGGGAGAGTGGTCCTACATGTACGGTCTTCGGGACGACAAACTTACCGATTTCAGATATACATTAACTTAATGATCTCGACTACAAGAAAGAAAGCTGACCGTTAATTTGTCTGATTTCGTAATACTATCACCTTCCTCATTGATTTGGTCTATTTAAATGAGCTTCTTATTCATGTTATGTTGCCTTAAATTGCTCTAGGCCTATTTAAAGTTCTGCCCGACTGATAAAGACTCGTTCAGATACGCCGGAATAATTTGCGGCGTTTTTTTTTAATTTTTAATTTTTTAATAATGACGAAAGTGAGATATACACTCAACATTTCTGTATCCTATAACACAGAGCTTAGTGAATAGGGGTAAGACCTTTGTTGCGAACAATGGCTATTCATTTACACGTTCAAAAAGAAAGAAAACACGCTGCGGTTTACCTCTTCATATCTGAGAACGTTAAACGTTAAAAGCAGGAACAAAAAAGTGAGTGTCCTGGGGGGTGTTTCACAAAGACTAAGATCGACTTTAAGTTGGACTTAAGTATAACAGGCCGTTCGTGCCATTGTTTTCTCTCATCATTTACTGGCATTGGTCTCTCACGGGACGTACAAATCATGGTAAAAAATCTACAAAACTTACATTTTGATAATTCATTATTGACGGAAAAAATATTATCTAAAGATCATAATGGTGAGAGCAAACAATGGCACAAACGGCCTGTTATACTTAAGTCCAACTTAAAGTTGATCTTAGTCTTTGTGAAACACCCCCCAGGGCAACACATGCTTGGAGAGGGAAACAAAATTCTCGACGGCCTATCGTGAATAAAAAATGGAAAATGGAGAGTTGGAGATTTCTAAGCAGAACTAGTGGGAAATGAACACAATCTTTGCAAACAATAAATGGGCATGTTCAACAAAACTTTATTCCTCAATAAATTAAAACGAAACTAAGGCAAAGGCTTTACAGGCACACAATGATTATTTGTAAGGATTTTAATGAGAAAATGAGATAAACAAGAATGATAATGAGATAAAACTGCTGTCAGACCGGCATATGAATATGAGATATCCCAGGGAAAATGGCCGTTTCAATATAATCATTTTGTGATCTGTAACGATTTCGAGGCATGCATGGGATTTCATCATTGTAGTACATGTAGATCCATGCTTTTATTCAGGGAATTATTTTGACCTTCTCCCTTTCCCTGATGTTTGTGAAACAGGAAAATATGGGGCCTTACAGCAATAAACATAAAACCAAGACTATAAAATTGAGCCCCTTGGTGGATAGATAACTCTCAGTCGGAAATGTGCCCTTAAGATATGCCCAGGCTGATACGAATATTCATATAAACGGGAATGTTCTCTGTATTTCCAGTTAAAAGGAACTTGTAAATTTATTACCCCACAAATAGAAAGTCAGTCAATTTCTTGCAAGACGAGTGAACTCTTGCCTTGGGCTACACAAACATCGACGACCTCCTCCCCACCTTTGTCATCCTTGCCCACTACCTGTAACTTGCGCTCCAGGTCGGCGTATTCAGAGTCCATCTTTTCGAAACGTTCCTCGATGTTCGTGTTGACCGAGTTCAGCTGCTGGATGAAGCTCTGGAGCTCTGCTTTGACTCCGACTAGTTGCTTCATTCTCTTCCCGATATCCACGCTGTCTTTGCCCCAATTGTCCAATCGTGACCGAATACTTGTGTTGATCATGTTCATCTGTTCCACCGTTGTCCGCAGCTCAAAGTTCTCCCTCTTGATCCTGTACAGCTCTGCTTCGTAATCCTTAAGACTTGCGGATATCATTTGGTTGCTAGCTTCCGCATCGGACGCCCGCCTAGCGAATGCTTCTTTGCCAGCCTCCAGGTGCACATTCTTCTGCATGAGCTGGGCGTTGTCCGATTCCAGATGGCGTACGGTGTCTTCTAAGGCACCTATCTTCGATCTGATCTGAAGCACTTCACCAGAGAGTTCCCCGTTCATCCTGCGAGTTGCTTTGAGTTCAGACTCTAGCTTCCGGTTCTCGCGTTCCGCCCGCTGCCTGGCATCTGAATTTGCCTGATTTTCGCCACGGAGTTGATCCGTCTCAATGGTCATATCTCCGATCTGTCCTCGTAGGACTCCCAGTTGTACCTCACTTTCAGCACTGCTTTTCGATAACTTTGCTGATTTGGTGCTCGCCTCCAAGTGATACTTCTCCAGTTTTCCAAACTCCTCACTCAACTTTTGCTTTTCTCTCGTCGAGTTTTCCAGTTTCTTATGCACTTCGGCAAGCTCCCTCTCAACTCTCCGGCGATTTACATCAAGTTTGGTCAACTCATCATTCGCAGCATCCAGTTTCTCTCCGACAAACAGCCTTTCTTTGCTCATTTCGGCCAGCTTCTTCTCCAATAGTGCGTTCACTTTGTCAAGATTTTTTATTTCTTGTTGGTACTCTCCACAAGCAAGGTCTGTTTGCTCCATGTGATTCTTCATATCTTTTGCCTCCCGATTCAACTTCCCTATGCGAAGTCGAAGGTTGGTGTTATCTTCTGCTAATTTGGACATCTGTTCCTCTACGTCTGAGTACACATTCCTCAGTCTCCCAATCTCGGATTTCAGAGCCCGGCTCCTCTGTCGCATGCCAACTCCAGGTTCGGTGGCCTCCTCGACTATTGCAGTTTCCGACTCGCTGCTGGTGACACTGGACAAGCTATTGATGCTTGTTGAACTGATCGTGCACTTTGCTATGAAAGTTGTCGATGTTGCTTCATTCTTCCTTGTGTTGACAAGCGCTTCTCCGGTATTGTCTCCAATTTTGTTCACTGTGTTAGTCGACTCGTCCCGATTTTTGCTTTTACTACCAACAATTTCGGCCAGCTCTTTCATCACTGCCAGCTTTGCGGCCGTCTCCTCCTCGAATCGCTTTTCCAGCTCCTGCTGCTGCTCCTGCATTTCACGCATTTCCGATTCCAAGGCGAAAATCTCTCCCTGGAGTAGACGATTCTCGTCCCGTAGTTCTCTGAGCAGCTTCTCCTCCTCAGTCATGCCAGTAAATCGCTTCTCTGTCTGTTCACTCCTGTCAAACTTCTCCAACAACTCTTCCTTGAGCTCTGTTTGTCCTCCTTTATCCCTCTTCTCTACACGTCTTTCTTTGATCTGGGTCCCAACGGTACGCACACCTGATGCCTTTCTTGTGGATTTGGCAGTCTGGCCACCCTCCTTCTTTGGCTTATCGTTCTGCTTGTCCTTCTTCTCACCATCCTTATCGTTGAAGGCCACTGCCACCCACTTTTCAATCATTGCCTCGTCATCGACATCGACGTTCCTCGCCTCGTCACCGTCCTCGTCGATGCTTGCGCTGAGCTCGACCACCGATTGGAACTGATCGATGAGGCGGTCCAGAGTGGCATTGACATGGCTTGAGATCTTTTCGTAAGAATGACCGTCTTGTTGATCACCAGGTTGTCTTCTGTTTTTACCACGTTTGCTGTACTTGAGGATAGCCTCACACAGCCGAGCAATGATGTCACTGAATGACCCTTCGATGTCGGCCATCTCGGTGAGAACGTGGGGTCTGGATTATCCCAGAAGAACAGGCAGAAAGAAAGAAAGAAAGACAAAACAAAAATAAGCCCGTAGATTCCTTCCTCGAAAGCATGCAAGAGGTAGGATAACGCAGAGGCGCCCCACTTTTTCAATTACCCCAAACATGCCCCTTTTTACATAGAAAAATTGCCCCTCTAACTTTGTAAGAAGTGCCCCTTTTTACATGGGAAAGTGCCCCCTTTAGTTTGACAAGTGCCCCTATTACTTTGTAAAAGTGCCTATTTTCCTAGTCCTTATTATAAGTGCCCCCATTTAAAAAAGAGCCCCTTCCCCTGCGAGAGGTGCTCGTTTTACTTTGACAAGTGCCCCTTCCCCTCCTGATAAGTGCTCTTTTCATCTCTGATGAGTGCCCCTTTGCACCTCTAATAACTCCCCCTTTTATTTTGGCACATGCCCCTTTTCCTTTCTAATAAAATGATCTTTTTCCTTCTTATAAGTGCCACTTTCCCCTTCTCATAAAAGCCCCCTTTCACCTCCGATAAAGGCCCCTATTAAAATCTGATCGGTGCTCCTTTTCTTTCAACAAATGTACATTTTCCTTTATCATAAGTGCTCCTTTTTCATCCCTGGTTAGTGCCTCTTTTCAGGTGTAAGAAGTGCCCTATTTTCACCTCTGATAATTACCCTTTGTACTTTAACACGTGCTCCTTTTTTTCTAATAAGTGTGCTATCCCTTTCGATAAGTGTCCCCTTTTCCTCTAATCATTAAACGTGCCCCTAATTTAATGCGACTAAGAGCAATTTTCACTAAAGCTCGCTCGCTACGTTCGCTCGCATTTATAGATGATATAATTATTTTACTTATGAAAGGTCTTTTCAGTCTTCCGTTACAAGAATGTGCTTATACCCCCAAAACCAGGATTAGGGTTTTCTTCTCATTTATAAGATTTAATTTTTCGCACTGCGACCTCACAAATCTTAAATTTTTGTCTCGCTCTCTCGCAATCGAATATTCAGACCATCACACCCAACTGCAAGGTATGATGCTTAAGCAATATGTTGTTTGATGTATAAAGAGAAACAAATATTGAAATCATCCCAGATAATGTAATCACAATGTAGGGGTATATACCAATGTCTAAAAAATTGTATATTTTCGCCTTGAGCCGTCCCTGGGCTAACGAGAACACAATAGATTGATTTCAATTAAATAAACTTTAAAAGCAAAATTTATCCAAGCATTTTAGAATATACATCAGAAAGTAATAATAATTGGAAACCAAGTAGACATGAATAATAAATCCAACTGCATTTTCCGTTTTGGCTCTCTACGGTCCACAAAATATTCCTTTCATATCAATTTAGTGTCTATTTTAACTCTCTCTCTCTCTCTCTATTTCTCTCTTTTGATTGGCAATTAGACATGTAACTCAAAACTTTGACAGCATTCTATTAAATTACTTTCTGTGAGAGTATTATTGCTAGTTCATTTTTAAATAGGCTCAAAAAGTTATTCGCGAGGACCTAGATTTTTAGGTAGCCAGTTGGAAAGAGGAGTTAAACATGCTTGGTGTACGCGAGGAGTCATTTTGATTCATCATTATATTACCATGTAGCGCCTAAAGCCTGTCACACACTTCATGACTGCGATAAGATTCTCTGAGATATTGTGTTAGCATTTTATATGAACATAATGACCAAGGATCTGAAAAGTAATATGATCAATCGAATCTAATTTCCAAGGGATTCTATGCTTCCTTGGATGGGAAAATGCTAAATCGGCTCAGAATCGTAGTGACGTCATTCAATAGTGCGATTGCCTTCGATTTGAAGTCGATTTGGCTTTTTATTCTAACAAGAAGAGTTAAATACACTAAAATTCCGATTGTTTATATTCTTATCATTATTTAGAACCTAAATCAGGAGGAAAATGTTTATTTAGATTTCCATATATATATCCACCCTTTCTACGAAAGTCGGATCGCAGGAGTAGTGTGCGCCGGGATTAACAATCAGCGTTGCCAGTGAAAATAAAAATTATGCTAGGGGAGCAGCGAAAATTATGCTAAATCGCCAAAAATTATGCCAAACCCCCAGACATCAAATTTTTCAGGAAATATTTTGCGCCGACCCAGCCAGCCGATGAATAAGCGAGGTGGGTGGTAAGAAGGATTTTTCCCCCTTTTTTTCTCCAATTTTTAGGAAATATTTAGCAGCGGCTTAGAAAAAACAATATAGAAAGGTGGAATGATTTACCATCATAACTACATGTACTTGAAAAATGTATTCAAATTATGCTAACAAAGCTCGAATTATGCCAGAATATTGCTAAAAACAGCCAAATTATGCCAGGCATAATGCCAAATGCTAAAGAGGTCAAAATTATGCCAGTAAGCATAATTATGCCAGGTCTGGCAACGTTAACAATGCAGTGGAGGCAATCCAAGACATTACCTGTGAAGTTTGTCTTTGCATTCAGGTTTTGTACATGACCACCACATGGCGCGTCAAAGACCGAGCAAGTTACTGACGCCGTCCTACGTCAGGAAAATGACGCTTTGTGTGGAACATGCGTTAGACTCGTCGTGAACAAGAGTAATGAAATAAATTTTAGAACTAGATAACGTATCTTACCTCTCGTCATTAGTTGCATGCTTTTTGGCTCGAGACAGACGATTTGGTGCTATGTCAGATTCATCGTCTCTATAAATACTTCGAGCTATTCCCTTGGGTTCATGCTTCAACGTCATACTCCTAGAGGAATAGTAATGAGGAATTAATTAAATAGAAATTCCAACGTGAAATATGTACATTATACAACCACCAAACATTTATCAAACATAATTAGATATTGGAAATAGTACATGATTCTTAGGGGTCCATTTGTGTGAGGAAAATGCAATAACTTAACCTAGGAAATGACATCTATTAAAAATGCTTCATTTCATTTTCAAGTCTTGACTTTTTCAATTGCAACATACTTCAAGCACTACATTTTCCTAAACACGCACGAAGAAAGTATCTCGCAACGACTAAACTAATGAGGGATGCCCGTTCATTGACACTGATTCATCAATACAGAGAGATCGGCAATGATCTGTTGATATCAGCTTGGTATAGCTCACCAATGGTTACCAACTGAAGGCAAGTAGAAATCCTTCTCTCATTACTTCAAGCCGGAAGGTGGGACTTCATGATTCCTTTAAATCACAGGCAAACACAGGGGCCGAAAAGAGCTGCCCCCCTCCCCCGGGAAAAGGTTCTCATATCGGGATATCAGGGGAAGATGACCCCCTCTCTCCCTTCTTCCCCACTGAGTGAATCTGGGTGGGACGGCGGAACTTTGCCAATATCATTATTATGGGGTCAATATTTCCGGGGGAAAATAAATGCAAGCGTTGCAGCTCAATTCATGATATTATTCGAATACTAAAAATTGAATTTGAATTGAATTGAACATTGCCTCACCTTCTTGGGCCGTCATTGTTGTCTTTCTTGGTGGATGTGCCCCTTGTGGTTTTGCGCGAGCGTCGTTTTTCCTGAAGCACGCAATCGTAACAACGTTGAAGAACATCGTCTGGAATGCCGTCCCTGTCTGTGACTATGCCATCGAGCGTGATGTAGATCTAGCAGTGGGGATACGAACGTAATAATCAACACATGTAGTTTCATGAGGGATGATACTTGAAATTCTCTTTTTATGACTATAAATCACAAGTAAAGACAATGATTAGGAGTAAGTCAGGGGGCTCGCAGACAAAAATCCGCATCACCCCACTCTTACATGCTGGCCCCGCTGAACGTTTTTCAAAGTGGGTGGGGAGGCTAAAGTATTTACGATCAGGTAGAGCGTAGTGTAAATTGGCGTGGGGTCTAGGGGCAAAGCCCCGGCAGGGGTCAAGGGCAGATTCCCCGGCTCAGGGGCTATGGGCATTTAATTACGGTCAGATGAGCATATTTTGATACCTTATTCATGACACTTGTAGGTCACTAATTGGCGTGGGGTCCAGGGAGCTGAGCCCCCTGAAACTCAGGGGTTTGAGGCATTTTATAACGGTCATTGAGCATTCAGGGGGCCCGCCTTAGGCTCTCTAGGGGGGTCGAGGGCAGAGCCCCGGAAGCTCAGGGGTTGTAGGCATTTAATTACGGTCAGATGAGCATATTTTGATACCCTATTTGTGACACTGGCAGGTCACTAATTGGGGTGGGGTCCCGGGGGCGGAGCCCCCGGAAGCTCAGGGTTTTAGGCAATAAATTACTGTCAGATGAGTATCCAGGGGCCTGACTTAGGGCCATTGGTTGGGTCCAGGGGGCAGAGCCCATGGAGGCTCAGGGGTTTTAGGCGTTTAATTACGGTCAGATGAGCATATTTTGATATCTTATTTGTGACACTGGTAGGACACTAATTGGTGTTGGGTCCAGGGGTGGAGCCCCTAAAAGCTCAGGGGTTTCAGGCATTTTATAACGGTCGGAAAAGCACTCAGGGGCCCGTCTTAGGGCCCTGGTGGGGTTGAGGGGGCAGAGCTACCGGAAGTTCAGTGGTTTTTAGGCATTTGATTACGGTCAGATGAGCATATTTTGATACCTTATTTTTGACACTGGAAGGTCACTAATTGGCGTGGGGTCCAGAGAGCAGAGCCCCCGGAAGCTCAAGGGTTTTAGGCATTGTATAACGGTCAGATGAGTATCAAGGGGCCCGCCTTAGGGCCCTTGGTTAGGTCCAGGGGGCAGAGCCACCGGAAGTTCAAGGGTTTAAGGCATTACATAACGGTCAGATGAGTATCCATGGGCTCGCCTTAGGGCCCTTGGTTAGGTCCAGGGGCAGAGCCCCCGGAAGCTCAGGGATTTTAGGCGTTTAATTACGGTCAGATGAGCATTTTTTTGATACCTTATTTGTGACAGTGGCAGGACACTAATTGGCGTGGGGTCCAGTTGCGGAGCCCCCAGAAGCTCGGGGGTTTTAGGCATTAAATTACCGTTAGATGAGCATCCAGGGGCCCGCCTTAGGGCCCTAGGTGGAATCCAGGGGACAAAGCCCCCGGAAGCTCAGGGGTTTTAGGCTTTTAATCACGGTCAGATGAGCATATTTTTATACCTCATTATTTTGTGACACTGGCAGGTCACTATACTTTCTTTCTTTCTCTCTTTCTTTTTATTATTTTTCTCTTTAGTATACTTTTCTAAAAAGTGGGGCGGAGCTCGAGGCCCCCGATCTCCTTGTTTTCCCATTCCCCCAATTTTCTTTTCTTCTTCCTCTTCTTTCTTTCCCTTTCCCTCCTCTTTCCCTTTTCCTTCTTTTCCTTCTCTCTCTCTCTCTTTTTTCTTTTTCTATGCGGGTCATGGTTTAATTTTATTAGGGGCTAGCTCTCAAGCCCCCCACCAGTACGCCAGTGCTGTACATCCCCGAGATACATTATATTAAAAAAAGTACTGATTGAACTGGGAGGAAGAAGGGTAAATTTATTAAAATAGGACAAGACTTTAGCGATTACTGAAATAAGACAGACAGAGACGGGGAAAAAAAAGTGAGAAGAGATAGAAGAGAGAAGAGAGAGCTGAGAGAAAAAGATATACATACATGTACATAAATATATATACTAATTTATATCCTGCATCAAAAATTTGTTGGCTTTTGATTGGTTGAGAGCTCGTCACATGACCAGAAATACTTGAACTATTTTTAGAAAGTACTATATGAGAGTACTATTTGGGAGTACTATTTGGGAGTTGAAAAAAATAATGTTTTTTTAATTTTTTTAATTGAATTTTTTTTTTCTTCAAATCTTAATTTAATGCATACAAAATATTCTAAATCTTTTTAGATAAAAATTGACATTTTTTTTGTTCTAAATTTTTTTTTGTCCCAAAAATGTTTTTTTTTCTTCCTTTTTTTTCTTCTTTTTTTTAATGAAATAAATTTTTGATGCAGGATATAAAACAAATATACCATGCCTTCTATTCGAAATACTGGTTAAAACTATGGGCCTCGGTGACTCCAAAAGTACCATTTGCTTCGGGGCTGCGCCCCTCAGCAAATAGTACTATTGGAGTCACCTCTTGCGCATAGTTTTAACCAGAACCTCTCAAGACAGTGTATATTTGTATAATATATAGAGAGAGATTACTATCATTACCGTCGTCACAATATTTTGATAGGAAGGGGGAGGGAGGTTGCCGGACCATATCATTCGACGGCAGGACATTTTCTAACGAGCCAGTTATGAACGAAGGAAAAAAGAAGTAGAAGAAGGCGATTTTATGCAAGCTTTGTTGTATACGAAATAAAAAATGAGCCTACAGTATAAGTAATACCCAAATACATGTATAAGTTACTGGAAGTAACCTTGTACCCATGCATTATAGCTTTTTGTTTAGAATAAATGTTTCCTATAGGTTTTGTGTGTATTAGCCCAGTTTGGTGGGTTGGGGTAGATCATACATGAGGAGAGGAAAAGTTTTATTTAAAATTTAATTTTCAACTTGGAAACCCAGAATCTGTAGCAGAGTAATAGATGAAGAGTAAACTAGCAAAATTAATGTAAGTAAATTCAAACCTGCTTCCAATGATTTTGGTGTTCATTTTGAAGCAGTGCCACAGAGAATTCGCGACACAGTCCCACATAGGTTTGGTGTCATAATCTGAATGCATAATACTTTTGTGTTATTTTTTAAAAATAAGACTAGACCTATTTAAAGTCCTTTGTACCTGTTTCCCGTTGAGAAAGACCCTGTCCTCGTATTCGACGAGCACGACACATCGACCGTCATCGGCCTCGCATAGAGTCAGGTCGAAGCTGCCGAAGTCTTTGCTGTACGGCAAGGCCGGCGAAACGACGGCGGCGATCTCACGAACGTCGCAACGAGGCGATGATTGAAGAGTTCCGATGGGAGTGTCTTGCCTCCTCTCGCTTGATTTTGGAAGTCTATGGCTGATGAGAATGGTGTGGACAAAATAATTTTTTTTTAAATCGTTCATAGATTTAGTTTGATGGAGAGCGGGGCTGATTCTGCGGTGGCCGAGCAAATCTGTACTTGTATCACAAGATCTCTTTACACTGTATTTCCGTATTTATTCTCCTCGTGTTTCTTATCGGAAGACTATCCCTGACAGTGCTAATGTTTCCCGATAATATGTGCTCATGCACAGTTATTCGCCAAGCGGAGGAAATCGAGGAGAAGAAGAAGAAGAAGAAGAAGAAGAAGATGAAGAAGAAGAAGAAGAAGAAGATGAAGTTGCTAGATTCATTATTTAATCGGATGTTGTGTCTTGGCCACAATAATTTACCCCAAGTTGAGAGATTTTCATTTGTTCACAAAACTGAATCAAGACCTAGTCTACTTAACATTACAAGCAGATTAGTAATCTGGGTTCTTATGCCTTCTTCATCACTTGAATTTATCATCATAATCATCATCATAATCATCATCATAATGATCACCATTATCAGGAGATTTAATATCGTCATCTTCAAAGTCAATAACTTAAAAATTATCCTGATGATCAACATTAGTCTCATGCCTTATTATCATCATCACTGTAACTGTGATAGACCCTATCATATCACCATCGTCATCACCATCGTCTTCGTCGTCGTCTTCTCCTTCTTTCGGTGTTTCTTCCTCCCATAATTCCGAAGATCGATTTTGAAGAAGTTTACAAGCAATTTTTCATAAATCTTCTAATAGTCTACTTGTATTGGATAATATCATGAAGGACACATATACATGATGGTTAGTGCTGTTTAACGAATATTTTAAGTTAAATCCGAAGACAAAGGAGAAGTCTTCCGACCCCCTTCTCCCATTAGGCCTACACGTTTTTGTACCCCGTCCTGTTTATAGTTGATTCTATGCTATAAACCTCCATCTTTAAATCATAACCACCCCACTTCTATCTCACCTATTGCGAGTAGGAGAGGAAAAGCCCTTCTGATCCTCCACCCGGTTCGACCGTTTCTTGGATCGCGATTGAGACGGTCTGTTTTCCTTGCTCGGCGATGCCTCATCATTCAGCTGGAAAGCGGCACTTCGACATCCAAATTTACCGCCCCTCTCTGGTGAAGTTTTGTCACTGTCCAGGGTTTCGCGACTTAAGCGGCGACGAATCCGTGACGGCGAAAATGGATTTTGTAGTGGCATTCTAATGCTGCGTAACAAGCTCGATAAATAAGCAGTTTTTGGTATCTAGATCAAATCTCTTTGCAGTTAGCATGCATGCTAACTAGGCTAGGATAAATTGGTTATGGGAGAGATGCGTTGCTGTAGTAACCTGTTTCTGCGCAAGGATTTATTTAAGATGCGCATAGTTTGACGTCACAGGGATCTACGCGTACATGTCATTACTTTCTGCTCAAATAAGACGACGCAGACGTTTAGGTTGCCGCATAGAGCTAGGGCATTCATTGCAATTGGATTTAAGGGTACGAAATGACACGTTTTTATTTGGGGTGCAAGTTTTTATCTTTTTTTACTTAAACATGTAACCCGGGCATGTAACCTCACCATCCCCATGAAAAAAGAAGAGAGATAGATCTAGACAGAGAGAGAGAGGGGGGGAGAGAGAGAGAGATAAGGAAAAAAAGAAACCAACGAAAAAAGTTTCACGAAACTGTTGCTAGGCTGGTTGATGCGCTTAGTCTGTGCGCGCTATGATGAACAGGTGGTGCATGCATTATATAATGCACGTGGGCGCGGGCGCGGCGCGCTAGTATAGTATACAAATATACAATACCTTTCGAGGGTCTAGCAAAAACTATGAGTTAATGAAGAGGCATAGATAGTAACTTTCCCGAGGGCAAATTTATATCAAATTTACTATCCCCGAGGCTTGCCGAGGGGATAGTAAATTTGATATAAATTTGCCTCGAGGGAAAGTTACGTGTTATTATGCCTCTGAATTAACTCATAGTTTGCTGGAGCCAAGAAAGACATTGCATATCTGTTTTATATCCCATGAGATACGAGCATCTCACTATTACAAAGAAATATGAACTATGAGCATTCAGCAGCATAGGCCTAAATTAAATAAAAAGAAAAGGTAAATGACTTACCAGATTAAAATTCCTTCTCCTTAATTAGTTTCCCGGTCCCCCCCCCCTAAAAATGGCAAAATTCAGTCAGCGTACGGGATTTAAAATGCCTCATAGCGCTAAAACTCCGCGGTGCACTCACGGCTCTCAGGCCAGGCCGTGCAATTTACGCAGTGCATGCAGTAACCGCACTAGCACAACACTACTGCAGTACCGTACAGCGCCAGCTAAACCGTTGCATCCTTCTATGTTTCATTTCGTGCAATTTTCTTGTATTTCTTATTTTAATGTGATGTGAATGTGAGTAAGGTACATGTTATTACAGAAGTGTCCAAGGAATGATTGAGGTGAAAGGGATATAATAATAAAACAAATATACAATGACTAATTCTCGAAAACTAATCGCACTCGTACTCAAGCTCAAGAACATCAATTTCGATATCGATCGCAGAAATATCGGTGATCGGTGGAAAAAGTGGATTCCGGAATTTACTATACAACGCCGAATAGTAAATGATCTCACTCTCTCAAATTTAATAGGGAAACTATCCCTTTTTCGTGCTCTGTACAATGGCAATGCAAAAAACTATACATGAGGGATATAATACTCACCATTTCCCCTTGTGACCTTAATGCAGAGAGGAAGTCGAACTAGATCTAGGCCTTTTCATAATTCATGTCACAGGGATCTACGCGTACATGTCATTACTTTCTGCTCAAATAAGACGACGCAGACGTTTAGGTTGCCGCATAGAGCTAGGGCATTCATGGCAATTGGATTTAAGGGTACGAAATGAAACGTTTTTATTTGGGGTGCAAGTTTTTATCTTTTTTTACTTAAACATGTAACCCGGGCATGTAACCTCACCATCCCCATGAAAAAAGAAGAGAGATAGATCTAGACAGAGAGAGAGAGGGGGGGAGAGAGAGAGAGATAAGGAAAAAAAGAAACCAACGAAAAAAGTTTCACGAAACTGTTGCTAGGCTGGTTGATGCGCTTAGTCTGTGCGCGCTATGATGAACAGGTGGTGCATGCATTATATAATGCACGTGGGCGCGGGCGCGGCGCGCTAGTATAGTACTCACCATTTCCCCTTGTGACCTTAATGCAGAGAGGAAGTCGAACTAGATCTAGGCCTTTTCATAATTCATGTCACATTTGATATTTCAATAGTTTGGAGTGACCCTTCAGCCATGTTTGCTAGCGTTTGGCTCGGTGGTAAGTTACTTACTTTGGTATACTTGGGTGTATAGACTGGAAGCTTAGCTTATTTGTCCCTCTTTACTGTTCCATCCCGTCTCAAGTATGGTTCAAACTTAATTCAATAATTGGATTGTTTCTCCGATACCTTTCTAGGGATGACTTGAATTGGTTAATGGTGGCAGCATTGACTACTTCCTTAGGCAGGGCATTACAATTGTTTACACTTCTTGTTGAGAAACTATACTGCCTAAGTCTTGTATTGAAACGTTGTTTCATTATCTTGAAATTATGGCATCTTGTTGTTGAGCCAGTGGCTAGTTGGAAGAATTTTGAGTGATTTACTCTGTCGAAGCCTCTCAGGATTTTGAATATTTGTATCACTACCAGGTCTGCTCTTTGTCTTCTGTAAGCCAAAGTAGGTAGTTGTAGTTCTCTAAGTCTGTCTCGGTATTCTTTTTGTTTCAGATCATAAGTTGATTTGTAGAGTGTTGTTTGTCGACGAGCATTATTGGCTGTTGGGGTGTTTGTGAAAGTTGTGAATACCATTGCCGTTTGCCATTTTCTACATTAGGTACACCTTAACTCTTAAGCTTACAGCATTAAAAAGTGAATATCCATGGAAAATTGTGTAGTTAATGCCTAGATCTACTGAACTAATTACTTCCCCGCATTTCGTTCCCAGTCGGCGTTGGAAGAAATTGCCGCCCCTTGTCCCAGTAACCCACCTATGGCCTAAACTTAATTTTGCAATCAGACTTTCTAATTTCAGTATTAAATTTTATATTCTATTTACCCAAATTTTAAAGTGAATTCGTTGAGAAAAGTAAGACTAAAAAGTGTAAATGTCAATGACTTGCAGTAATAATCTAGACCTCTATTCTCTATTTTAATTCAAAGGTTTCCCGATAGAACGAATATGTCTATAGAAATTCTTCCCGCACTCTCTCTCTCTCTCTCTCTTTCTTTTCTATTCAGGAACACATTATCAACTCATCAACCTCAACTGCATGCTTGTAAATGTGATGGATTTTCTCCGCAAGAAATGCAGTATTGACGACGAAGATGGTAGGAATGTGTTTTCACAACATACATTGGGCGATGATAGCAGTGGGATGGGGCTGCATTTCCATTCAAATGAATTAAATGAATTAAAGGTAAAGACCAGTTTTGGAAACGCCCCTCTCTCAAAAAAATGAAAAGGAAGCTCTTATTACCAATCATGTGAAAGAATATGTTTTGACTTATACGTGATGATACAAATTTTGCCGGGAAACCGCCTAGTAATTGATATATTTGGTAAATTATTATATCTATTGGGACCAAATAGATATCGCGCACGTGGTCGCGTAGTCCCATATACATCTTTCTGTGTACAGTGCTTGTAACTTTACCAAGACTGGGCCAAATTTCTTATCATTTTGATGATTCCAGAACCTTGCAGTACACACCAATACTTATATGCTAGATGATCAACCTTTTCTGATCGATTCCACAACGTTTCTTTGACAATGCAATCGCATGACCAGAACCGGCCATTATCTTTAAAGAGATTTATATTTTACATGATGTGTTTCAAGATAGTTGTTTAAGTGTCTCTAACCCTTTCAATTTTTTTTTTGATAATTGCACAAAAAATTAATTCATTGAAAAACTCTCGTATCTAACCTTTTAAGTTAAGAAAATTGATTAAAAATAATTGACTATGTCAATATACCCATCTACCTTTATATCTGTTTTTAACCTTGCTTAAGTTTCTAAAATCATTCTCAAGAACATTATACAGTAGACACTTAATGTCCTCCCTACGGGCTTACTTATCAGGTTCAGCATTTTTATTAGCTCATTGATTAGTTGATAACATAGCATTTAAAATTGTTTCCTTTAATTTTCAAGTTTCGTTAGATTTAGCAGATCAGGAAGGAATGTTGAAGAGTCTCCCAGACTACAATGTCAGCCTAAACACAAAACTCTTGCTGAAACCAAGATCCACCTATGTCCCGATCAAGATTGAACGTAAGCCTTTTCGACATGGCTTCCCTATAATGTTCCTCTCTAATACCCCAGTCACATCGACGAACACCAGACCGACGATAGACCGACACCAGACCAATGATAGACCAGCACCAGACCGACGATAGACCGACACCAGACCGATGATTGACCGACACCAGACCGATGATAGACCGACATCAGACCGACGATAGACCGACACCAGACCGACGATAGACCGACACCAGACCGATGATAGACCAGCACCAGACCGACGATAGACCGACACCAGACCGATGATTGACCGACATCAGACCGACGATAGACCAAGACCGGACCGATGATAGACCAGCACCAGACCGACGATAGACCGACACCAGACCGATGATTGACCGACATCAGACCGACGATAGAGCGACACCAGACCGACGATAGAACGACACCAGACCGATGATAGACCGACACCTGACCGACGATAGACCGACACCAGACCGACGATAGACCGAAACTAGACCAATGATAGACCGACACCAGACCGACGATAGACCAACACCAGACCGATGATTGACCGACACCAGACCGATGATAGATCGACATCAGACCGACAATAGACCTACACCAGACCGATGATAGACCGACACCAGACCGACGATAGACCGAAACTAGACCGATGATAGACCGACACCAGACCGACGATAGACCAACACCAGACCTATGATAGACCGACGATAGACCGACACCAGACAGATTGGAGACGATGTGGAGTCGGTTATGCTGGTGTGAATCGGTAATCAGGTTCTTTGCACGAACACGATCGTAAAGACTTTCTAGAAATCAGCTCAAGGCAATTTCAATGCCCTGTTTCATATCACACAGTTATTATGTTCGCATTACAAAATACACCATTGTAATGTTCGCACATCTCAATACTTAGGTGATGGACTAGGCTATTGAAATCGTCTTAGGTTGACTTTTCGAAGATTAGTTCTTTGCGAACGTGTTCAATATATAGCCATTTACTGTTTGATACAACCGCTAGATACATTTCTTAAGAAAAAAAAAACCCTATATTTAACTTTCTGTGATAAAATATGAATGAGATTGACTTGCTTTGTCTAAACAATTAGAAAAGATTGGTAAAAGAGATAATCCTTTACAATTAAAAAAAAAAAATCTTCATTTACGTTTCGTGACCGCACCATTATAGGAAATACCCAAATTACCAGCAAACACAATTTTTAAGATAAATATAGCACTAGGATTTTGTTTTCATTATATGCCTACATTGTTAACATAACACTTAATGGGGATTTTTGGTTACCACTAAAACAATGTCGAATACTATATTCTATTTCTTGTCCATTGGCTAGATATCAGATTTCTCTCAGATAATACCGGCTAATTCAAACACTGGTTGATGCAAAGCTTACCAATCTGAATACACCTCCTTATTACAAGAGCTATCACGATTGGAGGTTTTCGGTAACGGCCTAACTGGAAACGCTGTTGACAGTTTCTTTCATCAAAAGAGCCCGCTTATGGGGCGTTTAAAGGAATTAACGAAAAGTGAAGGAAATGGGAAGAAAAGGGAAATATGGTATAATGGAATCAAGTTCATTCCTCTAAACGTCCCATAAGCTGGATCTCTTGACTAAAGAATATTTCATTAGTTTTTCCAGATATGCTACCACAGGGTATTGCGGGAAAGCCTCTGATAGCATGATTGGTGAATACTAACTCGCCATGGAAACCTACAGAGAACAGCTAAAACAAGAGCTATAGTGCAAATCCATGATAAAGTAATTTGGGTTTTGTTTCGTCTGATTTTCCCTTAAGTTTAAACTAAGTTCACTGTGTTTTCCAGGAGATGAGAACGATGTGGCCAAACCTTATGAACCTTTTGTGGAGCAACTGAAGGAGAATCCCGAGTTTATGAGTAAGTTTAACCAATCCAACACTTATATATGCTTTATGTAAAGGGGAACTCCAGCCTGATATTAAGTTGGTTGTGATAGAAGCAGGAAAATGAGAGGAACATGTCAGTCATTTTTTTAGCAAAATCCGATTGAAAATATTTTTTTTTTAAGTTATGAATTTTGTAAAGTTGTGATTAATCAAACACGGATTGGCAACTCTGTGACGTATCTTGCGAGGTCCCTTCCCATTTCTCTGTACTGAACATAAATCAGAACATTCTATTTTCCCTAAAGAAAATGTGCACCCTAAATATCATCGCAAATATATGTGTTTATACAACCCCTGTATGAAACAAATCTACTCGTCATTAATAACTAAGAAAGTTTATGCCATTTTCTGTACAGAGCGAAATATATAGGAGTGGACCTTGCAAGAAACTTTAAAAATTCATAACTTTCTTATGTTAAATCGGATTTTGCTCAAATTTCCACTGACCTGTTCTACTCACTTTTTTGCTTCTATTAAAACCAACTTAATATCAGCTAGTTGGACTAGTTGGCCCGAACATCAACACTACAAATTGTGATTCGAAGATTTTTTTTTTGTTGTCAATCACCTTCTACACCTTCAAAATTATGGAATCTGGAGAAATTGAATTTATTCAGTGCATTTGTCGATGCACTGGAAATATGTTTAAAAGAATTATGTAATTTTCTTATAAGCGTCGAAGAATTCGCAAACAACCGTCTCCGAGAAGAGACGATTATGGTTGACCTCATTGCCGCATCCCATAAAGGGGCGGGGCCTACTGCTCATGTCGGAATATCAACAAGTATCATCTCCACATATTATTATGTAAGCGAACGAAGCAAGCGACAACATTTTTGTTTTCATTTTTCATTAGAGACTCTCCTCCTTCAGTACCGTAAGAGAGAGAGGCCATCCCAAGGAAAAAAAGACAAGTCGGCTGGTAGTCGTAATCGTGCAACGACATCGTCGAGCTCTACACCTCGAGTGACGCCCAGCGCCTCGAAGATGAAAAGCAAAAAGGGCGGCACCACGTCGAGAGCGGGAAAGGCCTCAAGATAAATCGGTCGAATTTCGACAGGATCGCAAAGGCTTTCCAGAAATCAACTCGTAGGCAATTTCAATACAGCCTATTGCCTTATCCCAAATATAGCATGTCCGAATTACGCATCTCATTGTAATGTTCGCACCTTTCAATCAATGATGGACAAGTCCATGCCCACCTGGCCCCCACCCCTGGCAACAAAAAAGAAGTAAAAAACAAAGATGATAACCACAATTTTACTTTAAAAAAAAAAGATGGTAACCACAATTTTACCCTTTAAAAAAAACACGCCCAATTAAATAATGAATAATTTGCTCCACTTGTTTTGTTATGTTTTGTAATACTGTAAAGCACCGGCTACGGGCGCATATAGGGACGCAGTGTCGCTTGACGCTGTGTCCTGTGTGCGTTCGTGGCTGGTGCTTTGCTGTAAATGTCTTATGCTCACATATAGGTCTTTATAATTTTTTTCTTGTATATATTTGTTTTCCCGTTAATGTTGTTTTTGTTAACTTTTGATATATATGTCATGGTTGGTGCCCCAACCACAAGTTTGTATTCAAACTTCTTAGGGGCTCCTAACCCTATGTTTTTATATTTCCATGAACTTTTGTATATGTATTTTTATGGTTGAAATAAATTGAATTGAATTGAATTGAAGTTGCTTTTGGAAATGTTTTTGAACTATCATTATACGAAATATGAAACATGGCGTTGTACCTTGTCATTATTTTGAAACGTGTCAGTAGGAAATGGTCTTTAATAATTGTGATTGATTGGTTGAGGAGTGTCAGGTGAGTGTTTCAGAAGATTTGCGTTAACACCATTTGAGACCAAACCTTGAAAAAAAACGACGGAAAGGGCCAAGTTTAGAAAAACGAACTGGTGAAAACGAGAGGCACATCTGTTGTGATACAAATAAAATAAATAAAAAGCACTTATTAGAAAGAAAATGGTCACCTGTCAAAATAGAAAGGGTACTTAGAGGGCACTTTTGAGAAGGGAAAATGGCACTTGTTAGAAAGGAAAAGGGGCGCTTGTCAAAGTAAAAGGGGGCGCCTATCAGACTAGAATAAGGGAACTTTGGGGTACACGAAAAAGTTTAGGGGCACTTTGCCCCTCTGAAAGGAATACCAAAAATTGAGGTAATTAAGAACAATCTTCAATCTAAGATGCTATAAATGACACTGAAATCGAACACACACATGTGTAACATTATGCTTGTGATATGGTGCAGGCTGGCCGGTTGGTCGGGTCGGGTAGAGGGACTATGGTGCTATCATGTTAAGTGCCTGTACGTTGACAGTAATAATGTTTAACAAGTCATAAATGTCTTTCTCTAGAGATTCCTCACGAATCCATAATCGGGCAAACACACATAAACATGTTATTAGGGGAGTTTACACGTGTACACTGGCGTACTGGTGGGGGGGCTTGGGGGCGCTAGCCCCCCAAATAAAATTAAACCATGACTTATTTTCAATTCCATACAAGTGATTTATAAATGTTCGTGATATATCACATGATTTTCAACAAAATGCGCGGTTCTCCATTTCTGTTGCAAACTGACACATTCCCAAATAGCCAGGAAGAGCAAAATGTTCTTTTTTTTATATGGGCCTTGGTGTCCACTAACAGTAATACTAGTACTAGTAGATAACCGTATATCCAGTTTAGCGAAAAGTCTGGATACCCGTATGTCCGGCCTAGAGTAGAGCTTATATCGCGGCAGCTCTAGGCGGTACGCGGGGGAATGCGCAGTCGCCTGCGCTCAGGGTTTGTTTTGATGCGGCGAGGAGGGTCATTTCCGGAGGGAATGTTCCACAGGTGCGGATCCAGGGGCGAGCGGGCCTTGCCCCGCAAAGAAAAAGAAAAAGAGAGAGAGAGAGAGAAGGAAAAAGGAAAAGAGGAGATAAAGGGAAGGAAAAAGAGAAAGAAAAAAGAAAAGGGGGATATCAGTTGCAATTTTCCCGCCAACAAGTTGTGGATCGGCGGGGAGGGGGGCCAAAAGGCCCTTGCCTCTCACCCCCGCCGCCGCCAAAAAAAGAGAGAGGAAAAGGAAAGAGGAGAGCTAAAAGTGAACAAAAAAGAGGAAGAAGAAAAGAAAGGGTGAAAAGAAGGGAGATCAGTTGCGTTTAATCCCGCCAACAACATGTGGATCGGGGGCGACAGGCCCTTGCCTCCCCCTAGCAAACCTAAAAGAGAGAGAAGGGAAGGGAAAGGGAAGGGGAGGAAAAGGTAAGGAAAGAAAGAGAGAAAGAAGATAGGTAGGGAGGTCATTTGCGATTTTCCCGCCAACAAGGTGTAGTTTGGGGGCACAGGCGTACTGATGGGGGGCAATTAGTGTCCTGCCAGTGTCACAATAAAATTCAAACGTGGATCATTTCTAATTCGATACCGGTGATTTACAAATGTTGCTGAAATGACATAATAATCCGAGATTTTTCCTCACTTTTATTAAATTATACTTTTTATGCGTTTGTTGGAAAATTACAAATTCCTAAATTTACAGTCAGGCAAGAAATATGCTTATTTAGAGGTTTACATAGCAGGGCCCGCAGAACGACGGGGCTCCGCCCCCACTTTTTGGAAAACAGTATACTAAACAGGCGCGGATCTACGGGGGTTTAGGGGTTAACCCCTTGGGCCGCCCAAAAAAGGGAAAAAAGAAAGAAAGAACGCACACTGGAGAGAAACCTTTCAAGTGCAAATATTGTGAGAAGATATTCAACTCATCTGGGAACTTAACCAAACACATGATAACTCTGGATATAACTGTGTATTAAACTGTTACTTGATTTAACAAGACGTTATCATGCACTGCTTTTATGGTCTCCAATGTGTTAGTAGATGCCAGGAAAACATCACTTACGGGCCAGGGGGTTCAAAATAGCCCCCAAAAATCGCCTCGCCGCTGGGCGGCTCGTAAACGATGCTCTGCATCGTCATTGGGTCAAACTGTTTAAACTGTTACTTGATTTTCAAAGACGTTATCGTGCACTGCTTTATGGTCTCCATTGTGTTAGTAGATGCCAGGAAAACATCACTTACGAGGGTTCAAAATAGCCCCCCCCCCCAATTCGCCTCGCCGCTACGCGGCTCGCGGATGATGCTCCGCATCAATTATGGTGTTCGAAATAGCCCCCCAAAATCGCCTCGCCGCTACGCGGCTTGTAGACGATGCTCCGCATCGTCATTGGGTCAAATTGTTTTAGCTGTTACTTGATTTAAAAGACGTTATCAAGCACTGCTTTTGTGGTCTCCATTGTGTTAGTAGATGCCAGGAAAACATCACTTACGAGGGTTCAAAATAGCCCCAAAAAAAAAAAAATCGCCTCGCCGCTACGCGGCTCGTGGACGATGCTCCGCATCGTCATTGGGTCAAATTGTTTTAGCTGTTACTTGATTTAAAAGACGTTATCAAGCACTGCTTTTGTGGTCTCCATTGTGTTAGTAGATGCCAGGAAAACATCGCTTACGGGCCGGGGTTCAAAATAGCCCCCCAAAATCGCCTCGCCGCTACACGGCTCGTGGACGATGCTCCGCATTGTCATTTGGTCAAACCGCCCCCCTGCCTTAGCAAAAAGCTAGATCCGCCCCTGCTAAAGAGAAATAGAAAGAAAGAGAGAAAGAAAGAAAGAATAGTGACCTGCCAGTGACACAAAATAATGAGGTATCAAAATATGCTTATCTGACCGTAATTAAATGCCTAAAACCCCAGAACTTCCCGTGGCTCAGCCCCCTCGAACCCACCAGGGGCCTTAAGGCGGGCCCCTGAATGCTTATCTGACCGTTATAAAATGCCTAAAACCCTGAGCTTCCGGGGCTCTGTCCCTGGATTCCACCTAGGGCCCTAAGGCAGGCCCCTGGATGCTCATCTAACGGTAATTTAATGCCTAAAACCCCGAGCTTCTGGGGCTCCGCAACTGGACCCCACGCCAATTAGTGTCCTGCCAGTGTCACAAATAAGGTATTAAAAATGCTAATCTGACCGTAATTAAATGCCTAACACCCCTGAACTTCCGAAGGCTCTGCCCCCTCGAACCCACCAGGGGCCTTAAGGCGGGCCCCTAAATGAATGCTTGTCTGACCGTTATAAAATGCATGAAACCCCTGAGCTTCTAGGGGCTCCGCCCCCTGGACCCCACGCCAATTAGTGTCCTGCCAGTGTCCCAAATAAGATATCAAAATATGCTCATCTGACCGTAATTGAACGTCTAAAACCCTGAGCCTCCAGGGCTCTGCCCTCTGGACCCCACCTAGGGCCCTAAGGCGGGCCCCTGAATGCTTATCTGACCGTTATAAAATGCCTTAAACCCTGAGCTTCTGTGGCTCCGCCCTGGACCCCGCCCCTGGACCCACGCCAATTAGTGTCCTGCCACTGTCACAAATAAGGTATCAAAATATGATAATCTGACCGTAATTAAACGCCTAAAACCCTGAGCTTCCAGGGGCTCTGTCCCTGGACCCAACCAATGGCCCTAAGTCAGGTCCCTGGATACTCATCTGACAGTAATTTATTGCCTAAAACCCCTGAGCTTCCGGGGGCTCCGCCCCCTGGAGGCCTGGACCCCACGCCAATAAGTGACCTGCCAGTGTCACAAATAGGGTATCAAAATATGCTCATCTGACCGTAATTAAATGCCTAAAACCCCTGAGCTTCCGGAGGCTCCGCCCCCTCGACCCCACCAGGGGGCCTAAGCCCCTAAACCCTGAGCTTCCGGGGGCTCCGCCCCCTGGACCCAACGCCAATTAGTGACCTGCCAGTGTCACAAATAGGGTATCAAAATATGCTCATCTGACCGTTATAAAATGCCTCAAATCCCTGAGTTTCAGGGGGCTCAGCCCCCTGGACCCCACGCCAATTAGTGACCTGCCAGTGTCATGAAAAAGGTATCAAAATATGCTCATCTGGACCGTAACTAAATGCCCCTAGACCCCACGCCAATTTACACTACGCTCTACCTGCATGATCGTAAATACTTTACCCCCCATCCCCTTTGAAAAACGTTCAGCGGGGCCTAGCTGCATGTAAGATTGGGTGATGCGGATTTTTTTTGTCTGCCAGCCCCCCCAAACTTTTTTGTTCATTACGCCACTGCACGTGTACAACATAAAACAGACAGGAAAAAACACGAATACACAAAATGATAAACATAAAGGAAGAGAAGAAGGAGGTGGTGAATAAAGAGAATTCTAGAAGACCTTCAAAGCAAAAGGAGGAGGAGGAGAATACAACGAAGAAAGGGAAGAAGGTGAATAAGGAGAAGTGTTAGTAGTAGAAGGAGAAGAAGAAGTTGAATGATAATACTAAGGAGAAGAAGAAGAGGAAGAAGAATAATGAGAAAGAGAGCGAGAAAAAGAGAAGAAAAAGAACCATTAAAAGAAAAGAGGGAGGAGAAGAAGAATATCAAGAAGGCAAAAGAAATAGAAAATAAGAAAATGTTGAAGTTAGAGAAAGAGAGATGAAGATCGTAGTACGTTCATCTCGCTTTAAGTACGTTGTCACTCCGTCTAATTGCAGGACGGGGAAAATTTTGAACAGGCTCAAAGTTTTAGAGGACCCTTCCCGTCCAAGCCAGTCCGACCCCGTCCATGAAGTTCTTAAACCGATCATAAACAGTTGCTACTCGTTCAACTCCGTTCGCACACAGTTTGAGCCCGTTTGTCAACATTTTCCAGAACGTAGTGAGAACTAGTTTGGTGTGATGGGGGCTTCACTTGAATGTCTTGATCTGCACAGCTTGAAGCGTTGAAGTTGAACAGGAATGAGGAATGGCAAGAACGCGCTGGGGTTTTATAGCCATTGGGACAGGACGTGATTGCACACGCACTAGGAGCGCGTTTGAACGCACTAAGAACGAGATGAGGATGAGTTGAACTGTCTCTGAACGGGGTGGTTGGGTTACAAACTAGTTACAGAAGTTTCGAACTAGTTAGAATGGGTTTGGACGTATTGGGAACGAGGTAGAACTAGTTAATATTACGGGTTAAAACTGACTATGGACTGGCTTGAACTGCCTGGAAATGGCAAATTTACCCGAGCTGAACTTGATATGAACTGACTGTGGACGGGATACAGATGAGCTAGATGGACGTATTGAGGACTGTTTATGAACGAACTAGGATCATATTATAGACATTATTTACACATTCTACCCCGATCACAACCCGTTTTACGATTTTCTAGGACGGTTCCAGAACGTAGTGAGAACTAGTTTGGTGTGATGGGGGCTTATAAACACGGGGCCTCCAGTTAACGTACTAGTCCCCTGAACCCGAGCCTGCATCGAAAACAGAGGGGAGTCTGATTCAATTTGTGATCAGTTCGATAATTTCATATTGTACCAAAAGTGTTCGATCCATTATTGAAGTAATAGGCCAGGTTAATGTTTGCATTGCCATTGAGTATTCCCTGAGTCTCTTTATAGATCGAGAAAAAAAAATCAACCTCAGGCAATTTCACTAGCCTTCACCGCAATGTTTTGATACTGTGTGAACTGTACAATGTCACTGAAAGAGAATATTATTTCTTAATGCGATATAACGTATTATATTCCAAGTAACCAAGCGGTCCCTTCTTTGCTAAGGAAAATGATAAGAAGGTTGCATACTCATACAATCTAGATCCACTACTGATCAAGAACCCTAACACAATTCATCACCAAAAAAATCTAACTCCTAATTCTTCTGCTTATTATACTACAGTGAATATGTACAGGCCCCGCGGAACGTGTTTCAAAGTTGGGGGGGGGGGGCTAAAGTATTAACGATCAGGTACAGTTTAGCGAGCAAAGCGAGCGGAGCATAAATTTGCGTGGGGTCCAGGGGTTGGAGCCCCCGGAAGCTCGGGGGCTTTAGGCATTTAATAACGGTCAGATGAGCATATTTTGATACATTATTTGTAACACTGGCAGGTCACTATATTTTTGTTTAATGACGTCAATCATGGTCTGAAGTAATATTTCATTCAAATGAGACACTTGCTGAAGATTAGAACATTTAACGTTGACCCTAGTCACAAATATGTACTTATGGCGTTATGATATTTCCTGCAATCTCATCATGACTGCTTGAATAATTTATCTTCAAGGATTTAACAATATTAAAAAACTTCAATACAATCTCTAAACATGAAGAAAAATTATCAATCACATGGATTTTCGAGACATTCTAATTATTTTTCCGCATGATTAAAATATATTTTTGATGCCTCATTAGGACAAACACTTACAAAGTATTTATTGAAACAATCAGGAAATTGTTTGACCCTCATTATCACACTTAGATGTATATCTTTGTTTCCTTAGGGTATCATTTATAACTTTCCAAGTTAATAATCTAATTATTGTTCTTAATTCATTCCTATAACGTTTATAATCAGATTCATTCTCGTTAATTGGGTGACGGAGGCTACGCTTGTACAACTGATTTCCTTTTTTAGTTGAAATAAAAATTCCTTTAATTATCCAGGGATTTCGGCATATTCTTCTATTCAAATTTCGTTTAGTCTTCTTGGGATACATCTATTGAAATGGAAAGAGAATATATTCCAAAAGTTTTTTTATGAGCGATATTACTATCATTACAAGATATCATCGTTCCATGTTTCCATCATGAAGTTATTATTCAAGGCTATAATGCATTTTCTGCTGTAAGTTTACGAAATATCAATGATTTATTTGGTTCTGTACGAGACAATGAACCTTCATTACCTATATCAAATGCGGGAATGTTGTCAGATATTTCACTATGATACCAGGGGGTGTTTCACAAAGACTAAGATCGACTTTAAGTTGGACTTAAATATGGCAGGCCATTCATGCCACTGGTTGTTCTCACTATTGTCTCTCAATTATGATCTTTAGATAATATATTTTCCTTCATAATGCACTATCAAAAAACGTAAATTCTGTAGATTTGTGACCACAATTTATACGTCCCTTGAGAGACCAATACCAGTAAATGGTGAGAGCAAACAGTGGCATGAACGACCTGCCATAATTAAGTACGACTTAAAATTGATCTTAGTCTTTGTGAAACACCCCCAGGCATTCAAACGTTCAGTAACGGCATTGGTGAAAATATTGTCTTTCACGTTACGTGGAAGAGTTCATCGTAATTATAGTTGGTTTGTCAATGGTGCTCATGAAAGAATTTGCTTGTACAAAATTAATGTATTACAGAGGGAGAGTCTCTGCTCATCAAGTCTATATTGAAATCACCCATCAAATATACATCTTTATTTTCATTATTTATACGTTCTAGCGGAATTCTTATTTCTGCTAAGAAATATGTCTACATGTGTATTTGTATCAATCGCAAATGTGTAAATAAAACAAACAAAAACCATTACGATTAATTTGAGGACTTCCGTGGATGCGGGGCAAGGGCAACTCTTTACAAGACGGGGTCCAGAGCCCTGTTTCATAAAACAATAAACTGTTATAAGCTTTTGAAATCGTGGCAATTAATTGGTTGAAGGCCAATTTTCAAAGAAAATTAAGCATTAGTTAGTGATAACAAGTTTTACGAAACAGGGTGCAGGACTCCTCCCCGTTGATTTTTCATTAACATGTCGGTCGCAAAGACTTTCGAGCAACCAACTCCAAGGTAATATCAATACCTTATGATTGTATACCATACCTCATTCTAAAACTCGGACGTTTCAATAGGTGATGGACAAGTGCGATTCTATTACTTTAAAGGAGGACAGGGCAAGGGGCGGGGATTCGGGGTGTCTCTAGAACCGCCACCCATGATGGACAAGTCTATTGAAATTGTCTTAATAAGGCTCATGGAGATATGACGCGGTAAACCGCCGCAAAAAGCCGCCACAGTTTTTTGTACCTGAGACGTAAATGAATGGCAATTGCGCGCAACAAGGTCCTGCCCGTTTTTACTAAGCTCTTTGTTTTAAGATACAAATGTGACGCGTATTACATTATACATCATCATAAAAAAGCCGCGGTTCGCCGCGTCATATCTGAACGAGGCCTAATAGGTTGATTTTTCGAAAGCCTTTGCCATCGTGCTCATTTCAAAACTAAGAAAACGTGCAAAATGTTGGGAATTTCCAATATCCATGTGATCCAAAGCCGGTCCATAACCCAACAATGTTGATTTCCGGAGAAGATGGGTCGTTATACTCTAGGACTTCACTATCGTCACCGTCACGTGACAATGTCACGAGGCCATTCACAAAAGAAAGATGGAAATGATCGTAGGTTGAAATCCCAGACAGAGACCAATGTGGTTGGGAGGATTGGACTCGAGCGCCGCTGGCTCCCGCGATTCGAGCCGCCGTGTTGCTAAACCCACCAACAACTGCATAAACGAGAGGGGCCGGAGATAGGGCCAATCAAAACAAGTACAGTTTTATAATCCCTTTCAAGACAAGCATTCTAAATGACATACATGTCATGGTTTGCTCAGTATTTTTTTTATTCCGAGCCCTAAGAAATATACTACATGCACGAAAAGGAGAGGCAAAATTGCTGCACACATTGTGTTCATTTTTGTTGCATGACGATGCGTTTGACGCCACGAATTATAAAAAGGAATTAGCTTGAAAATCTGCAAATTGGCGATACGTTGAGAGGTTCACCGGTGTAGCAATATGAAAGAAACATAATTGTCGCCAACTTTAAGAAGAATTGGTGAGAGCAATTTAATAGCCCTTCAAAAGTTACTGTCCTGAAAGGGGTAAGCCTAGATTTAAATTTCTCGCTCAGCTGAGAATAATATTCTAAACCAATATGAATAGTACTGTATAATTGTTCAGCGCATACATGATTCTTCAGTATTAAAGTGCCTCTCGATATAGCAGTATATTGGCATTGCCTGTCATTGTAATGAGACAAGCAGCATTTAGGGTGGTGAGACTTACGGTGGTGTTATCCTCATACTTTCATTAATATTATTATTATTATTGATTTGATTGTTATTATTATAATTATTAGTTTTATAATGATTATTATCATCATCAACATCATTACTATTGTTATCATTATAATCAGTTTTTATTATCATCCTCATTATCCTCATCCACGGCCCCTGCTATGTAATACTTGCCTATTTCGTACGTAAACTCTTCGCCAATGCTTCCGAACAGACCAATGAACGCCTGGCCATCTAATGCTCTGACTTCAAATTCGAATGACGTCATATTTGAAGTGATATTCAAGTCATGGTAGGAGTACGCTCTTGTCCCACCGACATCGGGAGTGAAGATTACTGGGCAAGCTGGTTGAGAGAGGAGAGGACAGGAGTGAAGAAAAAAGAAGTTGCATTTACACTGCAAAAAAAAGGAAATCGACGTTTTTCAAAATGGTGTTTGGGCTGTGTAAATAGGCCTACTGAGCCAGAGATATAAGAGCGGTCGATAGATGATAAATAAATACAATACAGTACTACTACTTCTACTACTTCTACTACTACTACTACTACTACTACTTATAGTACTGTAGAAGAGTTGTGGTGTTAATAAGTCT